>OZ014520.1:468071966-469271966 GCA_963966055.1 Lathyrus aphaca | reverse complement strand
TTTCCTACAATAAACCCTCATTAATCACCACTCTATTCCATTTCCCACCAAAATTCCAATTAACCAACCTAAATTCAAATTACCAAAGCAAGCTCCATTCCACCAAATTTCCATACCTAAGGCCTTTAAACAGGACCACAATTTCATTCATTCCACAAGCTTTTGATAGCCACAAAACCTCTTGCAAAATACTCCCCCAACACCAAAATTCTCCAAAGCTCATCTTTCTTTCTTTTGAAGTTATCAAGAATTCACATTGAATTCTTGATTTACTTGAGCTAAACCTTCATACTTTCATTCTTTTGCTCATCAATTTCAGTAGATCTAAGCTTGTGTTGGTCCAATTTGAAGAAAAGCTTTTGGTAATTCATCTACCTCCATAAACCCATATTCACCATCAACATTCAAGATTTAGATTCTCGGTGCCTTTATTTCTAGATCCTTTGGATCTTTATTTGTTTGATTGTAGGGACTCCATTGTATTTTGGTTTTAAAATTCGTGCAAATTCAGATCATGATCATCCAATGTTTGAGAAAAGGTTTCACAATGGATCATGCTGAATTTCTGCATTTTTCAGCTTCTGGTACATCGTTAACCAGTTAACCAATTGGTTAACCGTTTAACCAGTTTCAAAACAGCGTATATTATTCAAAATCTGCTTGCGTTAACTGGTTAACCAGTGCGAACTTTAAATTTTTTATTCAAATTCATCACCCTTAGATAATTGATTTAATTGGAATATTCTAGATCCATTGATTTATGATTTCTCTACATCACTCTGATCATTTCCTACCATAAACCCTCATTAATCACCACTCTTTTCCATTTCCCACCAAAATTCCAATTACCAAACCTAAATTCAAATTACCAAAGTAAGCTCCATTCCACCAAATTTCCATACCTAAAGCCTTTAAATAGGACCACAATTTCATTCATTCCACAAGCTTTTGATAGCCACAAAACCTCTTGCAAAATACTCCCCCAACACCAAAATTCTCCAAAGCTCATCTTTCTTTCTTTTGAAGTTATCAAGAATTCACATTGAAATTCTTGATTTACTTGAGCTAAACCTTCATACTTTCATTCTTTTGCTCATCAATTTCAGTAGATCTAAGCTTGTGTTGGTCCAATTTGAAGAAAAGCTTTTGGTAATTCATCTACCTCCATAAACCCATATTCACCATCAACATTAAAGATTTAGATTCTCGGTGCCTTTATTTCTAGATCCTTTGGATCTTTATTTGTTTGATTGTAGGGACTCCACTGTATTTTGGTTTTAAAATTCGTGCAAATTCAGATCATGATCATCCAATGTTTGAGAAAAGGTTTCACAATGGATCATGCTGAATTTTCTGCATTTTTCAGCTTCTGGTACATCGTTAACCGGTTAACCAATTGGTTAACCGGTTAACGAGTTTCAAAACAGCGTATATTATTCAAAATCTGCTTGCGTTAACTGGTTAACCGGTTTTTCCAGTGCGAACTTTAAATTTTTTATTCAAATTCATCACCCTTAGATAATTGATTTAATTGGAATATTCTAGATCCATTGATCTCTGATTTCTCTACATTACTTTGATCATTTCCTACAATAAACCCACATTAATCACCACTCTATTCCATTTCCCACCAAAATTCCAATTACCAAACCTAAATTCAAATTACCAAAGCAATCTCCATTCCACCAAATTTCCATACCTAAGGTCTTTAAATAGGACCACAATTTCATTCATTCCACAAGCTTTTGATAGCCACAAAACCTCTTGGAAAATACTCCCCCAACACCAAAATTCTCCAAAGCTCATCTTTCTTTCAATTGAAGTTATCAAGAATTCACATTGAATTCTTGATTAATTTGAGCTAAATTTTCATCCTTTCATTCTTTTGCTCATCAATTTAAGTAGATCTTAACTTGTTTTGGTCCAATTTGAAGAAAAACTTTTGGTAATTCATCTACCTCCATAAACCCATATTCACCATCAACATTCAAGATTTATATTCTTGGTGCCTTTATTTCTAGATCCTTTGGATCTTTATTTGTTTGATTGTAGGGACTCCACTGTATTTTGGTTTTAAAATTCGTGCAAATTCAGATCATGATCATCCAATGTTTGAGAAAAGGTTTCACAATGGATCATGCTGAATTTTCTGCATTTTTCAGCTTCTGGTACATCGTTAATCGGTTAACCAATTGGTTAACCGGTTAACCAGTTTCAAAACAGCGTATATTATTCAAAATTTGCTTGCGTTAACTGGTTAACCAATTGGTTAACCGGTTAACCAGTGCGAACTTTGAATTTTTTATTCAAATTCATCACCCTTAGATGATTGATTTAATTGGAATATTCTAGATCCATTGATTTCTGATTTCTCTACATTACTCTGATCATTTCCTACAATAAACCCTCATTAATCACCACTCTTTTCCATTTCCCACCAAAATTCCAATTACCAAACCTAAATTAAAATTACCAAAGCATGCTCCATTCCACCAAATTTCCATACCTAAGGCCTTTAAATAGGACCACAATTTCATTCATTCCACAAGCTTTTGATAGCCACAAAACCTCTTGCAAAATACTCCCCCAACACCAAAATTCTCAAAAGCTCATCTTTCTTTCTTTTGAAGTTATCAAGTATTCACATTGAATTCTTGATTTACTTGAGCTAAACCTTCATACTTTCCTTCTTTTGCTCATCAATTTCAGTAGATCTAAGCTTGTGTTGGTCCAATTTGAAGAAAAGCTTTTGGTAATTCATCTACCTCCATAAACCCATATTCACCATCAACATTAAAGATTTAGATTCTCGGTGCCTTTATTTCTAGATCCTTTGGATCTTTATTTGTTTGATTGTAGGGACTCCACTGTATTTTGGTTTTAAAATTCGTGCAAATTCAGATCATGATCATCCAATGTTTGAGAAAAGGTTTCACAATGGATCATGCTGAATTTTCTGCATTTTTCAGCTTCTGGTACGTCGTTAACTGGTTAACCAATTGGTTAACCGGTTAACCAGTTTCAAAACAGCGTATATTATTCAAAATCAGCTTGCGTTAACTGGTTAACCAATTGGTTAACCGATTAACCAGTGTGAACTTTAAATTTTTTATTCAAATTCATCACCCTTAGATAAATGATTTAATTGGAATATTCTAGATCCATTGATCTCTGATTTCTCTACATCACTTTGATCATTTCCTACAATAAACCCTCATTAATCAACACTCTATTCCATTTCCCACCATAATTCCAATTAACCAACCTAAATTCAAATTACCAAAGCAAGCTCCATTCCACCAAATTTCCATACCTAAGGCCTTTAAACAGGACCACAATTTCATTCATTCCACAAGCTTTTGATAGCCACAAAACCTCTTGCAAAATACTCCCCCAACACCAAAATTCTCCAAAGCTCATCTTTCTTTCTTTTGATGTTATCAAGAATTCACATTGAATTCTTGATTTACTTGAGCTAAACCTTCATACTTTCATTCTTTTGCTCATCAATTTCAGTAGATCTAAGCTTGTGTTGGTCCAATTTGAAGAAAAGCTTTTGGTAATTCATCTACCTCCATAAACCCATATTCACCATCAACATTCAAGATTTAGATTCTCGGTGCCTTTATTTCTAGATCCTTTGGATCTTTATTTGTTTGATTGTAGGGACTCCATTGTATTTTGGTTTTAAAATTCGTGCAAATTCAGATCATGATCATCCAATGTTTGAGAAAAGGTTTCACAATGGATCATGCTGAATTTCTGCATTTTTCAGCTTCTGTACATCGTTAACCAGTTAACCAATTGGTTAACCGTTTAACCAGTTTCAAAACAGCGTATATTATTCAAAATCTGCTTGCGTTAACTGGTTAACCAGTGCGAACTTTAAATTTTTTATTCAAATTCATCACCCTTAGATAATTGATTTAATTGGAATATTCTAGATCCATTGATTTATGATTTCTCTACATCACTCTGATCATTTCCTACCATAAACCCTCATTAATCACCACTCTTTTCCATTTCCCACCAAAATTCCAATTACCAAACCTAAATTCAAATTACCAAAGTAAGCTCCATTCCACCAAATTTCCATACCTAAAGCCTTTAAATAGGACCACAATTTCATTCATTCCACAAGCTTTTGATAGCCACAAAACCTCTTGCAAAATACTCCCCCAACACCAAAATTCTCCAAAGCTCATCTTTCTTTCTTTTGAAGTTATCAAGAATTCACATTGAAATTCTTGATTTACTTGAGCTAAACCTTCATACTTTCATTCTTTTGCTCATCAATTTCAGTAGATCTAAGCTTGTGTTGGTCCAATTTGAAGAAAAGCTTTTGGTAATTCATCTACCTCCATAAACCCATATTCACCATCAACATTAAAGATTTAGATTCTCGGTGCCTTTATTTCTAGATCCTTTGGATCTTTATTTGTTTGATTGTAGGGACTCCACTGTATTTTGGTTTTAAAATTCGTGCAAATTCAGATCATGATCATCCAATGTTTGAGAAAAGGTTTCACAATGGATCATGCTGAATTTTCTGCATTTTTCAGCTTCTGGTACATCGTTAACCGGTTAACCAATTGGTTAACCGGTTAACGAGTTTCAAAACAGCGTATATTATTCAAAATCTGCTTGCGTTAACTGGTTAACCAATTGGTTAACCGGTTAACCAGTGCGAACTTTAAATTTTTTATTCAAATTCATCACCCTTAGATAATTGATTTAATTGGAATATTCTAGATCCATTGATCTCTGATTTCTCTACATCACTTTGATCATTTCCTACAATAAACCCTCATTAATCACCACTCTATTCCATTTCCCACCAAAATTCTAATTACCAAACCTAAATTCAAATTACCAAAGCAAGCTCCATTCCACCAAATTTCCATACCTAAGGCCTTTAAATAGGACCACAATTTCATTCATTCCACAAGCTTTTGATAGCCACAAAACCTCTTGCAAAATACTCCCCCAACACCAAAATTCTCCAAAGCTCATCTTTCTTTCTTTTGAAGTTATCAAGAATTCACATTGAATTCTTGATTTACCTGAGCTAAACCTTCATACTTTCATTCTTTTGCTCATCAATTTCAGTAGATCTAAGCTTGTGTTGGTCCAATTTGAAGAAAAGCTTTTGGTAATTCATCTACCTCCATAAACCCATATTCACCATCAACATTCAAGATTTAGATTCTCGGTGCCTTTATTTTCTAGATCCTTTGGATCTTTATTTGTTTGATTGTAGGGACTCCACTGTATTTTGGTTTTAAAATTCGTGCAAATTTAGATCATGATCATCCAATGTTTGAGAAAAGGTTTGACAATGGATCATGCTGAATTTTCTGCATTTTTCAGCTTCTGGTACATCGTTAACCGGTTAACCAATTGGTTAACCGGTTAACCAGTTTCAAAACAGCGTATATTATTCAAAATCTGCTTGCGTTAACTGGTTAACCAATTGGTTAACCGGTTAACCAGTGCGAACTTTGAATTTTTTATTCAAATTCATCACCCTTAGATGATTGATTTAATTGGAATATTCTAGATCCATTGATTTCTGATTTCTCTACATCACTCTGATCATTTCCTACAATAAACCCTCATTAATCACCACTCTTTTCCATTTCCCACCAAAATTCCAATTACCAAACCTAAATTAAAATTACCAAAGCATGCTCCATTCCACCAAATTTCCATACCTAAGGCCTTTAAATAGGACCACAATTTCATTCATTCCACAAGCTTTTGATAGCCACAAAACCTCTTGCAAAATACTCCCCCAACACCAAAATTCTCAAAAGCTCATCTTTCTTTCTTTTGAAGTTATCAAGTATTCACATTGAATTCTTGATTTACTTGAGCTAAACCTTCATACTTTCATTCTTTTGCTCATCAATTTCAGTAGATCTAAGCTTGTGTTGGTCCAATTTGAAGAAAAGCTTTTGGTAATTCATCTACCTCCATAAACCCATATTCACCATCAACATTCAAGATTTAGATTCTCGGTGCCTTTATTTCTAGATCCTTTGGATCTTTATTTGTTTGATTGTAGGGACTCCATTGTATTTTGGTTTTAAAATTCGTGCAAATTCAGATCATGATCATCCAATGTTTGAGAAAAGGTTTCACAATGGATCATGCTGAATTTCTGCATTTTTCAGCTTCTGTACATCGTTAACCAGTTAACCAATTGGTTAACCGTTTAACCAGTTTCAAAACAGCGTATATTATTCAAAATCTGCTTGCGTTAACTGGTTAACCAGTGCGAACTTTAAATTTTTTATTCAAATTCATCACCCTTAGATAATTGATTTAATTGGAATATTCTAGATCCATTGATTTATGATTTCTCTACATCACTCTGATCATTTCCTACCATAAACCCTCATTAATCACCACTCTTTTCCATTTCCCACCAAAATTCCAATTACCAAACCTAAATTCAAATTACCAAAGTAAGCTCCATTCCACCAAATTTCCATACCTAAAGCCTTTAAATAGGACCACAATTTCATTCATTCCACAAGCTTTTGATAGCCACAAAACCTCTTGCAAAATACTCCCCCAACACCAAAATTCTCCAAAGCTCATCTTTCTTTCTTTTGAAGTTATCAAGAATTCACATTGAAATTCTTGATTTACTTGAGCTAAACCTTCATACTTTCATTCTTTTGCTCATCAATTTCAGTAGATCTAAGCTTGTGTTGGTCCAATTTGAAGAAAAGCTTTTGGTAATTCATCTACCTCCATAAACCCATATTCACCATCAACATTAAAGATTTAGATTCTCGGTGCCTTTATTTCTAGATCCTTTGGATCTTTATTTGTTTGATTGTAGGGACTCCACTGTATTTTGGTTTTAAAATTCGTGCAAATTCAGATCATGATCATCCAATGTTTGAGAAAAGGTTTCACAATGGATCATGCTGAATTTTCTGCATTTTTCAGCTTCTGGTACATCGTTAACCGGTTAACCAATTGGTTAACCGGTTAACGAGTTTCAAAACAGCGTATATTATTCAAAATCTGCTTGCGTTAACTGGTTAACCAATTGGTTAACCGGTTAACCAGTGCGAACTTTAAATTTTTTATTCAAATTCATCACCCTTAGATAATTGATTTAATTGGAATATTCTAGATCCATTGATCTCTGATTTCTCTACATCACTTTGATCATTTCCTACAATAAACCCTCATTAATCACCACTCTATTCCATTTCCCACCAAAATTCTAATTACCAAACCTAAATTCAAATTACCAAAGCAAGCTCCATTCCACCAAATTTCCATACCTAAGGCCTTTAAATAGGACCACAATTTCATTCATTCCACAAGCTTTTGATAGCCACAAAACCTCTTGCAAAATACTCCCCCAACACCAAAATTCTCCAAAGCTCATCTTTCTTTCTTTTGAAGTTATCAAGAATTCACATTGAATTCTTGATTTACCTGAGCTAAACCTTCATACTTTCATTCTTTTGCTCATCAATTTCAGTAGATCTAAGCTTGTGTTGGTCCAATTTGAAGAAAAGCTTTTGGTAATTCATCTACCTCCATAAACCCATATTCACCATCAACATTCAAGATTTAGATTCTCGGTGCCTTTATTTTCTAGATCCTTTGGATCTTTATTTGTTTGATTGTAGGGACTCCACTGTATTTTGGTTTTAAAATTCGTGCAAATTTAGATCATGATCATCCAATGTTTGAGAAAAGGTTTGACAATGGATCATGCTGAATTTTCTGCATTTTTCAGCTTCTGGTACATCGTTAACCGGTTAACCAATTGGTTAACCGGTTAACCAGTTTCAAAACAGCGTATATTATTCAAAATCTGCTTGCGTTAACTGGTTAACCAATTGGTTAACCGGTTAACCAGTGCGAACTTTGAATTTTTTATTCAAATTCATCACCCTTAGATGATTGATTTAATTGGAATATTCTAGATCCATTGATTTCTGATTTCTCTACATCACTCTGATCATTTCCTACAATAAACCCTCATTAATCACCACTCTTTTCCATTTCCCACCAAAATTCCAATTACCAAACCTAAATTAAAATTACCAAAGCATGCTCCATTCCACCAAATTTCCATACCTAAGGCCTTTAAATAGGACCACAATTTCATCCATTCCACAAGCTTTTGATAGCCACAAAACCTCTTGCAAAATACTCCCCCAACACCAAAATTCTCAAAAGCTCATCTTTCTTTCTTTTGAAGTTATCAAGTATTCACATTGAATTCTTGATTTACTTGAGCTAAACCTTCATACTTTCCTTCTTTTGCTCATCAATTTCAGTAGATCTAAGCTTGTGTTGGTCTAATTTGAAGAAAAGCTTTTGGTAATTCATCTACCTCCATAAACCCATATTCACCATCAACATTAAAGATTTAGATTCTCGGTGCCTTTATTTCTAGATCCTTTGGATCTTTATTTGTTTGATTGTAAGGACTCCACTGTATTTTGGTTTTAAAATTCGTGCAAATTCAGATCATGATCATCCAATGTTTGAGAAAAGGTTTCACAATGGATCATGCTGAATTTTCTGCATTTTTCAGCTTCTGGTACATCGTTAACCGGTTAACCAATTGGTTAACTGGTTAACCAGTTTCAAAACAACGTATATTATTCAAAATCAGCTTGCGTTAACTGGTTAACCAATTGGTTAACCGATTAACCAGTGTGAACTTTAAATTTTTTACTCAAATTCATCACCCTTAGATAAATGATTTAATTGGAATATTCTAGATCCATTGATCTCTGATTTCTCTACATCACTTTGATCATTTCCTACAATAAACCCTCATTAATCACCACTCTATTCCATTTCCCACCAAAATTCCAATTAACCAACCTAAATTCAAATTACCAAAGCAAGCTCCATTCCACCAAATTTCCATACCTAAGGCCTTTAAACAGGACCACAATTTCATTCATTCCACAAGCTTTTGATAGCCACAAAACCTCTTGCAAAATACTCCCCCAACACCAAAATTCTCCAAAGCTCATCTTTCTTTCTTTTGAAGTTATCAAGAATTCACATTGAATTCTTGATTTACTTGAGCTAAACCTTCATACTTTCATTCTTTTGCTCATCAATTTCAGTAGATCTAAGCTTGTGTTGGTCCAATTTGAAGAAAAGCTTTTGGTAATTCATCTACCTCCATAAACCCATATTCACCATCAACATTCAAGATTTAGATTCTCGGTGCCTTTATTTCTAGATCCTTTGGATCTTTATTTGTTTGATTGTAGGGACTCCATTGTATTTTGGTTTTAAAATTCGTGCAAATTCAGATCATGATCATCCAATGTTTGAGAAAAGGTTTCACAATGGATCATGCTGAATTTCTGCATTTTTCAGCTTTTGTACATCGTTAACCAGTTAACCAATTGGTTAACCGTTTAACCAGTTTCAAAACAGCGTATATTATTCAAAATCTGCTTGCGTTAACTGGTTAACCAGTGCGAACTTTAAATTTTTTATTCAAATTCATCACCCTTAGATAATTGATTTAATTGGAATATTCTAGATCCATTGATTTATGATTTCTCTACATCACTCTGATCATTTCCTACCATAAACCCTCATTAATCACCACTCTTTTCCATTTCCCACCAAAATTCCAATTACCAAACCTAAATTCAAATTACCAAAGTAAGCTCCATTCCACCAAATTTCCATACCTAAAGCCTTTAAATAGGACCACAATTTCATTCATTCCACAAGCTTTTGATAGCCACAAAACCTCTTGCAAAATACTCCCCCAACACCAAAATTCTCCAAAGCTCATCTTTCTTTCTTTTGAAGTTATCAAGAATTCACATTGAAATTCTTGATTTACTTGAGCTAAACCTTCATACTTTCATTCTTTTGCTCATCAATTTCAGTAGATCTAAGCTTGTGTTGGTCCAATTTGAAGAAAAGCTTTTGGTAATTCATCTACCTCCATAAACCCATATTCACCATCAACATTAAAGATTTAGATTCTCGGTGCCTTTATTTCTAGATCCTTTGGATCTTTATTTGTTTGATTGTAGGGACTCCACTGTATTTTGGTTTTAAAATTCGTGCAAATTCAGATCATGATCATCCAATGTTTGAGAAAAGGTTTCACAATGGATCATGCTGAATTTTCTGCATTTTTCAGCTTCTGGTACATCGTTAACCGGTTAACCAATTGGTTAACCGGTTAACGAGTTTCAAAACAGCGTATATTATTCAAAATCTGCTTGCGTTAACTGGTTAACCAATTGGTTAACCGGTTAACCAGTGCGAACTTTAAATTTTTTATTCAAATTCATCACCCTTAGATAATTGATTTAATTGGAATATTCTAGATCCATTGATCTCTGATTTCTCTACATCACTCTGATCATTTCCTACAATAAACCCTCATTAATCACCACTCTATTCCATTTCCCACCAAAATTCCAATTTCCAAACCTAAATTCAAATTACCAAAGCAAGCTCCATTCCACCAAATTTCCATACCTAAGGCCTTTAAATAGGACCACAATTTCATTCATTCCACAAGCTTTTGATAGCCACAAAACCTCTTGCAAAATACTCCCCCAACACCAAAATTCTCCAAATCTCATCTTTCTTTCTTTTGAAGTTATTAAGAATTCACATTGAATTCTTGTTTTACTTGAGCTAAACCTTCATACTTTCATTCTTTTGCTCGTCAATTTCAGTAGATCTAAGCTTGTGTTGGTCCAATTTGAAGAAACGCTTTTGGTAATTCATCTACCTCCATAAACCCATATTCACCATCAACATTCAAGATTTAGATTCTCGGTGCCTTTATTTCTAGATCCTTTGGATCTTTATTTGTTTGATTGTAGGGACTCCACTGTATTTTGGTTTTAAAATTCGTGCAAATTCAGATCATGATCATCCAATGTTTGAGAAAAGGTTTCATAATGGATCATGCTGAATTTCTGCATTTTTCAGCTTCTGGTACATCGTTAACCGGTTAACCAATTGGTTAACCGGTTAACCAGTTTCAAAACAGCGTATATTATTCAAAATCTTCTTGCGTTAACTGGTTAACTAATTGGTTAACCAGTTAACCAGTGCGAACTTTAAATTTTTTATTCAAATTCATCACCCATAGATAATTGATTTAATTGGAATATTCTAGATCCATTGATTTATGATTTCTCTACATCACTCTGATCATTTCCTACCATAAACCCTCATTAATCACCACTCATTTCCATTTCCCACCAAAATTCCAATTACCAAACCTAAATTCAAATTACCAAAGCAAGCTCCATTCCACCAAATTTCCATACCTAAGGCCTTTAAATAGGACCACAATTTCATTCATTCCACAAGCTTTTGATAGCCACAAAACCACTTGCAAAATACTCCCCCAACACCAAAATTCTCCAAAGCTCATCTTTCTTTCTTTTGAAGTTATCAAGAATTCACATTGAATTCTTGATTAACTTGAGCTAAACCTTCATACTTTCATTCTTTTGCTCATCAATTTCAGTAGATCTAAGCTTGTGTTGGTCCAATTTGAAGAAAAGCTTTTGGTAATTCATCTACCTCCATAAACCCGTATTCACCATCAACATTAAAGATTTAGATTCTCGGAGCCTTTATTTCTAGATCCTTTGGATCTTTATTTGTTTGATTGTAGGGACTCCACTGTATTTTGGTTTTAAAATTCGTGCAAATTCAGATCATGATCATCCAATGTTTAAGAAAAGGTTTCACAATGGATCATGCTGAATTTCTGCATTTTTAAGCTTCTGGTACATCGTTAACCGGTTAACCAATTGGTTAACCGGTTAACCAGTTTCAAAACAGCGTATATTATTCAAAATCTGCTTGCGTTAACTGGTTAACCGGTTAACCAGTGCGAACTTTAAATTTTTTATTCAAATTCATCACCCATAGATAATTGATTTAATTGGAATATTCTAGATCCATTGATTTATGATTTCTCTACATCACTCTGATCATTTCCTACCATAAACCCTCATTAATCACCACTCTTTTCCATTTCCCACCAAAATTCCAATTACCAAACCTAAATTCAAATTACCAAAGTAAGCTCCATTCCACCAAATTTCCATACCTAAAGCCTTTAAATAGGACCACAATTTCATTCATTCCACAAGCTTTTGATAGCCACAAAACCTCTTGCAAAATACTCCCCCAACACCAAAATTCTCCAAAGCTCATCTTTCTTTCTTTTGAAGTTATCAAGAATTCACATTGAAATTCTTGATTTACTTGAGCTAAACCTTCATACTTTCATTCTTTTGCTCATCAATTTCAGTAGATCTAAGCTTGTGTTGGTCCAATTTGAAGAAAAGCTTTTGGTAATTCATCTACCTCCATAAACCCATATTCACCATCAACATTAAAGATTTAGATTCTCGGTGCCTTTATTTCTAGATCCTTTGGATCTTTATTTGTTTGATTGTAGGGACTCCACTGTATTTTGGTTTTAAAATTCGTGCAAATTCAGATCATGATCATCCAATGTTTGAGAAAAGGTTTCACAATGGATCATGCTGAATTTTCTGCATTTTTCAGCTTCTGGTACATCGTTAACCGGTTAACCAATTGGTTAACCGGTTAACGAGTTTCAAAACAACGTATATTATTCAAAATCTGCTTGCGTTAACTGGTTAACCAATTGGTTAACCGGTTAACCAGTGCGAACTTTAAATTTTTTATTCAAATTCATCACCCTTAGATAATTGATTTAATTGGAATATTCTAGATCCATTGATCTCTGATTTCTCTACATCACTCTGATCATTTCCTACAATAAACCCTCATTAATCACCACTCTATTCCATTTCCCACCAAAATTCCAATTTCCAAACCTAAATTCAAATTACCAAAGCAAGCTCCATTCCACCAAATTTCCATACCTAAGGCCTTTAAATAGGACCACAATTTCATTCATTCCACAAGCTTTTGATAGCCACAAAACCTCTTGCAAAATACTCCCCCAACACCAAAATTCTCCAAATCTCATCTTTCTTTCTTTTGAAGTTATTAAGAATTCACATTGAATTCTTGTTTTACTTGAGCTAAACCTTCATACTTTAATTCTTTTGCTCGTCAATTTCAGTAGATCTAAGCTTGTGTTGGTCCAATTTGAAGAAACGCTTTTGGTAATTCATCTACCTCCATAAACCCATATTCACCATCAACATTCAAGATTTAGATTCTCGGTGCCTTTATTTCTAGATCCTTTGGATCTTTATTTGTTTGATTGTAGGGCCTCCACTGTATTTTGGTTTTAAAATTCGTGCAAATTCAGATCATGATCATCCAATGTTTGAGAAAAGGTTTCATAATGGATCATGCTGAATTTCTGCATTTTTCAGCTTCTGGTACATCGTTAACCGGTTAACCAATTGGTTAACCGGTTAACCAGTTTCAAAACAGCGTATATTATTCAAAATCTTCTTGCGTTAACTGGTTAACTAATTGGTTAACCAGTTAACCAGTGCGAACTTTAAATTTTTTATTCAAATTCATCACCCATAGATAATTGATTTAATTGGAATATTCTAGATCCATTGATTTATGATTTCTCTACATCACTCTGATCATTTCCTACCATAAACCCTCATTAATCACCACTCATTTCCATTTCCCACCAAAATTCCAATTACCAAACCTAAATTCAAATTACCAAAGCAAGCTCCATTCCACCAAATTTCCATACCTAAGGCCTTTAAATAGGACCACAATTTCATTCATTCCACAAGCTTTTGATAGCCACAAAACCTCTTGCAAAATACTCCCCCAACACCAAAATTCTCCAAAGCTCATCTTTCTTTCTTTTGAAGTTATCAAGAATTCACATTGAATTCTTGATTAACTTGAGCTAAACCTTCATACTTTCATTCTTTTGCTCATCAATTTCAGTAGATCTAAGCTTGTGTTGGTCCAATTTGAAGAAAAGCTTTTGGTAATTCATCTACCTCCATAAACCCGTATTCACCATCAACATTAAAGATTTAGATTCTCGGAGCCTTTATTTCTAGATCCTTTGGATCTTTATTTGTTTGATTGTAGGGACTCCACTGTATTTTGGTTTTAAAATTCGTGCAAATTCAGATCATGATCATCCAATGTTTAAGAAAAGGTTTCACAATGGATCATGCTGAATTTCTGCATTTTTAAGCTTCTGGTACATCGTTAACCGGTTAACCAATTGGTTAACCGGTTAACCAGTTTCAAAACAGCGTATATTATTCAAAATCTGCTTGCGTTAACTGGTTAACCGGTTAACCAGTGCGAACTTTAAATTTTTTATTCAAATTCATCACCCATAGATAATTGATTTAATTGGAATATTCTAGATCCATTGATTTATGATTTCTCTACATCACTCTGATCATTTCCTACCATAAACCCTCATTAATCACCACTCTTTTCCATTTCCCACCAAAATTCCAATTACCAAACCTAAATTCAAATTACCAAAGCAAGCTCCATTCCACCAAATTTCCATACCTAAGGCCTTTAAATAGGACCACAATTTCATTCATTCCACAAGCTTTTGATAGCCACAAAACCTCTTGCAAAATACTCCCCCAACACCAAAATTCTCCAAAGCTCATATTTCTTTCTTTTGAAGTTACCAAGAATTCACATTGAAATTCTTGATTTACTTGAGCTAAACCTTCATACTTTCATTCTTTTGCTCATCAATTTCAGTAGATCTAAGCTTGTGTTGGTCCAATTTGAAGAAAAGCTTTTGGTAATTCATCTACCTCCATAAACCCATATTCACCATCAACATTAAAGATTTAGATTCTCGGTGCCTTTATTTCTAGATCCTTTGGATCTTTATTTGTTTGATTGTAGGGACTCCACTGTATTTTGGTTTTAAAATTCGTGCAAATTCAGATCATGATCATCCAATGTTTGAGAAAAGGTTTCACAATGGATCATGCTGAATTTTCTGCATTTTTCAGCTTCTGGTACATCGTTAACCGGTTAACCAATTGGTTAACCGGTTAACGAGTTTCAAAACAACGTATATTATTCAAAATCTGCTTGCGTTAACTGGTTAACCAATTGGTTAACCGGTTAACCAGTGCGAACTTTAAATTTTTTATTCAAATTCATCACCCTTAGATAATTGATTTAATTGGAATATTCTAGATCCATTGATCTCTGATTTCTCTACATCACTCTGATCATTTCCTACAATAAACCCTCATTAATCACCACTCTATTCCATTTCCCACCAAAATTCCAATTTCCAAACCTAAATTCAAATTACCAAAGCAAGCTCCATTCCACCAAATTTCCATACCTAAGGCCTTTAAATAGGACCACAATTTCATTCATTCCACAAGCTTTTGATAGCCACAAAACCTCTTGCAAAATACTCCCCCAACACCAAAATTCTCCAAATCTCATCTTTCTTTCTTTTGAAGTTATTAAGAATTCACATTGAATTCTTGTTTTACTTGAGCTAAACCTTCATACTTTAATTCTTTTGCTCGTCAATTTCAGTAGATCTAAGCTTGTGTTGGTCCAATTTGAAGAAACGCTTTTGGTAATTCATCTACCTCCATAAACCCATATTCACCATCAACATTCAAGATTTAGATTCTCGGTGCCTTTATTTCTAGATCCTTTGGATCTTTATTTGTTTGATTGTAGGGACTCCACTGTATTTTGGTTTTAAAATTCGTGCAAATTCAGATCATGATCATCCAATGTTTGAGAAAAGGTTTCATAATGGATCATGCTGAATTTCTGCATTTTTCAGCTTCTGGTACATCGTTAACCGGTTAACCAATTGGTTAACCGGTTAACCAGTTTCAAAACAGCGTATATTATTCAAAATCTTCTTGCGTTAACTGGTTAACTAATTGGTTAACCAGTTAACCAGTGCGAACTTTAAATTTTTTATTCAAATTCATCACCCATAGATAATTGATTTAATTGGAATATTCTAGATCCATTGATTTATGATTTCTCTACATCACTCTGATCATTTCCTACCATAAACCCTCATTAATCACCACTCATTTCCATTTCCCACCAAAATTCCAATTACCAAACCTAAATTCAAATTACCAAAGCAAGCTCCATTCCACCAAATTTCCATACCTAAGGCCTTTAAATAGGACCACAATTTCATTCATTCCACAAGCTTTTGATAGCCACAAAACCTCTTGCAAAATACTCCCCCAACACCAAAATTCTCCAAAGCTCATCTTTCTTTCTTTTGAAGTTATCAAGAATTCACATTGAATTCTTGATTAACTTGAGCTAAACCTTCATACTTTCATTCTTTTGCTCATCAATTTCAGTAGATCTAAGCTTGTGTTGGTCCAATTTGAAGAAAAGCTTTTGGTAATTCATCTACCTCCATAAACCCGTATTCACCATCAACATTAAAGATTTAGATTCTCGGAGCCTTTATTTCTAGATCCTTTGGATCTTTATTTGTTTGATTGTAGGGACTCCACTGTATTTTGGTTTTAAAATTCGTGCAAATTCAGATCATGATCATCCAATGTTTAAGAAAAGGTTTCACAATGGATCATGCTGAATTTCTGCATTTTTAAGCTTCTGGTACATCGTTAACCGGTTAACCAATTGGTTAACCGGTTAACCAGTTTCAAAACAGCGTATATTATTCAAAATCTGCTTGCGTTAACTGGTTAACCGGTTAACCAGTGCGAACTTTAAATTTTTTATTCAAATTCATCACCCATAGATAATTGATTTAATTGGAATATTCTAGATCCATTGATTTATGATTTCTCTACATCACTCTGATCATTTCCTACCATAAACCCTCATTAATCACCACTCTTTTCCATTTCCCACCAAAATTCCAATTACCAAACCTAAATTCAAATTACCAAAGCAAGCTCCATTCCACCAAATTTCCATACCTAAGGCCTTTAAATAGGACCACAATTTCATTCATTCCACAAGCTTTTGATAGCCACAAAACCTCTTGCAAAATACTCCCCCAACACCAAAATTCTCCAAAGCTCATATTTCTTTCTTTTGAAGTTACCAAGAATTCACATTGAAATTCTTGATTTACTTGAGCTAAACCTTCATACTTTCATTCTTTTGCTCATCAATTTCAGTAGATCTAAGCTTGTGTTGGTCCAATTTGAAGAAAAGCTTTTGGTAATTCATCTACCTCCATAAACCCATATTCACCAACAACATTAAAGATTTAGATTCTCGGTGCCTTTATTTCTAGATCCTTTGGATCTTTATTTGTTTGATTGTAGGGACTCCACTGTATTTTTGTTTTAAAATTCGTGCAAATTCAGATAATGATCATCCAATGTTTGAGAAAAGGTTTCACAATGGATCATGCTGAATTTTCTGTATTTTTCTGCTTCTGGTACATCGTTAACCGGTTAACCAATTGGTTAACCGGTTAACCAGTTTCAAAATAGCGTATATTATTCAAAATCTGCTTGCGTTAACTGGTTAATCAATTGGTTAACCGGTTAACCAGTGCGAACTTTAAATTTTTTATTCAAATTCATCACCCTTAGATAATTGATTTAATTGGAATATTCTAGATCCATTGATCTCTGATTTCTCTACATCACTTTGATCATTTCCTACAATAAACCCTCATTAATCACCACTCTATTCCATTTCCCACCAAAATTCCAATTTCCAAACCTAAATTCAAATTACCAAAGCAAGCTCCATTCCACCAAATTTCCATACCTAAGGCCTTTAAATAGGACCACAATTTCATTCATTCCACAAGCTTTTGATAGCCACAAAACCTCTTGAAAAATACTCCCCCAACACCAAAATTCTCCAAAGCTCATCTTTCTTTCTTTTGAAGTTATCAAGAATTCACATTGAAATTCTTGATTTACTTGAGCTAAACCTTCATACTTTCATTCTTTTGCTCATCAATTTCAGTAGATCTAAGCTTGTGTTGGTCCAATTTGAAGAAAAGCTTTTGGTAATTCATCTACCTCCATAAACCCATATTCACCATCAACATTCAAGATTTAGATTCTCGGTGCCTTTATTTCTAGATCCTTTGGATCTTTATTTGTTTGATTGTAGGGACTCCACTGTATTTTGGTTTTAAAATTCGTGCAAATTCAGATCATGATCATCCAATGTTTGAGAAAAGGTTTCACAATGGATCATGCTGAATTTCTGCATTTTTCAGCTTCTGGTACATCGTTAACCGGTTAACCAATTGGTTAACCGGTTAACCAGTTTCAAAACAACGTATATTATTCAAAATCTTCTTGCGTTAACTGGTTAACCAATTCCGGTTAACCAGTGCGAACTTTAAATTTTTTATTCAAATTCATCACCCTTAGATAATTGATTTAATTGGAATATTCTAGATCCATTGATATCTGATTTCTTTACATCACTTTTATCATTTCCTACCATAAACCCTCATTAATCACCACTCTTTTTCATTTCCCACCAAAATTCCAATTACCAAACCTTAATTCAAATTACCAAAGCAATCTCCATTCCACCAAATTTCCATACCTAAGGTCTTTAAATAGGACCACAATTTCATTCATTCCACAAGCTTTTGATAGCCACAAAACCTCTTGCAAAATACTCCCCCAACACCAAAATTCTCCAAAGCTCATCTTTCTTTCTATTGAAGTTATCAAGAATTCACATTGAATTCTTGATTAACTTGAGCTAAACCTTCATCCTTTAATTCTTTTGGTCATCAATTTAAGTAGATCTTGTAAACACCCCAAATTTTCCCTCACTCATTTCACCATGGCTTGTGATTCTTTCATATACATAAGTTCAAACATATCATCTCACATTGCATTTTTGCTTTCACTACATTGGTTCAAAGTCATCTGCATCTAGGGTTTATGATCTGAGCAATCCAAGATTCATCTAAGCCACTCCAAAGGTCTTCAATCATCTCAAGAGGGTCCATGTATGCTCAAACATCATATTATATCCTCCCAAGATCAAGGAAGTCAAAGAATAACAAGAACTGAGGAAGGCATGGAAGCAGAGCCAAGCTTAACTGCACAGATGACCTAAAATTAGGGTTTTGGTTTCAGAGGCCATAACTCCAATTTTTTTGGTCATTCTTGTTTCTATTGGTCTTTATATGATATAAGGATCATGCATACCAATTTTCATGAAGAAATTCAATGGGGAAGGCATCTGATCAATAGATGACTTCTTGAACAAGTCAATGCAAAATTAGGGCATCTGAGGCCCCCAATCATCCAACCAGAGGGTTTTTTCCATCATTTTGGGCGTATATGATCTTTATTTGATCAAAGAATAAGTTAGAAGTTCACAAAATTGAAGAATTTCAAGCCATTTGCAAAGTTGCCATTTTGGGAAATTGACATGTAATGGAAACTTGCCATTTTGGGAAACTTTTTCAACACTTGCTTTTTGATTCAAAAATGCTTCAAATGAGAAAACTTTGGGAAAAATCACATAATTTCAAGTTTTCCACCAAAGAGGCATTTTGCAAAATGGTATGATCAAGCATTCTAAAGACTTCAAATGTGCACAAACTCTTCACAACATGTCAAGTGGACCTCTAAGGATCAAAATGATGCTTTAAATCATTCCTTTTCATGCCTTAAATTTGAAGAATTTCCAAAAGGGCCGAAGTTGGACAAAGTTGCAAAACATCATACAAACCCTAATCCACATGCTAATTGGCTTCAAAACTGATTCCATGGCCTTCCTCATTCCTTGCTGCGCAGGACACCCCTATTGTCCTTGGCCTGCCATTGACCCATACCTCTCTTACACAAAACTTGACTTTTTGCATAAAGACCCATACCAATCAAGCTAGGCCAGACCAACTCCTCTGACCTATCCAAGAGTGATAAGTGGACCAAATGCATCACAACACACCACATACACAAGCCTGAAACTCTCTCCAAGCCATAGCACCAAGCTTTGCCCTCTTATGCATTTTCATTCGAAACACATCACACAAGCATCAAACATAAAAACAAACTCCATAGAACATCTCAGCATGTCTCACTGATCATCCCTGACCCTTCACCTTGCCCTGAAACTCCCTGAAATCAAAACACGATTTCCTCCCCTCTCTGAACAGAAATCTATCAATCTCTCAAACCAGCCAAAAGAAACTCCAACCAAGCATTGCAAGCTCCTCAGGAGGTTCATTAGAGGCGTTTTGGATCAAAGAGGCAGCCAGAAAGTTCCAAAGATCAAAGCTACAGTTCAGGTGAGCTCATGAACATTTTTTCCAGAAACATGTTTTTAAGTTCCTAAATGATTCTCTATGCTTCACTGATCATGTTGATATGTTTTGTTTCAAAAATGGTTGAGAAATGAGTATGTATTCGTGTTCTGAAATTTTTTAACCTAGAACTGTTTTGATTCGATTCTCCTTGTTGGTGTGTTTTAAATGTTGTTTGTTTGTTGATTCTTGATGTATGATGTATGGGGATCATTTCTGGGCAGAGAGATCGGACCTTAGTGACCTAGGGAAGAAGATAGCAATTTTCAGGGAGGATTGTGGTTGGAGAAGATGACCGGAGGTCATTTCCGGCCACCTGAGAGTCATTAATGTGTTAATCACGTTTAGGGTTTGGTTTAAATATAGGCCTTAGATTTGGTTGACTTCCATTGACCCGCGCGCAAACCAATGGTCCAGATTCATCACTTAACCCTAATCTTAATTTATTAATTTAATTAATCAGGTTTAATTAAATCCACTCAGTTTGAATTTCAGCCACAAGATCTGGCGCGCAGTCAACCTCCCATTCCCCAGAATCAATCCTGGCCATCCTTTTGAATTACTTTCATTTATTTATATTTTTTATTTCATTTTTATTCATTTGTTTTGCATATTTATTTTAAAATAGCTAAAATCATTAAAAAATTATGAAAATTTTTGTCAAGGGTTTCATGAATTTTCAGAACACAAAAATATTTTTATTTTTATTTTTTGCATTAAAAATCATTTTTAAATCATTTAAATGTTTATTTTTAATTAGTTGATGAAAATTAATTAATTAAAAATACATTTAGATATTTAAAAATCACCAAAAAATTCACATAGCATTTAAAAACATTTAGAAACATTGTCCAACTCTCAAACCAAATTTCTTTTTTGTTCTTGATGCCTTTTGATCATTTTCATTGGATTTAATTTCATTTCAAGGCAATATTTTGTTTCAATCTTCAAAAATTCCTTTCTGCCTAACCATTGAGAATTGGATGATGATTATTTATGCATTGCATCTTGCATAACATGTAGTTTATAGGATAAATTTGATTTGAATTGATCTTGAATTTTCAATTTGTTTGGCATTTTGCTTGGTGAAGTACCTTAAAACCCTAGCAATCTTAGGAAATTCATAACTTTCAATAGGTTAAGAGTTGGATCCTCTCCTTTGGGCAGTGAACTTGTATAGGTTTAGGGTATCTTTGATTGCATTTTCAAATTTTTATCTTGTCATTTGCTTCTGGTTTTGGATTTTTGCTTTGCATGATGCATGTAACCCTAATTTGTGCCTTCTTTTGCATCCATTTGTCATTTTCTTGCATCCATTGACTTGCCATGATATTTTGTGCATTCTTTTGATTCATAATAAATCTTAGGATATATTAGAACCATGTTTGATCATTGCATCTTTCATTTGACATGTTGTATGTCCATTACATTTCATAACTTTTCATGTACATTCTTGGTTCAAAGCATGCCTCATTTGCATCATTATGCTTGTATGATCATTCTCATCTCTTGTCATGTGTTTGCATCATCTCTTAGCATCATTAACATCATGTTTATGTTTCTGGTTTTGGTTTGCATCATGGCATTGCATCTCATTTTCATTGTGTTTCATTTTTTTATGCTAACATTCCAGGTGGTAAGTTGCTTGAGAAGTGAATTTGCCTTCACTTCTCACAATCTCTTTTCATATCTTGCATACTTTCTTTGCTACATTTTGTATCTGTTTTAGAGTGAGCTTGCTCATTCATGCTCTTCTCCTCTTTCTTTCTTCAAGCAACTTGTCTTCTTAAGTGAAACAAGTTGTCTTGCTTCTCTTTGATTCTTGCTCTTTTCATCTGCTTCCTTCCTGGTGGTTTCTCTGAAGATCTTCTTGCAAACCTCATTAATCCTAGGAAAGACCAAGCATGATAATAATTAGGGTTTGATTAGTCCCCCATTTAGTTTTTACCTTTGTGTCTTCTTTGAGTCTTCTCTTCTCATCTCATAATCAGGGACTAAACCCTAAAGGCTTTAAGGCTTTGTGATTAAGCTTATGTCTGCATCCTTCTATTAGGATGGAGTGTATAACTTTAATCCTAAGTGTTAAACCCTTAATGTGTTTAAATCCTTTAATCAATCCACCTAATAATCATTAAGACATCAAGCTTGTAACTTGGGCCTTGCATTAGGGTTCTAATTCTTCCTTAATTGGTTAAGAAGGACTAACCCTAGTGTTAATGGACAAGTCCCCCTCAAGTTGTCTTACAAACTATAAAATCCACTTCTTAATCTTATCATTAACTAAAATCCACTTAATAAAGGCTTTGTTTTGTCATGAGGTTAATCCCTAATCATGGATTAAGTTGAGGAGTCTTCCTCAGCTTAAATGTTCTCATCTATTATCCTTCTATTAGGATGGTGTAATGAGTCCATTCAATCCTTGATTATGGCTTAATCTCATTACTTAACACTAAACAGAAACAACAAAAACATCTAAATAATCACAAGTAGGTTAATGATCTTAATCCTACTTCAGGGTGATTAAGTGTGAGATGCTGACTTCACACTTAAGGTATTCTCATTACCCCTAATCAGAGGGAGGATGTGATGAGTTTACTAACCCATTGGTTTAGGCTTAAGCTCATTAACTTATGACACATTCCCAAAAGCAATAAAAGACTGAAAACACAAGAACAAACAATAATCGTCTCCTACGGGATTATTTTCTCATCTCATTCACTCATAACGAGAACTTGCTTCTTCCGTCTAATGCAAGACAGTTTTCACCTGAGCCAGACAGGTCATACACTTTAGCATAGGCAAGTAAGCAGTTCACAAGTCAATTTATCTCTTCAGTCTCTTTGAGTCGAACTACGGCGTTCTGACTTCCTCATTTCACGAGAGGATACGTAGGCATAACTTAACCGTTATCGAACAAAAGTCTTTGTATATCCCCCCTCTTCCAGCTTTATTCTTTTAGCCTCATTGTCTTGAGCATTTCATTCTTGTTCTTACACTGACACTTCTCATATACACTTCACATTTCTTTTACACTGACACTTGCATTCTTTTCCAGCCTTGATACACAAATTGCACTGACACTACACCTTTAAAACACAAATCTCTTAAGCGTGGATCCCGTCGAGTACGACGGACAATCTGGGTGCTAATACCTTCCCAGGTTGTAACCAACCCCCTTTCTCAGTTTCTCTGGTTCGCAACCGTCTTATCCATATCTTTCTAGGTCTTTGCAGCATTACCTTTCCTCCGGGATAAAAATGCCTAGCTGGCGACTCTTTTCTTTCTGAGTTCACCCTTGCGTGTTCTCTCCTTTCGCCGACCGTTCGCGTCTGTACCCCTTCTGACCCAGGTGTCATTTTGGTGGGAGCGACAACGTGGCGACTCTGCTGGGGACCCTTATACTGTAACCAGGGCTTCTGGTTCTTTTTGTGGGTTCCTCCTAGCGCTTGTTTGATTTGTGTTTACTGGGGTGTTATGTGCTAATTGTGTTTGTATATTTGTATTTATTTTTTTGCTTTATGTACAGTTATTTGTGGCTTTCTTTACAGCTTTATATATCATACTGTCATATTGTCATCTAGCTGGATCTGGTTTTTGTTTTGGTGGGTGAGCTTCTACTGAGAGTTTAAGGTCCTATACCTGCGACCTGAGTGACACCTAGGCTAGAGTGGTTCATGTTCTTTCCCATTCCATTTCGGTCTGGTGCGGGAATATGAAACACGGTTCAGATGTGGGTTTCTTCTTGAGAACTCTGTGCTACAGATTTCCTGTAGTGCTAGGGCTATCTGGGAATCCTGCTAAGTCTGGATGACCTTTATTATGACCTTCATAAACTAAGGTGAATTAGAGGAGGATCTTTTATGGTTATTGTAAACACTGTACCTCCGGGTTAGAAGTGTTTACACTTCTCATAACTGATCCAAGTCTGAGGATCCTTGTTTTAGAACACCACCTGTGAGGGGGTTGGGCTGTTTACAGGTTTGCAGGTACCATTGGCCACATCATACCCTGTTATCTTGTTTTGATTAAGAGTACCTCACTTTGGACAGTTCTTGTGATTTAAACCATGGACATGTGACTCTTTATTTGAGTCCCCCACCTTGGTTACTGGACTTATGAACCTCCATCTGGACTTCTTAAACATACATGGGCTTATATTAAGGCAGTAATCGGATCCAACTTGATCACAAACCCTTTCATGTCATTTGCATACTCATCATTCGCATCATTTAACATTTGTTTATTTGTTTTTCAGGGTATCCATATTGTATTTGGCTTGGTTTTGACCCCTTCATCTACATAGACCCCTGTTCATCAGTTATCTGCTTCAGCTATCTTCATCAGTTGCCTGCTTCAGCTACTTTTATCACCAGCCTCATCAGTGGCTCATCTCCAATATCAGCCTTCATCATCAGCATCTGTTTCAGCTCTTCATCAGCAGTCATGGAACCCAAAAAGAGCAACATTTCATACCATTTCTTTGAGCCTGTGCTGACTGACATCAGGCAGGTCCAGGCACTTATCACTCTAGACCACATCCCATTATTCAGAGAGCATTATGGAGGCATCCTTGATATGGTTATGGACCTAGACCCTTCTCAGAGGAGTTTGATTCATACTTGCCTACAATTCTATGACCCTCCTTTGAGATGCTTCACTTTCCAGAACTTTCAGTTAGGACCTCTGCTGGAGGAGTTCTCATCATTTATTGGAGTACCTATCAGGGGTGGTGTCCCCTTCAACCCAGAGATGACTTCTCCCAGCAATGGAGAAGTGGCAAAGGCACTGTGCCTAGAGCCTATTTTGATTGAACAGAACATGACCACAAAGGCTGGAATCCCTGGTTTGCACTTAGACTTTCTAACTTCTCAGGCCATCCTGAAGGCCTCCTTGGGGGAATGGAGGGCAGTCTGTGCATTGTTATCCCTCAGTATATATGGGGTTATACTATTTGTAGATGAGCCCAAGTTTATCAGCAAGAATGCCATTCATCTCTTCCTTTTGAAGAACCCAGTACCCACATTGCTGGGAGATTTCTATTATTCTGTTCACCAAAGGAATGAGAAGCAGAGAGGGAGGTTTGTGAGATGCTATGCTCCTCTGTTTCATACCTGGCTGCTCAAACACTTACCCAAGACTGATTCCTTCCTGAATCCTCACCAACAGAATAATTGGGCTAAAAGACTTATTGCTTTGACTTCAGATGACATCAGATGGTGCACCCAGAGCACCAAAGGCAGGGACATAATTACTAGTTGTGGGCAGTACCCCAATGTACCTCTAATAGGAGTGAAGGGTTGCATCAACTACAATCCTTTGCTGTTTAAAAGACAATTGGGATATGCTCTGGTCCACCCTCCTAGAGTGCAAGACTTGGCTGAAACCCTGTATTGTGAGATAAAACCTAATCTAGCTGTTGTCAGACAAGCATCCTGGGCTTGGGACAACATCCAGACCAAAGGGATGGCCATTCTTGGGAGGTGCAATAATGTGGCTTCAGCTCAGTACTATGAATGGTCCCATGCTAGAGCTCAGATTTCTGGGATGCCTTTCACCATTGAGGATACACCTGGACCATCCACAACACCACCTCCAGCCACTGTCAGCCTGGAAGAATTTGAGAAACTGAAGGAGAGGAATGAGAATCTGTCTCAAGCTCTAAAGAAGACCCTCTGGGAGAGGAGTGATGGTCGTCTAGACATTGAAAGGTTGGAAAAACTTAAGGTGGATCATCTAGCCAAGATTGAGAAAGCAGAGGACTACATCAAGAAATCAAGAGCTGGGGAGCAAATTTTGAAGAATGCCTGTAAAGAGGCCCAGTTTCAGAAGACTAGGACTGATCTCTATCTGAAAGAAAGTCAAGCTAGGTGGGTCAGGATCACTGAAGCTCGTACTCAAGAAGATAAGAGAACTCAAGCCAGGATTGAGCAGTTGGAGGCCAATGAGAAGAAGCAACAGGAGGCTTTGATGGCAGCCCAGAAGGAAATTTCAGAATTTAAGCTTAGGGCTGGTTTGAAGAGGTCAAAGGACCAAGACAGACACAAGAAGCTGACCACTGCTATTGCCACCAGAAACCTTCTTATCAGGAACATCACAGAGCATCCGGCTGGTCCTGTAACTGAAGCACTTTTGAAGGAGGTTAAGGAGGATGAGTTTGGCTTAGATGTTTGACTACTTTGCTTGTTGTTATTTCCATTTGATGTACTTTTCTTTTATGTTGTATTTTGACCCCTCAGGGGCATATGTTGTAAAAACAAACTATGTATGGTTCACCATTTGTAATGTATTTGTTAGTTTGTTTCATTGATGTCTCTTTCTCTCAAGCAACATCAAAGTATATTCCTCAGGGTCTGGAAAGGTCAAAACCAAGAGCCAAGTCGGATACCTTGGAAAATAAATAAGCATATTGCATTGCATACTGACTGTTGTTTTGTTTTGTAGGTTTGTCTTTACTTTATTTTGTTTCTAACTCTGTTCAGTTCAGGAATTATTGCTCGCCGCCGGGTGTTCCCTCTCAACCTTCCGCACCGGTACCCTAGTCGCAACAATCTTCCTGGTATCCAAATGGATCAAGTACAACAAGATTTGACAGAGGTCAGAACTCAGATGGCTAATGAAAGGCTGGAGATGAGAAACCAAATGACCCAATTCATGGAAGTAATGAATGGCTTGGCCCAAAGTCAAGAAAGGTTGAGGGCATTGGTAGAAAGACAAACCCCGGAAGAACCCCATCTGGGAACTGGAGGAACAAGCAACAATGAGAGGGGTCAGCCTCATGTTAATCCACCAGTATATGGGCCTCATCTACATCCAGAAGTCAACATCCCGGGTAATGTGCAAGGAAATACTACTGCAGGCAGGATCCTACAGGAAGACCCCCAAGAAGAGTAGTTTACTGTAATGGGAGCTGGGGATGAAGTTTATGATAAGAGGTTTGATGAAATTGCTGAGAATTTGAGATCTCTGGAGTCTCAAAATTCCCTAGGCTTTGATGTCATGGATATGGGGTTAGTGGATGGAGTAAGGATTCCCCACAAGTTTAAACCCCCATGCTTCGAGAAGTACAATGGAACTTCCTGTCCACGAACACACCTACAGTCTTTTCTGGGGAGACTTAAGGCATACACCATGGATGAAAAACTGTGGATGTTTATTTTGAAGATAGTTTGACTGGGGATTCAAGAGAGTGGTACTCTCACCTGAACAGAGCTACTATCAGATGCTGGAAGGACTTAGCTGAAGCTTTCATCAGACAGTACCAATACAATCTAGACATGGCACCTAACAGGACCCTTCTGATGGGAATGTCTCAATCCTCCAGAGAAAGCTTCAGGGAGTATGCCTAGAGGTGGAGACAGCTTGCTGCTGTTGTCCAGCCACCCATGTCGGAAAGAGAAATGGCCGACATGTTTATGAATACTTTGCAAGGAACATATATTGATAGGCTAGCTGCCTTTTCTTCCACCAGCTTCGCTGACGTAGTCATAGCTGGAGAAAGAATTGAAAGCCTTCTGAAGATGGGTAAGATTTCTGATAATGGTGCAAGTTCATCAAGTAATCCCCGAAAGCCTTTTGTGGGACTTAGAAGAACCGGTGAGACAAATGCCATTCATGCCAGCAGGGGAAGACCTCAGTATGTTCACAGATCAGTGGCAGCTGTCACTATTCCAGCTCCGATCCCTCAACAACCAGCTTATCAACCACAACAACAATCACACTATCAGCAGCAAGTTCAGTACCCGCCACAAAGAGCCTACAACAACAATAACAACAATCAACAACAAAGACCTTTTCAGCAAAGACCATCACAGGCAAATAGGGTGATTGACCCTATCCATATGCCTTATGCCGCCTTGTTGCCACAACTCCTGAAACTCAACCTGGTTGAATTAAGGACATTGGCGCCACCAGATCCCTCCAATCTTCCAAGAAATTATGATGTCAACGCCAGATGTGCTTTCCATTCCAATGCACCTGGCCACAATACGGAGAAGTGCAGAGCCTTGCAAATGAAGGTACAAGATCTGGTGGATTCTAAAGCCCTCAACTTTGCACCCCCTCCAAGTGTCACCAAGAATCCCATGCCCAATCATGGAAGACCAAGAATTAATGCCATTGAGGAAGACAAGCCATCTTTCTTAATCACCAGTGTTGGACAGATTCGGACACCTCTGGTCGAAATTAAAGCTCAGCTTCTAGAGTGCCAGATTTTCCCTGGGTGTGAGCTCGGTTGTGGGTATTGCAACATTTCGGTCAACGGGTGTGATAACTTGAGAAGCGGCATATATGATCTTATCAAGAGTGGTATACTTCAGATCTCAACAACGGTGCCTACAAATCCAGCAATCCCTTTGACAACAACTCCTGACTCTTCTACAACTGCAACAACAATCATTCCGACCAATTCATCAATATCATCAACAATGGCTTCATCCATCACTTCGACAAATCAAATGTCAACAACCATTTCTTCTACAACATCAACATCCGTTTATTCAGCAGAATCTTCTACAACGCCAACAGAAATTAATGAAGATATCTCAGCAGTCACCATTTACTATGACCCATCAGATGTTCCTCCAAACAACAACTTTCAGCAACAAACAGTGGAACCTCCTGCCAGGTCACCAGTCACCATTTACTACGATCCGTACACCATTTCAATACCCACCTCTGCAGCAGTCAGTCCAGTTACTATCACGGTGCCTGGACCTGTTCCATATGAAAGCAGTAATGCCATACCCTGGCATTATGGCTCTGACCTTTACTGCAACGGGGAGAAAATCACCTTGGACTCTTCAACTTCTTCTCCATAGATTGATAATGTTGGGGGAGGCGGAGGCTTCACCAGAAGCGAACGCCTTTTTGCCTCACAATTGCAAAGACCTAATGCCGAAGCAGAAGCTGCTGCCAAAGCAAATGGGAAGAGTGTGATATCTGAAGAACCAATCATCAAAGAAACTCAGAAGACATCTTTTGAACAAGATGTAGACGAGTTTATGAGAATCATAAAGAGAAGTGATTACAAGGTGGTGGATCAGCTTCACCAAACTCCCTCAAAAATCTCCATATTATCCTTGTTGATGTGTTATGAAGCTCACAGGAATGCATTACTGAAAGTCTTGCATGCATCATACGTGCCAGAGGAGATCACTGTTAATCAGCTAGAAACCGTGGTAGCAAATGTCAACACCAGTCATGGACTGGGCTTTACCGATGCTGACTTAACAACTGAGGGACGTAACCACAACAAGGCTTTACATATCACCTTGGAATGCAAAGGTGCTGTTCTATCACATGTACTGGTGGACACTGGGTCTTCACTCAATGTTCTGCCAAAGAAAGCCTTAGTGAAGCTTGAGTATGATGGCTTGGCACTGCGTCCGAGTAATTTAGTGGTGAGAGCATTTAATGGCTCTAAGAGATCAGTGCTTGGAGAGATTGAACTCCCTGTGATGATTGGCCAGCAGACTTTTAAAATTACCTTCTATGTGATGGACATTCAGCCGGCCTACAGCTGTTTGTTGGGTAGACCTTGGATCCATGCCGCTAGCGCTGTTACGTCTACCCTTCACCAGAAGCTTAAATTCGAGTGGGAAGGCCAGATCATCACCATTTGTGGTGAAGAGGACATCTTTGTTAGCCATCTGGCTACGTATATGTATATTGAGATGGATGGAGAGATCCATGAAACCATGAGCCAGGGGTTTGAGGCCCTGAACATTAATGAAGCATCCGCTGTGCTAGGAACCTCCATGACATCTTATCAACAAGCCAGGAAGGTTGTTGAAGAGGGGACTGCCCAAGGCTGGGGCAAGCTGCTGCCCGTAGAGAAGAAGGAGGACATATTTGGGTTGGGTTACAGACCAACTCAACAAGATCAATCGGAGGCTGCCAAGAAGCCCAGTTTTGTCAGCGGGGGAATGCTCACCCCGGATGCAGTGAACAATGTGGAAGACGAGGAGGAAAGTGACCGCAACCTGGAGAGCTGGATACGTCCAAGGATCCCGGGGAGCCATGTCCTTAACTGGTCTTCCCAGGATATTATAAGGGTTACTCCTGCAGAGTAATTATTATTTCCTGTATTTTTAAGCATGCATCAAGTCTTGCATCTTGCCCAAGATGACAAGACTCATTTTGTAATCGGGCCATCTTGTAATTTTGTGCAAACAGATCAATCAATGAATATCGGACATCTTTTGCAAATGAGTCTTTTTCTTTCCCGCTCACTGTTTTTCATTTTTCTTTTTGTACAAAAATAAAATGGCAATGTTTTCCAAAATGACAACTTCGTTTCACTTTTTCTAAACAAGATTAAAATCGATCACTAAAATGAACAATCTAAACCCTTGCAGAGTGTGCCTTTCAGACTGCACCGACAACAGCACAGCTATGACTTCGTATGACTTTGACAATCCAATCAATCAAGCTGATGAAGGGGTTGAAGAAGATTATGAGCTTCCTGAAGAGCTAGCCAGGCTGTTAAGGCAAGAGGAGAAGGTTATCACTCCTCATCAGGAGGAGGTTGAAACGGTTAATCTTGGTACGGAAGAAGATGTGAAAGAGGTTAAGATCGGAGCCTGCTTACAAGATTCAGTAAAAGAGCAACTGATTGATATGCTTCGGGAGTATGTGGATGTGTTTGCTTGGTCTTATCAGGATATGCCAGGGTTGGACACCGATATTGTCATGGACAAGCTGCCTTTGAAAGAAGACTGCCCACCGGTAAAACAGAAGCTGCGCCGTACTCGCCCAGATATGGCAATGAAGATTAAGGAAGAGGTACAAAAGTAGTGGGACGCCGGTTTCCTTGCTGTGACTAGTTATCCGCCGTGGGTTGCTAATATTGTACCTGTGCCTAAGAAGGATGGCAAGGTAAGGATGTGTGTAGATTACCGGGATCTGAACAGAGCCAGCCCGAAAGATGACTTCCCTTTACCTCACATTGATGTATTGGTGGATAATACGGCTCAGTTCTCGATATTCTCCTTCATGGACGGATTTTCATGATACAATCAGATTAAGATGTCACCTAAAGACATGGAGAAGACAACTTTCATCACACCCTGGGGCACGTTCTGTTACAAGGTGATGCCATTCGGACTGAAGAATGTTGGTGCAACCTATCAACGGGCTATGGTAACATTATTCCACGACATGATCCATAAAGAAATCGAATGTTATGTGGATGACATGATTGCCAAGTCCCTCACAGAAGAAGACCACCTGGTGAATCTGCTGAAGTTATTCAAGCGTCTGAGGAAATACCAACTGAAGTTAAACCCCAACAAATGCACATTCGGGGTACGGTCTGGTAAGCTGCTGGGATTTATTGTAAGTGAGAAAGGGATTGAAGTTGACCCTGATAAAGTTAAAGCCATTCAAGAAATGCCTGCACCGAAGACAGAAAAAGAAGTTCGGGGGTTCTTAGGTAGATTGAACTACATCTCAAGATTCATATCTCACCTCACTGCAACCTGTGAACCTCTTTTCAAGCTGTTGAGAAAAGAACAAACGGTCAGGTGGAACGAAGACTGTCAGAGGGCCTTTGACAAAATCAAGGAATACTTACAAGAGCCTCCTATCCTCATGCCTCCAGTTGAAGGAAGACCTCTAATCATGTACTTGACAGTATTAGAAGAGTCAATGGGGTGTGTGCTGGGCCAGCATGACGAGTCTGGTCGAAAAGAGTATGCAATATACTACCTAAGCAAAAAGTTTACCGACTGTGAACAACGTTATTCACTGCTCGAGAAAACTTGCTGTGCTTTAGCGTGGGCTGCTCGCCGACTGAGACAGTATATGTTGACCCACACTACTTTATTGATATCAAAGATGGACCCAGTTAAGTACATTTTCGAGAAGCCAGCACTTACCGGACGGGTTGCAAGATGGCAAATGATCCTCACAGAATATGACATTCAGTACACTTCTCAAAAAGCCATCAAAGGCAGTGTATTGTCTGATTATCTTGCTGAGCAACCCATTGATGATTACCAGCCTATGAGATTTGACTTCCCTGATGAAGACATCATGTTCATAAAAGCGAAAGATCACGAAGAGCCCATTCACACTGAAGGGCCTGACCCAGAAGAAGAATGGACTATGATGTTTGATGGGGCTATTAATATGAATGGTCGTGGTGTTGGTGCAGTACTCATTACACCTAAGGGAGTTCACATGCCTTTCTCGGCAAAACTCACCTTTAACTGCACTAACAACGAAGCTGAATACGAAGCTTGTATTATGGGTCTTGAGGAAGCCATTGACCTCAGGATCAAGACTTTGACTATATTCGGAGATTCAGCTTTGGTAATTAATCAAACCAACGGCAAATGGTACACCCACCAAGATCATCTGATACCTTACAGGGATTATACAAGGAGGTTATTGACTTTCTTCACAACGGTCAAGCTTGAGTATATCCCTCGAGATGAAAATCAGTTTGCAGATGCTCTAGCTACCATTTCATCCATGATCAAAGTTCAAGCTGCCAACTTTGTGCCTCGGATTTCAGTATCCAGACTTGACAGACCAGCATATATATTCGCAGCAGACGCTGTCAAAGATGATAAGCCTTGGTTCCATGACATTAAGTGCTTCTTAGAGGATCAAACTTACCCACCTGGGGCATCTTCCAATGATAAGAAGACATTAAGAAGGCTAGTTGGTAGTTTCTTTCTGAATACTGACGATTCCCTGTACAAGAGAAACTTTGATATGGTACTTCTCAGGTGCGTTGATAGAACAGAAGCAGGCTTGTTGATGCACGAGGTGCACGAAGGATCCTTTGGTACCCATGCAGGAGGGCATGCCATGGCCAAGAAGTTGCTAAGATCAGGTTATTACTGGATCACAATGGATGCCGACTGTTGTGCCTATGCCAGAAAATGCCATAAATGCCAGATCTATGCGGATAAAGTGCATGTGCCCCCCAATCCTCTGAATGTGATGTCTTCACCCTGGCCCTTTGCCATGTGGGGTGTTGATATGATCGGCCAGATTGAACCGACTGCTTCAAATGGCCACAGATTCATCATGGTAGCCATTGACTATTTTACCAAGTGGGTTGAAGCAGCTTCCTATGCAAATGTTACATGGCAAGTGGTAGCCCGATTCTTGAAGAGAGACATCATTTGTCGGTATGGAGTTCCCGAGCGAATTATTACTGATAATGGTTCCAATTTAAACAACAAAATGATGGCAGAACTATGCCGGGACTTCAAGATCCAACACCACAATTCTTCTCCTTACAGGCCAAAGATGAAAGTTGTTGTAGAGGCAGCTAATAAGAATATCAAGAAGATTGTGCAGAAGATGGTAGTCACCTATAAAGATTGGCATGAGATGCTATCGTTTGCCTTTCATGGGTACCGTACATCAATCAGAACATCTACTGGGGCAACACCGTATCAACTTGTGTATGGTATGGAGGCAGTTCTACCTGTTGAAGTTGAGTTACCCTCCCTGCGGGGACTAATGGATGTTAAGTTAAATGAAGCAGATTGGGTCCGATCCCGATACGAACAACTGAATCTGATTGAAGAGAAGAGATTGGCTGCAATCTGCCATGGGCAACTATATCAGAAAAGAATGAAGAAAGCCTTCGATCAGAAAGTCAGGCTCCGAGAGTACCAAGTAGGAGATCTTGTGCTGAAAAGACTCCTCCCTCCTCATACAGACCACAGGGGCAAGTGGACTCCGAATTATGAAGGGCCATTCGTAGTAAAGAAAGTTTTCTCCGGTGGAGCACTGATGCTCAGCACTATGGATGGTGAAGACTTCCCGTCCCCTGTGAATTCAGATGCAGTTAAAAAATACTTCGCATAAAATGACCCGTTGGACATAAAAACAGAATGTAAGTCCAGGCAAAAATAGGGCATCCCGACGAGTCAAAAACAGAATAAAAGATTCGGGCAAAAATAAGGGGAAATAAATAAAAATGTACACCCGCTGAGTTGAAAAGCCGCATTGGATAGCTCAGGCAAAAATAGGTATCCCGGTGGATTGAAAACCTGAAAGGGCGATCCACGAAAAATAAGGGAATAAGCGAACAATTGCATTCTGAATTCGTCTGTATCACTCACAACTTGGTAAGCTTCGAAAGGTTCAAGCGCCGGTCAGAATCAGCCTTCTTCAGAAAGCAAGACGAGAAGAACGTCAAATGTCATACGAGTCATAGCAAAGGGAAGCTCCTTAAAGCGTCATCAACATTTCCAATACCTTTTATTTCTCAATTTGTAACAATCTCCTCATTTTAGGGGATTTGTTTCTTTGACTGTATCTTGCCAATTCAGGGCACACGAATTAATAAAATCAGATTTTCAGTCATGCTTCGTCTCGTACATTTTATTTTCATTTGCAAGAATGTCCGATGTCTTTAAGATACTGATTGCATAAATACAGATGCTTCTCTTAAAATACGTGCTTGCAGGAAATATACTCACTCCCAGGAGTGCCTAAACTCTTATGATTGAATCTGGTAAAGGATACCTCGGGATTGCTTGTGCGTTTCTCTAACTTTTCAAGATTGCAGGTATTCAAAGCACATCATGGGGCATGAAAGTTTCATCCCAGCAAGCTGGCAAATCATTATCTACTCAGTCTTAGCACCAGAGGTGCTTTCTCCCCAGCTGAGTTGCCAGTCATCATTCCTCCTCAGCCAAGTGCAAAGACCGGGAACCATCTCCCCACAGAGTTTCAACCTCTATCCAGAAGAGCAACGCCTGAAGATCTCACAACAGAGTGATGAAAGCTTCTACAAACCCCAGCTGGGTCCCTCATTACCAAAATAGGTCTATCAGTGACCTATATCCCCAAGCAGAGTCCCATATGTCAGATCTACCAATGATCTCATCCCCAGCTGGGATGTCCACTTCAAGCAGATCAACCAGAGATCTTCGCAGCAACGAGATCCGAATCCCGGATCGGTATCTTTTGCATAATCATAGCATTCGCATCATATTCTCCCCGCAGAGCGTAGCATTCCGTTTAATACGGAGCATTACGGCAAAAATCAAACATATTGCATAATCATAAGCCATGTTCTGAATCAAACACTTATGAAATACTGACAATCCGTCAGCGATATACAGAGAACTCCCTGGATTCCCCGGCAGAGAGCCAAGGCACTTTCCCTAAAGATACAGATACTTCCTGGCACCCGTCCATGTCATATCCCCAGTAAAAAGCCAAAACGTCCTCTTTGCACTCACAGATACATATATCTATACAAATTCCCTGATACCCGGCTGTGTCACCTTCCCCAACATAGATACCTGAAACATTTTGTAAACCGTACCCTTGTTTATATTACACTTTCCTCTTTTGACACTCGTCCGTGTCACTCTCCCCAGCAAGTTAAACACTCGTCTGTACACCACTCATACTTGTTACTACTGTTTTACTCATACAGGTACTCGTCCGTATCTTGTATATACCACTCAAATCCCCTCAGATTCGACACTCGTCCGTGTTCTTTGTTAACCAGTTGATACTCGTTCGTATCATCATCTCAGAACATGTGTCAGCGTTTGTTTCTACCTGATACTCGTCCGTATCATGGTTTTAAGGATGCTCGTTCGCATCTTTAATCCATACACAATTTCAAACACTTGTGTCTTCTTGAATTTAGACACTCGTCTGTGTCTACTATTCCCCAGAAGAGTCCCCGCAGAACCAATACTCGTCTGTGTTCTTTGTTAACCAGTTGGTACTCGTCCGTATCATCATCTCTGAGCATGTGTCAGCATTTGTTTCTACCTGATACCCGTCCGTATCATAGTCTTAAGGATGCTCGTCCGCATCTTTAGTCTATACACATTACCCAAACACTTATACCTCTCATTCCTTAGATATAGACACCCGTCCGTGTTCACTTGTCCCAGCAAATCCCAGTGGGCTATTTCTTTTCTATTTGACATTCGTCCTATGTCATGATACTTTCGGCAGCCGTACCCTGCCAGGTGATCGTCCTTCACCTTTGGATGACCGTCCCTCATCCTTTCCCCCAGTGGAGTCTCCATTATCGGAACCCTTTTCTATCCGGCATTCGTCCTATGTCGTGATATTTAGCAGTCGTCCCCTGCCAGGTGATCGTACTTCACCTCTTGATGATCGTCCTTCATCATTTTATCCGATGGCCGTCCCCATCGTTGATCTTGTTATCTGACATTCGTCTTATGTCATGATAAACCCTGAGAGCAGCCGTAACCTGCTAGGGGATCGTCCTTCACCTCTTGATGATCGTCCTTCATCATGCTTATCCGGTGGCCGTCCCCATCGTCGACCTTTTCTATCCGGCTTCGTCCTATGTCGCGATACTTTTTTGGCAGCCGTACCTGGCCAGGTGATCGTCCTTCACCTCGGATGACCGTCCCTCATCTTATCCCCAACAGAGCAGTCGTCCCCTGCTAGGTGATCGTCCTTCACCTTTGATGACCGTACCTCATCATTTATTTCATTTACTTATAATCCCCAGAGAATCTTATAGCTTTACTTGATGGTCGTCCCCATCATAATCTCTTATATCCCCAGCATGTCGGTCATCCCCGTCATTGCCTTTTCCCAGCAGTCATCCTCTGCTCGACGGTCGTCCTCCGTCGCCCGCACTTTATAATATACTTTGTTTCCTTTTACAATCTATATCCCTTTTCTTCTTCATTTTGTGAGTGCAAATTTTGGATTGTCTTTGGTATTCAACCACTAGTTATCTTGTTTGTATGTTAAGCCCGTTGCTTACATCCTGCACAACTAACTCATGCTTGAATAGGGGCAGCTGTAAACACCCCAAATTTTCCCTCACTCATTTCACCATGGCTTGTGATTCTTTCATATACATAAGTTCAAACATATCATCTCACATTGCATTTTTGCTTTCACGACATTGGTTTAAAGTCATTTGCATCTAGGGTTTATGATCTGAGCAATCCAAGATTCATCTGAGCCACTCCAAAGGTCTTCAATCATCTCAAGAAGGTCCGTGTATGTTCAAACATCATATTATATCCTCCCAAGATCAAGGAAGTCAAAGAATCACAAGAACTGAGGAAGGCATGGAAGCAGAGCCAAGCTTAACTACACAGATGACCTAAAATTAGGGTTTTGGTTTCAGAGGCCATAACTCCAATTTTTTTGGTCATTCTTGTTTCTATTTGTCTTTATATGATATAAGGATCATGCATACCAATTTTCATGAAGAAATTCAATGGGGAAGGCATCTGATCAATAGATGACTTCTTGAACAAGTCAATGCAAAATCAGGGCATCTGAGGCCCCCAATCATCCAACCAGAGGGTTTTCTCCATCATTTTGGGTGTATATGATCTTTATTTGATCAAAGAATAAGTTATAAGTTCACAAAATTGAATAATTTCAAGCCATTTGCAAAGTTTCCATTTTGGGAAATTGACTTGTAATGGAAACTTGCCATTTTGGGAAACTTTTTCAACCCTTGCTTTTTGATTCAAAAATGCTTCAAATGAGAAAACTTTGGTCATGAAAGTTGTATAATGGATCATTCCCTTTTCAAAAAGTACAAGAACTCATTCTAATTCATTTTGGATCAAAAGTTATGGCTTGTCAAAGTTGGGAAAAATCACATAATTTCAAGTTTTCCACCAAAGAGGCATTTTGCAAAATGGTATGATCAAGCATTCTAAAGACTTCAAATGTGCACAAAATCTTCACAACATGTCAAGTGGACCTCTAAGGATCAAAATGATGCTTTGAATCATTCCTTTTCATGCCTTAAATTTGAAAAATTTCCAAAAGGGCCAAAGTTGGACAAAGTTGCAAAACATCATACAAACCCTAATCCACTTGCTAATTGGCTTCAAAACTGATTCCATGGCCTTCCTCATTCCTTGCTGCGCAGGACACCCCTATTGTCCTTGGCCTGCCATTGACCCATACCTCTCTTACACAAAACTTGACTTTTTGCATAAAGACCCATACCAATCAAGCTAAGCCAGACCAACTCCTCTAACCTATCCAAGAGTGATAAGTGGATCAAATGCATCACAACACAACACATACACAAGCCTGAAACTCTCTCCAAGCCATAGCACCAAGCTTTGCCCTCTTATGCATTTTCATTCGAAACACATCACACAAGCATCAAACATAAAAACAAACTCCATAGAACATCTCAGCATGTCTCACTGATCATCCCTGACCCTTCACCTTGCCCTGAAACTCCCTGAAATCAAAACACGATTTCCTCCCCTCTCTGAAAAGAACTCTATCAATCTCTCAAACCAGCCAAAAGAAACTCCAACCAAGCATTGCAAGCTCCTCAGGAGGTTCATTAGAGGCGTTTTGGATCAAAGAGGCAGCCAGAAAGATCCAAAGATCAAAGCTCCAGTTCATGTGAGCTCAAGAACATTTTTTCCAGAAACATGTTTTTAAGTTCCTAAATGATTCTTTATGCTTCACTGATCATGTTGATATGTTTTGTTTCAAAAATGGTTGAGAAATGAGTATGTATTCGTGTTCTGAAATTTTTTAACCTAGAACTGTTTTGATTCGATTCTCCTTGTTGATGTGTTTTAAATGTTGTTTGTTTGTTGATTCTTTATGTATGATGTATGGGGATCATTTCTGGGCAGAGAGATTGGACCTTAGTGACCTAGGGAAGAAGATAGCAATTTTCAGGGAGGATTGTGGTCGGAGAAGATAACCGGAGGTCATTTCCGGCCACCTGAGAGTCATTAATGTGTTAATCACGTTTAGGGTTTGGTTTAAATATAGGCCTTAGATTTGGTTGACTTCCATTGACCCGCGCGCAAACCAATGGTCCAGATTCATCACTTAACCCTAATCTTAATTTATTAATTTAATTAATCAGGTTTAATTAAATCCACTCAGTTTGATTTTCAGCCACAAGATCTGGCGCGCAGTCAACCTCCCATTCCCCAAAATCAATCCTGGCCATCCTTTTGAATTATTTTCATTTATTTATATTTTTTATTTCATTTTTATTCATTTGTTTTGCATATTTATGTTAAAATAGCTAAAATCATTAAAAATTTATGAAAATTTTTGTCAAGGGTTTCATGAATTTTCAGAACACAAAAATATTTTTATTTTTATTTTTTGCATTAAAAATCATTTTTAAATCATTTAAATGTTTATTTTTAATTAGTTGATGAAAATTTATTAATTAAAAATACATTTAGATATTTAAAAATCACCAAAAAATTCACATAGCATTTAAAAACATTTAGAAACATTGTCCAACTCAGAAACCAAATTTATTTTTTGTTCTTGATGCCTTTTGATCATTTTCATTGGATTTAATTTCATTTCAAGGCAAATCTTTTGTTTCAATCTTCAAAAATTCCTTTCTGCCTAACCATTGAGAAATTGATGATGATTCTTTTTATATTGCATCTTGCATAACATGTAGTTTATAGGATAAATTTGATTTGAATTGATCTTGCATTTTCAATTTGTTTGGCATTTTTCTTGGTGAAGTACCTTAAAACCCTAACAGTCTTAGGAAATTCATAACTTTCAATAGGTTTAGAGTTGGATCCTCTCCTTTGGGAAGTGAACTTGTATAGGTTTAGGGTATCTTTGATTGCATTTTCAAATTTTTATCTTGTCATTTGCTTGTGGTTTTGGATTTTTGCTTTGCATGATGCATGTAACCCGAATTTGTGCCTTCTTTTGCATCCATTTCTCATTTGCTTGCATCCATTGACTTGCCATGACATTTTATGCATTCTTTTGATTCATAATACATCTTAGGATATATTAGAACCATGTTTGATCATTGCATCTTTCATTTGACATGTTGTATGTCCATTACATTTCATAACTTTTCATGTACATTCTTGGTTCAAAGCATGCCTCATTTGCATCCTTATGCTTGTATGATCATTCTCATCTATTGTCATGTGTTTGCATCATCTCTTAGCATCATTAACATCATGTGTATGTTTCTGGTTTTGGTTTGCATCATGGCATTGCATCTCATTCTCATTGTGTTTCATTTTTTTATGCTAACATTTCAGGTGGTAAGTTGCTTGAGAAGTGAATTTGCCTTCACTTCTCACAATCTCTTTTCATCTCTTGAATACTTTCTTTGCTGAATTTTGTATGTGTTTTAGAGTGAGCTTGCTCATTCATACTCTTCTCCTCTTTCTTTCTTCAAGCAACTTGTCTTCTTAAGTGAAGCAAGTTGTCTTGCTTCTCTTTGATTCTTACTCTTTTCATCTGCTTCCTTCCTGGTGGTTTCTCTGAAGATCTTCTTGCAAACCTCATTAACCCTAGGAAAGACCAAGCATGATAATAATTAGGGTTTGATTAGTCCCTCATTTAGTTTTTACCTTTGTGTCTTCTTTGAGTCTTCTCTTCTCATCTCATAATCAGGAACTAAACCCTAAAGGCTTTAAGGCTTTGTGATTAAGCTTATGCCTGCATCCTTCTATTAGGATGGAGTGTATAACTTTAATCCTAAGTGTTAAACCCTTAATGTGTTTAAATCCTTTAATCGATCCACCTAATAATCATTAAGACATCAAGCTTGTAACTTGGGCCTTGCATTAGGGTTCTAATTCTTCCTTAATTGGTTAAGAAGGACTAACCCTAATGTTAATGGACAAGTCCCCCTCAAGTTGTTTTACAAACTATAAAATCCACTTCTTAATCTTATCATTAACTAAAATCCACTTAATAAAGGCTTTGTTTTGTCATGAGGTTAATCCCTAATCATGGATTAAGTTGAGGAGTCTTCCTCAGCTTAAATGTTCTCATCTATTATCCTTCTATTAGGATGGTGTAATGAGTCCATTCAATCCTTGATTATGGCTTAATCTCATTACTTAACACTAAACAGAAACAACAAAAACATCTAAATAATCACAAGTAGGTTAATGATCTTAATCCTACTTCAGGGTGATTAAGTGTGAGATGCTGACTTCACACTTAAGGTATTCTCATTACCCCTAATCAGAGGGAGGATGTGATGAGTTTACTAACCCATTGGTTTAGGCTTAAGCTCATTAACTTATGACACATTCCCAAAAGCAATAAAAGACTGAAAACACAAGAACAAACAATAATCGTCTCCTACGAGATTCTTTTCTCATCTCATTCACTCATAACGAGAACTTGTTTCTTCCGTCTAATGCAAGACAGTTTGCACCTGAGTCAGACAGGTCATACACTTGAGCATAGGCAAGTAAGCAGTTCACAAGTCAATTTATCTCTTCAGTCTCTTTGAGTCAAACTACGGTGTTCTGACTTCCTCATTGCACGAGAGGATACGTAGGCATAACTTAACCATTATCGAACAAAAGTCTTTGTATATCCCCCCTCTTCCAGCTTTATTCTTTTAGCCTTATTGTCTTGAGCATTTCATTCTTGTTCTTACACTGACACTTCTCATATACACTTCACATTTCTTTTACACTGACACTTGCATTCTTTTCCAACCTTGATACACAAATTGCACTGACACTACCCCTTTAAAACACAAATCTCTTAAGCGTGGATCCTGTCGAGTACGACGGACAATCTGGGTGCTAATACATTCCCAGGTTGTAACCAACCCCCTTTCTCAGTTTCTCTGGTTCGCAACCGTCTTATCCATATCTTTCTAGGTCTTTGCAGCATTACCTTTCCTCCGGGATAAAAATGCCTAGCTGGCGACTCTTTTCTTTCTGAGTTCACCCTTGCGCGTTCTCTCCTTTCGCCGACCATTCGCGTCTGTACCCCTTCTGACCCAGGTTTCATTTTGGTGGGAGCGACATATCTTAACTTGTTTTGGTCCAATTTGAAGATAAACTTTTGGTAATTCATCTACCTCCATAAACCCATATTCACCATCACCATTCAAGATTTATATTCTTGGTGCCTTTATTTCTAGATCCTTTGGATCTTTATTTGTTTGATTGTAGGGACTCCACTGTATTTTGGTTTTAAAATTCGTGCAAATTCAGATCCTGATCATCCAATGTTTGAGAAAAGGATTCACAATGGATCATGCTTAATTTTTTGCATTTTTCAGCTTCTGGTACATCGTTAATCGGTTAACCAATTGGTTAACCGGTTAACCAGTTTCAAAACAGCGTATATTATTCAAAATCTGCTTGCGTTAACTGGTTAACCAATTGGTTAACCGGTTAACCAGTGTGAACCTTAAATTTTTTATTCAAATTCATCACCCTTAGATAATTGATTTAATTGGAATATTCTAGATCCATTGATTTATGATTTCTCTACATCACTCTGATCATTTCCTACCATAAACCCTCATTAATCACCACTCTTTTCCATTTCCCACCAAAATTCCAATTACCAAACCTAAATTCAAATTACCAAAGCAAGCTCCATTCCACCAAATTTCCATACCTAAGGCCTTTAAATAGGACCACAATTTCATTCATTCCACAAGCTTTTGATAGTCACAAAACCTCTTGCAAAATACTCCCCCAACAACAAAATTCTCCAAAGCTCATCTTTCTTTCTTTTGAAGTTATCAAGAATTCACATTGAAATTATTGATTTACATGAGCTAAACCTTCATACTTTCATTCTTTTTCTCATCAATTTCAGTAGATCTAAGCTTGTGTTGGGCCAATTTGAAGAAAAGCTTTTGGTAATTCATCTACCTCCATAAAGCCATATTCACCATCAACATTCAAGATTTAGATTCTCGGTGCCTTTATTTCTAGATCCTTTGGATCTTTATTTGTTTGAATATAGGGACTCCACTGTATTTTGGTTTTAAAATTCGTGCAAATTCAGATCATGATCATCCAATGTTTGAGAAAAGGTTTCACAATGGATCATGCTGAATTTCTGCATTTTTCAGCTTCTGGTACATCGTTAACCGGTTAACCAATTGGTTAACCGGTTAACCAGTTTCAAAACAGCGTATATTATTCAAAATCTGCTTGCGTTAACTGGTTAACCAATTGGTTAACCGGTTAACCAGTGCGAACTTTAAATTTTTTATTCAAATTCATCACCCTTAGATAATTGATTTAATTGGAATATTCTAGATCCATTGATTTATGATTTCTCTACATCACTCTGATCATTTCCTACCATAAACCCTCATTAATCACCACTCTTTTCCATTTCCCACCAAAATTCCAATTACCAAACCTAAATTCAAATTACCAAAGCAAGCTCCATTCCACCAAATTTCCATACCAAAGGCCTTTAAATAGGACCATAATTTCATTCATTCCACAAGCTTTTGATAGCCACAAAACCTCTTGCAAAATACTCCCCCAACACCAAAATTCTCCAAAGCTCATCTTTCTTTCTTTTGAAGTTATCAAGAATTCACATTGAATTCATGATTTACTTGAGCTAAACCTTCATACTTTCATTCTTTTGCTCATCAATTTCAGTAGATCTAAGCTTGTGTTGGTCCAATTTGAAGAAAAGCTTTTGGTAATTCATCTACCTCCATAAAACCATATTCACCATCAACATTCAAGATTTAGATTCTCGGTGCCTTTATTTCTAGATCCTTTGGATCTTTATTTGTTTGATTGTAGGGAATCCACTGTATTTTGGTTTTAAAATTCGTGCAAATTCAGATCATGATCATCCAATGTTTGAGAAAAGGTTTCACAATGGATCATGCTGAATTTTCTGCATTTTTCAGCTTCTGGTACATCGTTAACCGGTTAACCAATTGGTTAACCGGTTAACCAGTTTCAAAACTGCGTATATTATTCAAACTCTGCTTGCGTTAACTGGTTAACCAATTGGTTAACCGGTTAACCAGTGCGAACTTTAAATTTTTTATTCAAATTCATCACCCTTAGATAATTGATTTAATTGGAATATTCTAGATCCATTGATTTATGATTTCTCTACATCACTCTGATCATTTCCTACCATAAACCCTCATTAATCACCACTCTTTTCCATTTCCCACCAAAATTCCAATTACCAAACCTAAATTCAAATTACCAAAGCAAGCTCCATTCCACCAAATTTCCATACCTAAGGCCTTTAAATAGGACCACAATTTCATTCATTCCACAAGCTTTTGATAGTCACAAAACCTCTTGCAAAATACTCCCCCAACAACAAAATTCTCCAAAGCTCATCTTTCTTTCTTTTGAAGTTATCAAGAATTCACATTGAAATTATTGATTTACATGAGCTAAACCTTCATACTTTCATTCTTTTGCTCATCAATTTCAGTAGATCTAAGCTTGTGTTGGTCCAATTTGAAGAAAAGCTTTTGGTAATTCATCTACCTCCATAAAACCATATTCACCTTCAACATTCAAGATTTAGATTCTCGGTGCCTTTATTTCTAGATCCTTTGGATCTTTATTTGTTTGATTGTAGGGAATCCACTGTATTTTGGTTTTAAATTTCGTGCAAATTCAGATCATGATCATCCAATGTTTGAGAAAAGGTTTCACAATGGATCATGCTGAATTTTCTGCATTTTTCAGCTTCTGGTACATCGTTAACCGGTTAACCAATTGGTTAACCGGTTAACCAGTTTTAAAACAGCGTATATTATTCAAAATCTGCTTGCGTTAACTGGTTAACCAATTGGTTAACCGGTTAACCAGTGCGAACTTTAAATTTTTTATTCAAATTCATCACCCTTAGATAATTGATTTAATTGGAATATTCTAGATCCATTGATCTCTGATTTCTCTACATCACTTTGATCATTTCCTACAATAAACCCTCATTAATCACCACTCTATTCCATTTCCCAACAAAATTCCAATTACCAAACCTAAATTCAAATTACCAAAGCAAGCTCCATTCCACCAAATTTCCATACCTAAGGCCTTTAAATAGGACCACAATTTCATTCATTCCACAAGCTTTTGATAGCCACAAAACCTCTTGCAAAATACTCCCCCAACACCAAAATTCTCCAAAGCTCATCTTTCTTTCTTTTGAAGTTATCAAGAATTCACATTGAATTCTTGATTTACTTGAGGTAAACCTTCATACTTTCATTCTTTTGCTCATCAATTTCAGTAGATCTAAGCTTGTGTTGGTCCAATTTGAAGAAAAGCTTTTGGTAATTCATCTACCTCCATAAAGCCATATTCACCATCAAAATTCAAGATTTAGATTCTCGGTGCCTTTATTTCTAGATCATTTGGATCTTTATTTGTTTGATGGTAGGGACTCCACTGTATTTTGGTTTTAAAATTCGTGAAAATTAAGAACATGATCATCCAATGTTTGAGAAAAGGTTTCACAATGGATCATGCTGAATTTCTGCATTTTTCAGCTTCTGGTACATCGTTAACCGGTTAACCAATTGGTTAACCGGTTAACCAGTTTCAAAACAGCGTATATTATTCAAAATCTGCTTGCGTTAACTGGTTAACCGGTTAACCAGTGTGAACCTTAAATTTTTTATTCAAATTCATCACCCTTAGATAATTGATTTAATTGGAATATTCTAGATCCATTGATTTATGATTTCTCTACATCACTCTGATCATTTCCTACCATAAACCCTCATTAATCACCACTCTTTTCCATTTCCCACCAAAATTCCAATTACCAAACCTAAATTCAAATTACCAAAGCAAGCTCCACTCCACCAAATTTCCATACCTAATGCCTTTAAATAGGACCACAATTTCATTCATTCCACAAGCTTTTGATAGCCACAAAACCTCTTGCAAAATACTCCCCCAACACCAAAATTCTCCAAAGCTCATCTTTCTTTGTTTTGAAGTTATCAAGAATTCACATTGAATTCTTGATTTACTTGAGCTAAACCTTCATACTTTCATTCTTTTGCTCATCAATTTCAGTAGATCTAAGCTTGTGTTGGGCCAATTTGAAGAAAAGCTTTTGGTAATTCATCTACCTCCATAAAGCCATATTCACCATCAACATTCAAGATTTAGATTCTCGGTGCCTTTATTTCTAGATCCTTTGGATCTTTATTTGTTTGAATATAGGGACTCCACTGTATTTTGGTTTTAAAATTCGTGCAAATTCAGATCATGATCATCCAATGTTTGAGAAAAGGTTTCACAATGGATCATGCTGAATTTCTTTATTTTTCAGCTTCTGGTACATCGTTAACCGGTTAACCAATTGGTTAAACGGTTAACCAGTTTCAAAACAGCGTATATTATTCAAAATCTGCTTGCGTTAACTGGTTAACCAATTGGTTAACCGGTTAACCATTGCGAACTTTAAATTTTTTATTCAAATTCATCACCCTTAGATAATTGATTTAATTGGAATATTCTAGATCCATTGATTTATGATTTCTCTACATCACTCTGACCATTTCCTACCATAAACCCTCATTAATCACCACTCTTTTCCATTTCCCACCAAAATTCCAATTACCAAACCTAAATTCAAATTACCAAAGCAAGCTCCATTCCACCAAATTTCCATACCAAAGGCCTTTAAATAGGACCATAATTTCATTCATTCCACAAGCTTTTGATAGCCACAAAACCTCTTGCAAAATACTCCCCCAACACCAAAATTCTCCAAAGCTCATCTTTCTTTCTTTTGAAGTTATCAAGAATTCACATTGAATTCTTGATTTACTTGAGCTAAACCTTCATACTTTCATTCTTTTGCTCATCAATTTCAGTAGATCTAAGCTTGTGTTGGTCCAATTTGAAGAAAAGCTTTTGGTAATTCATCTACCTCCATAAAACCATATTCACCATCAACATTCAAGATTTAGATTCTCGGTGCCTTTATTTCTAGATCCTTTGGATCTTTATTTGTTTGATTGTAGGGAATCCACTGTATTTTGGTTTTAAAATTCGTGCAAATTCAGATCATGATCATCCAATGTTTGAGAAAAGGTTTCACAATGGATCATGCTGAATTTCTGCATTTTTCAGCTTCTGGTACATCGTTAACCGGTTAACCAATTGGTTAACCGGTTAACCAGTTTCAAAACAGCGTATATTATTCAAACTCTGCTTGCGTTAACTGGTTAACCAATTGGTTAACCGGTTAACCAGTGCGAACTTTAAATTTTTTATTCAAATTCATCACCCTTAGATAATTGATTTAATTGTAATATTCTAGATCCATTGATTTATGATTTCTCTACATCACTCTGATCATTTCCTACCATAAACCCTCATTAATCACCACTCTTTTCCATTTCCCACCAAAATTCCAATTACCAAACTTAAATTCAAATTACCAAAGTAAGCTCCATTCCACCAAATTTCCATACCTAAGGCCATTAAATAGGACCACAATTTCATTCATTCCACAAGCTTTTGATAGCCACAAAACCTCTTGCAAAATACTCCCCCAACACCAAAATTCTCCAAAGCTCATCTTTCTTTCTTTTGAAGTTATCAAGAATTCACATTGAATTCTTGATTTACTTGAGCTAAACCTTCATACTTTCATTCTTTTGCTCATCAATTTCAGTAGATCTAAGCTTGTGTTGGTCCAATTTGAAGAAAAGCTTTTGGTAATTCATCTACTTCCATAAAGCCATATTCACCATCAACATTCAAGATTTAGATTCTCGGTGCCTTTATTTCTAGATCCTTTGGATCTTTATTTGTTTGATTGTAGGGACTCCACTGTATTTTGGTTTTAAAATTCGTGCAAATTCAGATCATGATCATCCAATGTTTGAGAAAAGGTTTCACAATGGATCATGCTGAATTTCTGCATTTTTCAGCTTCTGGTACATCGTTAACCGGTTAACCAATTGGTTAATCGGTTAACCAGTTTCAAAACAGCGTATATTATTCAAAATCTGCTTGCGTTAACTGGTTAACCAATTGGTTAACCGGTTAACCAGTGCGAACTTTAAATTTTTTATTCAAATTCATCACCCTTAGATAATTGATTTAATTGGAATACTCTAGATCCATTGATTTATGATTTCTCTACATCACTCTGATCATTTCCTACCATAAACCCTAATTAATCACCACTCTTTTCCATTTCCCACCAAAATTCCAATTACCAAACCTAAATTCAAATTACCAAAGTAAGCTCCATTCCACCAAATTTCCATACCTAAGGCCTTTAAATAGGACCACAATTTCATTCATTCCACAAGCTTTTGATAGCCACAAAACCTCTTGCAAAATACTCCCCCAACACCAAAATTCTCCAAAGCTCATCTTTCTTTCTTTTGAAGTTATCAAGAATTCACATTGAATTCTTGATTTACTTGAGCTAAACCTTCATACTTTCATTCTTTTGCTCATCAATTTCAGTAGATCTAAGCTTGTGTTGGTCCAATTTGAAGAAAAGCTTTTGGTAATTCATCTACTTCCATAAAGCCATATTCACCATCAACATTCAAGATTTAGATTCTCGGTGCCTTTATTTCTAGATCCTTTGGATCTTTATTTGTTTGATTGTAGGGACTCCACTGTATTTTGGTTTTAAAATTCGTGCAAATTCAGATCATGATCATCCAATGTTTGAGAAAAGGTTTCACAATGGATCATGCTGAATTTCTGCATTTTTCAGCTTCTGGTACATCGTTAACCGGTTAACCAATTGGTTAACCGGTTAACCAGTTTCAAAACAGCGTATATTATTCAAACTCAGCTTGCGTTAACTGGTTAACCAATTGGTTAACCGGTTAACCAGTGCGAACTTTAAATTTTTTATTCAAATTCATCACCCTTAGATAATTGATTTAATTGGAATATTCTAGATCCATTGATATCTGATTTCTCTACATCACTCTGATCATTTCCTCCCATAAACCCTCATTAATCACCACTCTTTTCCATTTCCCACCAAAATTCCAATTACCAAACCTAAATTCAAATTACCAAAGCAATCTCCATTCCACCAAATTTCCATACCTAAGGTCTTTAAATAGGACCACAATTTCATTCATTCCACAAGCTTTTGATAGCCACAAAACCTCTTGCAAAATACTCCCCCAACACCAAAATTCTCCAAAGCTCATCTTTCTTTTCTTTTGAAGTTATCAAGAATTCACATTGAATTCTTGATTTACTTGAGCTAAACCTTCATACTTTCATTCTTTTGCTCATCAATTTCAGTAGATCTAAGCTTGTGTTGGTCCAATTTGAAGAAAAGCTTTTGGTAATTCATCTACCTCCATAAAGCCATATTCACCATCAACATTCAAGATTTAGATTCTCGGTGCCTTTATTTCTAGATCCTTTGGATCTTTATTTGTTTGATTGTAGGGACTCCACTGTATTTTGGTTTTAAAATTCGTGCAAATTCAGATCATGATCATCCAATGTTTGAGAAAAGGTTTCACAATGGATCATGCTGAATTTCTGCATTTTTCAGCTTCTGGTACATCGTTAACCGGTTAACCAATTGGTTAATCGGTTAACCAGTTTCAAAACAGCGTATATTATTCAAAATCTGCTTGCGTTAACTGGTTAACGAATTGGTTAACCGGTTAACCAGTGCGAACTTTAAATTTTTTATTCAAATTCATCACCCTTAGATAATTGATTTAATTGGAATATTCTAGATCCATTGATTTATGATTTCTCTACATCACTCTGATCATTTCCTACCATAAACCCTCATTAATCACCACTCTTTTCCATTTCCCACCAAAATTCCAATTACCAAACCTAAATTCAAATTACCAAAGTAAGCTCCATTCCACCAAATTTCCATACCTAAGGCCTTTAAATAGGACCACAATTTCATTCATTCCACAAGCTTTTGATAGCCACAAAACCTCTTGCAAAATACTCCCCCAACACCAAAATTCTCCAAAGCTCATCTTTCTTTCTTTTGAAGTTATCAAGAATTCACATTGAATTCTTGATTTACTTGAGCTAAACCTTCATACTTTCATTCTTTTGCTCATCAATTTCAGTAGATCTAAGCTTGTGTTGGTCCAATTTGAAGAAAAGCTTTTGGTAATTCATCTACTTCCATAAAGCCATATTCACCATCAACATTCAAGATTTAGATTCTCGGTGCCTTTATTTCTAGATCCTTTGGATCTTTATTTGTTTGATTGTAGGGACTCCACTGTATTTTGGTTTTAAAATTCGTGCAAATTCAGATCATGATCATCCAATGTTTGAGAAAAGGTTTCACAATGGATCATGCTGAATTTCTGCATTTTTCAGCTTCTGGTACATCGTTAACCGGTTAACCAATTGGTCAACCGGTTAACCAGTTTCAAAACAGCGTATATTATTCAACATCTGCTTGCGTTAACTGGTTAACCAATTGGTTTGGTTAACCGGTTAACCAGTGCGAACTTTAAATTTTTTATTCAAATTCATCACCCTTAGATAATTGATTTAATTGTAATATTCTAGATCCATTGATTTATGATTTCTCTACATCACTCTGATCATTTCCTACCATAAACCCTCATTAATCACCACTCTTTTCCATTTCCCACCAAAATTCCAATTACCAAACCTAAATTCAAATTACCAAAGCAATCTCCATTCCACCAAATTTCCATACCTAAGGTCTTTAAATAGGACCACAATTTCATTCATTCCACAAGCTTTTGATAGCCACAAAACCTCTTGCAAAATACTCCCCCAACACCAAAATTCTCCAAAGCTCATCTTTCTTTCTATTGAAGTTATCAAGAATTCACATTGAATTCTTGATTAACTTGAGCTAAACCTTCATCCTTTCATTCTTTTGCTCATCAATTTCAGTAGATCTAAGCTTGTGTTGGTCCAATTTGAAGAAAAGCTTTTGGTAATTCATCTATCTCCATAAAGCCATATTCACCATCAACATTCAAGATTTAGATTCTCGGTGCCTTGATTTCTAGATCCTTTGGATCTTTATTTGTTTGATTGTAGGGACTCCACTGTATTTTGGTTTTAAAATTCGTGCAAATTCAGATCATGAACATCCAATGTTTGAGAAAAGTTTTCACAATGGATCATGCTGAATTTCTGCATTTTTCGACTTCTGGTACATCGTTAACCGGTTAACCAATTGGTTAACCGGTTAACCAGTTTCAAAACAGCGTATATTATTCAAAATCTGCTTGCGTTAACTGGTTAACCAATTGGTTTGGTTAACCGGTTAACCAGTGCGAACTTTAAATTTTTTATTCAAATTCATCACCCTTAGATAATTGATTTAATTGGAATATTCTAGATCCATTGATTTATGATTTCTCTACATCACTCTGATCATTTCCTACCATAAACCCTCATTAATCACCACTCTTTTCCATTTCCCACCAAAATTCCAATTACCAAACCTAAATTCAAATTACCAAAGCAAGCTCCATTCCACCAAATTTCCATACCAAAGGCCTTTAAATAGGACCATAATTTCATTCATTCCACAAGCTTTTGATAGCCACAAAACCTCTTGCAAAATACTCCCCCAACACCAAAATTCTCCAAAGCTCATCTTTCTTTCTTTTGAAGTTATCAAGAATTCACATTGAATTCTTGATTTACTTGAGCTAAACCTTCATACTTTCATTCTTTTGCTCATCAATTTCAGTAGATCTAAGCTTGTGTTGGTCCAATTTGAAGAAAAGCTTTTGGTAATTCATCTACTTCCATAAAGCCATATTCACCATCAACATTCAAGATTTAGATTCTCGGTGCCTTTATTTCTAGATCCTTTGGATCTTTATTTGTTTGATTGTAGGGACTCCACTGTATTTTGGTTTTAAAATTCGTGCAAATTCAGATCATGATCATCCAATGTTTGAGAAAAGGTTTCACAATGGATCATGCTGAATTTCTGCATTTTTCAGCTTCTGGTACATCGTTAACCGGTTAACCAATTGGTTAACCGGTTAACCAGTTTCAAAACAGCGTATATTATTCAAAATATGCTTGCGTTAACTGGTTAACCAATTGGTTAACCGGTTAACCAGTGCGAACTTTAAATTTTTTATTCAAATTCAACACCCTTAGATAATTGATTTAATTGGAATACTCTAGATCCATTGATTTATGATTTCTCTACATCACTCTGATCATTTCCTACCATAAACCCTCATTAATCACCACTCTTTTCCATTTCCCACCAAAATTCCAATTACCAAACCTAAATTCAAATTACCAAAGTAAGCTCCATTCCACCAAATTTCCATACCTAAGGCCTTTAAATAGGACCACAATTTCATTCATTCCACAAGCTTTTGATAGCCACAAAACCTCTTGCAAAATACTCCCTCAACACCAAAATTCTCCAAAGCTCATCTTTCTTTATTTTGAAGTTATCAAGAATTCACATTGAATTCTTGATTTACTTGAGCTAAACCTTCATACTTTCATTCTTTTGCTCATCAATTTCAGTAGATCTAAGCTTGTGTTGGTCCAATTTGAAGAAAAGCTTTTGGTAATTCATCTACTTCCATAAAGCCATATTCACCATCAACATTCAAGATTTAGATTCTCGGTGCCTTTATTTCTAGATCCTTTGGATCTTTATTTGTTTGATTGTAGGGACTCCACTGTATTTTGGTTTTAAAATTCGTGCAAATTCAGATCATGATCATCCAATGTTTGAGAAAAGGTTTCACAATGGATCATGCTGAATTTCTGCATTTTTCAGCTTCTGGTACATCGTTAACCGGTTAACCAATTGGTCAACCGGTTAACCAGTTTCAAAACAGCGTATATTATTCAACATCTGCTTGCGTTAACTGGTTAACCAATTGGTTTGGTTAACCGGTTAACCAGTGCGAACTTTAAATTTTTTATTCAAATTCATCACCCTTAGATAATTGATTTAATTGGAATATTCTAGATCCATTGATTTATGATTTCTCTACATCACTCTGATCATTTCCTACCATAAACCCTCATTAATCACCACTCTTTTCCATTTCCCACCAAAATTCCAATTACCAAACCTAAATTCAAATTACCAAAGCAATCTCCATTCCACCAAATTTCCATACCTAAGGTCTTTAAATAGGACCACAATTTCATTCATTCCACAAGCTTTTGATAGCCACAAAACCTCTTGCAAAATACTCCCCCAACACCAAAATTCTCCAAAGCTCATCTTTCTTTCTATTGAAGTTATCAAGAATTCACATTGAATTCTTGATTAACTTGAGCTAAACCTTCATCCTTTCATTCTTTTGCTCATCAATTTCAGTAGATCTAAGCTTGTGTTGGTCCAATTTGAAGAAAAGCTTTTGGTAATTCATCTATCTCCATAAAGCCATATTCACCATCAACATTCAAGATTTAGATTCTCGGTGCCTTGATTTCTAGATCCTTTGGATCTTTATTTGTTTGATTGTAGGGACTCCACTGTATTTTGGTTTTAAAATTCGTGCAAATTCAGATCATGAACATCCAATGTTTGAGAAAAGTTTTCACAATGGATCATGCTGAATTTCTGCATTTTTCGACTTCTGGTACATCGTTAACCGGTTAACCAATTGGTTAACCGGTTAACCAGTTTCAAAACAGCGTATATTATTCAAAATCTGCTTGCGTTAACTGGTTAACCAATTGGTTTGGTTAACCGGTTAACCAGTGCGAACTTTAAATTTTTTATTCAAATTCATCACCCTTAGATAATTGATTTAATTGGAATATTCTAGATCCATTGATTTATGATTTCTCTACATCACTCTGATCATTTCCTACCATAAACCCTCATTAATCACCACTCTTTTCCATTTCCCACCAAAATTCCAATTACCAAACCTAAATTCAAATTACCAAAGCAAGCTCCATTCCACCAAATTTCCATACCAAAGGCCTTTAAATAGGACCATAATTTCATTCATTCCACAAGCTTTTGATAGCCACAAAACCTCTTGCAAAATACTCCCCCAACACCAAAATTCTCCAAAGCTCATCTTTCTTTCTTTTGAAGTTATCAAGAATTCACATTGAATTCTTGATTTACTTGAGCTAAACCTTCATACTTTCATTCTTTTGCTCATCAATTTCAGTAGATCTAAGCTTGTGTTGGTCCAATTTGAAGAAAAGCTTTTGGTAATTCATCTACTTCCATAAAGCCATATTCACCATCAACATTCAAGATTTAGATTCTCGGTGCCTTTATTTCTAGATCCTTTGGATCTTTATTTGTTTGATTGTAGGGACTCCACTGTATTTTGGTTTTAAAATTCGTGCAAATTCAGATCATGATCATCCAATGTTTGAGAAAAGGTTTCACAATGGATCATGCTGAATTTCTGCATTTTTCAGCTTCTGGTACATCGTTAACCGGTTAACCAATTGGTTAACCGGTTAACCAGTTTCAAAACAGCGTATATTATTCAAAATATGCTTGCGTTAACTGGTTAACCAATTGGTTAACCGGTTAACCAGTGCGAACTTTAAATTTTTTATTCAAATTCAACACCCTTAGATAATTGATTTAATTGGAATACTCTAGATCCATTGATTTATGATTTCTCTACATCACTCTGATCATTTCCTACCATAAACCCTCATTAATCACCATTCTTTTCCATTTCCCACCAAAATTCCAATTACCAAACCTAAATTCAAATTACCAAAGTAAGCTCCATTCCACCAAATTTCCATACCTAAGGCCTTTAAATAGGACCACAATTTCATTCATTCCACAAGCTTTTGATAGCCACAAAACCTCTTGCAAAATACTCCCTCAACACCAAAATTCTCCAAAGCTCATCTTTCTTTATTTTGAAGTTATCAAGAATTCACATTGAATTCTTGATTTACTTGAGCTAAACCTTCATACTTTCATTCTTTTGCTCATCAATTTCAGTAGATCTAAGCTTGTGTTGGGCCAATTTGAAGAAAAGCTTTTGGTAATTCATCTACCTCCATAAAGCCATATTCACCATCAACATTCAAGATTTAGATTCTCGGTGCCTTTATTTCTAGATCCTTTGGATCTTTATTTGTTTGATTGTAGGGACTCCAATGTATTTTGGTTTTAAAATTCGTGCAAATTCAGATCATGATCATCCAATGTTTGAGAAAAGGTTTCACAATGGATCATGCTGAATTTCTGCATTTTTCAGCTTCTGGTACATCGTTAACCGGTTAACCAATTGGTTAACCGGTTAACCAGTTTCAAAATAGCGTATATTATTCAAAATCTGCTTGCGTTAACTGGTTAACCAATTGGTTTGGTTAACCGGTTAACCAGTGCGAACTTTAAATTTTTTATTCAAATTTATCACCCTTAGATAATTGATTTAATTGGAATATTCTAGATCCATTGATTTATGATTTCTCTACATCACTCTGATCATTTCCTACCATAAACCCTCATTAATCACCACTCTTTTCCATTTACCACCAAAATTCCAATTACCAAACCTAAATTCAAATTACCAAAGTAAGCTCCATTCCACAAAATTTTCATACCTAAGGCCTTTAAATAGGACCACAATTTCATTCATTCCACAAGCTTTTGATAGCCACAAAACCTCTTGCAAAATACTCCCCCAACACCAAAATTCTCCAAAGCTCATCTTTCTTTCTTTTGAAGTTATCAAGAATTCACATTGAATTCTTGATTTACTTGAGTTAAACCTTCATACTTTCATTCTTTTGCTCATCAATTTCAGTAGATCTAAGCTTGTGTTGGTCCAATTTGAAGAAAAGCTTTTGGTAATTCATCTACTTCCATAAAGCCATATTCACCATCAACATTCAAGATTTAGATTCTCGGTGCCTTTATTTCTAGATCCTTTGGATCTTTATTTGTTTGATTGTAGGGACTCCACTGTATTTTGGTTTTAAAATTCGTGCAAATTCAGATCATGATCATCCAATGTTTGAGAAAAGGTTTCACAATGGATCATGCTGAATTTCTGCATTTTTCAGCTTCTGGTACATCGTTAACCGGTTAACCAGTTTCAAAACAGCGTATATTATTCAAAATCTGCTTGCGTTAACTGGTTAACCAATTGGTTAACCGGTTAACCAGTGCGAACTTTAAATTTTTTATTCAAATTCATCACCCTTAGATAATTGATTTAATTGGAATATTCTAGATCCATTGATTTATGATTTCTCTACATCACTCTGATCATTTCCTACCATAAACCCTCATTAATCACCACTCTTTTCCATTTCCCACCAAAATTCCAATTACCAAACCTAAATTCAAATTACCAAAGCAAGCTCCAATCCACCAAATTTCCATACCTAAGGCCTTTAAATAGGACCACAATTTCATTCATTCCACAAGCTTTTGATAGCCACAAAACCTCTTGCAAAATACTCCCCCAACACCAAAATTCTCCAAACCTCATCTTTCTTTATTTTGAAGTTATCAAGAATTCACATTGAATTCTTGATTTACTTGAGCTAAACCTTCATACTTTCATTCTTTTGCTCATCAATTTCAGTAGATCTAAGCTTGTGTTGGGCCAATTTGAAGAAAAGCTTTTGGTAATTCATCTACCTCCATAAAGCCATATTCACCATCAACATTCAAGATTTAGATTCTCGGTGCCTTTATTTCTAGATCCTTTGGATCTTTATTTGTTTGATTGTAGGGACTCCAATGTATTTTGGTTTTAAAATTCGTGCAAATTCAGATCATGATCATCCAATGTTTGAGAAAAGGTTTCACAATGGATCATGCTGAATTTCTGCATTTTTCAGCTTCTGGTACATCGTTAACCGGTTAACCAATTGGTTAACCGGTTAACCAGTTTCAAAATAGCGTATATTATTCAAAATCTGCTTGCGTTAACTGGTTAACCAATTGGTTTGGTTAACCGGTTAACCAGTGCGAACTTTAAATTTTTTATTCAAATTTATCACCCTTAGATAATTGATTTAATTGGAATATTCTAGATCCATTGATTTATGATTTCTCTACATCACTCTGATCATTTCCTACCATAAACCCTCATTAATCACCACTCTTTTCCATTTACCACCAAAATTCCAATTACCAAACCTAAATTCAAATTACCAAAGTAAGCTCCATTCCACAAAATTTTCATACCTAAGGCCTTTAAATAGGACCACAATTTCATTCATTCCACAAGCTTTTGATAGCCACAAAACCTCTTGCAAAATACTCCCCCAACACCAAAATTCTCCAAAGCTCATCTTTCTTTCTTTTGAAGTTATCAAGAATTCACATTGAATTCTTGATTTACTTGAGTTAAACCTTCATACTTTCATTCTTTTGCTCATCAATTTCAGTAGATCTAAGCTTGTGTTGGTCCAATTTGAAGAAAAGCTTTTGGTAATTCATCTACTTCCATAAAGCCATATTCACCATCAACATTCAAGATTTAGATTCTCGGTGCCTTTATTTCTAGATCCTTTGGATCTTTATTTGTTTGATTGTAGGGACTCCACTGTATTTTGGTTTTAAAATTCGTGCAAATTCAGATCATGATCATCCAATGTTTGAGAAAAGGTTTCACAATGGATCATGCTGAATTTCTGCATTTTTCAGCTTCTGGTACATCGTTAACCGGTTAACCAGTTTCAAAACAGCGTATATTATTCAAAATCTGCTTGCGTTAACTGGTTAACCAATTGGTTAACCGGTTAACCAGTGCGAACTTTAAATTTTTTATTCAAATTCATCACCCTTAGATAATTGATTTAATTGGAATATTCTAGATCCATTGATTTATGATTTCTCTACATCACTCTGATCATTTCCTACCATAAACCCTCATTAATCACCACTCTTTTCCATTTCCCACCAAAATTCCAATTACCAAACCTAAATTCAAATTACCAAAGCAAGCTCCAATCCACCAAATTTCCATACCTAAGGCCTTTAAATAGGACCACAATTTCATTCATTCCACAAGCTTTTGATAGCCACAAAACCTCTTGCAAAATACTCCCCCAACACCAAAATTCTCCAAACCTCATCTTTCTTTATTTTGAAGTTATCAAGAATTCACATTGAATTCTTGATTTACTTGAGCTAAACCTTCATACTTTCATTCTTTTGCTCATCAATTTCAGTAGATCTAAGCTTGTGTTGGTCCAATTTGAAGAAAAGCTTTTGGTAATTCATCTACCTCCATAAAACCATATTCACCATCAACATTCAAGATTTAGATTCTCGGTGCCTTTATTTCTAGATCCTTTGGATCTTTATTTGTTTGATTGTAGGGAATCCACTGTATTTTGGTTTTAAAATTCGTGCAAATTCAGATCATGATCATCCAATGTTTGAGAAAAGGTTTCACAATGGATCATGCTGAATTTTCTGCATTTTTCAGCTTCTGGTACATCGTTAACCGGTTAACCAATTGGTTAACCGGTTAACCAGTTTCAAAACAGCGTATATTATTCAAAATCTACTTGCGTTAACTGGTTAACCAATTGGTTAACCGGTTAACCAGTGCGAACTTTAAATTTTTTATTCAAATTCATCACCCTTAGATAATTGATTTAATTGGAATATTCTAGATTCATTGATATCTGATTTCTCTACATCACTTTGATCATTTCCTACCATAAACCCTCATTAATCACCACTTTTTTCCATTTCCCACCAAAATTCCAATTACCAAACCTAAATTCAAATTACCAAAGCAATCTCCATTCCACCAAATTTCCATACCTAAGGTCTTTAAATAGGACCACAATTTCATTCATTCCACAAGCTTTTGATAGCCACAAAACCTCTTGCAAAATACTCCCCCAACACCAAAATTCTCCAAAGCTCATCTTTCTTTCTATTGAAGTTATCAAGAATTCACATTGAATTCTTGATTAACTTGAGCTAAACATTCATCCTTTCATTCTTTTGCTCATCAATTTCAGTAGATATAAGATTGTGTTGGTCCAATTTGAAGAAAAGCTTTTGGTAATTCATCTACCTCCATAAAGCCATATTCAATATCAACATTCAAGATTTAGATTCTCGGTGCCTTTATTTCTATATCCTTTGGATCTTTATTTGTTTGATTGTAGGGACTCCACTGTATTTTGGTTTTAAAATTCGTGCAAATTCAGATCATGATCATCCAATGTTTGAGAAAAGGTTTCACAATGGATCATGCTGAATTTTTGCATTTTTCGACTTCTGGTACATCGTTAACCGGTTAACCAATTGGTTAACCGGTTAACCAGTTTCAAAACAGCGTATATTATTCTAAATCTGCTTGCGTTAACTGGTTAACCGGTTAACCAGTGTGAAATTTAAATTTTTTATTCAAATTCATCACCCTTAGATAATTGGTTTAATTGGAATATTCTAGATCCATTGATTTATGATTTCTCTACATCACTCTGATCATTTCCTACCATAAACCCTCATTAATCACCACTCTTTTCCATTTCCCACCAAAATTCCAATTACCAAACCTAAATTCAAATTACCAAAGCAAGCTCCATTCCACCAAATTTCCATACCTAAGGCCTTTAAATAGGACCACAATTTCATTCATTCCACAAGCTTTTGATAGCCACAAAACCTCTTGCAAAATACTCCCCCAACACCAAAATTCTCCAAAGCTCATCTTTCTTTCTTTTGAAGTTATCAAGAATTCACATTGAATTCTTGATTTACCTGAGCTAAACCTTCATACTTTCATTCTTTTGCTCATCAATTTCAGTAGATCTAAGCTTGTGTTGGTCCAATTTGAAGAAAAGCTTTTGGTAATTCATCTACTTCCATAAAGCCATATTCACCATCAACATTCAAGATTTAGATTCTCGGTGCCTTTATTTCTAGATCCTTTGGATCTTTATTTGTTTGATTGTAGGGACTCCACTGTATTTTGGTTTTAAAATTCGTGCAAATTCAGATCATGATCATCCAATGTTTGAGAAAAGGTTTCACAATGGATCATGCTGAATTTCTGTATTTTTCAGCTTCTGGTACATCGTTAACCGGTTAACCAATTGGTTAACCGGTTAACCAGTTTCAAAACAGCGTATATTATTCAAAATCTGCTTGCGTTAACTGGTTAACCAATTGGTTTGGTTAACCGGTTAACCAGTGCGAACTTTAAATTTTTTATTCAAATTCATCACCCTTAGATAATTGATTTAATTGGAATATTCTAGATCCATTGATTTATGATTTCTCTACATCACTCTGATCATTTCCTACCATAAACCCTCATTAATCACCACTCTTTTCCATTTCCCACCAAAATTCCAATTACCAAACCTAAATTCAAATTACCAAAGTAAGCTCCATTCCACCAAATTTCCATACCTAAGGCCTTTAAATAGGACCACAATTTCATTCATTCCACAAGCTTTTGATAGCCACAAAACCTCTTGCAAAATACTCCCCCAACACCAAAATTCTCCAAAGCTCATCTTTCTTTCTTTTGAAGTTATCAAGAATTCACATTGAATTCTTGATTTACTTGAGCTAAACCTTCATACTTTCATTCTTTTGCTCATCAATTTCAGTAGATCTAAGCTTGTGTTGGTCCAATTTGAAGAAAAGCTTTTGGTAATTCATCTACTTCCATAAAGCCATATTCACCATCAACATTCAAGATTTAGATTCTCGGTGCCTTTATTTCTAGATCCTTTGGATCTTTATTTGTTTGATTGTAGGGACTCCACTGTATTTTGGTTTTAAAATTCGTGCAAATTCAGATCATGATTATCCAATGTTTGAGAAAAGGTTTCACAATGGATCATGCTGAATTTCTGCATTTTTCAGCGTCTGGTACATCGTTAACCGGTTAACCAATTGGTTAACCGGTTAACCAGTTTCAAAACAGCGTATATTATTCAAAATCTACTTGCGTTAACTAGTTAACCAATTGGTTTGGTTAACCGGTTAACCAGTGCGAACTTTAAATTTTTTATTCAAATTCATCACCCTTAGATAATTGATTTAATTGGAATATTCTAGATCCATTGATTTATGATTTCTCTACATCACTCTGATCATTTCCTACCATAAACCCTCATTAATCACCACTCTTTTCCATTTCCCACCAAAATTCCAATTACCAAACCTAAATTCAAATTACCAAAGTAAGCTTCATTCCACCAAATTTCCATACCTAAGGCCTTTAAATAGGACCACAATTTCATTCATTCCACAAGCTTTTGATAGCCACAAAACCTCTTGCAAAATACTCCCCCAACACCAAAATTCTCCAAAGCTCATCTTTCTTTCTTTTGAAGTTATCAAGAATTCACATTGAATTCTTGATTTACTTGAGCTAAACCTTCATACTTTCATTCTTTTGCTCATCAATTTCAGTAGATCTAAGCTTGTGTTGGTCCAATTTGAAGAAAAGCTTTTGGTAATTCATCTACTTCCATAAAGCCATATTCACCATCAACATTCAAGATTTAGATTCTCGGTGCCTTTATTTCTAGATCCTTTGGATCTTTATTTGTTTGATTGTAGGGACTCCACTGTATTTTGGTTTTAAAATTCGTGCAAATTCAGATCATGATTATCCAATGTTTGAGAAAAGGTTTCACAATGGATCATGCTGAATTTCTGCATTTTTCAGCGTCTGGTACATCGTTAACCGGTTAACCAATTGGTTAACCGGTTAACCAGTTTCAAAACAGCGTATATTATTCAAAATCTACTTGCGTTAACTAGTTAACCAATTGGTTTGGTTAACCGGTTAACCAGTGCGAACTTTAAATTTTTTATTCAAATTCATCACCCTTAGATAATTGATTTAATTGGAATATTCTAGATCCATTGATTTATGATTTCTCTACATCACTCTGATCATTTCCTACCATAAACCCTCATTAATCACCACTCTTTTCCATTTCCCACCAAAATTCCAATTACCAAACCTAAATTCAAATTACCAAAGTAAGCTCCATTCCACCAAATTTCCATACCTAAGGCCTTTAAATAGGACCACAATTTCATTCATTCCACAAGCTTTTGATAGCCACAAAACCTCTTGCAAAATACTCCCCCAACACCAAAATTCTCCAAAGCTCATCTTTCTTTCTTTTGAAGTTATCAAGAATTCACATTGAATTCTTGATTTACTTGAGCTAAACCTTCATACTTTCATTCTTTTGCTCATCAATTTCAGTAGATCTAAGCTTGTGTTGGTCCAATTTGAAGAAAAGCTTTTGGTAATTCATCTACTTCCATAAAGCCATATTCACCATCAACATTCAAGATTTAGATTCTCGGTGCCTTTATTTCTAGATCCTTTGGATCTTTATTTGTTTGATTGTAGGGACTCCACTGTATTTTGGTTTTAAAATTCGTGCAAATTCAGATCATGATTATCCAATGTTTGAGAAAAGGTTTCACAATGGATCATGCTGAATTTCTGCATTTTTCAGCGTCTGGTACATCGTTAACCGGTTAACCAATTGGTTAACCGGTTAACCAGTTTCAAAACAGCGTATATTATTCAAAATCTACTTGCGTTAACTAGTTAACCAATTGGTTTGGTTAACCGGTTAACCAGTGCGAACTTTAAATTTTTTATTCAAATTCATCACCCTTAGATAATTGATTTAATTGGAATATTCTAGATCCATTGATTTATGATTTCTCTACATCACTCTGATCATTTCCTACCATAAACCCTCATTAATCACCACTCTTTTCCATTTCCCACCAAAATTCCAATTACCAAACCTAAATTCAAATTACCAAAGTAAGCTTCATTCCACCAAATTTCCATACCTAAGGCCTTTAAATAGGACCACAATTTCATTCATTCCACAAGCTTTTGATAGCCACAAAACCTCTTGCAAAATACTCCCCCAACACCAAAATTCTCCAAAGCTCATCTTTCTTTCTTTTGAAGTTATCAAGAATTCACATTGAATTCTTGATTTACTTGAGCTAAACCTTCATACTTTCATTCTTTTGCTCATCAATTTCAGTAGATCTAAGCTTGTGTTGGTCCAATTTGAAGAAAAGCTTTTGGTAATTCATCTACTTCCATAAAGCCATATTCACCATCAACATTCAAGATTTAGATTCTCGGTGCCTTTATTTCTAGATCCTTTGGATCTTTATTTGTTTGATTGTAGGGACTCCACTGTATTTTGGTTTTAAAATTCGTGCAAATTCAGATCATGATTATCCAATGTTTGAGAAAAGGTTTCACAATGGATCATGCTGAATTTCTGCATTTTTCAGCGTCTGGTACATCGTTAACCGGTTAACCAATTGGTTAACCGGTTAACCAGTTTCAAAACAGCGTATATTATTCAAAATCTACTTGCGTTAACTAGTTAACCAATTGGTTTGGTTAACCGGTTAACCAGTGCGAACTTTAAATTTTTTATTCAAATTCATCACCCTTAGATAATTGATTTAATTGGAATATTCTAGATCCATTGATTTATGATTTCTCTACATCACTCTGATCATTTCCTACCATAAACCCTCATTAATCACCACTCTTTTCCATTTCCCACCAAAATTCCAATTACCAAACCTAAATTCAAATTACCAAAGTAAGCTTCATTCCACCAAATTTCCATACCTAAGGCCTTTAAATAGGACCACAATTTCATTCATTCCACAAGCTTTTGATAGCCACAAAACCTCTTGCAAAATACTCCCCCAACACCAAAATTCTCCAAAGCTCATCTTTCTTTCTTTTGAAGTTATCAAGAATTCACATTGAATTCTTGATTTACTTGAGCTAAACCTTCATACTTTCATTCTTTTTCTCATCAATTTCAGTAGATCTAAGCTTGTGTTGGTCCAATTTGAAGAAAAGCTTTTGGTAATTCATCTACTTCCATAAAGCCATATTCACCATCAACATTCAAGATTTAGATTCTCGGTGCCTTTATTTCTAGATCCTTTGGATCTTTATTTGTTTGATTGTAGGGACTCCACTGTATTTTGGTTTTTAAATTCGTGCAAATTCAGATCATGATCATCCAATGTTTGAGAAAAGGTTTCATAATGGATCATGCTAAATTTCTGCATTTTTCAGCTTCTGGTACATCGTTAACCGGTTAACCAGTTTCAAAAAAGCGTATATTATTCAAAATCTGCTTGCGTTAACTGGTTAACCAATTGGTTAACCGGTTAACTAGTGCGAACTTTAAATTTTTTATTCAAATTCATCACCCTTAGATAATTGATTTAATTGGAATATTCTAGATCCATTGATTTATGATTTCTCTACATCACTCTGATCATTTCCTACCATAAACCCTCATTAATCACCACTCTTTTCCATTTCCCACCAAAATTCCAATTACCAAATCTAAATTCAAATTACCAAAGTAAGCTCCATTCCACCAAATTTCCATACCTAAGGCCTTTAAATAGGACCACAATTTCATTCATTCCACAAGCTTTTGATAGCCACAAAACCTCTTGCAAAATACTCCCCCAACACCAAAATTCTCCAAAGCTCATCTTTCTTTCTTTTGAAGTTATCAAGAATTCACATTGAATTCTTGATTTACTTGAGCTAAACCTTCATACTTTCATTCTTTTGCTCATCAATTTCAGTAGATCTAAGCTTGTGTTGGTCCAATTTGAAGAAAAGCTTTTGGTAATTCATCTACTTCCATAAAGCCATATTCACCATCAACATTCAAGATTTAGATTCTCGGTGCCTTTATTTCTAGATCCTTTGGATCTTTATTTGTTTGATTGTAGGGACTCCACTGTATTTTGGTTTTAAAATTCGTGCAAATTCAGATCATGATCATCCAATGTTTGAGAAAAGGTTTCACAATGGATCATGCTGAATTTCTGCATTTTTCAGCTTCTGGTACATCGTTAACCGGTTAACCAATTGGTTAACCGGTTAACCAGTTTCAAAACAGCGTATATTATTCAAAATCTGCTTGCGTTAACTGGTTAACCAATTGGTTTGGTTAACCGGTTAACCAGTGCGAACTTTAAATTTTTTATTCAAATTCATCACCCTTAGATAATTGATTTAATTGGAATATTCTAGATCCATTGATTTATGATTTCTCTACATCACTCTGATCATTTCCTACCATAAACCCTCATTAATCACCACTCTTTTCCATTTCCCACCAAAATTCCAATTACCAAACCTAAATTCAAATTACCAAAGTAAGCTCCATTCCACCAAATTTCCATACCTAAGGCCTTTAAATAGGACCACAATTTCATTCATTCCACAAGCTTTTGATAGCCACAAAACCTCTTGCAAAATACTCCCCCAACACCAAAATTCTCCAAAGCTCATCTTTCTTTCTTTTGAAGTTATCAAGAATTCACATTGAATTCTTGATTTACTTGAGCTAAACCTTCATACTTTCATTCTTTTGCTCATCAATTTCAGTAGATCTAAGCTTGTGTTGGTCCAATTTGAAGAAAAGCTTTTGGTAATTCATCTACTTCCATAAAGCCATATTCACCATCAACATTCAAGATTTAGATTCTCGGTGCCTTTATTTCTAGATCCTTTGGATCTTTATTTGTTTGATTGTAGGGACTCCACTGTATTTTGGTTTTTAAATTCGTGCAAATTCAGATCATGATCATCCAATGTTTGAGAAAAGGTTTCACAATGGATCATGCTAAATTTCTGCATTTTTCAGCTTCTGGTACATCGTTAACCGGTTAACCAGTTTCAAAACAGCGTATATTATTCAAAATCTGCTTGCGTTAACTGGTTAACCAATTGGTTAACCGGTTAACTAGTGCGAACTTTAAATTTTTTATTCAAATTCATCACCCTTAGATAATTGATTTAATTGGAATATTCTAGATCCATTGATTTATGATTTCTCTACATCACTCTGATCATTTCCTACCATAAACCCCCATTAATCACCACTCTTTTCCATTTCCCACCAAAATTCCAATTACCAAACCTAAATTCAAATTACCAAAGCAAGCTCCATTCCACCAAATTTCCATACCTAAGGCCTTTAAATAGGACCACAATTTCATTCATTCCACAAGCTTTTGATAGCCACAAAACCTATTGCAAAATACTCCCCCAACACCAAAATTCTCCAAAGCTCATCTGTCTTTCTTTTGAAGTTATCAAGAATTCACATTGAATTCTTGATTTACTTGAGCTAAACCTTCATACTTTCATTCTTTTGCTCATCAATTTCAGTAGATCTAAGCTTGTGTTGGTCCAATTTGAAGAAAAGCTTTTGGTAATTCATCTACCTCCATAAAACCATATTCACCTTCAACATTCAAGATTTAGATTCTCGGTGCCTTTATTTCTAGATCCTTTGGATCTTTATTTGTTTGATTGTAGGGAATCCACTGTATTTTGGTTTTAAAATTCGTGCAGATTCAGATCATGATCATCCAATGTTTGAGAAAAGGTTTCACAATGGATCATGCTGAATTTTCTGCATTTTTCAGCTTCTGGTACATCGTTAACCGGTTAACCAATTGGTTAACCGGTTAACCAGTTTCAAAACAACATATATTATTCAAAATCTACTTGAGTTAACTGGTTAACCAATTGGTTAACCGGTTAACCAGTGCGAACTTTAAATTTTTTATTCAAATTCATCACCCTTAGATAATTGATTTAATTGGAATATTCTAGATCCATTGATCTCTGATTTCTCTACCTCACTTTGATCATTTCCTACAATAAACCCTCATTAATCACTACTCTATTCCATTTCCCAACAAAATTCCAATTACCAAACCTAAATTCAAATTACCAAAGCAAGCTCCATTCCACCAAATTTCCATACCTAAGGCCTTTAAATAGGACCACAATTTCATTCATTCCACAAACTTTTGATAGCCACAAAACCTCTTGCAAAATACTCCCCCAACACCAAAATTCTCCACAGCTCATCTTTCTTTCTTTTGAAGTTATCAAGAATTCACATTGAATTCTTGATTTACTTGAGGTAAACCTTCATACTTTCATTCTTTTGCTCATCAATTTCAGTAGATCTAAGCTTGTGTTGGTCCAATTTGAAGAAAAGCTTTTGGTAATTCATCTACCTCCATAAAGCCATATTCACCATCAACATTCAAGATTTAGATTCTTGGTGCCTTTATTTCTAGATCCTTTGGATCTATATTTGTTTGATTGTAGGGACTCCACTGTATTTTGGTTTTAAAATTCGTGCAAATTCAGATCATGATCATCCAATGTTTGAGAAAAGGTTTCACAATGGATCATGCTGAATTTCTGCATTTTTCAGCTTCTGGTACATCGTTAACCGGTTAACCAATTGGTTAACCGGTTAACCAGTTTCAAAACAGCGTATATTATTCAAAATCTGCTTGCGTTAACTGGTTAACCGGTTAACCAGTGCGAACTTTAAATTTTTTATTCAAATTCATCACCCTTAGATAATTGATTTAATTGGAATATTCTAGATCCATTGATTTATGATTTCTCTACATCACTCTGATCATTTCCTACCATAAACCCTCATTAATCACCACTCTTTTCCATTTCCCACCAAAATTCCAATTACCAAACCTAAATTCAAATTACCAAAGCAAGCTCCATTCCACCAAATTTCCATACCTAAGGCCTTTAAATAGGACCATAATTTCATTCATTCCACAAGCTTTTGATAGCCACAAAACCTCTTGCAAAATACTCCCCCAACACCAAAATTCTCCAAAGCTCATCTTTCTTTCTTTTGAAGTTATATAGAATTCACATTGAATTCTTGATTTACTTGAGCTAAACCTTCATACTTTCATTCTTTTGCTCATCAATTTCAGTAGATCTAAGCTTGTGTTGGTCCAATTTGAAGAAAAGCTTTTTGTAATTCATCTACCTCCATAAAACCATATTCACCATCAACATTCAAGATTTAGATTCTCGGTGCCTTTATTTCTAGATCCTTTGGATCTTTATTTGTTTGATTGTAGGGAATCCACTGTATTTTGGTTTTAAAAATCGTGCAAATTCAGATCATGATCATCCAATGTTTGAGAAAAGGTTTCACAATGGATCATGCTGAATTTTCTGCATTTTTCAGCTTCTGGTACATCGTTAACCGGTTAACCAATTGGTTAACCGGTTAACCAGTTTCAAAACAGCGTATATTATTCAAAATCTGCTTGCGTTAACTGGTTAACCAATTGGTTAACCGGTTAACCAGTGCGAACTTTAAATTTTTTATTCAAATTCATCACCCTTAGATAATTGATTTAATTGGAATATTCTAGATCCATTGATATCTGATTTCTCTACATCACTTTGATCATTTCCTACCATAAACCCTCATTAATCACCACTCTTTTCCATTTCCCACCAAAATTCCAATTACCAAACCTAAATTCAAATTACCAAAGCAATCTCCATTCCACCAAATTTCCATACCTAAGGTCTTTAAATAGGACCACAATTTCATTCATTCCACAAGCTTTTGATAGCCACAAAACCTCTTGCAAAATACTCCCCCAACACCAAAATTCTCCAAAGCTCATCTTTCTTTCTATTGAAGTTATCAAGAATTCACATTGAATTCTTGATTAACTTGAGCTAAACCTTCATCCTTTCATTCTTTTGCTCATCAATTTCAGTAGATCTAAGCTTGTGTTGGTCCAATTTGAAGAAAAACTTTTGGTAATTCATCTACCTCCATAAAGCCATATTCACCATCAACATTCAAGATTTAGATTCTCGGTGCCTTGATTTCTAGATCCTTTGGATCTTTATTTGTTTGATTGTAGGGACTCCACTGTATTTTGGTTTTAAAATTCGTGCAAATTCAGATCATGATCATCCAATGTTTGAGAAAAGGTTTCACAATGGATCATGATGAATTTCTGCATTTTTCGACTTCTGGTACATCGTTAACCGGTTAACCAATTGGTTAACGGGTTAACCAATTGGTTAACCGGTTAACCAGTTTCAAAACAGCGTATATTATTCAAAATCTGCTTGCGTTAACTGGTTAACCGGTTAACCAGTGTGAACTTTAAATTTTTTATTCAAATTCATCACCCTTAGATAATTGGTTTAATTGGAATATTCTAGATCCATTGATTTATGATTTCTCTACATCACTCTGATCATTTCCTACCATAAACCCTCATTAATCACCACTCTTTTCCATTTCCTACCAAAATTCCAATTACCAAACCTAAATTCAAATTACCAAAGCGAGTTCCATTCCACCAAATTTCCATACCTAAGGCCTTTAAATAGGACCACAATTTCATTCATTCCACAAGCTTTTGATAGCCACAAAACCTCTTGCAAAATACTCCCCCAACACCAAAATTCTCCAAAGCTCATCTTTCTTTCTTTTGAAGTTATCAAGAATTCACATTGAATTCTTGATTTACCTGAGCTAAACCTTCATACTTTCATTCTATTGCTCATCAATTTCAGTAGATCTAAGCTTGTGTTGGTCCAATTTGAAGAAAAGCTTTTGGTAATTCATCTACTTCCATAAAGCCATATTCACCATTAACATTCAAGATTTAGATTCTCGGTGCCTTTATTTCTAGATCCTTTGGATCTTTATTTGTTTGATTGTAGGGAATCCACTGTATTTTGGTTTTAAAATTCGTGCAAATTCAGATCATGATCATCCAATGTTTGAGAAAAGGTTTCACAATGGATCATGCTGAATTTTCTGCATTTTTCAGCTTCTGGTACATCGTTAACCGGTTAACCAATTGGTTAACCGGTTAACCAGTTTCAAAACAGCATATATTATTCAAAATCTGCTTGCGTTAACTGGTTAACCAATTGGTTAACCGGTTAACCAGTGTGAACTTTAAATTTTTTATTCAAATTCATCACCCTTAGATAATTGGTTTAATTGGAATATTCTAGATCCATTGATTTATGATTTCTCTACATCACTCTGATCATTTCCTACCATAAACCCTCATTAATCACCACTCTTTTCCATTTCCCACCAAAATTCCAATTACCAAACCTAAATTCAAATTACCAAAGCAAGCTCCATTCCACCAAATTTCCATACCTAAGGCCTTTAAATAGGACCACAATTTCATTCATTCCACAAGCTTTTGATAGCCACAAAACCTCTTGCAAAATACTCCCCCAACACCAAAATTCTCGAAAGCTCATCTTTCTTTCTTTTGAAGTTATCAAGAATTCACATTGAATTCTTGATTTACTTGAGCTAAACCTTCATACTTTCATTCTTTTGCTCATCAATATCAGTAGATCTAAGCTTGTGTTGGTCCAATTTGAAGAAAAGCTTTTGGTAATTCATCTACCTCCATAAAACCATATTCACCTTCAACATTCAAGATTTAGATTCTCGGTGCCTTTATTTCTAGATCCTTTGGATCTTTATTTGTTTGATTGTAGGGAATCCACTGTATTTTGGTTTTAAAATTCGTGCAAATTCAGATCATGATCATCCAATGTTTGAAAAAAGGTTTCACAATGGATCATGCTGAATTTTCTGCATTTTTCAGCTTCTGGTACATCGTTAACCGGTTAACCAATTGGTTAACCGGTTAACCAGTTTCAAAACAGCATATATTATTCAAAATCTGCTTGCGTTAACTAGTTAACCAATTGGTTAACCGGTTAACCAGTGTGAACTTTAAATTTTTTATTCAAATTCATCACCCTTAGATAATTGGTTTAATTGGAATATTCTAGATCCCTTGATTTATGATTTCTCTACATCACTCTGATCATTTCCTACCATAAACCCTCATTAATCACCACTTTTTTCCATTTCCCACTAAAATTCCAATTACCAAACCTAAATTCAAATTACCAAAGCAAGCTCCATTCCACCAAATTTCCATACCTAAGGCCTTTAAATAGGACCACAATTTCATTCATTCCACAAGCTTTTGATAGCCACAAAACCTCTTGCAAAATACTCCCCCAACACCAAAATTCTCCAAAGCTCATCTTTCTTTCTTTTGAAGTTATCAAGAATTCACATTGAATTCTTGATTTACTTGAGGTAAACCATCATACTTTCATTCTTTTTCTCATCAATTTCAGTAGATCTAAGCTTGTGTTGGTCCAATTTGAAGAAAAGCTTTTGGTAATTCATCTACCTCCATAAAGCCATATTCACCATCAACATTCAAGATTTAGATTCTTGGTGCCTTTATTTCTAGATCCTTTGGATCTATATTTGTTTGATTGTAGGGACTCCACTGTATTTTGGTTTTAAAATTCGTGCAAATTCAGATCATGATCATCCAATGTTTGAGAAAAGGTTTCACAATGGATCATGCTGAATTTCTGCATTTTTCAGCTTCTAGTACATCGTTAACCGGTTAACCAATTGGTTAACCGGTTAACCAGTTTCAAAACAGCGTATATTATTCAAAATCTGCTTGCGTTAACTGGTTAACCAATTGGTTAACCGGTTAACCAGTGCGAACTTTAAATTTTTTATTCAAATTCATCACCCTTAGATAATTGATTTAATTGGAATATTCTAGATCCATTGATTTATGATTTCTCTACATCACTCTGATCATTTCCTACCATAAACCCTCATTAATCACCACTCTTTTCCATTTCCCACAAAATTCCAATTACCAAACCTAAATTCAAATTACCAAAGCAAGCTCCATTCCACCAAATTTCCATACCTAAGGCCTTTAAATAGGACCATAATTTCATTCATTCCACAAGCTTTTGATAGCCACAAAACCTCTTGCAAAATACTCCCCCAACACCAAAATTCTCCAAAGCTCATCTTTCTTTCTTTTAAAGTTATATAGAATTCACATTGAATTCTTGATTTACTTGAGCTAAACCTTCATACTTTCATTCTTTTGCTCATCAATTTCAGTAGATCTAAGCTTGTGTTGGTCCAATTTCAAGAAAACCTTTTGGTAATTCATCTACCTCCATAAAACCATATTCACCATCAACATTCAAGATTTAGATTCTCGGTGCCTTTATTTCTAGATCCTTTGGATCTTTATTTGTTTGATTGTAGGGAATCCACTCTATTTTGGTTTTAAAAATCGTGCAAATTCAGATCATGATCATCCAATGTTTGAGAAAAGGTTTCACAATGGATCATGCTGAATTTTCTGCATTTTTCAGCTTCTGGTACATCGTTAACCGGTTAACCAATTGGTTAACTGGTTAACCAGTTTCAAAACAGCGTATATTATTCAAAATCTGCTTGCGTTAACTGGTTAACCAATTGGTTAACCGGTTAACCAGTGCGAACTTTAAATTTTTTATTCAAATTCATCACCCTTAGATAATTGATTTAATTAGAATATTCAAGATCCATTGATATCTGATTTCTCTACATCACTTTGATCATTTCCTACCATAAACCCTCATTAATCACCACTCTTTTCCATTTCCCACCAAAATTCCAATTACCAAACCTAAATTCAAATTACCAAAGCAATCTCCATTCCACCAAATTTCCATACCTAAGGTCTTTAAATAGGACCACAATTTCATTCATTCCACAAGCTTTTGATAGCCACAAAACCTCTTAAAAAATACTCCCCCAACACCAAAATTCTCCAAAGCTTATCTTTCTTTCTATTGAAGTTATTAAGAATTCACATTGGATTCTTGATTAACTTGAGCTAAACCTTCATCCTTTCATTCTTTTTCTCATCAATTTCAGTAGATCTAAGCTTGTGTTGGTCCAATTTGAAGAAAAGCTTTTGGTAATTCATCTACCTCCATAAAGCCATATTCACCATCAACATTCAAGATTTAGATTCTCGGTGCCTTGATTTCTAGATCCTTTGGATCTTTATTTGTTTGATTGCAGGGACTCCACTGTATTTTGGTTTTAAAATTCGTGCAAATTCAGATCATGATCATCCAATGTTTGAGAAAAGGTTTCACAATGGATCATGCTGAATTTCTGCATTTTTCGACTTCTGGTACATCGTTAACCGGTTAACCAACTGGTTAACGGGTTAACCAATTGGTTAACCGGTTAACCAGTTTCAAAACAGCGTATATTATTCAAAATTTGCTTGCGTTAACTGGTTAACCGGTTAACCAGTGTGAACTTTAAATTTTTTATTCAAATTCATCACCCTTAGATAATTGGTTTAATTGGAATATTCTAGATCCATTGATTTATGATTTCTCTACATCACTCTGATCATTTCCTACCATAAACCCTCATTAATCACCACTCTTTTCCATTTCCCACCAAAATTCCAATTACCAAACCTAAATTCAAATTACCAAAGCAAGCTCCATTCCACCAAATTTCCATACCTAAGGCCTTTAAATAGGACCACAATTTCATTCATTCCACAAGCTTTTGATAGCCACAAAACCTCTTGCAAAATACTCCCCCAACACCAAAATTCTCCAAAGCTCATCTTTCTTTCTTTTGAAGTTATCAAGAATTCACATTGAATTCTTGATTTACTTGAGCTAAACCTTCATACTTTCATTCTTTTGCTCATCAATTTCAGTAGATCTAAGCTTGTGTTGGTCCAATTTGAAGAAAAGCTTTTGGTAATTCATCTACCTCCATAAAACCATATTCACCTTCAACATTCAAGATTTAGATTCTCGGTGCCTTTATTTCTAGATCCTTTGGATCTTTATTTGTTTGATTGTAGGGAATCCACTGTATTTTGGTTTTAAAATTCGTGCAAATTCAGATCATGATCATCCAATGTTTGAGAAAAGGTTTCACAATGGATCATGCTGAATTTTCTGCATTAATCAGCTTCTAGAACATCGTTAACCGGTTAACCAATTGGTTAACCGGTTAACCATTTTCAAAACAGCATATATTATTCAAAATCTGCTTGCGTTAACTGGTTAACCAATTGGTTAACCGGTTAACCAGTGCGAACTTTAAATTTTTTATTCAAATTCATCACCCTTAGATAATTGATTTAATTGGAATATTCTAGATCCATTCATCTCTGATTTCTCTACATCACTTTGATCATTTCCTACAATAAACCCTCATTAATCACCACTCTATTCCATTTCCCAACAAAATTCCAATTACCAAACCTAAATTCAAATTACCAAAGCAAGCTCCATTCCACCAAATTTCCATACCTAAGGCCTTTAAATAGGACCACAATTTCATTCATTCCACAAGCTTTTGATAGCCACAAAACCTCTTGCAAAATACTCCCCCAACACCAAAATTCTCCAAAGCTCATCTTTCTTTCATTTGAAGTTATCAAGAATTCACATTGAATTCTTGATTTACTTGAGGTAAACCTTCATACTTTCATTCTTTTGCTCATCAATTTCAGTAGATCTAGGCTTGTGTTGGTCCAATTTGAAGAAAAGCTTTTGGTAATTCATCTACCTCCATAAAGCCATATTCACCATCAACATTCAAGATTTAGATTCTTGGTGCCTTTATTTCTAGATCCTTTGGATCTATATTTGTTTGATTGTAGGGACTCCACTGTATTTTGGTTTTAAAATTCGTGCAAATTCAGATCATTATCATCCAATGTTTGAGAAAAGGTTTCACAATGGATCATGCTGAATTTCTGCATTTTTCAGCTTCTGGTACATCGTTAACCGGTTAACCAGTTTCAAAACAGCGTATATTATTCAAAATCTGCTTGCGTTAACTGGTTAACAAATTGGTTAACCGGTTAACCAGTGCGAACTTTAAATTTTTTATTCAAATTCATCACCCTTAGATAATTGATTTAATTGGAATATTCTAGATCCATTGATTTATGATTTCTCTACATCACTCTGATCATTTCCTACCATAAACCCTCATTAATCACCACTCTTTTCCATTTCCCACCAAAATTCCAATTACCAAACCTAAATTCAAATTAGCAAAGTAAGCTCCATTCCACCAAATTTCCATACCTAAGGCCTTTAAATAGGACCACAATTTCATTCATTCCACAAGCTTTTGATTGCCAGAAAACCTCTTGCAAAATACTCCCCCAACACCAAAATTCTCCAAAGCTCATCTTTCTTTCTTTTGAAGTTATCAAGAATTCACATTGAATTCTTGATTTACTTGAGCTAAACCTTCATACTTTCATTCTTTTGCTCATCAATTTCAGTAGATCTAAGCTTGTGTTGGTCCAATTTGAAGAAAAGCTTTTGGTAATTCATCTACCTCCATAAAGCCATATTCACCATCAACATTCAAGATTTAGATTCTCGGTGCCTTTATTTCTAGATCCTTTGGATCTTTATTTGTTTGATTGTAGGGACTCCACTGTATTTTGGTTTTAAAATTCGTGCAAATTCAGATCATGATCATCCAATGTTTGAGAAAAGGTTTCACAATGGATCATGCTGAATTTCTGCATTTTTCAGCATCTGGTACATCGTTAACCGATTAACAAATTTCAAAACAGCGTATATTATTCAAAATCTGCTTGCGTTAACTGGTTAACCAATTGGTTAACCGGTTAACCAGTGCGAACTTTAAATTTTTTATTCAAATTCATCACCCTTAGATAATTGATTTAATTGGAATATTCTAGATCCATTGATTTATGATTTCTCTACATCACTCTGATCATTTCCTACCATAAACCCTCATTAATCACCACTCTTTTCCATTTCCCACCAAAATTCCAATTACCAAACCTAAATTCAAATTACCAAAGCAAGCTCCATTCCACCAAATTTCCATACCTAAGGCCTTTAAATAGGACCACAATTTCATTCATTCCACAAGCTTTTGATAGCCACAAAACCTCTTGCAAAATACTCCCCCAACACCAAAATTCTCCAAAGCTCATCTTTCTTTCTTTTGAAGTTATCAAGAATTCACATTGAATTCTTGATTTACTTGAGCTAAACCTTCATACTTTCATTCTTTTGCTCATCAATTTCAGTAGATCTAAGCTTGTGTTGGTCCAATTTGAAGAAAAGCTTTTGGTAATTCATCTACCTCCATAAAACCATATTCACCCTCAACATTCAAGATTTAGATTCTCGGTGCCTTTATTTCTAGATCCTTTGGATCTTTATTTGTTTGATTGTAGGGAATCCACTGTATTTTGGTTTTAAAATTCGTGCAAATTCAGATCATGATCATCCAATGTTTGAGAAAAGGTTTCACAATGGATCGTGCTGAATTTTCTGCATTTTTCAGCTTCTGGTACATCGTTAACCGGTTAACCAATTGGTTAACCGGTTAACCAGTTTCAAAACAGCGTATATTATTCAAAATCTGCTTGCGTTAACTGGTTAACCAATTGGTTAACCGGTTAACCAGTGCGAACTTTAAATTTATTATTCAAATTCATCACCCTTAGATAATTGATTTAATTGGAATATTCTAGATCCATTGATTTATGATTTCTCTACATCACTCTGATCATTTCCTACCATAAACCTTCATTAATCACCACTCTTTTCCATTTCCCACCAAAATTCCAATTACCAAACCTAAATTCAAATTACCAAAGCAAGCTCCATTCCACCAAATTTCCATACCTAAGGCCTTTAAATAGGACCACAATTTCATTCATTCCACAAGCTTTTGATAGCCACAAAACATCTTGCAAAATACTCCCCCAACACCAATATTCTCCAAAGCTCATCTTTCTTTCTTTTGAAGTTATCAAGAATTCACATTGAATTCTTGATTTACTTGAGCTAAACCTTCATACTTTCATTCTTTTGCTCATCAATTTCAGTAGATCTAAGCTTGTGTTGGTCCAATTTGAAGAAAAGCTTTTGGTAATTCATCTACCTCCATAAAGCCATATTCACCATCAACATTCAAGATTTAGATTCTCGGTGCCTTTATTTCTAGATCCTTTGGATCTTTATTTGTTTGATTGTAGGGACTCCACTGTATTTTGGTTTTAAAATTCGTGCAAATTCAGATCATGATCATCCAATGTTTGAGAAAAGGTTTCACAATGGATCATGTTGAATTTCTGCATTTTTCAGCATCTGGTACATCGTTAACCGGTTAACCAATTTCAAAACAGCGTAGGGACTCCACTGTATTTTGGTTTTAAAATTCGTGCAAATTCAGATCATGATCATCCAATGTTTGTGAAAAGGTTTCACAATGGATCATGCTGAATTTTCTGCATTTTTCAGCTTCTGGTACATCGTTAACCGGTTAACCAATTGGTTAACCGGTTAACCAGTTTCAAAACAGCGTATATTATTCAAAATCTGCTTGCGTTAACTGGTTAACCAATTGGTTAACCGGTTAACCAGTGCGAACTTTAAATTTTTTATTCAAATTCATCACCCTTAGATAATTGATTTAATTGGAATATTCTAGATCCATTGATTTATGATTTCTCTACATCACTCTGATCATTTCCTACCATAAACCTTCATTAATCACCACTCTTTTCCATTTCCCACCAAAATTCCAATTACCAAACCTAAATTCAAATTACCAAAGTAAGCTCCATTCCACCAAATTTCCATACCTAAGGCCTTTAAATAGGACCACAATTTCATTCATTCCACAAGCTTTTGATAGCCACAAAACATCTTGCAAAATACTCCCCCAACACCAAAATTCTCCAAAGCTCATCTTTCTTTCTTTTGAAGTTATCAAGAATTCACATTGAATTCTTGATTTACTTGAGCTAAACCTTCATACTTTCATTCTTTTGCTCATCAATTTCAGTAGATCTAAGCTTGTGTTGGTCCAATTTGAAGAAAAGCTTTTGGTAATTCATCTACCTCCATTAAGCCATATTCACCATCAACATTCAAGATTTAGATTCTCGGTGCCTTTATTTCTAGATCCTTTGGATCTTTATTTGTTTGATTGTAGGGACTCCACTGTATTTTGGTTTTAAAATTCGTGCAAATTCAGATCATGATCATCCAATGTTTGAGAAAAGGTTTCACAATGGATCATGCTGAATTTCTGCATTTTTCAGCATCTGGTACATCGTTAACCGGTTAACCAATTTCAAAACAGCGTATATTATTCAAAATCTGCTTGCGTTAACTGGTTAACCAATTGGTTAACCGGTTAACCAGTGCGAACTTTAAATTTTTTATTCAAATTCATCACCCTTAGATAATTGATTTAATTGGAATATTCTAGATCCATTGATTTATGATTTCTCTACATCACTCTGATCATTTCCTACCATAAACCCTCATTAATCACCACTCTTTTCCATTTCCCACCAAAATTCCAATTATCAAACCTAAATTCAAATTACCAAAGCAAGCTCCATTCCACCAAATTTCCATACCTAAGGCCTTTAAATAGGACCACAATTTCATTCATTCCACAAGCTTTTGATAGCCACAAAACCTCTTGCAAAATACTCCCCCAACACCAAAATTCTCCAAAGCTCATCTTTCTTTCTTTTGAAGTTATCAAGAATTCACATTGAATTCTTGATTTACTTGAGCTAAACCTTCATACTTTCATTCTTTTGCTCATCAATTTCAGTAGATCTAAGCTTGTGTTGGTCCAATTTGAAGAAAAGCTTTTGGTAATTCATCTACCTCCATAAAACCATATTCACCCTCAACATTCAAGATTTAGATTCTCGGTGCCTTTATTTCTAGATCCTTTGGATCTTTATTTGTTTGATTGTAGGGAATCCACTGTATTTTGGTTTTAAAATTCGTGCAAATTCAGATCATGATCATCCAATGTTTGAGAAAAGGTTTCACAATGGATCATGCTGAATTTTCTGCATTTTTCAGCTTCTGGTACATCGTTAACCGGTTAACCAATTGGTTAACCGGTTAACCAGTTTCAAAACAGCGTATATTATTCAAAATCTACTTGCGTTAACTGGTTAACCAATTGGTTAACCGGTAAACCAGTGCGAACTTTAAATTTTTTATTCAAATTCATCACCCTTAGATAATTGATTTAATTGGAATATTCTAGATCCATTGATATCTGATTTCTCTACATCACTTTGATCATTTCCTACCATAAACCCTCATTAATCACCACTCCTTTCCATTTCCCACCAAAATTCCAATTACCAAACCTAAATTCAAATTACCAAAGCAATCTTCATTCCACCAAATTTCCATACCTAAGGTCTTTAAATAGGACCACAATTTCATTCATTCCACAAGCTTTTGATAGCCACAAAACCTCTTGCGAAATACTCCCCCAACACCAAAATTCTCCAAAGCTCATCTTTCTTTCTATTGAAGTTATCAAGAATTCACATTGAATTCTTGATTAACTTGAGCTAAACCTTCATCCTTTCATTTTTTTGCTCATCAATTTCAGTAGATCTAAGCTTGTGTTGGTCCAATTTGAAGAAAAGCTTTTGGTAATTTATCTACCTCCATAAAGCCATATTCACCATCAACATTCAAGATTTAGATTCTCGGTGCCTTTATTTCTAGATCCTTTGGATCTTTATTTGTTTGATTGTAGGGACTCCACTGTATTTTGGTTTTAAAATTCGTGCAAATTCAGATCATGATCATCCCATGTTTGAGAAAAGGTTTCACAATGGATCATGCTGAATTTCTGCATTTTTCGACATCTGGTACATCGTTAACCGGTTAACCAATTGGTTAACCGGTTAACCAATTGGTTAACCGGTTAACCAGTTTCAAAACAGCGTATATTATTCAAAATCTACTTGCGTTAACTGGTTAACCAATTGGTTAACCGGTAAACCAGTGCGAACTTTAAATTTTTTATTCAAATTCATCACCCTTAGATAATTGATTTAATTGGAATATTCTAGATCCATTGATATCTGATTTCTCTACATGACTTTGATCATTTCCTACCATAAACCCTCATTAATCACCACTCTTTTCCATTTCCCACCAAAATTCCAATTACCAAACCTAAATTCAAATTACCAAAGCAATCTCCATTCCACCAAATTTCCATACCTAAGGTCTTTAAATAGGACCACAATTTCATTAATTCCACAAGCTTTTGATAGCCACAAAACCTCTTGCAAAATACTCCCCCAACACCAAAATTCTTAAAAGCTCATCTTTCTTTCTATTGAAGTTATCAAGAATTCACATTGAATTCTTGATTAACTTGAGCTAAACCTTCATCCTTTCATTCTTTTGCTCATCAATTTCAGTAGATCTAAGCTTGTGTTGGTCCAATTTGAAGAAAAGCTTTTGGTAATTTATCTACCTCCATAAAGCCATATTCACCATCAACATTCAAGATTTAGATTCTCGGTGCCTTTATTTCTAGATCCTTTGGATCTTTATTTGTTTGATTGTAGGGACTCCACTGTATTTTGGTTTTAAAATTCGTGCAAATTCAGATCATGATCATCCCATGTTTGAGAAAAGGTTTCACAATGGATCATGCTGAATTTCTGCATTTTTCGACATCTGGTACATCGTTAACCGGTTAACCAATTGGTTAACCGGTTAACCAGTTTCAAAACAGCGTATATTATTCAAAATCTGCTTGCGTTAACTGGTTAACCAATTGGTTAACCGGTTAACCAGTGCGAACTTTAAATTTTTTATTCAAATTCATCACCCTTAGATAATTGATTTAATTGGAATATTCTAGATCCATTGATTTATGATTTCTCTACATCACTCTGATCATTTCCTACCATAAACCCTCATTAATCACCACTCTTTTCCATTTCCCACCAAAATTCCAATTCCCAAACCTAAATTCAAATTACCAAAGCAAGCTCCATTCCACCAAAGTTCCATACCTAAGGCCTTTAAATAGGACCACAATTTCATTCATTCCACAAGCTTTTGATAGCCACAAAACCTCTTGCAAAATACTCCCCCAACACCAAAATTCTCCAAAGCTCATCTTTCTTTTGAAGTTATCAAGAATTCACATTGAATTCTTTATTTACTTGAGCTAAACCTTCATACTTTCATTCTTTTGCTCATCAATTTCAGTAGATCTAAGCTTGTGTTGGTCCAATTTGAAGAAAAGCTTTTGGTAATTCATCTACCTCCATAAAACCATATTCACCATCAACATTCAAGATTTAGATTCTCGGTGCCTTTATTTCTAGATCCTTTGGATCTTTATTTGTTTGATTGTAGGGAATCCACTGTATTTTGGTTTTAAAATTAGTGCAAATTCAGATCATGATCATCCAATGTTTGAGAAAAGGTTTCACAATGGATCATGCTGAATTTTCTGCATTTTTCAGCTTCTGGTACATCGTTAACCGGTTAACCAGTTGGTTAACCGGTTAACTAGTTTCAAAACAACGTATATTATTCAAAATCTGCTTGCGTTAACTGGTTAACCAATTGGTTAACCGGTTAACCAATTGGTTAACCGGTTAACCAGTGTGAACTTTAAATTTTTTATTCAAATTCATCACCCTTAGATAATTGATTTAATTGGAATATTCTAGATCCATTGATATCTGATTTCTCTACATCACTTTGATCATTTCCTACCATAAACCCTCATTAATCACCACTCTTTTCCATTTCCCACCAAAATTCCAATTACCAAACCTAAATTCAAATTACCAAAGCAATCTCCATTCCACCAAATTTCCATACCTAAGGTCTTTAAATAGGACCACAATTTCATTAATTCCACAAGCTTTTGATAGCCACAAAACCTCTTGCAAAATACTCCCCCAACACCAAAATTCTTAAAAGCTCATCTTTCTTTCTATTGAAGTTATCAAGAATTCACATTGAATTCTTGATTAACTTGAGCTAAACCTTCATCCTTTCATTCTTTTGCTCATCAATTTCAGTAGATCTAAGCTTGTGTTGGTCCAATTTGAAGAAAAGCTTTTGGTAAATTATCTACCTCCATAAAGCCATATTCACCATCAACATTCAAGATTTAGATTCTCGGTGCCTTTATTTCTAGATCCTTTGGATCTTTATTTGTTTGATTGTAGGGACTCCACTGTATTTTGGTTTTAAAATTCGTGCAAATTCAGATCATGATCATCCCATGTTTGAGAAAAGGTTTCACAATGGATCATGCTGAATTTCTGCATTTTTCGACATCTGGTACATCGTTAACCGGTTAACCAATTGGTTAACCGGTTAACCAATTGGTTAACCGGTTAACCAGTTTCAAAACAGCGTATATTATTCAAAATCTGCTTGCGTTAACTGGTTAACCAATTGGTTAACCGGTTAACCAGTGCGAACTTTAAATTTTTTATTCAAATTCATCACCCTTAGATAATTGATTTAATTGGAATATTCTAGATCCATTGATTTATGATTTCTCTACATCACTCTGATCATTTCCTACCATAAACCCTCATTAATCACCACTCTTTTCCATTTCCCACCAAAATTCCAATTCCCAAACCTAAATTCAAATTACCAAAGCAAGCTCCATTCCACCAAAGTTCCATACCTAAGGCCTTTAAATAGGACCACAATTTCATTCATTCCACAAGCTTTTGATAGCCACAAAACCTCTTGCAAAATACTCCCCCAACACCAAAATTCTCCAAAGCTCATCTTTCTTTCTATTGAAGTTATCAAGAATTCACATTGAATTCTTGATTAACTCGAGCTAAACCTTCATCCTTTCATTCTTTTGCTCATCAATTTAAGTAGATCTAAGCTTGTGTTGGTCCAATTTGAAGAAAAGCTTTTGGTAATTCATCTACCTCCATAAACCCTTATTCACCATCAACATTCAAGATTTAGATTCTCGGTGCCTTTATTTCTAGATCCTTTGGATCTTTATTTGTTTGATTGTAGGGACTCCACTGTATTTTGGTTTTAAAATTCGTGCAAATTCAGATCATGATCATCCAATGTTTGAGAAAAGGTTTCACAATGGATCATGCTGAATTTCTGCATTTTTCAGCTTCTGGTACATCGTTAACAGGTTAACCAATTGGTTAACCGGTTAACCAGTTTCAAAACAGCGTATATTATTCAAAATCTGCTTGCGTTAACTGGTTAACCAATTGGTTAACAGGTTAACCAATTGGTTAACCGGTTAACCAATTGGTTAACCGGTTAACCAGTATGAACTTTAAATTTTTTATTCAAATTCATCACCCTTAGATAATTGATTTAATTGGAATATTCTAGATCCATTGATTTATGATTTCTCTACATCACTCTGATCATTTCCTACCATAAACCCTCATTAATCACCACTCTTTTCCATTTCCCACCAAAATTCCAATTACCAAACCTAAATTCAAATTACCAAAGCAAGCTCCATTCCACCAAATTTCCATACCTAAGGCCTTTAAATAGGACCACAATTTCATTCATTCCACAAGCTTTTGATAGCTACAAAACCTCTTGCAAAATACTCCCCTAACACCAAAATTCTCCAAAGCTCATCTTTCTTTCTTTTGAAGTTATCAAGAATTCACATTGAATTCTTGATTTACTTGAGCTAAACCTTCATACTTTCATTCTTTTGCTCATCAATTTCAGTAGATCTAAGCTTGTGTTGGTCCAATTTGAAGAAAAGCTTTTGGTAATTCATCTACCTCCATAAAACCATATTCACCATCAACATTCAAGATTTAGATTCTCGGTGCCTTTATTTCTAGATCCTTTGGATCTTTATTTGTTTGATTGTAGGGAATCCACTGTATTTTGGTTTTAAAATTCGTGCAAATTCAGATCATGATCATCCAATGTTTGAGAAAAGGTTTCACAATGGATCATGCTGAACTTTCTGCATTTTTCAGCTTCTGGTACATCGCTAACCGGTTAACCAGTTGGTTAACCAGTTAACCAATTTCAAAACAGCGTATATTATTCAAAATCTGCTTGCGTTAACTGGTTAACCAATTGGTTATTGGTTAACCGGTTAACCAGTGCGAACTTTAAATTTTTTATTCAAATTCATCACCCTTAGATAATTGATTTAATTGGAATATTCTAGATCCATTGATTTATGATTTCTCTACATCACTCTGATCATTTCCTACCATAAACCCTCATTAATCACCACTCTTTTCCATTTCCCACCAAAATTCCAATTACCAAGCCTAAATTCCAAATTACCAAAGCAAGCTCCATTCCACCAAATTTCCATACCTAAGGCCTTTAAATAGGACCACAATTTCATTCATTCCACAAGCTTTTGATAGCCACAAAACCTCTTGCAAAATACTCCCCCAACACCAAAATTCTCCAAAGCTCATCTTTCTTTCTTTTGAAGTTATCAAGAATTCACATTGAATTCTTGATTTACTTGAGCTAAACCTTCATACTTTCATTCTTTTGCTCATCAATTTCAGTAGATCTAAGCTTGTGTTGGTCCAATTTGAAGAAAAGCTTTTGGTAATTCATCTACCTCCATAAAACCATATTCACCATCAACATTCAAGATTTAGATTCTCGGTGCCTTTATTTCTAGATCCTTTGGATCTTTATTTGTTTGATTTTAGGGACTCCACTGTATTTTGGTTTTAAAATTCGTGCAAATTCAGATCATGATCATCCAATGTTTGAGAAAAGGTTTCACAATGGATCATGCTGAATTTTCTGCATTTTTCAGCTTCTGGTACATCGTTAACCGGTTAACCAATTGGTTAACCGGTTAACCAGTTTCAAAACAGCGTATATTATTCAAAATCTGCTTGCGTTAACTGGTTAACCAATTGGTTAACCGGTTAACCAGTGCGAACTTTAAATTTTTAATTCAAATTCATCACCCTTAGATAATTGATTTAATTGGAATATTCTAGATCCATTGATCTCTGATTTCTCTACATCACTTTGATCATTTCCTACCATAAACCCTCATTAATCACCACTCTTTTCCATTTCCCACCAAAATTCCAATTACCAAACCTAAATTCAAATTACCAAAGCAATCTCCATTCCACCAAATTTCCATACCTAAGGTCTTTAAATAGGACCACAATTTCATTCATTCCACAAGCTTTTGATAGCCACAAAACCTCTTGCAAAATACTCCCCCAACACCAAAATTCTCCAAAGCTCATATTTCTTTCTATTGAAGTTATCAAGAATTTACATTGAATTCTTGATTAACTTGAGCTAAACCTTCATACTTTCATTCTTTTGCTCATCAATTTAAGTAGATCTAAGCTTGTGTTGGTCCAATTTGAAGAAAAGCTTTTGGTAATTCATCTACCTCCATAAACCCATATTCACCATCAACATTCAGGATTTAGATTCTCGGTGCCTTTATTTCTAGATCCTTTGGATCTTTATTTGTTTGATTGTAGGGACTCCATGTATTTTGGTTTTAAAATTCGTGCAAATTCATATCATGATCATCCAATGTTTGAGAAAAGGTTTCACAATGGATCATGCTGAATTTCTGCATTTTTCAGCTTCTGGTACATCGTTAACAGGTTAACCAATTGGTTAACCGGTTAACCAGTTTCAAAACAGCGTATATTATTCAAAATCTGCTTGAGTTAACTGGTTAACCAAATGGTTAACTGGTTAACCAATTGGTTAACCGGTTAACCAGTGCGAACTTTAAATTTTTTATTCAAATTCATCACCCTCAGATAATTGATTTAATTGGAATATTCTAGATCCATTGATTTATGATTTCTCTACATCACTCTGATCATTTCCTACCATAAACCCTCATTAATCACCACTCTTTTCCATTTCCCACCAAAATTCCAATTACCAAGCCTAAATTCAAATTACCAAAGCAAGCTCCATTCCACCAAATTTCCATACCTAAGGCCTTTAAATAGGACCACAATTTCATTCATTCCACAAGCTTTTGATAGCCACAAAACCTCTTGCAAAATACTCCCCCAACACCAAAATTCTCCAAAACTCATCTTTCTTTCTTTTGAAGTTATCTAGAATTCACATTGAATTCTTGATTTACTTGAGCTAAACCTTCATACTTTCATTCTTTTGCTCATCAATTTCAGTAGATCTAAGCTTGTGTTAGTCCAATTTGAAGAAAAGCTTTTGGTAATTCATCTACCTCCATAAAACCATATTCACCATCAACATTCAAGATTTAGATTCTCGGTGCCTTTATTTCTAGATCCTTTGGATCTTTATTTGTTTGATTGTAGGGACTCCACTGTATTTTGGTTTTAAAATTCGTGCAAATTCAGATCATGATCATCCAATGTTTGAGAAAAGGTTTCACAATGGATCATGCTGAATTTTCTGCATTTTTCAGCTTCTGGTACATCGTTAACCGGTTAACCAATTGGTTAACCGGTTAACCAGTTTCAAAACAGCGTATATTATTCAAAATCTGCTTGCGTTAACTGGTTAACCAATTGGTTAACTGGTTAACCAGTGCGAACTTTAAATTTTTAATTCAAATTCATCACCCTTAGATAATTGATTTAATTGGAATATTCTAGATCCATTGATCTCTGATTTCTCTACATCAATTTGATCATTTCCTACCATAAACCCTCATTAATCACCACTCTTTTCCATTTCCCACCAAAATTCCAATTACCAAACCTAAATTCAAATTACCAAAGCAATCTCCATTCCACCAAATTTCCATACCTAAGGTCTTTAAATAGGACCACAATTTCATTCATTCCACAAGCTTTTGATAGCCATAAAACCTCTTGCAAAATACTCCCCCAACACCAAAATTCTCCAAAGCTCATCTTTCTTTCTATTGAAGTTATCAAGAATTCACATTGAATTCTTGATTAACTCGAGCTAAACCTTCATCCTTTCATTCTTTTGCTCATCAATTTAAGTAGATCTAAGCTTGTGTTGGTCCAATTTGAAGAAAAGCTTTTGGTAATTCATCTACCTCCATAAACCCATATTCACCATCAACATTCAAGATTTAGATTCTCGGTGCCTTTATTTCTAGATCCTTTGGATCTTTATTTGTTTGATTGTAGGGACTCCACTGTATTTTGGTTTTAAAATTCGTGCAAATTCAGATCATGATCATCCAATGTTTGAGTAAAGGTTTCACAATGGATCATGCTGAATTTTCTGCATTTTTCAGCTTCTGGTACATCGTTAACCGGTTAACCAATTGGTTAACCGGTTAACCAGTTTCAAAACAGCGTATATTATTCAAAATCTGCTTGCGTTAACTGGTTAACCAATTGGTTAACCGGTTAACCAGTGCGAACTTTAAATTTTTTATTCAAATTCATCACCCTTAGATAATTGATTTAATTGGAATATTCTAGATCCATTGATCTCTGATTTCTCTACATCAATTTGATTATTTCCTACCATAAACCCTCATTAATCACCATCTTTTCAATTTCCCACCAAAATTCCAATTACCAAACCTAAATTCAAATTACCAAAGAAATCTCCATTCCACAAAATTTCCATACCTAAGGTCTTTAAATAGGACCACAATTTCATTCATTCCACAAGCTTTTGATAGCCACAAAACCTCTTGCAAAATACTCCCCCAACACCAAAATTCTCCAAAGCTCATCTTTCTTTCTATTGAAGTTATCAAGAATTCACATTGAATTCTTGATTAACTTGAGCTAAACCTTCATCCTTTCATTCTTTTGCTCATCAATTTAAGTAGATCTAAGCTTGTTTTGGTCCAATTTGAAGAAAAGCTTTTGGTAATTCATCTACCTCCATAAACCCATATTCACCATCAACATTCAAGATTTATATTCTTGGTGCCTTTTTTTCTAGATCCTCTGGATCTTTATTTGTTTGATTGTAGGGACTCCACCGTATTTTGGTTTTAAAATTTGTGCAAATTCAGATCATGATCATTCAATGTTTGAGAAAAGGTTTCACAATGGATCATGCTGAATTTTCTGCATTTTTCATCTTCTGGTAACCGGTTAACCAGTTTCAAAACAGCGTATATTATTCAAAATCTGCTTGTGTTAACTGGTTAACCAATTGGTTAACCGGTTAACCAGTGCGAACTTTGAATTTTTTATTCAAATTCATCACCCTTAGATGATTGATTTAATTGGAATATTCTAGATCCATTGATTTCTCATTTATCTACATCACTTTGATCATTTCCTACAATAAACCCTCATTAATCACCACTCTTTTCCATTTCCCACCAAAATTCCAATTACCAAACCTAAATTCAAATTACCAAAGAAAGCTTCATTCCACCAAATTTCCATACCTAAGGCCTTTAAATAGGACCACAATTTCATTCATTCCACAAGCTTTTGATAGCCACAAAACCTCTTGCAAAATACTCCCCCAACACCAAAATTCTCCAAAGATCATCTTTCTTTCTTTCGAAGTTATCAAGAATTCACATTGAATTCTTGATTTACTTGAGCTAAGCCTTCATACTTTCATTCTTTTGCTCATCAATTTCAGTAGATCTAAGCTTGTGTTGGTCCAATTTGAAGAAAAGCTTTTGGTAATTCATCTACCTCCATAAACCCATATTCACCATCAACATTCAAGATTTAGATTCTCGGTGCCTTTATTTCTAGATCCTTTGGATCTTTATTTGTTTGATTGTAGGGACTCCACTGTATTTTGGTTTTAAAATTCGTGCAAATTCAGATCATGATCATCCAATGTTTGAGAAAAGGTTTCACAATGGATCATGCTGAATTTTCTGCATTTTTCAGCTTCTGGTACATCGTTAACCGGTTAACCAATTGGTTAACCGGTTAACCTGTTTCAAAACAGCGTATATTATTCAAAATCTGCTTGCGTTAACTGGTTAACCAATTGGTTAACCGGTTAACCAGTGCGAACTTTAAATTTTTTATTCAAATTCATCACCCTTAGATAATTGATTTAATTGGAATATTCTAGATCCATTGATCTCTGATTTCTCTACATCAATTTGATCATTTCCTACCATAAACCCTCATTAATCACCACTCTTTTCCATTTCCCACCAAAATTCCAATTACCAAACCTAAATTCAAATTACCAAAGCAATCTCCATTCCACCAAATTTCCATACCTAAGGTCTTTAAATAGGACCACAATTTCATTCATTCCACAAGCTTTTGATAGCCATAAAACCTCTTGCAAAATACTCCCCCAACACCAAAATTCTCCAAAGCTCATCTTTCTTTCTATTGAAGTTATCAAGAATTCACATTGAATTCTTGTTTAACTTGAGCTAAACCTTCATCCTTTCATTCTTATGCTCATCAATTTAAGTAGATCTAAGCTTGTGTTGGTCCAATTTGAAGAAAAGCTTTTGGTAATTCATCTACCTCCATAAACCCATATTCACCATCAACATTCAAGATTTAGATTCTCGGTGCCTTTATTTCTAGATCCTTTGGATCTTTATTTGTTTGATTGTAGGGACTCCACTGTATTTTGGTTTTAAAATTCGTGCAAATTCAGATCATGATCATCCAATGTTTGAGAAAAGGTTTCACAATGGATCATGCTGAATTTTCTGCATTTTTCAGCTTCTGGTACATCGCTAACCGGTTAACCAATTGGTTAACCAGTTAACCAGTTTCAAAACAGCGTATATTATTCAAAATCTGCTTGCGTTAACTGGTTAACCAATTGGTTAACCAGTTAACCAGTGCGAACTTTAAATTTTTTATTCAAATTCATCACCCTCAGATAATTGATTTAATTGGAATATTCTAGATCCATTGATTTATGATTTCTCTACATCACTCTGATCATTTCCTACCATAAACCCTCATTAATCACCACTCTTTTCCATTTCCCACCAAAATTCCAATTACCAAGCCTAAATTCAAATTACCAAAGCAAGCTCCATTCCACCAAATTTCCATACCTAAGGCCTTTAAATAGGACCACAATTTCATTCATTCCACAAGCTTTTGATAGCCACAAAACCTCTTGCAAAATACTCCCCCAACACCAAAATTCTCCAAAACTCATCTTTCTTTCTTTTGAAGTTATCAAGAATTCACATTGAATTCTTGATTTACTTGAGCTAAACCTTCATACTTTCATTCTTTTGCTCATCAATTTCAGTAGATCTAAGCTTGTGTTAGTCCAATTTGAAGAAAATCTTTTGGTAATTCATCTACCTCCATAAAACCATATTCACCATCAACATTCAAGATTTAGATTCTCGGTGCCTTTATTTCTAGATCCTTTGGATCTTTATTTGTTTGATTGTAGGGACTCCACTGTATTTTGGTTTTAAAATTCGTGCAAATTCAGATCATGATCATCCAATGTTTGAGAAAAGGTTTCACAATGGATCATGCTGAATTTTCTGCATTTTTCAGCTTCTGGTACATCGTTAACCGGTTAACCAATTGGTTAACCGGTTAACCAGTTTCAAAACAGCGTATATTATTCAAAATCTGCTTGCGTTAACTGGTTAACCAATTGGTTAACCGGTTAACCAGTGCGAACTTTAAATTTTTTATTCAAATTCATCACCCTTAGATAATTGATTTAATTGGAATATTCTAGATCCATTGATCTCTGATTTCTCTACATCAATTTGATCATTTCCTACCATAAACCCTCATTAATCACCATCTTTTCAATTTCCCACCAAAATTCCAATTACCAAACCTAAATTCAAATTACCAAAGAAATCTCCATTCCACAAAATTTCCATACCTAAGGTCTTTAAATAGGACCACAATTTCATTCATTCCACAAGCTTTTGATAGCCACAAAAACTCTTGCAAAATACTCCCCCAACACCAAAATTCTCCAAAGCTCATCTTTCTTTCTATTGAAGTTATCAAGAATTCACATTGAATTCTTGATTAACTTGAGCTAAACCTTCATCCTTTCATTCTTTTGCTCATCAATTTAAGTAGATCTAAGCTTGTTTTGGTCCAATTTGAAGAAAAGCTTTTGGTAATTCATCTACCTCCATAAACCCATATTCACCATCAACATTCAAGATTTATATTCTTGGTGCCTTTTTTTCTAGATCCTCTGGATCTTTATTTGTTTGATTGTAGGGACTCCACCGTATTTTGGTTTTAAAATTTGTGCAAATTCAGATCATGATCATTCAATGTTTGAGAAAAGGTTTCACAATGGATCATGCTGAATTTTCTACATTTTTCATCTTCTGGTAACCGGTTAACCAGTTTCAAAACAGCGTATATTATTCAAAATCTGCTTGTGTTAACTGGTTAACCAATTGGTTAACCGGTTAACCAGTGCGAACTTTGAATTTTTTATTCAAATTCATCACCCTTAGATGATTGATTTAATTGGAATATTCTAGATCCATTGATTTCTCATTTATCTACATCACTTTGATCATTTCCTACAATAAACCCTCATTAATCACCACTCTTTTCCATTTCCCACCAAAATTCCAATTACCAAACCTAAATTCAAATTACCAAAGAAAGCTTCATTCCACCAAATTTCCATACCTAAGGCCTTTAAATAGGACCACAATTTCATTCATTCCACAAGCTTTTGATAGCCACAAAACCTCTTGCAAAATACTCCCCCAACACCAAAATTCTCCAAAGATCATCTTTCTTTCTTTCGAAGTTATCAAGAATTCACATTGAATTCTTGATTTACTTGAGCTAAGCCTTCATACTTTCATTCTTTTGCTCATCAATTTCAGTAGATCTAAGCTTGTGTTGGTCCAATTTGAAGAAAAGCTTTTGGTAATTCATCTACCTCCATAAACCCATATTCACCATCAACATTCAAGAATTAGATTCTCGGTGCCTTTATTTCTAGATCCTTTGGATCTTTATTTGTTTGATTGTAGGGACACCACTGTATTTTGGTTTTAAAATTCGTGCAAATTCAGATCATGATCATCCAATGTTTGAGAAAAGGTTTCACAATGGATCATGCTGAATTTTCTGCATTTTTCAGCTTCTGGTACATCGTTAACCGGTTAACCAATTGGTTAACCGGTTAACCTGTTTCAAAACAGCGTATATTATTCAAAATCTGCTTGCGTTAACTGGTTAACCAATTGGTTAACCGGTTAACCAGTGCGAACTTTAAATTTTTTATTCAAATTCATCACCCTTAGATAATTGATTTAATTGGAATATTCTAGATCCATTGATCTCTGATTTCTCTACATCAATTTGATCATTTCCTACCATAAACCCTCATTAATCACCACTCTTTTCCATTTCCCACCAAAATTCCAATTACCAAACCTAAATTCAAATTACCAAAGCAATCTCCATTCCAACAATTTTCCATACCTAAGGTCTTTAAATAGGACCACAATTTCATTCATTCCACAAGCTTTTGATAGCCATAAAACCTCTTGCAAAATACTCCCCCAACACCAAAATTCTCCAAAGCTCATCTTTCTTTCTATTGAAGTTATCAAGAATTCACATTGAATTCTTGTTTAACTTGAGCTAAACCTTCATCCTTTCATTCTTATGCTCATCAATTTAAGTAGATCTAAGTTTGTGTTGGTCCAATTTGAAGAAAAGCTTTTGGTAATTCATCTACCTCCATAAACCCATATTCACCATCAACATTCAAGATTTAGATTCTCGGTGCCTTTATTTCTAGATCCTTTGGATCTTTATTTGTTTGATTGTAGGGACTCCACTGTATTTTGGTTTTAAAATTCGTGCAAATTCAGATCATGATCATCCAATGTTTGAGAAAAGGTCTCACAATGGATCATGCTGAATTTTCTGCATTTTTCAGCTTCTGGTACATCGTTAACCGGTTAACCAATTGGTTAACCGGTTAACCAGTTTCAAAACAGCGTATATTATTCAAAATCTGCTTGCATTAACTGGTTAACCAATTGGTTAACCGGTTAACCAGTGCGAACTTTAAATTTTTTATTCAAATTCATCACCCTTAGATAATTTATTTAATTGGAATATTCTAGATCCATTGATCTCTGATTTCTCTACATCAATTTGATCATTTCCTACCATAAACCCTCATTAATCACCACTCTTTTCCATTTCCCACCAAAATTCCAATTACCAAACCTGAATTCAAATTACCAAAGCAATCTCCATTCCACCAAATTTCCATACCTAAGGTCTTTAAATAGGACCACAATTTCATTCATTCCACAAGCTTTTGATAGCCATAAAACCTCTTGAAAAATACTCCCCCAACACCAAAATTCTCCAAAGCTCATCTTTCTTTCTATTGAAGTTATCAAGAATTCACATTGAATTCTTGATTAACTTGAGCTAAACCTTCATCCTTTCATTCTTTTGCTCATCAATTTAAGTAGATCTAAGCTTGTGTTGGTCCAATTTGAAGAAAAGCTTTTGGTAATTCATCTACCTCCATAAACCCATATTCACCATCAACATTCAAGATTTAGATTCTCGGTGCCTTTATTTCTAGATCCTTTGGATCTTTATTTGTTTGATTGTAGGGACTCCACTGTATTTTGGTTTTAAAATTCGTGCAAATTCAGATCATGATCATCCAATGTTTGAGTAAAGGTTTCACAATGGATCATGCTGAATTTTCTGCATTTTTCAGCTTCTGGTACATCGTTAACCGGTTAACCAATTGGTTAACCGGTTAACCAGTTTCAAAACAGCGTATATTATTCAAAATCTGCTTGCGTTAACTGGTTAACCAATTGGTTAACCGGTTAACCAGTGCGAACTTTAAATTTTTTATTCAAATTCATCACCCTTAGATAATTGATTTAATTGGAATATTCTAGATCCATTGATCTCTGATTTCTCTACATCAATTTGATCATTTCCTACCATAAACCCTCATTAATCACCATCTTTTCAATTTCCCACCAAAATTCCAATTACCAAACTTAAATTCAAATTACCAAAGAAATCTCCATTCCACCAAATTTCCATACCTAAGGTCTTTAAATAGGACCACAATTTCATTCATTCCACAAGCTTTTGATAGCCACAAAACCTCTTGCAAAATACTCCCCCAACACCAAAATTCTCTAAAGCTCATCTTTCTTTCTATTGAAGTTATCAAGAATTCACATTGAATTCTTGATTAACTTGAGCTAAACCTTCATCCTTTCATTCTTTTGCTCATTAATTTAAGTAGATCTAAGCTTGTTTTGGTCCAATTTGAAGAAAAGCTTTTGGTAATTCATCTACCTACATAAACCCATATTCACCATCAACATTCAAGATTTATATTCTTGGTGCCTTTTTTTCTAGATCCTCTGGATCTTTATTTGTTTGATTGTAGGGACTCCACCGTATTTTGGTTTTAAAATTTGTGCAAATTCAGATCATGATCATTCAATGTTTGAGAAAAGGTTTCACAATGGATCATGCTGAATTTTCTGCATTTTTCATCTTCTGGTAACCGGTTAACCAGTTTCAAAACAGCGTATATTATTCAAAATCTGCTTGTGTTAACTGGTTAACCAATTGGTTAACCGGTTAACCAGTGCGAACTTTGAATTTTTTATTCAAATTCATCACCCTTAGATGATTGATTTAATTGGAATATTCTAGATCCATTGATTTCTCATTTCTCTACATCACTTTGATCATTTCCTACAATAAACCCTCATTAATCACCACTCTTTTTCATTTCCCACCAAAATTCCAATTACCAAACCTAAATTCAAATAACCAAAGCAAGCTTCATTCCACCAAATTTCCATACCTAAGGCCTTTAAATAGGACCACAATTTCATTCATTCCACAAGCTTTTGATAGCCACAAAACCTCTTGCAAAATACTCCCCCAACACCAAAATTCTCCAAACTCATCTTTCTTTCTTTTGAAGTTATCAAGAATTCAAATTGAATTATTGATTTACTTGAGCTAAGCCTTCATACTTTCATTCTTTTGCTCATCAATTTCAGTAGATCTAAGCTTGTGTTGGTCCAATTTGAAGAAAAGCTTTTGGTAATTCATCTACCTCAATAAACCCATATTCACCATCAACATTCAAGATTTAGATTCTCGGTGCCTTTATTTCTAGATCCTTTGGATCTTTATTTGTTTGATTGTAGGGACTCCACTGTATTTTGGTTTTAAAATTCGTGCAAATTTAGATCATGATCATCCAATGTTTGAGAAAAGGTTTCACAATGGATCATGCTGAAGTTTCTGCATTTTTCAGCTTCTGGTACATCGTTAACCGGTTAACCAATTGGTTAACCGGTTAACCAGTTTCAAAACAGCATATATTATTCAAAATCTGCTTGCGTTAACTGGTTAACCAATTGGTTAACCGGTTAACCAGTGCGAACTTTATATTTTTTATTCAAATTCATCACCCTTAGATAATTGATTTAATTGGAATATTCTAGATCCATTGATCTCTGATTTCTTTACATCAATTTGATCATTTCCTACCATAAACCCTCATTAATCACCATCTTTTCAATTTCCCACCAAAATTCCAATTACCAAACCTAAATTCAAATTACCAAAGAAATCTCCATTCCACAAAATTTCCATACCTAAGGTCTTTAAATAGGACCACAATTTCATTCATTCCACAAGCTTTTGATAGCCACAAAAACTCTTGCAAAATACTCCCCCAACACCAAAATTCTCCAAAGCTCATCTTTCTTTCTATTGAAGTTATCAAGAATTCACATTGAATTCTTGATTAACTTGAGCTAAACCTTCATCCTTTCATTCTTTTGCTCATCAATTTAAGTAGATCTAAGCTTGTTTTGGTCCAATTTGAAGAAAAGCTTTTGGTAATTCATCTACCTCCATAAACCCATATTCACCATCAACATTCAAGATTTATATTCTTGGTGCCTTTTTTTCTAGATCCTCTGGATCTTTATTTGTTTGATTGTAGGGACTCCACCGTATTTTGGTTTTAAAATTTGTGCAAATTCAGATCATGATCATTCAATGTTTGAGAAAAGGTTTCACAATGGATCATGCTGAATTTTCTACATTTTTCATCTTCTGGTAACCGGTTAACCAGTTTCAAAACAGCGTATATTATTCAAAATCTGCTTGTGTTAACTGGTTAACCAATTGGTTAACCGGTTAACCAGTGCGAACTTTGAATTTTTTATTCAAATTCATCACCCTTAGATGATTGATTTAATTGGAATATTCTAGATCCATTGATTTCTCATTTATCTACATCACTTTGATCATTTCCTACAATAAACCCTCATTAATCACCACTCTTTTCCATTTCCCACCAAAATTCCAATTACCAAACCTAAATTCAAATTACCAAAGAAAGCTTCATTCCACCAAATTTCCATACCTAAGGCCTTTAAATAGGACCACAATTTCATTCATTCCACAAGCTTTTGATAGCCACAAAACCTCTTGCAAAATACTCCCCCAACACCAAAATTCTCCAAAGATCATCTTTCTTTCTTTCGAAGTTATCAAGAATTCACATTGAATTCTTGATTTACTTGAGCTAAGCCTTCATACTTTCATTCTTTTGCTCATCAATTTCAGTAGATCTAAGCTTGTGTTGGTCCAATTTGAAGAAAAGCTTTTGGTAATTCATCTACCTCCATAAACCCATATTCACCATCAACATTCAAGAATTAGATTCTCGGTGCCTTTATTTCTAGATCCTTTGGATCTTTATTTGTTTGATTGTAGGGACACCACTGTATTTTGGTTTTAAAATTCGTGCAAATTCAGATCATGATCATCCAATGTTTGAGAAAAGGTTTCACAATGGATCATGCTGAATTTTCTGCATTTTTCAGCTTCTGGTACATCGTTAACCGGTTAACCAATTGGTTAACCGGTTAACCTGTTTCAAAACAGCGTATATTATTCAAAATCTGCTTGCGTTAACTGGTTAACCAATTGGTTAACCGGTTAACCAGTGCGAACTTTAAATTTTTTATTCAAATTCATCACCCTTAGATAATTGATTTAATTGGAATATTCTAGATCCATTGATCTCTGATTTCTCTACATCAATTTGATCATTTCCTACCATAAACCCTCATTAATCACCACTCTTTTCCATTTCCCACCAAAATTCCAATTACCAAACCTAAATTCAAATTACCAAAGCAATCTCCATTCCAACAATTTTCCATACCTAAGGTCTTTAAATAGGACCACAATTTCATTCATTCCACAAGCTTTTGATAGCCATAAAACCTCTTGCAAAATACTCCCCCAACACCAAAATTCTCCAAAGCTCATCTTTCTTTCTATTGAAGTTATCAAGAATTCACATTGAATTCTTGTTTAACTTGAGCTAAACCTTCATCCTTTCATTCTTATGCTCATCAATTTAAGTAGATCTAAGTTTGTGTTGGTCCAATTTGAAGAAAAGCTTTTGGTAATTCATCTACCTCCATAAACCCATATTCACCATCAACATTCAAGATTTAGATTCTCGGTGCCTTTATTTCTAGATCCTTTGGATCTTTATTTGTTTGATTGTAGGGACTCCACTGTATTTTGGTTTTAAAATTCGTGCAAATTCAGATCATGATCATCCAATGTTTGAGAAAAGGTCTCACAATGGATCATGCTGAATTTTCTGCATTTTTCAGCTTCTGGTACATCGTTAACCGGTTAACCAATTGGTTAACCGGTTAACCAGTTTCAAAACAGCGTATATTATTCAAAATCTGCTTGCATTAACTGGTTAACCAATTGGTTAACCGGTTAACCAGTGCGAACTTTAAATTTTTTATTCAAATTCATCACCCTTAGATAATTTATTTAATTGGAATATTCTAGATCCATTGATCTCTGATTTCTCTACATCAATTTGATCATTTCCTACCATAAACCCTCATTAATCACCACTCTTTTCCATTTCCCACCAAAATTCCAATTACCAAACCTGAATTCAAATTACCAAAGCAATCTCCATTCCACCAAATTTCCATACCTAAGGTCTTTAAATAGGACCACAATTTCATTCATTCCACAAGCTTTTGATAGCCATAAAACCTCTTGAAAAATACTCCCCCAACACCAAAATTCTCCAAAGCTCATCTTTCTTTCTATTGAAGTTATCAAGAATTCACATTGAATTCTTGATTAACTTGAGCTAAACCTTCATCCTTTCATTCTTTTGCTCATCAATTTAAGTAGATCTAAGCTTGTGTTGGTCCAATTTGAAGAAAAGCTTTTGGTAATTCATCTACCTCCATAAACCCATATTCACCATCAACATTCAAGATTTAGATTCTCGGTGCCTTTATTTCTAGATCCTTTGGATCTTTATTTGTTTGATTGTAGGGACTCCACTGTATTTTGGTTTTAAAATTCGTGCAAATTCAGATCATGATCATCCAATGTTTGAGTAAAGGTTTCACAATGGATCATGCTGAATTTTCTGCATTTTTCAGCTTCTGGTACATCGTTAACCGGTTAACCAATTGGTTAACCGGTTAACCAGTTTCAAAACAGCGTATATTATTCAAAATCTGCTTGCGTTAACTGGTTAACCAATTGGTTAACCGGTTAACCAGTGCGAACTTTAAATTTTTTATTCAAATTCATCACCCTTAGATAATTGATTTAATTGGAATATTCTAGATCCATTGATCTCTGATTTCTCTACATCAATTTGATCATTTCCTACCATAAACCCTCATTAATCACCATCTTTTCAATTTCCCACCAAAATTCCAATTACCAAACTTAAATTCAAATTACCAAAGAAATCTCCATTCCACCAAATTTCCATACCTAAGGTCTTTAAATAGGACCACAATTTCATTCATTCCACAAGCTTTTGATAGCCACAAAACCTCTTGCAAAATACTCCCCCAACACCAAAATTCTCCAAAGCTCATCTTTCTTTCTATTGAAGTTATCAAGAATTCACATTGAATTCTTGATTAACTTGAGCTAAACCTTCATCCTTTCATTCTTTTGCTCATTAATTTAAGTAGATCTAAGCTTGTTTTGGTCCAATTTGAAGAAAAGCTTTTGGTAATTCATCTACCTACATAAACCCATATTCACCATCAACATTCAAGATTTATATTCTTGGTGCCTTTTTTTCTAGATCCTCTGGATCTTTATTTGTTTGATTGTAGGGACTCCACCGTATTTTGGTTTTAAAATTTGTGCAAATTCAGATCATGATCATTCAATGTTTGAGAAAAGGTTTCACAATGGATCATGCTGAATTTTCTGCATTTTTCATCTTCTGGTAACCGGTTAACCAGTTTCAAAACAGCGTATATTATTCAAAATCTGCTTGTGTTAACTGGTTAACCAATTGGTTAACCGGTTAACCAGTGCGAACTTTGAATTTTTTATTCAAATTCATCACCCTTAGATGATTGATTTAATTGGAATATTCTAGATCCATTGATTTCTCATTTCTCTACATCACTTTGATCATTTCCTACAATAAACCCTCATTAATCACCACTCTTTTTCATTTCCCACCAAAATTCCAATTACCAAACCTAAATTCAAATAACCAAAGCAAGCTTCATTCCACCAAATTTCCATACCTAAGGCCTTTAAATAGGACCACAATTTCATTCATTCCACAAGCTTTTGATAGCCACAAAACCTCTTGCAAAATACTCCCCCAACACCAAAATTTTCCAAACTCATCTTTCTTTCTTTTGAAGTTATCAAGAATTCAAATTGAATTATTGATTTACTTGAGCTAAGCCTTCATACTTTCATTCTTTTGCTCATCAATTTCAGTAGATCTAAGCTTGTGTTGGTCCAATTTGAAGAAAAGCTTTTGGTAATTCATCTACCTCAATAAACCCATATTCACCATCAACATTCAAGATTTAGATTCTCGGTGCCTTTATTTCTAGATCCTTTGGATCTTTATTTGTTTGATTGTAGGGACTCCACTGTATTTTGGTTTTAAAATTCGTGCAAATTTAGATCATGATCATCCAATGTTTGAGAAAAGGTTTCACAATGGATCATGCTGAAGTTTCTGCATTTTTCAGCTTCTGGTACATCGTTAACCGGTTAACCAATTGGTTAACCGGTTAACCAGTTTCAAAACAGCATATATTATTCAAAATCTGCTTGCGTTAACTGGTTAACCAATTGGTTAACCGGTTAACCAGTGCGAACTTTATATTTTTTATTCAAATTCATCACCCTTAGATAATTGATTTAATTGGAATATTCTAGATCCATTGATCTCTGATTTCTTTACATCAATTTGATCATTTCCTACCATAAACCCTCATTAATCACCACTCTTTTCCATTTCCCACCAAAATTCCAATTACCAAACCTAAATTCAAATTACCAAAGCAATCTCCATTCCACCAAATTTCCATACCCAAGGTCTTTAAATAGGACCACAATTTCATTCATTCCACAAGCTTTTGATAGCCATAAAACCTCTTGCAAAATACTCCCCCAACACCAAAATTCTCCAAAGCTCATCTTTCTTTCTATTGAAGTTATCAAGAATTCACATTGAATTCTTGATTAACTTGAGCTAAACCTTCATCCTTTCATTCTTTTGCTCATCAATTTAAGTAGTTCTAAGCTTGTGTTGGTCCAATTTGAAGAAAAGCTTTTGGTAATTCATCTACCTCCATAAACCCATATTCACCATCAACATTCAAGATTTAGATTCTCGGTGCCTTTATTTCTAGATCCTTTGGATCTTTATTTGTTTGATTGTAGGGACTCCACTGTATTTTGGTTTTAAAATTCGTGCAAATTCAGATCATGATCATCCAATGTTTGAGTAAAGGTTTCACAATGGATCATGCTGAATTTTCTGCATTTTTCAGCTTCTGGTACATCGTTAACCGGTTAACCAATTGGTTAACCGGTTAACCAGTTTCAAAACAGCGTATATTATTCAAAATCTGCTTGCGTTAACTGGTTAACCAATTGGTTAACCGGTTAACCAGTGCGAACTTTAAATTTTTTATTCAAATTCATCACCCTTAGATAATTGATTTAATTGGAATATTCTAGATCCATTGATCTCTGATTTCTCTACATCAATTTGATCATTTCCTACCATAAACCCTCATTAATCACCATCTTTTCAATTTCCCACCAAAATTCCAATTACCAAACCTAAATTCAAATTACCAAAGAAATCTCCATTCCACCAAATTTCCATACCTAAGGTCTTTAAATAGGACCACAATTTCATTCATTCCACAAGCTTTTGATAGCCACAAAACCTCTTGCAAAATACTCCCCCAACACCAAAATTCTCCAAAGCTCATCTTTCTTTCTATTGAAGTTATCAAGAATTCACATTGAATTCTTGATTAACTTGAGCTAAACCTTCATCCTTTCATTCTTTTGCTCATTAATTTAAGTAGATCTAAGCTTGTTTTGGTCCAATTTGAAGAAAAGCTTTTGATAATTCATCTACCTCCATAAACCCATATTCACCATCAACATTCAAGATTTATATTCTTGGTGCCTTTTTTTCTAGATCCTCTGGATCTTTATTTGTTTGATTGTAGGGACTCCACCGTATTTTGGTTTTAAAATTTGTGCAAATTCAGATCATGATCATTCAATGTTTGAGAAAAGGTTTCACAATGGATCATGCTGAATTTTCTGCATTTTTCATCTTCTGGTAACCGGTTAACCAGTTTCAAAACAGCGTATATTATTCAAAATCTGCTTATGTTAACTGGTTAACCAATTGGTTAACCGGTTAACCAGTGCGAACTTTGAATTTTTTATTCAAATTCATCACCCTTAGATGATTTATTTAATTGGAATATTCTAGATCCATTGATTTCTCATTTCTCTACATCACTTTGATCATTTCCTACAATAAACCCTCATTAATCACCACTCTTTTTCATTTCCCACCAAAAATCCAATTACCAAACCTAAATTCAAATAACCAAAGCAAGCTTCATTCCACCAAATTTCCATACCTAAGGCCTTTAAATAGGACCACAATTTCATTCATTCCACAAGCTTTTGATAGCCACAAAACCTCTTGCAAAATACTCCCCCAACACCAAAATTCTCCAAAGCTCATCTTTCTTTCTTTTGAAGTTATCAAGAATTCACATTGAATTATTGATTTACTTGAGCTAAGCCTTCATACTTTCATTCTTTTGCTCATCAATTTAAGTAGTTCTAAGCTTGTGTTGGTCCAATTTGAAGAAAAGCTTTTGGTAATTCATCTACCTCCATAAACCCATATTCACCATCAACATTCAAGATTTAGATTCTCGGTGCCTTTATTTCTAGATCCTTTGGATCTTTATTTGTTTGATTGTCGGGACTCCACTGTATTTTGGTTTTAAAATTCGTGCAAATTCAGATCATGATCATCCAATGTTTGAGAAAAGGTTTCACAATGGATCATGCTGAATTTTCTGCATTTTTCAGCTTCTGGTACATCGTTAACCGGTTAACCAATTGGTTAACCGGTTAACCAGTTTCAAAACAACGTATATTATTCAAAATCTGCTTGCGTTAACTGGTTAACCAATTGGTTAACCGGTTAACCAGTGCGAACTTTAAATTTTTTATTCAAATTCATCACCCTTAGATAATTGATTGTTTGGAATATTCTAGATCCATTGATCTCTGATTTCTCTACATCAATTTGATCATTTCCTACCATAAACCCTCATTAATCACCACTCTTTTCAATTTCCCACCAAAATTCCAATTACCAAACCTAAATTCAAATTACCAAAGCAATCTCCATTCCACCAAATTTCCATACCTAAGGTCTTTAAATACGACCACAATTTCATTCATTCCACAAGCTTTTGATAGCCATAAAACCTCTTGCAAAATACTCCCCCAACACCAAAATTCTCCAAAGCTCATCTTTCTTTCTATTGAAGTTATCAAGAATTCACATTGAATTCTTGATTAACTTGAGCTAAACCTTCATCCTTTCATTCTTTTGCTCATCAATTTAAGTAGATCTAAGCTTGTTTTGGTCCAATTTGAAGAAAAGCTTTTGGTAATTTATCTACCTCCATAAACCCATATTCACCATCAACATTCAAGATTTATATTCTTGGAGCCTTTATTTCTAGATCCTTTGGATCTTTATTTGTTTGATTGTAGGGACTCCACTGTATTTTGGTTTTAAAATTCTTGCAAATTCAGATCATGATCATCTAATGTTTGAGGCAAGGTTTCACAATGGATCATGCTGAATTTTCTGCATTTTTCAGCTTCTGGTACATCGTTAATCGGTTAACCAGTTTCAAAAAAGCGTATATTATTCAAAATCTGCTTGCGTTAACTGGTTAACCAATTGGTTAACCGGTTAACCAGTGCGAACTTTGAATATTTTATTCAAATTCAACACCCATAGATGATTGATTTAATTGGAATATTCTAGATCCATTGATTTCTGATTTCTCTACATCACTTTGATCATTTCCTACAATAAACCCTCATTAATCACCACTCTTTTCCATTTCCCACCAAAATTCCAATTACCAAACCTAAATTCAAATTACCAAGGCAAGCTCCATTCCAACAAATTTCCATACCTAAGGCCTTTAAATAGGACCACTATTTCATTCATTCCACAAGCTTTTGATAGCCACAAAACCTCTTGCAAAATACTTCCCCAACACCAAAATTCTCCAAAGCTCATCTTTCTTTCTTTTGAATTTATCAAGAATTCACATTGAATTCTTGATTTACTTGAGCTAAACCTTCATACTTTCATTCTTTTGCTCATCAATTTCAGTAGATATAAGCTTGTGTTGGTCCAATTTGAAGAAAAGCTATTGGTAATTCATCTACCTCCATAAACCTATATTCACCATCAACATTCAAGATTTAGATTCTCGGTGCCTTTATTTCTAGATCCTTTGGATCTTTATTTGTTTGATTGTAGGGACTCCACTGTATTTTGGTTTTAAAATTCGTGCAAATTTAGATCATGATCATCTAATGTTTGAGGCAAGGTTTCACAATGGATCATGCTGAATTTTCTGCATTTTTCAGCTTCTGGTACATCGTTAATCGGTTAACCAATTGGTTAACCGGTTAACCAATTGGTTAACCCGTTAACCAGTTTCAAAACAGCGTATATTATTCAAAATCTGCTTGCGTTAACTGGTTAACCAATTGGTTGACCGGTTAACCAGTGCGAACTTTGAATATTTTATTCAAATTCAACACCCATAGATGATTGATTTAATTGGAATATTCTAGATCCATTGATTTCTGATTTCTCTACATCACTTTGATCATTTCCTACAATAAACCCTCATTAATCACCACTCTTTTCCATTTCCCACCAAAATTCCAATTACCAAACCTAAATTCAAATTACCAAGGCAAGCTCCATTCCACCAAATTTCCATACCTAAGGCCTTTAAATAGGACCACAATTTCATTCATTCCACAAGCTTTTGATAGACACAAAACCTCTTGCAAAATACTTCCCCAACACCAAAATTCTCCAAAGCTCATCTTTCTTTCTTTTGAATTTATCAAGAATTCACATTGAATTCTTGATTTACTTGAGCTAAACCTTCATACTTTCATTCTTTTGCTCATCAATTTCAGTAGATCTAAGCTTGTGTTGGTCCAATTTGAAGAAAAGCTATTGGTAATTCATCTACCTCCATAAACCTATATTCACCATCAACATTCAAGATTTAGATTCTCGGTGCCTTTATTTCTAGATCCTTTGGATCTTTATTTGTTTGATTGTAGGGACTCCACTGTATTTTGGTTTTAAAATTCGTGCAAATTCAGATCATGATCATCCAATGTTTGAGAAAAGGTTTCACAATGGATCATGCTGAATTTTCTGCATTTTTCAGCTTCTGGTACATCGTTAACCGGTTAACCAGTTTCAAAACAGCGTATATTATTCAAAATCTGCTTGCGTTAACTGGTTAACCATTTGGTTAACTGGTTAACCAGTGCGAACTTTAAATTTTTTATTCAAATTCATCACCCTTAGATAATTGATTTAATTGGAATATTCTAGATCCATTGATCTCTGATTTCTCTACATCACTTTGATCATTTCCTACCATAAACCCTCATTAATCACCACTCTTTTCCATTTCCCACCAAAATTCCAATTACCAAACCTAAATTCAAATTACCAAAGCAAGCTCCATTCCACCAAATTTCTAGACCTAAGTGTCGCTCCCCGGATTTCCATCCTGGTACAAACGCGAAAGTGGCGCGGAAAAAGAATAGAGTCGCCAGCCAGACATTTTTATCCCAAAGAAAGGGAATGGTAATGTTGCACAAACCAGAAGAAAGAAAGAGGAAGGACACAGGTCCTGCGAACCAAAGAGACTGAGTTCGGGTGTCGGTTACGACCTGGGATGGTATTAGCACCCAGATCATCCGCCGTACCCGACGGGATCCACGCTTGCAAAAATAACTGTTTCAAAGGGTGAGGGTATGAAAGTTGCAGCAAAGAAATGGAAATGAAAAGAAACTGGAACTGGAAAAGAACTGGAAAGAAAACAAAGAGAGAAAAAAATGTAGGGAAAATAAAGATTGTGCTCGAATGGGCCCTACCCCGCTGCCTACGTACCTCATCAGGATAATGAGGATCAGAGACGCCGTAGTTCCCTTAACTAGGGGTACCAAAGGAAATTGCTTGTGAATTAAGGCTTGAACTTCCTATGTCAATGCTCAGGTGTTGCAGGCTCGGACGACAAGTGCGTTACCGTCTTGCAAAGTGACAAGTAAGAGCAAGTTCGCGGACGGAGCGAAGGAGTCGAGAAAAGAATTCCCGAAGGAGGGACGCTTATTGTTTGTTTGTGTTTTTTATGAAGCTTTTATGAGTGTGCCACAAGGAAGTGAACTCAAGCTCTTTTCCATGGAATGTGCACTTGTCACTACATTCCAAGATGGAATAATAGAACAAGCACACTCAAGTAAGGAGAAGATCCCCAAAACTTGAACCCAAAGATTAGGACTTAAGCTCACTAACTTGTTGAATTATTAAGTATTTTTTATGCTTTTCTTTTATGAAGAAGATACCTTGATCAGATTTGTGCATCACAAGGTAAACTTGTACTATCCCAAGATGGGAAGACTACAAGCATACCTCATGGGATAAGGCTATGGATCAAGACATCACTTCAAACTTATTAAGTGTTTTTTAGAGTTATGAGATGAGAAGAGAAGAAGAACCAAAAGGAACATAAAGGTAAAAGCTAACGGGAAAAGTCTAATCCTAATATTCACATGCTTGGATGGTCCTAGGTTAGTGAGGCTCACTATCCTAATGAAGAAGAAGAAAAGAAAAAGATGAGAGGAGAAGCTCCATGGTGGCCTAAGCACACCTCCAGTCGAGAATGAATAAAAGAAGATGAGGAATAAGATAAGATATGGAGAAGAATTGGATGAATTAGAAATAGGATAAGGAGATGAGAATGCGAAATGGAGTAATCAAACAATGCACAAACAGAGCCTACACCAGTAGGACTTCCAGATGCAGCAACATGTTCCCAGCATAGCATTAGGACTAGAATGAGGCGCGAAAAATAAAGTCGATTTTCAGTGGTACCTAACAGAGAAGGTCCGTTGCCTCTTCAACACACACAATAAAGCTCAAGAATACTCGTCAGAAGCTTCACCATTAATCAATCAAATTAATCCTCAAATACTCAATATCATGAATCAAACTTGTTAGATCAATCAAGGTTTTTTTAAAAGAATTCAACAAAGTTTAAAAAAGAACTTAATGAAAGAAATCAATTAAAATTCTAATAAAAAAAACAAATAAAGTTCAAATGGTATTTACTCATAAGAATCAATTAAAATTCAACACAAATTTTTTGCACTCTAACTAGAAGAATTACTCAAGAAAATAACTATAGAATTCTAATAATAATAAAAAAAATCAAAATCTAATAAACATTCTAAAAAAATAAACTAACTAAATACCAACATTTAATCATGAATTAATCTATATAAAAATAAATAAATCTAAGCAAAAGTTTTCTAAATTCTAAACAAAATTCCTCAATGCAGATAAAACAAAATTTGAGTAAATAATCAAAACAATTAAAATTAATTCAAAAAGAAATATGAAAGATTAAACAAAACAATTCATGATAAATAATCCTAATGTGAACTATGAAAAGAAAAATGGTTTTCGAACAAATGTAGCACTCATTATATGTACATCACTACTTGTCTTATTTTCAATTAAGCCAAATCAATCTAAATATTATCAAGACACCTATTGTATAAAACAAAGTGAAAATAAGAGTTAGAATAATTACTGATACCAAAACTTATTCAAATAGAATTCTAATAATAAAAAAGAAATGTCAATTTTCAACACTAAGTACTAAGAGAACAAAGGTAATAATACTGCAACTATAAAATCCTATGAATATATCCAAATATCATATTTTCATTCAATAACAGAAACAATATAAGTAATGCAACATGTACATTTAAGTTATGCAAAAAGTTAAGCTGAAAATGAAATAAGCAGAAACAATTTGTGTACATCTCCTTGAAATGAATCGTAAACAGTAAAACATTAACACTGTCGTGAGACCGAATTGAAAGATACACAGAGTACAAATGAAAGTTCAAATCACATCAGAACAACAAACATCAATATATATACGCGTGAAAGAAATTGATATCATTACCGAAACACGAAAACCAGCCATAAAAATGCATCATGAAATGACAACAACATTGCGAGGTCGAATTGAAATTCGTCGTGAAATTTAGCATCATACACTGCTTGCTTGGGATACCATAATGCGATGTCTCTCTGTGTCTTCTCTCTCTCTCGCTCACATTATTCCTTCGCACCGACCTCGCGCTTCACATTCTTGCATCATGCTTTCTCTTCTCCGATTGAATTTCTTTCACACACAGTGGTTTGGATCGGGGGTGGTGTATGTTATGGAAAGAGAATAAGATATTTGTGGCGATGTGACGAGTTGTGTAGCTGCTTGACGGCAAAGATGAGTTGCAGCTGGTTTAGAGTGGATGTATTAATGGTGATGAAATGTCATGAGCTGCACGGAGGATCGAAATAGCCAAAGGAAAATGGTTAACGGTGGTAGTTGTTGTTTAGATGGTGCTATTGTGAAACCGATATGAACATGTATTGAGAGGTGGCGAGCTGGGAGTGAATTTTTGCAAGTTAAATCTGAAGTTATGGTGATAATGAAATGAACATGGAACTCGATTATGTTGTTTAAGTGCATAAAAAATAGTGAGAAAGAGGATTAATTATGGTGAAGGTCTGCGCCCACTTTTTTTTCTGGTTCCTAGGGATCAACATCCCTTTTAAAGCTAATTCAAACTTTCAAACTTTCGAATCATGGGTTTAGCATGGATAATGGGCTTAGTGGTGAACAACATCACTGAAGGATGCACCGTGAATCATAGTATGAGGTCTTGCTCACTCCTATTCAACAAATTTTTTTTCTCTTTTTCTTTGTATTATATATTTTGTTGTAATCAAAGTGAAATAAAAGATTAAGATAGACTTTGTAAAATGATGATGTTGGCTTAGTGATTTGGATGTAAGAAATTTATTATTTGGGATTTGAAATTTGGAAATGATTTTTGGATGAACAATGGATATGGTAGGGAAAAAAATTAGAAAATGAAATGGTTAATATTTGGATATTGGTATAAAAATGAGTAAAAAGAAAATGGTTTATGGAATGACATGGGTTTACAGATAATCTAAATAAATTGAATAATGAAGAGAAAAAAGGTTTAAAAAAAATGGATATGAGAAACAAATGTTGGTTAGGAAAAAAATCTCATGAACAAATGGATGATGAAAACTCAATTTAAGGAATAAATGAATCCATACTCAAACTTGAACTTTTCCACAAAAGTCAATTATTCAATGAACACCACCATCATCAGAGAATTTGCAACTGGCAAATAACTCCACAGACGAACACAACTGAACAGATGAACAGGAAATCTGGCCTAAAAATTCTTATGAATCACAAATTGATAAATTGATAAATTTCGCACACCACACTACTTGTCTTTGGACACACATTCCCTGAGAAAAGGGCCTCTGAGGCAGATAACTTGCAACTGAAGTAAACTCCTGATAGTTTGACCAAATTAGGTCAAACATTCGTCTGAATTGGATCGTGAATGAACAACTTGTAAATTGATGAAGCAGAAATCCATGATGACGTGCCAAATGAATCAGCGAATAATCCTTACAGACATGAAATCCTTGAAGACCTCTATATCAGGGAAATAAACCCTAAATTAGCAAACATAAGCATAAGAGAACGATACCACTGGTGGCTGCAAGCCAAAGTCTTAATTTTTTCTGGTAATATGCAAATGATGACGTGAAACTCTAATCTTCTGATGACCACGATCTCATGTCTTATGCACATGATATGAATTCTAAATGCTAGTGATCTAGTGGAGATGCAGATGATATGCAAACAAAAAGCCAGAAAAAGACAGAAAAGCCAGAGGGCAAATTAGGGTATCTACACTAAGGTCTATAAATAGGACCACAATTTCATTCATTCCACAAGCTTTTGATAGCCACAAAACCTCTTGCAAAATACTCCCCCAACACCAAAATTCTCCAAAGCTCATCTTTCTTTCTTTTGAAGTTATCAAGAATCCACATTGAATTCTTGATTAACTTGAGCTAAACCTTCATCCTTTCATTCTTTTGCTCATCAATTTCAGTAGATCTAAGCTTGTGTTGGTCCAATTTGAAGAAAAGCTTTTGGTAATTCATCTTCCTCCATAAACCCATATTCACCATCAACATTCAAGATTTAGATTCTTGGTGCCTTTAATTTTAGATCCTTTGGATCTTTATTTGTTTGATTGCAGAGATTCCACTGTATTTTGGTTTTAATATTCGTGCAAATTCAGATCATGATCATCCAATGTTTGAGAAAAGGTTTCAAAATGGATCATACTGAATTTTCTGCATTTTTCAGCTTCTGGTACATCGTTAACCGGTTAACCAATTGGTTACCGGTTAAGAAGTTTCAAAACAGCGTAAATTATTCAAAATCTGCTTGCGTTAACTGGTTAACCAATTGGTTAACCGTTTAACCAGTGCGAACTTTGAATTTTTTATTCAAATTCATCACCGTTAGATGATTGATTTAATTGGAATATTCTAGATCCATTGATTTCTGATTTCTCAACATCACTCTGATCATTTCCTACCATAAACCCTCATTAATCACCACTCTTTTCCATTTCCCAACAAAATTCTAATTACCAAACCTAAATTCAAATTACCAAAGCAAGCTCCATTCCATTAAATTTCCATACCTAAGGCCTTTAAATAGGACCACAATTTCATTCATTCCACAAGCTTTTGATATCCACAAAACCTCTTGCAAAATACTCCCCCAACAACAAAATTCTCCAAAGCTCATCTTTATTTCTTTTGAAGTTATCAAGAATTCACATTGAATTCTTGATTAATTTGAGCTAAACCTTCATACTTTCATTCTTTTGCTCATCAATTTCAGAAGATCTAAGCTTGTGTTGGTCCAATTTGAAGAAAAGCTTTTGGTAATTCATTTACCTCCATAAACCCATATTCACCATCAACATTCAAGATTTAGATTCTTGGTGCCTTTATTTCTAGATCCTTTGGATCTTTATTTGTTTGATTGTAGGGACTCCACTATATTTTGGTTTTAAAATTCGTGCAAATTCAGATCATGATCATCCAATGTTTGAGAAAAGGTTTCACAATGGATCATGCTGAATTTTCTGCATTTTTCAGCTTCTGGTACATCGTTAACCAGTTATCCAATTGGTTAACCGGTTAACCATTTTCAAAACAACGTATATTATTCAAAATCTGCTTGCGTTAACTGGTTAACCAATTGGTTAACCGATTAACCAGTGCGAACTTTGAATTTTTTATTCAAATTCATCACCCTTAGATGATTGATTTAATTGGAATATTCTAGATCCATTGATTTCTGATTTCTCCACATCACTTTGATCATTTCCTACCATAAACCCTCATTAATCACCACTCATTTCCATTTCCCACCATAATTCCAATTACCAAACCAAAATTCAAATTACCAAAGCAAGCTCCATTCCACCAAATTTCCATACCTAAGGCCTTTAAATATGACCACAATTTCATTCATTCCACAAGCTTTTGATAGCCATAAAACCTCTTGCAAAATAATCCCCCAACATCAAAATTCTCCAAAGCTCATCTTTCTTTCTTTTGAAGTTATCAAGAATTCACATTGAATTCATGATTAACTTGAGCTAACCATTCATCCTTCCATTATTTTGCTCATCAAATTCAGTAGATCTAAGCTTGTGTCGGTCCAATTAGAAGAAAATCTTTTGGTAATTCATATTCCTCTATAAACCCATATTCACCATCAACATTCAAGATTTAGATTCTTGGTGCCTTTATTTCTAGATCCTTTGGATCTTTATTTGTTTGATTGTAGGGATTCCACTGTATTTTGGTTTTAAAATTCGTGCAAATTCAGATCGTGATCATCCAATGTTTGAGAAAAGGTTTCACAATGGATCATGATGAATTTTCTGCATTTTCAGCTTCTGGTACATCGTTAACCGGTTAACCAGTTTCAAAACAGCGTATATTATTCAAAATCTGCTTGCGTTAACTGGTTAACCAGTGCGAACTTTAAATTTTTTATTCAAATTCATCACCCTTAGATAATTGATTTAATTGGAATATTCTAGATCCATTGATCTCTGATTTCTCTACATCACTTTGATCATTTCCTACCATAAACCCTCATTAATCCCCACTCTTTTCCATTTCCCACCAAAATTCCAATTACCCAACCTAAATTCAAATTACCAAAGCAAGCTCCATTCCACCAAATTTCCATACCTAAGGTCTTTAAATAGGACCACATTTTCATTCATTCCAGAAGCTTTTGATAGCCACAAAACCTCTTGCAAAATACTCCCCCAACACCAAAATTCTCCAAAGCTCATCTTTCTTTCTTTTGAAATTATCAAGAATCCACATTGAATTCGTGATTAACTTGAGCTAAACCTTCATCCTTTCATTCTTTTGCTCATCAATTTCAGTAGATCTAAGCTTGTGTTGGTCCAATTTGAAGAAAAGCTTTTGGTAATTCATCTTCCTCCATAAACCCATATTCACCATCAACATTCAAGATTTAGATTCTTGGTGCCTTTATTTTTAGATCCTTTGGATCTTTATTTGTTTGATTGCAGATATTCCACTGTATTTTGGTTTTAATATTCGTGCAAATTCAGATCATGATCATCCAATGTTTGAGAAAAGGTTTCAAAATGGATCATGCTGAATTTTCTGCATTTTTCAGCTTCTGGTACATCGTTAACCGGTTAAACAATTGGTTAGCCGGTTAAGCAGTTTCAAAACAACGTAAATTATTCAAAATTTGCTTGCGTTAACTAGTTAACCAATTGGTTAACCGTTTAACCAGTGCGAACTTTGAATTTTTTATTCAAATTCATCACCGTTAGATGATTGATTTAATTGGAATATTCTAGATACATTGATTTCTGATTTCTCAACATCACTCTGATCATTTCCTACCATAAACCCTTATTAATCACAACTCTTTTCCATTTCCCAACAAAACTCCAATTACCAAACCTATAATCAAATTACCATAGCAAGCTCCATTCCACCAAATTTCCATACCTAAGGCCTTTAAATAGGACCACAATTTCATTCATTCTACAAGCTTTTGATAGCCACAAAACCTCTTGCAAAATACTCCCCCAACAACAAAATTCTCCAAAGCTCATCTTTATTTCTTTTGAAGTTATCAAGAATTCACATTGAATTCTTGATTAATTTGAGCTAAACCTTCATACTTTCATTCTTTTGCTCATCAATTTCAGAAGATCTAAGCTTGTGTTGGTCCAATTTGAAGAAAAGCTTTTGGTAATTCATTTACCTCCATAAACCCATATTCACCATCAACATTCAAGATTTAGATTCTTGGTGCCTTTATTTCTAGATCCTTTGGATCTTTATTTGTTTGATTGTAGGGACTCCACTATATTTTGGTTTTAAAATTCGTGCAAATTCAGATCATGATCATCCAATGTTTGAGAAAAGGTTTCACAATGGATCATGCTGAATTTTCTGCATTTTTCAGCTTCTGGTACATCGTTAACCAGTTATCCAATTGGTTAACCGGTTAACCATTTTCAAATCAACGTATATTATTCAAAATCTGCTTGCGTTAACTGGTTAACCAATTGGTTAACCGATTAACCAGTGCGAACTTTGAATTTTTTATTCAAATTCATCACCCTTAGATGATTGATTTAATTGGAATATTCTAGATCCATTGATTTCTGATTTCTCCACATCACTTTGATCATTTCCTACCATAAACCCTCATTAATCACCACTCATTTCCATTTCCCACCATAATTCCAATTACCAAACCAAAATTCAAATTACCAAAGCAAGCTCCATTCCACCAAATTTCCATACCTAAGGCCTTTAAATATGACCACAATTTCATTCATTCCACAAGCTTTTGATAGCCATAAAACCTCTTGCAAAATAATCCCCCAACATCAAAATTCTCCAAAGCTCATCTTTCTTTCTTTTGAAGTTATCAAGAATTCACATTGAATTCATGATTAACTTGAGCTAACCATTCATCCTTCCATTATTTTGCTCATCAAATTCAGTAGATCTAAGCTTGTGTCGGTCCAATTAGAAGAAAATCTTTTGGTAATTCATATTCCTCTATAAACCCATATTCACCATCAACATTCAAGATTTAGATTCTTGGTGCCTTTATTTCTAGATCCTTTGGATCTTTATTTGTTTGATTGTAGGGATTCCACTGTATTTTGGTTTTAAAATTCGTGCAAATTCAGATCGTGATCATCCAATGTTTGAGAAAAGGTTTCACAATGGATCATGATGAATTTTCTGCATTTTCAGCTTCTGGTACATCGTTAACCGGTTAACCAGTTTCAAAACAGCGTATATTATTCAAAATCTGCTTGCGTTAACTGGTTAACCAGTGCGAACTTTAAATTTTTTATTCAAATTCATCACCCTTAGATAATTGATTTAATTGGAATATTCTAGATCCATTGATCTCTGATTTCTCTACATCACTTTGATCATTTCCTACCATAAACCCTCATTAATCCCCACTCTTTTCCATTTCCCACCAAAATTCCAATTACCCAACCTAAATTCAAATTACCAAAGCAAGCTCCATTCCACCAAATTTCCATACCTAAGGTCTTTAAATAGGACCACAATTTCATTCATTCCAGAAGCTTTTGATAGCCACAAAACCTCTTGCAAAATACTCCCCCAACACCAAAATTCTCCAAAGCTCATCTTTCTTTCTTTTGAAATTATCAAGAATCCACATTGAATTCGTGATTAACTTGAGCTAAACCTTCATCCTTTCATTCTTTTGCTCATCAATTTCAGTAGATCTAAGCTTGTGTTGGTCCAATTTGAAGAAAAGCTTTTGGTAATTCATCTTCCTCCATAAACCCATATTCACCATCAACATTCAAGATTTAGATTCTTGGTGCCTTTATTTTTAGATCCTTTGGATCTTTATTTGTTTGATTGCAGATATTCCACTGTATTTTGGTTTTAATATTCGTGCAAATTCAGATCATGATCATCCAATGTTTGAGAAAAGGTTTCAAAATGGATCATGCTGAATTTTCTGCATTTTTCAGCTTCTGGTACATCGTTAACCGGTTAAACAATTGGTTAGCCGGTTAAGCAGTTTCAAAACAACGTAAATTATTCAAAATTTGCTTGCGTTAACTAGTTAACCAATTGGTTAACCGTTTAACCAGTGCGAACTTTGAATTTTTTATTCAAATTCATCACCGTTAGATGATTGATTTAATTGGAATATTCTAGATACATTGATTTCTGATTTCTCAACATCACTCTGATCATTTCCTACCATAAACCCTTATTAATCACCACTCTTTTCCATTTCCCAACAAAACTCCAATTACCAAACCTATAATCAAATTACCATAGCAAGCTCCATTCCACCAAATTTCCATACCTAAGGCCTTTAAATAGGACCACAATTTCATTCATTCTACAAGCTTTTGATAGCCACAAAACCTCTTGCAAAATACTCCCCCAACAACAAAATTCTCCAAAGCTCATCTTTCTTTCTTTGGAAGTTATCAAGAATTCACATTGAATTCTTGATTAATTTAAGCTAAACCTTCATACTTTCATTCTTTTGCTCATCAATTTCAGTAGATCTAAGCTTGTGTTGGTCCAATTTGAAGAAAAGCTTTTGGTAATTCATTTACCTCCATAAACCCATTTTCACCATCAACATTCAAGATTTTGATTCTTGGTCCCTTTATTTCTAGATCCTTTGGATCTTTATTTGTTTGATTGTAGGGACTCCACTGTATTTTGGTTTTAAAATTCGTGCAAATTCAGATCATGATCATCCAATGTTTGAGAAAAGGTTTCACAATGGATCATGCTGAATTTTCTGCATTTTCAGCTTCTGGTACATCGTTCACCATGGCTTATGATCATTTCATATGCATAAACTCAATCATAGCATCTCATACCACATTTTTAGTACACTTCATTGTTTCTAAGTCATCTGCATCTAGGGTTTGTGATCTGAGCAATCCAAGAGCTTCTTGAGTCACTCCAAAGGTCATCAATCACTTCAAAAGGGGTCCATGTATGTTCAAGCATCATATTATATCCTCTCAAAGTCAAGAATGTCAAAAAATCACAAGAACTGAGAATGGCATGGAAGCAGAGCCAGGTTTAACTACACAGATGACCTAGAATTAGGGTTTTGGTTTCAAAGGCCATAACTCCAATTTTTTTGGTCATTCTTGTTTCTATTGGTCTCTATATGGTATAGGGATCATTATCAATTTTCATAAAGAAATTCCATGGGGAAGTCATCTGATCAAGAGTTGACTTTTTGAACAAGCCAGTGCAAAATCAGGGCATCTGAGGCCCCCAATGACCCAACCAAAGGGTGTTCTTCATCATTTTGATTGTTTATGATCTTTATTTGATCATAAAAGATGTTAGAAGTTCACAAAATTGATGAATTTCAAGCCATTTGCAAAGTTGACTTTTTGGGAAAATGACTTGTAATGGAAACTTGCCATTTTGGGAAACGTTTTCAACCCTTGCTTTTTGATTCAAAATTGCCTCAAATGAGAAAACTTTGGTGATGAAAGTTGTAGAATGGATAATTCCCTTTTCAAATAGTACAAGAACTCATTCTAATTCATTTTGGATCAAAAGTTATGGCTTGTCAAAGTTGGGAAAAATCACATAATTTCAAGTTTTCCACCAAAGAGGCAAAGTTGCAAAATCCCTTGCCAAGGCAAATTGAGACCTCAAAGTGATTTCTAATCTTCATACAAACATGAACCAAGGCCTAAAAGTCAGATTGCATCAAAGGATCACTCATTTTCATGACTTGTGGATCAAGAAACTTCAAAAAGGGCCAAAGATCACAAAGTTGCAAAACCAATGATAAACCCTAATCCACTTGCTGCATTGCTTCTAATCATATTCTATGGTTCTCCCTAAACTCAGCTGAGCCAAGCCATGCCCCTATCTCAGCCTGCCACTTGCCCATACCTCAAAGTACAACCAACCTTGACTTTTTGCAAATCACCCCATACCAATCAGCATAGCCCACACCAACTCCACAGACCTATCACAACTTGATATGTGGACTTTATGCAAGCCATAACACACAAGAACACAGCCTAAGACCTCAGCATTCACAAGTTCACAAAAAATCATCCCTCTTGCATTTTCTTTCGAAACTCTCAGCACACTTAACAAAACTTCAAACTTCTTTCACAAAGCAACTCAGCATCATCCCAGGATCATTTCCCAATCATCACCTTGCCCTGAAACCCCCCATATGAAAAATACGATTCTGGCCCCTCCATGAACTGAGTTTCAGTAAACTTCCAAAAGAGTCCACAAAAGCTTCATCCAAGCATCCCAGAAGAAAGAGGGAGTCGAAAGAAGGTGGTTTGCCTTAAGAAGAAGGCCCAGGCAGCTCCATTGGCAAAGCTTCATCTCAGGTATCATCCAAGAACATTTTTCCAGAACTTGCGTTTTAAGTTATAAACTGATTCTATGTGGTGTGCTGATCATTTTGAGCTTTGAACCATTGAAAATGGTTGTGTGTGTAGGATGTATTTGATCTCTGAAATTTTTGTGTGTTTTCCGTTTTGATTCGTTTCTCATGATTCATGTAAAATAAATGCTGTTTGTTTGCTGATTCGTGTTCCTTGAAGCTTGGGGTTTGATTCTGGGCAGTTTTTAGGTCTTGGGGTTGCGTATTGAGGGAGATGAGGTGAGGAGCTTGCCGGAGAAGATGACCGGAACACTGTTCCGGTCATCTGAAAGTCATTAGGGTTCAGGGTTAGGGTTTAATCATAATTAAGGAAATTTGAATTTTGGCCGTCCAGATGCGCGCGTAGTCAGTTCCCGGGTCCCTGAGTTTGAACCACAGCCCTTGATTGCGTTGACTCTCCATTTTATTCATTTTAATTTCTTTTCTTTTCATTTCTTTTCCATATTTTATTAAAAATAGTAAAAAACATTGAAAAATTCTGAAAATTTTTATCAAAGCTTTTATTAATTTTCAGAACCCAAAAATATTTTTATTTTTATTTTTTGCATTAAAAATTATTTTTAAATCATTTAAAAGTTTATTTTTAATTAATTAATGAAAATTGATTAATTAAAAATACTTTTAGGTATTTAAAAAATCACAAAAAAATTCATATAGCATTTAAAAACATTTAGAAACATTGTTCAACTCTCAAACCAAATTTATTTTTTGTTCTTGTTGCCTTTTGATAATTTTCAATGGAATTAAATTCATTTCAAGGCAATATTTTGATTCAAACTTCAAAAATTCATTTCTGCCTAACCATTGAGAGTTGGACAATGATTCTTTTTGCATTGCATCTTGCATAACATGTAGTTTATAGGATTAAATTGGCATGATTTGATTTTGAATTTTCAATTTGTTTGGCATTTTTCTTGACAAGGTACCTTAAAACCCTAACAATCTTAGAAAATTCATAACTCTCACTAGGTTAAGAGTTGGATCCCCTCCTTTGGGCAGTGAGTTTGTATAGGTCTAGGGTTCCTTTGATTGCATTTTCAAATTTTTTTCATGTCATTTGCTTCTGGTTTTGGATTTTTGCTTTGTATGTTGCATATAAACCCTAATCCATGCCTTTCTTTGCATCCATCTTCCATTTGCTAGCATACCATGACTTGCCATGACATTTTATGTATTCATTTGATTCATAATACATCTTAGGACACATTAGAATCATGTTTGATCATTGCATCTTTCATTTTCCATGTTGTATGTCATTTGCATCTCATAACTTTTCATGAACATTCATGGTTCCAAGCAAGCTTCTTTTGCATCCATATGTTTGTATGATCATTCTAATGCCTTGCCTCATGTTTGCATCATCTCTTAGCATCATTAACATCATAATCATGCTTCTGGTTTTGGCTTGCATCATTGCATTGCATCTCATTTGCCTTGCATTCCATTCCTTTTACTAACTTTTCAGGTGGTAAGTTGTTTTGAGAAGTGAATTTGCCTTCACTTCTCACAATCTCTTTTCATCCCTCTTATGCATCATTGCTGCATTTTATATTGTGTTTTGGATTGTGCTTGCTCATTCTTGTTCATCTTACCTTCTCTCTCCAAGCAACTTGTCTTCTTAAGTGAAGCATGTTGTTTTGCTTCTCTTTGCTCCTTTCATCTGCTTCCTTCCCGGTGGTTCCTCTGAAGAATTTCTTGCAAACCTCACAAACCCTAGGAACAACCAAGAATGATCACAATTAGGGTTTAATTAGTCCCCCCATTTAGTTTTACCTTTGTGTCATCATTGAGTCTTCTCTTCTCATCTCACAATCAGGGACTAAACCCTAAAGGTTTTAAGGCTTTGTGATTAAGCTTATGCCTGCATCCTTCTATTAGGATGGAGTGCATAACTTTAATCCTAAGTGTTAAACCCTTAATGTGTTTAAATCCTTTAATCAATTCACTTAATAATCATCAAGACATCAAGCTTGTAACTTGGGCCTTGCATTAGGGTTCTAATTCTTCCTTAATTGGTTAAGAAGGACTAACCCTAGTGTTAATGGACAAGTCCCCCTCAAGTTGTCTTACAAATCATAAAACTCACTTCTTCATCTTATCATTAACTAAAATCCACTTAATAAAGGCTTTGTTTTGTCATGAGGTTAATCCCTAATCATGGATTAAGTTGAGGAGCTTTCCTCAGCTAAAACATTCTCATTTATTATCCTTCTATTGGGATGGTGTAATGAGTCTGTTTAATCCCTAATTATGGCTTAGTCTCATTACTTAACACTAAACAAAAACAACAAAAACATCTAAATAATCACAAGTAGGATAATGATCTTAATCCTACACCATGGTGATTAAGTGTGAGATACTGACTTCACACTTAAGGTATTCTCATTACCCCTAATCAGAGGGAGGATGTGATGAGTTTACTAACCCATTGGTTTAGGCTTAAGCTCATTAATCTATGACAAACTTTCAAAAGGCAATAAAAGACTGAAAACTCAAAAACAAACAATAATAGTCTCCTCCGGGATTCTTTTCTCATCTCATTCACTCACAAACGAGAACTTGCTTCTTCCGTCTAATGCAAGACAGTTTGCACCTGAGCCAGACAGGTCATACACTTGAGCATAGACAAGTAAGCAATTCACAAGTCAATTCACCTTTCAGTCACTACAACAAACAAGACCTTAGACAGCGCTTTTTTTAGCCTTAGACAGCGCTTTAAAGCGCTGTCTAAACCTCCGCTGCTAAAGGTTTAGACAGCGCTTTTTAAAATGTGAAAAGCGCTGTCTAATCCCCCACCCTTAGACAGCGCTTTGGCCAAAAGCGCTTTAAAAGACCCTCTTAATTTAAATTTTTTAGGTACACCTTAGACAGCGCTTTTCAAAAGCGCTGTCTAAGCCCCCTACCTTAGACAGCGCTTTGGCCAAAAGCGCTGTCTAAGCCCCTCCTATTTTAATTTTTTTAGGTATACCTTAGACAGCGCTTTTCAAAAGCGCTGTCTAAGCCCCCTACCTTAGACAGCGCTTTGGCCAAAAGCGCTGTCTAAGCCCCTCCTATTTTAATTTTTTTAGGTATACCTTAGACAGCGCTTTTCACAAAGCGCTGTCTAAGCCCCCCCCTTAGACAGCGCTTTTGCCTAAAGCGCTTTCTAATCCCCCCCTTAGACAGCGCTTTTGCCAAAAGCGCTGTCTAAGGTATACGGAATTTTTTGTAGGATTTGTTTGTAACCACATTTTTTCCAGGTTTATAAACCAGAATTGGTACATGTTTTCAACCAGATTTTTTCAGACAATTATCACATTTTATATATGCCATTTTGGCCTTTTTTTACCAAAATTTGGCTAACCAATTCAAACCAATTCAAACCAAATTTGCCATAAATGTATCAAAATATATACAAATTTATGTTTACATTTATAAGTCATTACATATACTACTACAAATGTACACATTAATTACACACTTTGAGCTCTATCATGTATTGACACCACTCCTCTTTGATTTTGTCCACTTGATCCTTTGTATAAGATGCACACTTGAATTCATCAAAGTACTACATAATAATATAACATATTTTGAATTAATTCCAACTATTTAATTATATGAGATATGTGTAAATATAAAAATAACTCATAAGTTAGAAATACATACATCGGTGGGAATCTCTAATCGGCACAACATGAGAGTATCTCGCATAAACCTCAACATGAAATACCCGCAATCTATTTGATTACGTTGAAGAGGACACTACATATGAAAAAAAATATGAATTATAAATCCTAAGTTTTATCAAGTGTAGTCATCACTAATATAATAAAAAACGCGGTAATTAAAAATATACCGCCACTTTAATCCATGAAATGGAGTTGGCGCCCCTCCTTGAGGTCTGGATAACTCGTTGGGCACGAAAAGCTTGTAGGACGCTAATAAAATAAAAATGAAGCAATTAGAACAATTCACATAAACTAAGAAAAATTTTGAACATTCTCACTTACGTGTCAATTAGGTCCTTCATAACCGGGTATGTTGTCCAATCATTTCCTAACGAGTCAAGATAATACACAATTTATCGGATAGGATTGATTGCGAGCAACAACCAATGTCCACTGTAATGATTAGGAAAATGTTAGATGGTAACTTGGAAAATAATTATAATAGATGAATTTAGAATGAAATGCTAACCCGGTATTAAACGGTACAAAAAACAACTTCTCCGCATTTTTATTCTCCACGAGGATCCGAAGAACGTACTCCGTCACGGTATCCGGTCTACTTATCATTAAACCTAAGTTGACGGTCGCGGGTGCTAAGAATCCGAATGACACGTCCAAACCATTGGGGCGCATCAATTTGTCATACAAAAACCTAATATAAAAACATCATTAACATAAAGTAAACATCATTAAAATAAGTTGTTTAATTAATAAAACAAAGTAGTCTGAATTTACCTAACATATGTATTGACAACGTTGACGCCGATTTCTTCACGACCAAAAACTTGCATGAAGTCCTCATTACCAATCATTTGTTCGTAATCAAAGCCGAAAATCCCTACCTCCATAGGTATAGTCCGAACACCTCCGGTCGGTATATCGGTCATCTCTAGAAATGTCCTGAGGCACGACCTATACTTGGTGGTAGGTTTTTTCCTAGCTACGGACTTCTTAGCACCAGAACTTTGTACCCGTGCGGAGGCGTTGCTAACCTCCTTTTTTTGTTGTGCGGAGGCATTGCTAGCCTCATTTTCTTGAACCTACATGTCATATAAATAGTTAGATCAAATTAAGAATGTAACAACTTCCATGAATATATGTCATATAATTGTATATTACCTCTTTTCTTGAAACCGTGGACTCGGTATGCCGTGGAATCGCAGTTTCTTTTGATTTGGATTGTGTGGGAGTCTATTTAACATAGGAAAATATGTAAGTAAAATTTTGAACATAAATTTTAAACTTTGAATATACCAAGGAAAGTTAACATAAGTTTTAATCATACCTCATATCCTACGCATATGAGGTTTGTCGGCCATGCAACAAACGAACCTACTGCTTCGTGCACCGTTGTTGCATCCGAATCATCGCTAGGATATGGTAATGCTGCATTCGGCTCAACTGCAATATCAACTGATACCTTCAAACATCCAGCAGGGAGCTCTCTAGTGTGGAGTAATACTCCGCTAACGTTATGCACTTTTCCCTTGCCAACCATCCGATAGTATGGTGACGACAAATACAGCTGACAATGGGAAATGCCCTAAAACCAATAATAACAAGAAATCGTTAATGTGTATATATGTCAAATACATAATTTAAGCAAATAGTTCAATTTAAGACAATTATATGTAATTACCTCTGGAATGTTCGGCTGAAAGGTACAGTTGATGTTGTCTTTGTCTGAAGCATCTCTGTATACTGTTGAGGCGCTAGCCTCTCTTTCTTTCCTCAATGCATCAAGCTCAGCTTGCATGGCTTCCATTCTTGCATGAAGCTCCCGATTACTAGGAGCCTTTCCTTTTTTAATACTCATGGAGGTCGGAGTGACTCCAAATCCCTTACCCCTCACCCGACCAGAGTACTCAGGGACATCTAATGCCCGACCAAGTATGCTCCTAGTATCATCGGGAGATAAAGACTGAAATAGCTCCTCCTGAAAAATCAGATGAATACCGTACACTTGTCAAATATTTGTCTATAAAAATGTTATTCAATTAATGAAAAAATGTTATACTTACACATTTCTGGTATACGTGTAAAACTTCTTCTTGAGGAACTCCAGATTTGCCCACACGGGCTTCCTTCCACAAAACATGTGCAGGAAGAGAAGTTTCTGAACTTTCCTCCTTCTGCAGCTACACATTATGTCATACAATTTGATCAGATAAAACTAATATATGATGAACAAATTTGTTATCGCAATTTAAAAATACTTACCATGGATTGTTCTAAACGTCCATATCCGACACGTCCTTTTCGGTACGGATATGCGGGACTTGATGCTCTTTCCCGATTTGTAGCACTTATTCTTTGAAAAACCGGGTCTTGTCTTTTGGATTTGAAAGCTTCCCATTCTTCAGCTGATATCAAACTTTCATATTTTTTGGGAAGCTCCGCATCCACAAAATTACCATCCGCATCCTTAAGGAACTTGGATGATAAAAATGTCTGAAACCCTCTTAGAAGCTTTCCGGCCAATTTCATACAAAAGCCTCTTCTTCCTTCTTCGATGTTAAAACATCGCTAAGAAAAACATACAGATTGATAGTTAGTATCGGTAATTGAAAAAACATAATTGAAAAAACATAATTGATACCGTATAATTGAAAAAACATGATTGTACCTTTATCTCACTCCAAATTTTATCTTTGGACTCTTTCAGCTCTTTGTTTCTCCAATCATCACATGTAATGGGAATTTCATTCCTTACTAGTGCACCGATAAAACTAGTTAAGGTATGCCCATTAGGTTCTATAAGCTGCCCCTGGGTGCTCCAATAGACATCTAGTATGATGCCTCGAGATCTTCCTTGGACCACCCTTCTCATTATTGTGATGCCTCTTCGAATTTCTTCTTCCGCGGATACTTTTTTAGGAACTTCCTCATGTTGGTCATCAGCCATGTCTAACCTGTAATAAACCAAGGAAACCATCAAATATCAAATATAACTTATAATCAAAGCAATTGAAAACAAAAAAATAAAGAAATCATGCATTATCATATATAACTTATAATCAAAGCAATTGAAAACAAAAATATAATGAAATCATGCATTATCACATATAACTTATAATCAAAGCAATTGAAAACAAAAATATAATGAAATCATGCATTATCACATATAACTTATAATCAAAGCAATTGAAAACAAAAATATAATGAAATCATGCATTATCACATATAACTTATAATCAAAACAATTGAAAAAATAAAATAAAGAAACCATGGATAATTTACCTAAGTCACTAACATCTCTTTCTTTTCTTTGTTGGAATATTAATCACTTGTTTCTTAGCAATGCGTACGGATGAATTGATCCAAATTCCCTCATTATGATTGTTTCTTATATATGACTCATCCGGTATAAGATCCTCAACTTCATCATTTCTATTCAACTCATTCCGTCTAATGCATGACTCATTCTCAACATCAATATCACATTGATCGACACCGCTATCATCAGTCACTTTGTTAGAGAAAAGCACTATAGACCATTTTGTACTCTTCGGGTCATTCACATAGAACACTTGTTTAGCCTGAGATGCTAGAATAAAAGGTTCATATTTGTACCCCACCCTAGTAAGATCAACTTGCAAAAATCCAGACTTATCCATTCGTATGCCACTACTATTCACCCACTTGCAACCAAAGATGGGAATCTGAAACTTCTCGTAATCAAACACCCAAATGTGCTCAATAACTCCAAAATATGACAAATTTGCATATTTGGGGTTTAAGTCCTTCATACTTGATATATGCATTGCTTCAGCTAGCACGGTGACACCACTATTTTGCATAGTACTCTTATCATCTTGTTCTTTGGTATAAAATGTGTATCCATTAATTGAATATGCGCTATGAGAAAACACATGCAAACTTGGACCATATGCCAAACATCTCAACCTTTCTGTTACCGAAGAAGGATCTGAAGAGCGCTTCAAATAAATATGATCCTTCAACCATTGTATGAAACTTTGATTGTGCTCTATAACTATCCAATTTTCATTTCTGTTCGGATTTAACCTTCGGAGTACATCCTTGTGCATTTCAACATATGGCTCAACCTCATTATTATTGTGCAGAACATACAAATGAACTTGATCCCGTTCATCCCTTGATATTGTCACAATTTTATTCCCAATTAATTTTTTACCTTCCATTTTGTCGAAAATCTGAGCTCTGGGGAGTCCAATCGATTGAACGTTAGACAAATATTCAGTACAAAACTCAACAGCTTCTTCAACAATGTATCGTTCAACAATACAACCCTCTGGTCGACTTCGGGATTTCACGTACCCTTTTAATATTTTCATATACCGTTCAGCAGGGTACATCCATCTCATATAAGCTGGTCCACACAACTGTGTCTCTTTCACAAGATGAACAACTAAATGAACCATTATGTCAAAAAAAGACGGAGGAAAATACATTTCAAGCTCACACAAGGTAATTACAATCTCTTTTTGTAGTGTTGGTAACATCTCGGGATCGATCACCTTACCACAAATTGACCTAAAGAAAAAACACAATTTAGTTATGGAACTTCTTACTTTTTCTGGCAAAATAGAACGTATACCGATCGGTAGAAAATGTTCCATTATAACATGACAATCATGTGTCTTCAAATTCTTCAACTTGAGGTCTTTCATAGAAACAAGTCTTCTGATATCAGATGAGTATCCTTCTGGAACCTTAACTTCACTCAGAGACTTACACAAGATTTTTTTCTCCTTTCTAGATAAAGTAAAAGCAGCAGGTGGTAGATATGTTTGTCTTCCTTTCTTCACGGGTGCTAATTCAGTTCTCATTCCCATTTTTAACATGTCCTCCCTTGCTTTAAGGCCATCCTTAGACTTGCCTTTTATATTGAGTAATGTACCGATAACACTTTCAAATACGTTTTTTTCAATATGCATAACATCGAGAAAATGTCTCACGTACAAAGACTTCCAATATGGCAATTCAAAAAATATCGACCTTTTCTTCCACCCACCTTTCACAATCTTATGTGCAAAAGGCTTGCCAAACTCAGTACGCACATCTTTCACCTTTTCAAAAACTTGTTCACCTGACAATGCGGGTGGAGCTCTACGATGTTCGGTGTCTCCATTGAATGCTTTTCTCCACCCACGGTAATGATGTTTAGAATGTAAGAATCTACGATGACCGAGAAACACATTCTTCTGGCAAAGTTCCAATCGGATCGTATCGGTTCCGTCTTCACAAACAGGACACGCACGTTGACCTTTAATGCTATACCCAGATAGATTCCCGTATGCTGGAAAATCATTAATTGTGCCAAACAACATCGCCCTCAAATTGAAACTTTCTTTCCTATATCCATCATAAACCTCCACACCGTTCTCCCACAAAATCTTTAAATCTTCGATCAGAGGTGTCAAGTATACGTCTATGTCATTACCTGGTTGTTTAGGCCCAGAGATTAACATAGATAACATCATGTACTTACGCTTCATACATAGCCACGGAGGTAGGTTATAAATCATAAGAATCACAGGCCATGTGGTATGTGAAATACTTTGAAGACCATGTGGGTTCATTCCATCAGTAGATAATGCCAATCGAAGGTTTCTTGCTTCTGATCCAAACTCAGGATAATCATTATCAATCTTCGACCACTGTGGTGAATCAGCCGGATGCCGATACTTTCCATCGGTAATTCTTTCATCTGCATGCCAAGTAAGATGTCTTGCATCGGTTTCACTACGAAACATGCGCCTAAATCTCGGAATTATCGGAAAATACCATAAGACTTTTGCGGGAGATAATCTTTTCTTATATCGAGACAAACCGCATTTGGGGCACTCAGTTAACGTTGCATATTCGTTACGAAACAAAATGCAATCGTTAGGACAAGCATGTATCTTATCATAGCTCATGCCAATAGAGCACAACATTTTTTTTGCCTCATAGGTTCGATTAGGAAGAACATTATCATCCGGTAGCATTTCTCTCATAAGGGCCAACAACTCTGTGAAACTTTTATCCGACCATCCATTGCCCGCCTTTAAGTTGTACAACTTTAATACCGCAGAAAGTCTTGAGAATTTAGTGCAACCTTTGTACAACGGTTTCTCTGCATCGCTTACCATCCTCTCAAACATTTCAGGACAATCATGAAGATCTTCTTCCAGTGCTTCTACAATCTCTTCAACTCGATCACAATCATATGTTTCCGTGTCTTTGTCGTATGAAGCATAGGTCGTATTTCTTTTTCCACTCGATTCAACATTCCCGTTAATTTTCTCACCATGAAATATCCAACACTGATAACTTTGATCAATTCCATGCCTCAGCAAATGCGATTTCAATCCATGTGCGTCAACCTTACCAATATAACAACAACGCAAGCAAGGACAATGCATTCGTCTGGGGTTTTCAGCGTGTTGAACAGCATACTTAACGAATTCCGCAACCCCACTCTCGTACTCTTTGGTCATTCGATCGGCACAGATCCATGTTTTATCCATGGTTTTCCTACTTATTAAAGTAAACAATCAATCCAGACGAAAATACATAACTAAGGTAGTATCATTGAATATCCTAACAATTTTAAAGTTCAATTCATTTTAAACTTCAAAAACCTATACATAACCAATGTTAATATAAACTTCAATAACGTATCCGATACGCCAATATACCAACTTTAATTACCTCATCACTTTCATTTTTTATATTACAAGAATCAAACTTTTTCTATTACAATATACCTATAATTATACCTATAGAATGAAAGTGAGATGAACAACACTTTCACAGTTAAAAAGAAAAAAAAACTACCTATTCAATCTTCAAGTATAATCACTAAGGAAACATGAAGTTTGAACAATATTGAACATCTAAATCCAAAATGATATTTAGAGTTTAAAGTCAAGTAGACACATACACTGTAACAAAACAATGTATGAAATTTAATACTACCTACCTACCTTTTTATGTGGGAAAACCATGTTTCATGTCCAAAATCTTATGTGTTCAATCTAAAAGTCTATAAATGGACCCCATTACTTGCCTAAACTTTATATTCAAATATTTGGACAAAATACTTGATGTACATGTAGAATAATTCCACAAAAATAGTACTCATAATTAATGTGACATTGTAAGGTATTCATATTTGCATATATATTAGATGATAAAGAAATATGCTTGCACTTACATAAAGACAAGAACAAGAATTTTTATTACTCATTCAGTTAGGATTGGCAATTGAGCATCAACAGTGTATTTTACAAACAAAAAGCAAGCATCAACAGTGTATTTTACAAATACTGATATTTTCCTAAATAACAGAGCATGAAAAAATGAAAAAATGCAGAACATACCGAAATGAAGGATTCTTCAAACACTTTCAGAAATGAAATCTTCTCAAAAAACCCTTGCAATACCTGAAACCATATGCAAATAGAAATGACGAACAAATACTGAAATGGCTTGAAGAACAAAACGCAGTAGAGAAATGAAGAACAAAACGCAGAATGAGATGAACATACCGCAGTAGAACTGAAGAACTGAGACCGATTCTTCAAACACAAACACTTTCTGGTATTGAAACCGAATGCTTTCAATGTATTCTCGTTCGCAATTAGGGTTCGCTGGAGAGGTTTAATCGCTGGAGAGGGAAAACAGAAAGAACAGGAACGAAAATAGAAGTCTGAGTTTTAATTTTAATAAGACCTTAGACAGCGCTTTTGTGGAAAGCGCTTTCTAAGATATGCCTTAGACAGCGCTTTCCAAAAGCGCTTTCTAAACCCCCCCTTAGACAGCGCTTTTGGTTTTAAATATTTTTTTAATTGAAAGACATTAAACAGCGCTTTCTCAAAAGCGCTGACTAAGGTCTATATTTAACAGCGCTTTCTAAAAGCGTTGTCTAAGGGGGGGGGTCTTAGACAGCGCTTTTAGAAAGCGCTGTCTAAGACCCCCCCTTAGACAGCGCTTTCGTTATATTTTTTTAACATTTTCCGTGTTTTATTTTTATTTTAACCTTAAAAGCGCTGTCTAAGATGCGCTGTTAAAAAACCTTTTTGGCGTAGTGAGTCTCTTTCAGTCTCTGTATATCCCCCCCTCTTTCAGCTTTATTCTTTAAGCCTCATAGTCTTGAGCACTTCACTCTTGTTCTCACACTGACACTTCACTTATACACTTCTCACTTCTCTTACTGTGACACCTGTACATCCTTTTCCAGTTCTTTTATACACAGATTGCACTGAAACTACCCCTTTAAAACACAAATCTTTTAAGCGTGGATCCCGTCGAGTACGACGGACAATCTGGGTGCTAATACCTTCCCAGGTTGTAACCAACCCCCTTCCTCAGTCTCTCTGGTTCGCAACCGTCTTATCCATACATTTTCTAGGTTTATGCAACATTACCTTTCCTCCGGGATAAAATTGCCTAGCTGGCGACTCTTTCTTTCTTTTGAGTTCACTCCTGTGTGTTCTCATCTCTCCTTTCGCCGACCGTTCGCGTCTGTACCCCTTCTGACCCCCGTTGTCATTTGGCGGGAGCGACAACTTGGCGACTCTGCTGGGCAGCCTTATACTGTAACCAGGGCTTTTGGTTCTTTTTGTGGGTTCCTCCTAGCGCTTGTTTGATTTGTGTTTACTGGGGTGTTATGTGCAGTTTGTGTTTATATAGTTGCTTTGTTTACTGCTTTATGTACAGTTTTGTTTATTGCTTTCTTTACAGCTTTATATACATCATACTATCATACTGTTATCTGGCTGGATCTGTTTTTTTGCTTTGGTGGGTGGGGTTCTATTGAGAGATAAGGTCCTATACCTGGGACCTGAGTGACACCTAGGCTAGAGTGGTTCATGTTCTTTCCCATTCCATTTCGGTCTGGTGCAGGAATATGAAACACGGTTCAGATATGGGTTTCTTCTTGAGAACTCTATGCTACAGATCTCCTGTAGTGCTAGGGCTATCTGGGAAGCCTGCTAAGTCTGGATGACCTTTACTATGACCTTCAGAAACTGAGGTAAATTAGAGGAGGATCTTTTATGGTTATTGTAAACACTGTACCTCCGGGTTAGAAATGTTTACACTTCTCATAACTGATCCAAGTCTGAAGATCCTTGTTTTAGAACATCACCTGTGAGGGGGTTTGGGCTGTTTACAGGTTTGCAGGAACCATTGGCCACATCATACCCTGACACTTGTTTTGTTTAAGAATGCTTCACTTTGGACAGTTCTTGTGATTTAACCCTGGACATGTGACTCTTTATTTGAGTCCCCCACCTTGGTTACTAGACTTCTGAACCTCCATCTGGACTTCTTAAACATACATGGACTTATATCAAGATAGTAATCAGATCCAGCTTGATCACAAACCCTTGCATATCATTTGCATACATCATCATTGCATCATTTAACATTTTCTTATTTATTTTTTAGGGTATCCATATTACATTTGGCTTGGTTTTGACCCCTTCATCTGCATAGACCCTTGTTCATCAGCTATCTGCTTCAGCCTGCTTCAGCTACCTCCATCATCATCCTCAGCCTGTCAGTGACTCACTTCTAGTATCAGTCTTAATCATCAGCATTTGTCTCAGCTCTTCATCAGCAGTCATGGCACCCAAAAAGAGCAACATCTCATACCATTTCTTTGAGCCTGTGCTGGCTGGCATCAGGCAGGTCCAGGCATTCATTACTCCAGACCATATCCCATTATTCAGAGAGCATTATGGAGGCATCCTTGATATGGTTATGGACTTGGACCCTTCTCAGAGGAGTTTGATTCACACTTGCCTACAGTTTTATGTCCCTCCTTTGAGATGCTTCACTTTTCAGAACTTTCAGCTAGGACCTCTGCTGGAGGAGTTTTCATCACTGATTGGAGTACCTGTCAGGGGTGGTATCCCTTTCAACCCAGAGATGGCTTCTCCCAGCAATGAAGAAGTGGCAAAGGCACTATGTTTGGAACCTATTCTGATTGAGAAGAACATGTCAACAATGGCTGGAATTCCTGGCCTACACTTGGATTTCTTGACTTCTCAGGCCATCCAGAAGGCCTCCTTGGGAGAATGGAAGGCAGTTTGTGCATTGTTAGCCCTCAGTATATATGGGGTTATACTTTTTGCAGATGAGCCCAAGTTTATCAGCAAGAATGCTATTCATCTCTTCCTTCTGAGGAACCCAGTGCCCACCTTGCTGGGAGATTTCTATTATTCTGTTCACCAACGGAATGAGAAGCAGAGAGGAAGATTGGTGAGATGCTGTGCTCCCTTATTTCATACCTGGCTACTCAAAAACTTACCCAAGACTGATGCTTTCTTGAACCCTCACCAACAGAAGAATTGGGCTAGGAGACTTATTGCTTTAACTTCAGATGACATCAGGTGGTGCAACCAGAGCACCAAAGGCAGGGACATAATTACTAGCTGTGGGCAGTTCCCCAATGTACCTATGATAGGAGTGAAGGGTTGCATCAATTACAATCCTTTGCTGTTCAAGAGACAATTGGGCTATGCTTTGGTTCACCCTCCTAGAGTGCAGGACTTGGCTGAAACCCTGTATTGTGAGATAAAGCCTAATCTAGCTGTTGTCAGACAAGCATCCTGGGCTTGGGACAACATCTAGACCAAAGGGATGGCCATTCTTGGGAGATGCAATAATGTGGCCTCAGCTCAGTATTATGAATGGTCCCATGCTAGGGCTCAGATTTCTTGGATGCCTTTCACCATTGAGGATGCACCTGGGCCATCCACAGTACCACCTCCAGCCACTGTCAGCCTGGAAGAATTAGAGAAGCTGAAGGAAAGAAATGAGAATCTGTCTCAAGCTCTAAAGAAGACCCTCTGGGAGAGGAGTGATGGTCGTCTAGACATTGAGAGGTTGGAAAAGCTTAAGGTGGAGCATCTAGCCAGGATTGAGAAAGCAGAGGACTACATCAAGAAATCAAGAGCAGGAGAGCAAATTTTGAAGAATGCCTCTAAAGAGGCCCAGTTTCAGAAAGCTAGAACTGATCTGTATCTGAAAGAAAGTCAAGCTAGGTGGGTCAGGATCACTGAAGCTCGCACTCAGGAGGATAAGAGAACTCAAGACAGGATTGATCAGTTAGAGGCCAATGAAAGGAAGCAACAGGAGGCTCTGTTAGCAGCCCAGAAGGAAATCTCAGAATTGAAGCTTAGGGCTGGTGTGAAGAGGTCAAAGGACCAGGACAGGCACAAGAAGCTGACCACTTCTATTTCCACCAGAAACCTCCTTATCAGGAACATTACAGAGCATCCAGCTGGTCCTATAACTGAGGCACTTCTGAAGGAGGTTAAGGGGGATGAGTTTGGCTTAGATGTTTGATCACTTTGCTTGTTGCTATTTCCATTTGATGTACTTTTCTTTTATGTTGTATTTTGACCCCTTCAAGGGGCATGTGTTGTAAAAACAAACTATGTATCATTTACCATTTGTAATATACTTGTTAGTTTGTTTCATTTAAGTTTCTTTCCTCAAGCAACAGCAAAGCATCTTCCTCAGGGTCTGGAAAGGTCAAAACCAAGCACCAAGCAGGATACCTTGGAAACAGATAAGCATATTGCATTGCATACTAACTTTTGTTTTGTTTTGTAGGTTTTTGTTTTGTTTGTTACTAACTCTGTTGTGGTTCAGGAACTATTGCTCGCCGTCGGGTGTTCCCTCTCAACCGTCCACACAGATATCCTACTCGCAACAACCTTCCTGGTATCCAGATGGATCAAGTACAGCAAGAGCTGACAGAGGTCAGGACCCAGATGGTTAATGAAAGGCTGGAGATGAGAAACCAAATGACCCAGTTCATGGAAGTAATGAATGGCTTGGCTCAAAGTCAAGAAAGATTGAGGGCATTGGTAGAAAGGCAAACCCCGGAAGAGCCTCCTCTGGGAACTGGAGGAACAAGCAACAATGAGAGGGGTCAGCCTCATGTTAATCCACCAGTATATGGGCCTCATCTACATCCGGAAGTCAACATCCCGGGTACTGTGCAAGGAAATACTACTGGAGGAAGAGTCTTACAAGAAGACCCCCAAGAGGAGCAATTCACTGTAATGGGAGCTGGGGATGAAGCCTATGATAGAAGGCTTGATGAAATTGCTGAGAAGTTGAGATCTCTGGAGTCTCAAAACTCCTTAGGTTTTGATGTCATGGATATGGGGTTAGTGGACGGGGTAAGAATTCCCCACAAGTTTAAACCCCCATGCTTCGAGAAGTACAACGGAACTTCCTGTCCACGAACTCACTTACAGTCCTTTTTGGGGAGGCTTAAGGCATACACCATGGATGAAAAACTGTGGATGTTTTACTTTGAAGATAGTTTGACTGGGGCTTCCAGGGAATGGTACTCACACTTGACCAGAGCTACAATTAGATGCTGGAAGGACCTAGATGAGGCCTTCATCAGACAGTACCAATACAACTTGGACATGGCTCCTAACAGAACCCTTCTGATGGGAATGTCTCAATCCTATAGAGAAAGCTTCAGGGAATATGCCCAGAGGTGGAGACAGCTTGCTGCTGCTGTCCAGCCACCCATGTCGGAAAGAGAAATGGCCGACATGTTTATGAACACTCTGCAAGGAACATATATTGATAGGCTAGCTGCCTTTTCTTCCACCAACTTCGCTGACGTAGTCATAGCTGGAGAAAGAATTGAGAGCCTTCTGAAGATGGGCAAAATTACTGATAATGGTGCAAGTTCATCAAACAATCCTAGGAAGCCTTTTGTGGGACCTAGAAGAACCGGTGAGACTAATGATATTCATGCCAACAGGGGCAGACCTCAGTATGTTCATAGGTCAGTGGCAGTTGTCACTATTCCAGCTCCGATCCCTCAGCAACCCGCATATCAACAACAACAACAAACACACTATCAGTAGCAAGTTCAGTATCCGCCACAAAGAAACTACAACAACAACAACAACAATCAACAACAAAGACCCTTTCAACAAAGACCATCACAGGAAAATAGGGTGATTGACCCTATCCCTATGCCTCATGCCGCTTTATTGCCACAACTCCTGAAACTCAACTTGGTTGAGCTAAGGACATTGGCACCACCAGATCCTTCCAGTCTTCCAAGAAATTATGATGTCAACGCCAGATGTGCTTTCCACTCCAATGCACCTGGCCACAGTACGGAGAAATGCAGGGCTCTACAAATGAAAGTGAAAGATCTGGTGGACTCTAAAGCCCTCAACTTTGCACCCCCTCCAAATGTCAACAAGAATCCCATGCCCAATCATGGAGGACCAAGAATTAATGCTATTGAGGAAGATAAGCCATCTTTCTTAATCACCAGTGTTGGACAGATTCGGACACCTCTGGTAGAAATTAAAGCTCAGCTTCTAGAATACCAGATGTTCCCCGGGTGTGAGCTCGGTTGTGGTTATTGTAACATTTTGGTCAATGGGTGTGATAACTTGAGAAGCGGCATAAATGGTCTTATCAAAAGTGGTATACTTCAGATCACAACATCAGCGCCTACAAATCCAGCAATCCCTCTGACAACAATTCCTGACTCTTCTACAACTGCAACAACAATCATTCCGACCAATTCATCGATATCATCAACAACGGCTCCGTCCATCACTTCAACAAATCGGATGTCAACAACCATTTCTTCTACAACATCAGCACCCCTTTATTCAGTAGAATCTTCTACAACGCCAACAGAAATTGATGAAGATATCTCAGCAGTCACCATTTATTATTATCCAGCATATGTTCCTCCAAACAACAACTTTAAACAACAAACAGTGGCATCTCCTGTCAGGTCACCGGTCACCATTTACTACGATCCGCACACCATCTCAGTACCCTCCTTTGCTGCAGTCAGTCCAGTTACCATCACGGTGCCTGGACCCGTTCCATATGAAAGCAGTAATGCCGTACCTTGGCATTATGGCTCTGACCTCTACTGCAACGGAGATAAAATCACTTTGGACTCTTCAACTTCTTCTCCACAGATTGATAATGTTGGGGGAGGCGGAGGCTTCACCAGAAGCGGACGCCTTTTTGCCTCACAATTGCAAAGACCTAATGCCGAAGCAGAAGCTGCTGCCAAAGCAAAAGGAAAGAGTGTGGTAGTTGAAGAGCCAACTGTCAAAGAAACTCAGCAGACATCTTTTGAGAAAGATGTAGACGAGTTTATGAGAATTATAAAGAGAAGTGATTACAAGGTGGTGGATCAGCTTCACCAAACTCCCTTAAAGATCTCCATATTATCCCTGCGGATGTGCTCAGAAGCTCATAGGAATGCATTACTGAAAGTCTTGCACGCAGCATATGTGCCAGAAGAGATCACTGTTAATCAGCTTGAAACCGTGGTAGCAAATGTCAACACCAGTCATGGACTGGGCTTTACCAATGCTGACTTAACAACTGAGGGGCGTAACCACAACAAGGCTTTACACATCACTCTAGAATGCAAGGGTGTTGTTCTATCACATGTGCTGGTGGACACTGGGTCTTCACTCAATGTTCTACCAAAGAAAGCCTTGGTGAAGCTGGAGTATGATGGCTTGGCACTGCGTCCAAGTAATTTGGTGGTGAGAGCATTTGATGACTCTAAAAGATCAGTGCTAGGGGAGATTGATCTGCCTGTGATGATTGGCCCGCAGACTTTTAAAATTACCTTCTATGTGATGGACATTCAGCCGGCCTATAGCTGTTTGTTGGGTAGACCTTGGATCCATGCCGCTGGCGCAGTTACGTCTACCCTTCACCAGAAGCTGAAATTCGAGTGGGAAGGTCAAATCATCACCATCTGTGGTGAAGAGGACATCTTTGTTAGCCATCTGGCTACGTACAAGTATATTGAGATGGATGGAGAGATCCATGAAACCATGAGCCAGGGGTTTGAAGCCCTGAACTTTAATGAAGCATCTGCTGTACTTGGAACCTCCATGACATCTTATCAGCAAGCCAGGAAGGTTGTCGAAGAGGGGACTGCCCAAGGCTGGGGCAAGCTGCTGCCCGTGGAGAAGAAGGAGGACAGATTTGGGTTGGGTTACAAACCAACTCAACAAGATCAATCAGAGGCTGCTAAGAGGCCCAATTTTGTCAGCGGGGGACTGCTCACCCCGGATGCAGTGAACAACTTGGAAGATGAGTCGGAAGATGACCGCAACCTGGAGAGCTGGATACGTCCAAGGATCCCGGGGAGCCGTATCTCAAACTGGTCTTCCCAGGAAATTATAAGGGTTACTCCTACAGAGTAATTATTATTTCCTGTATTTTTAAGCATGCATCAAGTCTTGCATCTTGCCCAAGATGTCAAGACTCATTTTGTAATCGGGCCATCTTATAATTTTGTGCAAACAGATCAATCAATGAATATCGGACATCTTTTGCAAATGAGTCTTTTTCTTTTCCGCTCACTGTTTTTCATTTTTCTTTTTGTACAAAAATAAAATGGCAATGTTTTCAAAATGATAAACTTCACTTTTTTTTTCTAAACAAGATTAAAATCAATCACTAAAATGAACAATCTAAACCCTTGCAGAGAGTGCGTTTCAGACTGCACCGACAACAGCACTGCTATGACTTCGTATGACTTTGACAATCCAATCAATCAAGCCGATGAAGGGGTTGAAGAAGATTATGAGCTTCCTGAAGAGCTAGCTAGGTTGTTAAGGCAAGAGGAGAAGGTTATCACTCCTCATCAGGAGGAAGTCGAAACAATTAATCTTGGTACAGATGAAAACGTGAAAGAAGTTAATATTGGGGCCTGCCTACAAGACTCAGTGAAGGAACAACTAATTGACATGCTTCGGGAATATGTGGATGTGTTTGCTTGGTCTTATCAGGATATGCTCGGGTTGGACACCGATATTGTCATGCACAAGTTGCCTTTAAAAGAAGACTGCCCGCCAGTAAAACAGAAGCTACGCCGTACTCGCCCGGATATGGCAATGAAGATCAAAGAAGAGGTGCAAAAGCAGTGGGACGCCGGTTTCCTTGCTGTAACTAGCTATCCGCCGTGGGTTGCTAATATTGTACCTGTGCCTAAGAAGGATGGCAAGGTGAGGATGTGTGTGGACTACCGGGATTTGAACAGAACCAGCCCGAAAGATGACTTCCCATTACCTCACATTGATGTATTGGTGGATAACACGGCTCAGTTCTCGGTATTTTCCTTCATGGACGGATTTTCAGGATACAATCAGATCAAGATGTCACCTGAAGACATGGAGAAGACAACTTTCATCACACCCTGGGGCACGTTCTGTTACAAGGTGATGCCATTCGGACTGAAGAATGCTGGCGCAACTTATCAACGGGCTATGGTAACATTATTCCATGACATGATCCATAAAGAAATTGAATGTTATGTGGATGACATGATTGCCAAGTCCCTCACAGAAGAAGACCACCTGGTGAATCTGTTGAAGTTATTCAAGCGTCTGAGGAAATACACACTGAAGTTAAACCCCAATGTTGCTCCCGATAAATGAGACTGAGCTCAAATATGGTACAGACGCGAACGGTCGGTGAAAAGAGGAATGAGAACACACAGGGGTGAACTCAAGAGAAAAGAAAAGAGTCGCCAGCTAGGCATTTTTATCCCGAGGGAAAGGTAATGCTGCATAAACCTCATAAAAAGACATGGATAAGACGGTTGCGAACCAGAGAGACTGAGAAAGGGGGTTGGTTACAACCTGGGAAGGTATTAGCACCCAGATTGTCCGTCGTACTCGACGGGATCCACGCTTAAAAGATTTGTGTTTTAAAGGGGTAATGTTAGTGCAATTTTGTGTGCAAAAGAGCTGGAAAAGGATGCAAGTGTCAGTGTAAAAGAAGTGTGAAGTGTGTAAATGTACAGTGTCAGTGCAAGAATGGAATGCTCAAGAATATGAGGCTAAAGAATGATGCTAGAAGGAGGGGGAATATACAGAGACTTTTGTTCGATAACCGTTAAGTTATGCCTACGTATCCTCTCGTGCAATGAGGAAGTCAGAACACCGTAGTTCGACCCAAAGAGACTGAAAGATGAATTGACTTGTGAACTGCATACTTGCCTATGCTCAAGTGTATGACCTGTCTGGCTCAGGTGCAAACTGTCCTGCATTAGACGGAAGAAGCAAGTTCTCGTTTATGTGTGAACGAGATGAGAAAAGAATCCCGGAGGAGACGATTATTGTTTGTTTTTGAGTTTTCAGTCTTTTATTGCTTTTGAAAGTTTGTCATAAGTTAATGAGCTTAAGCCTAAACCAATGGGTTTAGTAAACTCATCACATCTTCCCTCTGATTAGGGGTAATGAGAATACCTTAAGTGTGAAGTCAGCTTCTCACACTTAATCACCATGATGTAGGATTAAGATCATTAACCTACTTGTGATTATTTAGATGTTTTTGGTGTTTTTGTTTAGTGTTAAGTAATGAGGTTAAGCCATAATCAGGGATTAAACAGACTCATTACACCATCCTAATAGAAGGATAATAGATGAGAATGTTTAAGCTGAGGAAAGCTCCTCAACTTAATCCATGATTAGGGATTAACCTCATGACAAAACAAAGTCTTTCTTAAGTGGATTTTAGTTAATGATAAGATGAAGAAGTGAGTTTTATGGTTTGTAAGACAACTTGAGGGGGACTTGTCCATTAACACTAGGGTTAGTCCTTCTTAACCAATTAAGGAAGAATTAGAACCCTAATGCAAGGCCCAAGTTACAAGCTTGATGTCTTAGTGATTATTAGATGGATTGATTAAAGGATTTAAACACATTAAGGGTTTAACACTTAGGATTAAAGTTATACACTCCATCCTAATAGAAGGATGCAGGCATAAGCTTAATCACAAAGCCTTAAAGCCTTTAGGGTTTAGTCCCTGATTATGAGATGAGAAGAGAAGACTCAATGAGACACAAAGGTAAAAGCTAAATGGGGGACTAATCAAAACCCTAATTATTGTCATGCTTGGTTGTTCCTAGGGTTTGTGAGGTTTAAGAGGAAGATCTTCAGAGAAACCACCAGGAAGCAGATGAAAGGAGCAAAGAGAAGCAAAACAACTTGCTTCACTTAAGAAGTCAAGTTTCTTGAAGAAAGAAGGTGAGAAAGAGAAGAATGAGCAAGCTCAATCTTAAACACAAGACAAAATGCAGCAATGATGCATAAGAGGGATGAAAAGAAATTGTGAGGAGTGAAGGCAAATTCACTTCTCAAAGTTACTTACCACCTGAAAAGATAGCAAAGGAATGGAATGCAATGCAAATGGAATGCAATGTGATGATGCAAACCAAAACCAGAAGCATGAGTATGATGATAATGATGCTATGAAGTGATGCACATACATGGCAAGAGATGGGAATGATCATATGAACATATGGATGCAAGAGAAACATGCTTAGAACCATGAACATACATGAAAAGTTATGAAATGCAAATGACATACAACATGGCAAATGCAAGAAGCAATGATCAAACATGATTCTAATATGTCTTAAGATGTCTAATGAATCAAATGGATGCATAAAATGTCATGGAAAGTCATGGTATGCAAGCTAATGGAAGATGAATGCAAAAGGAAGCCCAAATTAGGGTTTATGATCAATGCACCAAACAAAAACCAAAACCAGAAACAAACATCAAGATAAAAAAATTGAAAATGCATCCAAGGGAACCCTAAACCTATACAAACTCACTGCCCAAAGGAGGGGTTCTAACTCTTAACCTAATGAGGGTTATGAATTTCTTAAGAATGCTAGGGTTTTAAGGTACCTTGTCAAGAAAAATGTCAAACAAATTGAAAATGCCAAATCAAATCATTCCAATTTAATCCTATGAACTACAAGATATGCAAGACACAATGCAAAAAGAATCAAAGTCCAACTCTTAAAGACTAGGCAGAAATGAATTTTCAAAGATTGGATCAAAATAATGCCTTGAAATGAAATTAATTCTATGAAAAATTGTCAAAAGACATCAAGATCAAAAAAGAAATTTGGTTTGAGGGTTGGACAATGTTTCTAAATGATTTTAAAGGTTTCATGAATTTTTTGGTGATTTTTAAATACCCAAAAGTATTTTTAATTAATTAATTCCCATTAATTAATTAAAAATAAACTTTTAAATGATTTAAAAATATTTTTTAATGCAAAAAATAAAAATAAAAATGTTTTTGGTTTCTGAAAATTAATAAAAGCTTGCATAAAAAATTTCAGAATTTTTAAAGATGTTTTGCTATTTTTAATAAAATGAGGAAAACAAATGCAATTAAATAAAAAATAAAATGAATTTAAACTGAAAATGGGAAAGTATGCGCATCCAAGGGTCAGGATTCAAATTCCAGGGGGCGGGAGTTGACTACGCGCGCGTTTGGATGGCTCACATTCAAACTTGGCTAACCCTAATTAATTAGCCCTAATTACTTTCAGGCGACCGGAACACTGTTCCGGTCGTCTTCTCCGGCAAGGTGTTCATGCTATCTCACTCCCTACGCATCAAAACTCCACTAAAATCTCCAGATTTCATCCTTAAACATCACTGAACCTAAACCCCACCCCAAAATCCATTTATTTTCACTGAATCATAAGAATCAAAGCAAAAATCAATTCACGGGCAAAGTTTCAGAACAAGCATACAACCTCAAAACTCAATCATTTTCAAAAATAAAAGGCTCAGTGAACTCAGGGAAGCATGTAGATCATTTTAGAAACAAGACATAAGAGTTCTGGAAAAATGAATTTCCATGGCTACCTGAATCGAAGCTTTGGTTTCTGGCACTTTCTGGCTGATGTCTTGCTTACAATCAACTCCCCTGGACCTCCTGAGAAGCTTTCAAGGCTTGTTTGAAGTTTGTAATGGTTGGTTTGAAAGATGGCTGAAGTTCTGCTCAATGAGGGGCAGAAATCGTATTTTGGTTTCTAGGGGTTTCAGGCTATGGTGATGGGTGCTTTGTGATCAGTGAAGCGTATGGAGATTGTTTGTGAAGTTGGTTTATGTGTTTGAGGCTTGTGTGATGAGTTTCGAAGAGTTTTGCAAATGGAGCATAAACTTGAAAACTGGGGCTTTGGTGTGTTTCAGCATGAAGTGTCATGTGCTTTGGCTTGCTTTTGATTTGTATAAACAATTGTGATAGGTCAGAGAGTGGGTGCTGGCCTATTGTGATTGGTATGGGTCTTTGGCCAAAATGTCAACTTGATTTGTACTTGAGGTATGGGCAATGGTACAACTTGCTTTTTGGCATGCTTGGGCTCATCTGAGTTTAGGGAGAGCCATGGAATTGTTTATGAGGTGATTCAGCAAGTGGTTTGTAACTTATGATAAGTTTTGCAAGTTGATTCAAGTTTGGTTCCTTTGAGATTTCTTGAAGTTCAAAGCATGAAATGAGATGATTCTTGGGCCAATTCTGATTTTTAGAGGTCATGTAATCATGTTGTGAGAAAATTGTACACATTTGAGGTCTTTAGAACACTTGATCAAGTCATTTTGCAAAATGCCTCTTTGGTAGAAAACTTCAAATTTTGTGATTTTAGCCAACTTTGACAAGCCATAACTTTTGATCCAAAATGAATTAGGTCATGTTCTTGTACTTTTTGAAAAGGGAATGATCCATTCTACAACTTTCATGACCAAAGTTTTTTCATTTGAAGCATTTTTGAATCAAAAAGCAAGGGTTGAAAAAGTTTCCCAAAATGGCAATTTCATTAAAAAGTCAACTTTCCCAAAAAGTCAACTTTGCAACAGACTTGAAATTCTTCAATTTTGTGAACTTCCAACTTCTTCTATGATCAAATAAAGATCATATACAATCAAAAAGATGAAGAACACCCTTTGGTTGGGTCATTGGGGGCCTCAGATGCCCTGATTTTACACTGACTTGCCCAGAAAGTCAACTCTTGATCAGATGACTTCCCCATGGAATTTCTTCATGAAAATTGATATGCATACTCCCTATACCATATAGAGACCAATAGAAACAAGAATGACCAAAAAATTTGGAGTTATGGCCTTTGAAACCAAAACCCTAATTCTAGGTCATCTGTGCAGTCAAACCTGGCTCTGCTTCCATATCATTCTCAGCTCTTGTGATTCTTTGACATTCTTGACTTTGAAAGGACATAATATGATGCTTGAACATACATGGACCCCTTTGAAGTGATTGATGACCTTTGGGGTGGCTCAAGAAGCTCTTAGATTGCTCAGATCACAAACCCTAGATGCAGATGACTTTGAACCAATGCAATGTGTCAAAAATGTAATATGAGATGCTATGATTGAGTTTATGCATATGAAATGATCACAAGCCATGGAGTGAATGGGTGGGGGAAAATTTGGGGTGTTTACAGCTGCCCCTATTCAAGCATGAGTTAGCTGTGCAGGATGTAAGCAACGGCTTATCAAGCAAACAAGATAACTTGTGATTGAATATCAAAGACAATCCAAAATTTGCACTCACAGAATGAAGAAGAAAAGAGATATAGATTGTAAAGGAAAATAAAGTATATTATAAAGTGTGGGCGACGGAGGACGACCGTCGAGCAGAGGACGACTGCTGGGAAAGAGCAATGACGGGGACGGCCGACATGCTGGGAAAAGTGCGGGAAATAAAGCAATGACGGGGACGACCGACATGCTGGGGATAAAAGGGATTATGATGGGGACGGCCATCAAGTAAAGCTGTAAGATTCTCTGAGGATTAACGAACAAATGATGGGGACGGCCATCAAGTTCATAGAGTAAGGTAACCAACGATGGGGACGACCATCGGGCTAAACTGATGAAGGACGATCACCAGGAAAAGGAAAAGGGACCACGACGGGGACGGCCATCGGGTTAAAGAATAAACGAAATAATGATGAGGGACGGTCATCAAAGGTGAAGGACGATCACCTAGCAGGGGACGGCTGCTCTGTTGGGGATAAGATGAGGGACGGTCATCTAAGGTGAAGGACGATCACTTGGCAGGGTACGGCTGCCGAAAATATCGCGACATAGGACGAATGCCGGATAAAAGGTCAACGATGGGGACGGCCATCGGACGAGAATGATGAAGGACGATCATCAAGAGGTGAAGGACGATCACCTAGCAGGGGACGGCTGCTCTCAAGGTTTATCATGACATAGGACGAATGTCAGATAACAAGATCAACGATGGGGACGGCCATCGGATAAAACGATGAAGGACGATCATCAAAAGGTGAAGGGCGATCACCTAGCAGGGGACGGCCGCTAAATATCACGACATAGGACGAATGCCGGATAAAGGGTCAACGATGGGGACGACCATCGGATGAGCATGATGAAGGACGATCATCAAGAGGTGAAGGACGATCACCTAGCAGGGTACGGCTGCTCTCAGGATTTATCATGACATAGGACGAATGTCAGATAAAAGAAAAATTGCTTTGTTGGCGATCTACTAGGGAATAGTAAACATGGACGAGTGTTTATATCCAAGAAGCAAAAGGTATAAGTGTTTGGTGCTGTGTATAGATTAAAGACGCGGACGAGCATCCTTAAGACTACGATACGAATGAGGATCGGGTAGAAACAAATACTGACGCATGTTCAGAGATGATGATACGGACGAGTATCAACTGGTTAACAAGGAACACGGACGAGTATTGAATCTGAGGGGACTCTTCTGGGGAAAGGTAGACACAGACGAGTGTCTAAATTCAAGAAGACGAAAAGTGTTTGACACAGTGTATGGATTAAAGATGCGGACGAGCATCCTTAAGACTATGATACGGACGAGTATCAGGTAGAAACAAACGATTGACGCATGCTCTGAGATGATGGTACGGACGAGTACCAACTGGTTAACAAAGAACACGGGCGAGTGTCGAATCTGTGGGGATATAAATGGTGTATACAAGATACGGACGAGTATCTGTATAAGTAAAATAAGTACGAGTAGTGTATATTTGAGTGTTCAACCTGCTGGGGAGAGTGACACAGACGAGTGTCAAAAAGGAAAGTATAGTATAAACAAGTATCTGATATACAAAGTATTTAGGTTACTGTGCTGGGGAAAGTGACATGGACGGATGTCAAGGAATTGTATGCATATGTATACGTGAGTGCAAAGAGGATGCTTTGGCTTTCCGCTGGGGATATGACACGGACGGGTGCCAAGGAGGTGTATACTGGTGGTTGTGGGTGTAAGGCAACTGATTTAGCTCTTTGTTGGGGAATCTTAGGAGTATTCTGTATATTATTGATATTCACAAGTGTTTGATTCAGAAAAATGGCTTATGATTATGCAACATGTTTGATTTTTTCCGTAATGCTCCGTATTAGACGGAATGCTACGCTTTGCGGGGGTGAATATGATGCGAATGCCATATTTATGCAAAAGATACCGATCCGGGATTCGGATCCCAATGCTGCGAAGATTTCTGGTCGATCTGTTTGAAATGGGCGTCCCAGCCGGGGATGAGATCATTGGTAGATCTGACAAAATGTATATGCTTGGGGAAATGGGTCAATGATAGACCTTTTCCAGTAAATGAAGGACCCAATTGGGGTTTGTAGGAGCTTTCTTTACTCTGTTGTGATTCCTTCATGTGTTGCTTCTTCTGGATAGAGGCTGAAACTCTATGGGGAGATGGTTCCCAGGCCTTACACCTGACTGTGGAGGAATATGAAATGGTAACCCGGCTGGGGAGAAAGCACTTTGGGTGCTAAGACTTGAGTGAGTGCTGATTTGTCAGCTTACTGGGATGAAGCTTTCATGCCCCATGTTGCGCTTTGCATACCTGCAATCCTGCAAAGATAGAAACGTACAAGTAATCCCGAGGTATCTCTTACCAGATTCCATCATAGGAGTCCAGACACTCCCAGGAGTATATTTCCTGCAAGCACGCATTCTTTAGGAAGGAAACATCTGTGTTTATGCAATCAACATCTCTAAAGACATCAGACATTTTGCAAATGAAAATAAAATGTACAAGACGAGACATGACTGAAAATCTGATTTTATTAATTTATATGCCCTGAATTGGCAAGATACAGTCAAAGAAACAAATCCCCTGAAATGAGAAGATTGTTACAAATTGAGAAACAAAATGCTGGCAATGTGGACGACGCTTCAAGGAGCTTCCCTTTTGCTATGACTCGTATGACTTTTGACTTTCTTCTCGTCTTGCTTTCAGAAGAAGGCTGATTCTGAGAGAAGCTTGATCTTTTCGAAGTTTACCAAGTTGTAGGTGATACAGACGAATTCAGAGTGCAGTTGTTCGCTTATTCCCTTATTTTGCATGGATCGCCCTTTCGGGTTTTCGATCCATCGGGATACCCATTTTTGCCTGAGTTGTCCAATGCGGCTTTTCAACTCAGCGGGTGTACATTTTTTTTTGCGTTTATTTTCCCTTATTTTTGCCCGAGTCTTTTATTCTGTTTTTGACTCGCCGGGATGCCCTTTTTTTTGCCTGGACTTACATTCTGTTTTTATGTCCAGCGGGTCATTTTTATGCGAAGTATTTTTTAACTGCATCTGAATTCACAGGGGACGGGAAGTCTTCACCATCCATAGTGCTGAGCATCAGCGCTCCACCGGAGAAAACTTTCTTTACTACGAATGATCCTTCATAATTCGGAGTCCACTTGCCCCTGTGGTCTGTATGAGGAGGGAGGATTCTCTTCAGCACAAGATCTCCTACTTGGTACTCTCGGTGCCTGACTTTCTGATCGAAGGCTTTCTTCATTCTTTTCTGATACAGCTGCCCATGGCAGATTGCAGCTAATCTCTTCTCTTCAATCAGATTCAATTGTTCGTATCGGGATCGGACCCATTCTGCTTCGTTCAGCTTAACATCCATCAGTACCCGTAAGGAGGGTAATTCAACTTCAACAGGTAGGACTGCCTCCATGCCATATACAAGCTGATACGGTGTTGCCCCAGTGGATGTTCTGATTGACGTGCGGTACCCATGCAAGGCAAATGGTAGCATTTCATGCCAGTCTTTGTAGGTAACTACCATCTTCTGCACAATCTTCTTGATATTCTTATTAGCTGCCTCAACAGCGCCATTCATCTTTGGCCTGTAAGGAGAAGAATTGTGGTGTTGGATCTTGAAGTCCCGACATAGCTCTGCCATCATTTTATTGTTCAAGTTGGAACCATTATCAGTAATGATTCGCTCGGGCACTCCATATCGACAGATGATATCTCTCTTCAGAAATCTGGCTACCACTTGCCTTGTAACGTTTGCATATGAAGCTGCTTCGACACACTTGGTGAAATAGTCAATGGCAACCAGGATGAATCTGTGGCCGTTTGAAGCAGTAGGTTCAATCTTGCCAATCATGTCAATGCCCCACATAGCAAAGGGCTAGGGTGAAGACATCACATTCAAAGGATTGGGAGGCACATGCACCTTATCCGCATAGATCTGGCATTTATGGCATTTTCTGGCATAGGCACAACAGTCGGCATCCATTGTGATCCAGTAATAGCCTGATCTTAGCAATTTCTTAGCCATGGCATGCCCTCCTGCATGGGTACCAAAGGATCCTTCGTGCACCTCGTGCATCAACAAGTCTGCTTCTGCTCTATCAACGCATCTGAGGAGTACATATCAAAGTTTCTTTTATACAGGGAACCATCAGTGTTCAGAAAGAAACTACCAGCAAGCCTTCTTAGAGTCTTCTTATCATTGGAAGATGCCCCAGGAGGGTATGTTTGATCCTCCAAGAAGCATTTAATGTCATGGAACCAAGGCTTATCATCTTTGACAACATCTGCTGCGAACATATACGCTGGTCTGTCAAGTCTGGACACTGAAATTTAAGGTACAAAGTTGGCAGCTTGAACTTTGATCATGGATGAAATGGTAGCCAGAGCATCTGCAAACTGATTCTCGTCCCGAGGGATATACTCAAGCTTGACTGTTGTAAAGAAAGTCAATAACCTCCTTGTATAATCCCTATAAGGTATCAGATGATCCTGGTGTGTGTACCATTTGCCGTTGGTTTGATTAACTACCAGAGCTGAATCTCCGAATACAGTCAAAGTCTTGATCCTGAGGTCAATGGCTTCCTCAAGACACATAATGCAAGCTTCGTATTCAGCTTCATTGTTAGTGCAGCTAAAGGTGAGTTTTGCCGAGAAAGGCATATGAACTCCTTTAGGTGTAATGAGCATTGCACCAACACCACGACCATTCATATTAACAGCCCCATCAAACATCATAGTCCATTCTTCTTCCGGGTCGGGCCCTTCAGTGTGAATAGGCTCTTCATGATCTTTTGCTTTTATGAACATGATGTCTTCATCAGGGAAGTCAAATCTCATAGGCTGGTAATCATCAATAGGTTGCTCAGCAAGATATTCAGACAATACACTGCCCTTGATGGCTTTCTGAGATGTGTACTGGATGTCGTATTCTGTGAGGATCATCTGCCATCTTGCAACCCGTCCGGTAAGAGCTGGCTTCTCAAAAATGTACTTAACTGGATCCATCTTTGAGATCAACAAAGTAGTGTGGGTCAACATATACTGTCTAAGTCGGCGAGCAGCCCACGCTAAAGCACAACAAGTTTTCTCGAGCAGTGAATAACGCTGTTCACTGTCGGTAAACTTTTTGCTTAGGTAGTATATTGCATACTCTTTTCGACCAGACTCGTCATGCTGGCCCAGCACACACCCCATTGACTCTTCTAATACTGTCAAGTACATTATCAGAGGTCTTCCTTCAACTGGAGGCATAAGGATGGGAGGCTCTTGTAAGTACTCCTTGATCTTGTCAAAAGCCCTCTGACAGTCTTCGTTCCACCTGACCGTTTGTTCCTTTCTCAACAGTTTGAACAAAGGCTCACAGGTTGCTGTAAGGTGAGATATGAACCGTGAAATGTAGTTCAATCTACCTAGAAACCCCCGAACTTCTTTCTCAGTTTTCGGTGCAGGCATTTCTTGAATGGCTTTGACTTTATCAGGGTCAACTTCAATCCCTTTCTCGCTCACAATAAAGCCCAGCAGCTTACCAGATCGTACCCCGAATGTGCACTTGTTGGGGTTCAACTTCAGTTGGTACTTCCTCAGACGCTTGAATAACTTCATCAGATTTACCAGGTGGTCCTCTTCGGTGAGGGACTTGTCAATCATATCATCCACATAACATTCGATTTCTTTATGGATCATATCGTGGAATAATGTTACCATAGCCCGTTGATATGTTGCACCTGCATTCTTCAGTCCGAATGGCATCACCTTGTAACAGAACATGCCCCAGGGTGTGATGAAAGTTGTCTTCTCCATGTCTTCAGGTGACATTTTGATCTGATTGTATCCTGAAAATCCGTCCATGAAGGAGAATACCGAGAACTGAGCCGTGTTATCCACCAATACATCGATGTGAGGTAATGGGAAGTCATCTTTCGGGCTAGCTCTGTTCAGATCCCGGTAGTCAACACACATTCTTACTTTGCCGTCCTTTTTAGGTACAGGTACTATATTAGCAACCCACGGTGGATAGCTAGTTACAGCAAGGAACCCGGCGTCCCACTGCTTTTGTACCTCTTCTTTGATCTTCATTGCCATATCTGGGCGAGTGCGGCATAGTTTCTGCTTAACCGGTGGGTAATCTTCTCTTAAAGGCAACTTGTGCATAACAATATCGGTGTCCAACCCTTGCATATCTTGATAAGACCAAGCAAACACATCCACATATTCCTGAAGCAGGTCAATCAGTTGTCTCTTCACTGAGTCTTGTAAGCAGGCCCCGATCTTAACCTCTTTCACGTCTTCTTCCGTACCAAGATTAACTGTTTCAATCTCCTCCTGATGAGGAGTGATAACCTTCTCCTCTGGTCTCAACAACCTGGCTAGCTCTTCAGGAAGCTCATACTCTTCTTCAACCCCTTCATCAGCTTGATTGATTGGATTGTCAAAGTCATACAAAGTCATAGCCGTGCTGTTGTCGGTGCGGTCTGGAAGGCACTCTCTACAAGGGTTCAGTTTGTTCATTTTAGTGATTGATTTTAATCTTGTTTAAAAAGAGTGAAATGAAGTTATCATTTTGAAAACATTGCCATTCATTTTTGTACAAAAAGAAAAATGGAAAAACAGTGAGCGGAAAAGAAAAAGACTCATTTGCAAAAGATGTCTGATTATCATTGATTGATCTATTTGCACAAAATTACAGATGGCCCGATTACAAAATGAGTCTTGTCATCTTGGGCAAGATGCAAGACTTGATGCATGCTTAAAATATACAGGAAATAATAATTACTCTGCAGGAGTAACCCTTATAATTTCCTGGGAAGACCAGTTTGAGATACAGCTCCCCGGGATCCTTGGACGTATCCAGCTCTCCAGGTTGCGCTCATCTTCCGACTCATCTTCCAAGTTGTTTACTGCATCGGGGGTGAGCATCTCCCCACTGACAAAATTGGGCTTCTTAGCAGCCTCTGCTTGATCTTGTTGAGTTGGTTTGTAACCCAACCCAAATCTATCCTCCTTCTTCTCTACAGGCAACAACTTGCCCCAGCCTTGGGCAGTCCCTTCTTCAACAACCTTCCGGGCTTGCTGATAAGATGTCATTGAGGTTCCAGGTACAGCGGATGCTTCATTTATGTTCAAGGCCTCAAACCCTTGACTCATAGTTTCGTGGATCTCCCCATCCATCTCAATGTATTTGTATGTGGCCAGATGGCTAACAAAGATATCTTCCTCTCCACAAATAGTAACGACTTGGCCCTCCCACTCGAATTTTAACTTCTGGTGAAGGGTTGATGTCACGGTGCCAGCGGCGTGTATCCATGGTCTACCCAATAGACAGCAGTAGGCAGGCTGTATATCCATCACGAAGAAGGTCGTTTTGAAAGTCTGTGGGCCAATCATTATAGGCAACTCTATCTCTCCCAGAACTGATCTCTTAGAGCCGTCAAAGGCTCTTACTACCAAGTTGCTGGGGCGTAATGCCAACCCTTCATACTCCATCTTCACAAGGGCTTTCTTAGGTAGGACATTGAGGGATAACCCTGTGTCCACCAATACATGAGAAAGAACTGCACCCTTACACTCCAAGGTAATGTGCAAAGCCTTGTTGTGATTGCGGCCTTCCGTCGTCAAATCAGTGTTGGTAAACCCTAGTCCATGACTAGCGTTGACGTTTCCAACTACAGCCTCTAACTGATTGACGGTAATCTCCTCTGGCACATAATCTGCGTGCAAGACTTTTAGTAGTGCATTCCGATGAGCCTCGGAGCACATTAGCAATGATAGAATGGAGATTTTGGAAGGTGTCTGGTGAAGCTGGTCTACTATCTTGTAATCACTTTTCTTGATGATTCTCATGAACTCATCAACCTCTTGATCAAAAGGGGTCTTTAAAGCTTCTTTAGCAACTTGTTCTTCTTGCACCATACTCTTCCCTTTTGCTTTGGCAGCAGCTTCTGTTTCAACAATGGGTTTTGGAATTTGCGGGGCAAAGAGACGTCCGCTTCGAGTGAAGCCTCCGCCTCCCCCCACATTGTCTATTTGTGGTAAAGAAGTTGATGATTCCAGAGTGATTTTCTGTCCTTCGTAGTATAGATCGGAGCCGTAATGCCAAGGGATGGCATTATTGCTTTCATATGGAACTGGCCCAGGCACTGTGATAGTGACTGGACTGATAGCAACTGCAGAAGGGACCATGACAGTGTGTGGATCATAGTATATTGTGACTGGCGCTCTGATAGGAGTGGCATTTTGTGAGTTGTAGGCAGAATCATTTGCAGGATCATAATAAATCGTAACCGTTGAAATACTTTCATTATTTGCTGTTGATGTTGTAGGAGACATTGTTGACTGGATAGGTGTTGCTGTTGTAGGAGATTCTGAATGAAGGGGTGCTGAAGTTGTAGAAGAGATGCTTGTTGATATTTGGTCCGTTGAAGTGACAGACGAAGCATTTGTTGATGAAACTGAAGAATTGTTTGGAATAATTGTTGTTGCAGTCGTAGGAGCCTCGAGAACTGTTGTTAGAGAGGTTGCCGGATTTGAAGGTATTGATGTTGTGATTTGAAGTAGGCCACTCTGGATGAGACCATCTATGCCACTTCTCAAGTTGTCACACCCATTTACCGAAATGTTGCAATAAGAACATCCTAGCTCGCACCCGAGGAACATTTGATTTTCAAGGAGTTGAGCTTTAATCTCTACCAGGGGTGTCCGAATCTGCCCCACACTGGTTATCAAGTAAGACGGCTTATCTTCTTCAATAGCATTGATTCTGAGCCCTCCATGGTTGGGCATGGGGTTCTTGTTGACATTTGGTGGGGGTGCAAAGTTTAGAGCTTTGGAATCCACTAGATCCTGTACTTTCATGTGCAAAGCTCTGCACTTCTCTGTAATGTGGCCAGGTGCATTTGAGTGAAAAGTGTAACACCCCAAATTTGCCCTCTCCTTTTTTAGCATCATATCACATCATATTCATCATACTCATATCACTTTCATATTTCGCGTTGCATCATTAGCATAGAAAAATGAAGCATAACATCCATTGTTGAAGCATAGCATGAGCTGGCAGTGATTCCACTTTAGTTGCGTTTGTTCAGCTCGCGATTCGGCTCATACGGACGTTTGACCTAATTTTGGTCAAACTATCAAGGGATCGGTTCAACTTCAAATTGTTTGCGCTAGTGGTCATTTCTCAGGTGATGCATAAGTTGAGATATGTTGGGTGAGGGAGTTCTCTGGCTTATCATGGTGTGATTCACTTTGGTTTGTTTCAGTTGTGAGTGGTGTAACGACGGTTGTGTTCAATTTATCAGAAAGTTGTGCAAAGAAGTTAAGATTGACCTTGGGCTGAAAAATTGTCAGGCTTCCTATCCATGATCCGCGATCCATCATTATATCCCTATTTCTTTTTCTCAACCATATTCCTTCCTTATTTTTATTTTTGAACCAAATTAATTTCCGTTAGCACCCAAGTTAGTAGCTTATCCATCTTTATCCGATAACTTGTAAGAAATCCATTTTTCCACTATTTTTATATCCATTTTCCCATTCTTTACTTCTTTGTTATTACCCATTTTTTATTCATTTTTAGAGTTAGTATGTTTTACTCCTATTTTCACATCTATTATTAGTCCAAATGCATTTCTACTCATTTCATCATTTATCTTCCATTTTTTTAATACCCATTATAATCCACTATTCTAATCCCATTTCTTTGTTTCCATATTTTCAATTAATAGTCAAAACCTTTTTTTCATGAAAGTCCACTTCCCATTTGGTATTAGAAAACTCATTATTTTTATGTCATAGAAAGTAATAAAAAAAAGGAGATATAATAATATAATGTCATGAGGTCTCCAAGTGTTATCACCAGTTTCTACTTGTTAGTCACATGCCATGCTTGTTTCCCCTAGTCAGTCAACAACACCACACGTGATCAGCAGGGTCTCCAAATGCAAAAGCATTAAATGCAGCCGGCAAGAAAAAAAAAAGGGTGATTCTTGAGCCAAAACGCAGAGAAACATAACTTAAAACGCAAAAAAGAGCTGAACATACAAAGTTGAAGCATTTAACGCACATCATACCAGCACGCGAGAATCATGGATGAAACGCAAAGGAGCGTAACGCAAAACGCAAATTTAAAGCCAAAACGCGTTGGAAAATAACGGACACCAAGCTCATGAGAAGAAAAATCCATAACAGAAATTGAACAAAAAAAAAGGGAGTAACAGATTGAGAAAAAGGGAAAACGGATTGAGAAAGTTTGTTGAGAAGGTTCACGATCCTTCATCACATGAAAAAAGATACCGAAAAATAACAGAAAAAAATCTCTCTGACTCTCTCCAAATTCCGCAAACTCATCACTCTTCATTATCAATCTCTCATCATTTTGCTAACAACCTACAATCTTCATCAAAAACAGAAAACAGATGCCATTCTTCACGGCAAAAAGGATCAAAACCAAAGACTCCTCACTTTTTCTTCATCAAACAATAATAACTTTCACCAATCTAAAATTCTTCTCAGGAAACAATCCAATTTCATCACATTCTTCACCATTTTACAGAAGTTGATTCACTCTCCTCAACATCAATTTCTTCGGAGAAATCACCAATATCACTGCTTTGTCATCTTCATCGTGTAGCGGCCAACATCAAAAACTTCATATTGACAAAGGTTTATCACTCTTCTCCTTCGCTTGAAGAACAGAGAGCGTCATCAACTTGCATCGTCGTTTCCACCGCGCGTTGGCATCTTCTTCAACAGATCGTCATTCTTCCAGCACAACCGACGCGAATCTCGGCGTCGTAGGTTGGTGAATCTTCTACTTTTTTGTGTGATTGTTACTCAGTTGTTGCGTATATATTTTGTTGATTCTTGTTTCCGATCCGGAATTTGGCTGAGGTTGAGTTTTTCGCTTCTGGATTTGTAATTGCTGTGAGTAAGGGATAGGAGTTTGGTCTTTGAGGTTTGAGAATGGTGGTGAGGGATCAACGGCGGTGAAGGTGAGTGAATGTTGAAGAAGAAAAAGCCGAACGAGGAGGAGAAAGGAGGTGGTGGCCTGGCAATCTTGCAGCGGCGGCTAGGTCAAGTTAGGGTTGTAGGAGGTGAGATGCCGGCGGGAAGGTCTAAGGGATGAGGAAGAAGATGCAAGGAGGTTGAAGAAGGACGGGAGGCATGAAGGGAGGAGGCGTTCTTGAGTTCGGGATTCTTTTCTTTGTGTGTTCTTTTTCTTCTTTTTGTTGGTTATAGGATGTTGATTTATGAGAATTGAATAAGAAATGTTCATGAATTTTTTTTTTAAGAATTTGTTAATAAATGTGTGGCAGCAATGGAAGGTGTGTATTCCGAGATGATAAGAGGATAAGTGTGTGAGGTTTTTTTGTGTTTTGGTCCACACCGGCGGTGACACTTGTCACCGTCCGGTAGGACCTGCGTTTTTTGCTTCCATACGTTCGTTCCACCATGGCGTCCGTGAGCCTTTGCGTCCTGACCGCTTGATCTGATTACTTTGAGAAGTCTTCAGATCTGACGCTTCTTGATCAGTCAATAGTGTTGACCGCAGGTCCACTATAGCTTCCCCCAGCCCTCCTGCGTTTGGGCTTTCCATTCATGCTGTTCGCACCCCCAAACCTTGGGCCCATCTCATTTCAGCTCACAAAGCCTGCTAATCTCACCTCCTTCAATTTCATTCCATTTTCTTTTCTTCACTTATTTTCTTTTATTTCAGTTTTCATTTTAATTCATATAAAATAGTTATAATCATCCAAAAATTCCCAAATAAATCATGGATATTCCTTTGTGTTTCTAGTTTTTTATCACATTTTTATTTCATTTTTTTCATTGATCCACGTGCCAGAATTAAATCTCCAAGATACATAGCTTCTTTTGCTTCTTTTCTTGACCAGTCTGTATTGTTTATTTTATATAGACTTCAATATTTGGATTTGTGATCCCATTCTTTTTTCATTGTGTTCCTAAGATCTTCTAGTTTTCATGTGATTTTGCTCAGAATTTTTAGGAAATTATTTCTTGAGTTTTGATCTGATATCTTGTGATGTAAGTTTTCTGTCCTAACTTGTGTTTGTACATCCATTCGACCTAGTTCCTTTCTAAATTTTTGCAAATCCTTTTGGCAAGTTGATATAATATGTTTTAAGATCATTTGGTTTCAGTTGTAGAATTTTTAGATGGCCGGTTGATTATTTGTGGATTTTTGTTCTCACCTTGTCCCATTTTGCTTCTTTTGGTTCATTAGATCTCTTATAGGCTTAGAAGGGAACTTGTGCCAACTTCTTCTTCTCATTTGGGGTTCCTTTGGGGTATGGGTACCTTCCTGGTCCTAGGATAGGTCTTGTTTCTTCTGAATTTTTAAGTTTGCTTCATATTCAAGTCATTGGTTTCTTTAAGTGTTTAAATTCCATCTTTTGGTTCCGTTGCTTCTATTTTGACATTGTTTGGTATTGTGTGACTTCTCTCTTCATATTGCTGGCCTCTTAGGCCATTCTTCATATCATTTAGATTCTGGTTTTGAACTTTGTGCTTGTATTCATTTGGGCATGCTAATCTTGCAGGGGCTATGGTAAGTGTGAGATGTGGGAATTGAGTTCCACATCTCCAATTCTCATCTCTTCCTTTTATGTTTATGTGGACTAACCCTCTTTTGTTGGGCCTAGGACTTTCTCATCTCTTCTTCTATCTTCTTCTTTCTTCATTAGGATAGAAACCTCAATAACCCTTAGGACATCCATGCATGTGAATACTTAGGATTATTTTAGTCCCCCTTTAGAATTTTTCCTTTGAGATCCTTTTGGTTCTTCTTCTCTTCTCATCTCTGTAAACACCCCAAATTTGCCCTCACCCATTCACACCATGGCTTGTGATCATTTCATATGCATAAACACAATCATATCACCTCATATCCCATTTTTGATTCACTGCATAGTTTCTAAGTCATCTGCACCTAGGGTTTGTGATCTGAGCAATCCAAGAGCCTCCTGAGCCACTCCAAAGGCCATCAATCACTTCAAAGGGATCCATATGTGTTCTTATATCATATTACATCCCCTCAAAGTCAAAAATGCAAAAGGATCACAAGAACTGGGATTGGTGTGGATGCAGAGCCAAGTTTGACTGCACAGTTGACCTAAAATTAGGGTTTTGGTTTCAGAGGCCATAACTCCAATTTTTTTGGTCATTCTTGTTCCCATTGGTCTCTATATGGTATAGGGAGTATGCATACCAATTTTCATGAAGAAATTCCATGGGGAAGTTATCTGATCAAGAGTTGACTTTTCAGACAAGTCAGTGTAAAATCAGGGCATCTGAGGCCCCCAAATGACCCAACCAAGGGGTGATCTTCATCATTTTGAGTGTATATGATCTTTATTTGATCATGGAAGAAGGTTGAAGTTCACAAAATTCAAGAATTTGAAGTTTTTGCAAAGTTGACTTTTTAGGGCATGGTTGACTTTTCAAGAATATGTCATTTTATGCCATTTTTCAAGCCTTGCTTTTTGATCCAAAAATACTTCAAATGAAAAAACTTTGGTCATGAAAGTTGTAGAATACATTTTTCCCTTTTCAAAAAGTACAAGAACATGATCTAATTCTTCTTGGATCAAAAGTTATAGTGTGACAAAGTTGGCAAAAATCATTAATTTTCAAGATGTGCACCAAATGAGAAACTTGCAAGAACTTTGTACCAAGGCATTTGCAACTTCTAATTGACATCAAACCATTACACAAACATGCTATGTGACCTAAAAATCAGATTTGAACCAAAACTTCTCATGTTTCATGGCTTGTGTAGCAAGATAGTCACATGTGAACCAAGAAGGAACCAACTTGCAAAACCATCATCACACTCTCACCAACTTGCTGCATTGGCTATTGAACCTTCCTAGCACTCCACACACACCATACTGCGCAGCCCATAGCCATTGTACCAGCCTAGAACACAACCCATACCTCTCTTACACAAAAGTTGACAATTTGCAAAAGTGGCCATACCAATCAATAAAGGGCAGGTCACATCATCTGACCAATGAGAGAGGTTTATGTGGACAAAATGCTAGCCATTTCATACATCAAGCAAGGCTGAAACACACAACAACATCACATACACAAACTCACCCTCACTTGCATTTTCCTTCGAATCTCTCTGCACAGCTCACAAACATTCAAACCAATTCCACACATCAACTCACCTTGCTCCATTGAGCAAAAACCAACAAGACTTAGGCCTGAATTAAGCAAGAATACCATTCCTCCATTTTCACTCTCAGAAGCAAAACCATTCGAAACTCACTCCACAGGCCATAAACACCCAAACAAACTCCACAAACCTTCTCCACTCATCATCTTGATCACAAAGAACCACTCACATTGGCCTGAAACAGCCTGAATCACCATTACCATCTTCAACTGAGCTTGAGCAGAAGCTGTTCAAACGCCTCAACCAGCCAACATAAACTCCTCCTAAGCATTCAAGGATCATCAGGGGACCAAGTAAAGTGGATTGCATCAAAGGGAGAGGTCAGAAAGCTGCTGGAGTGAAAGCTTCGAAACTCAGGTAGCTCAAGAACTTTTTTTCCAGAAATCATTTTTAAAGTTCTTAAGTTGTTCTATATGTTCTCCTGATCACTCTGAGGTCATTAGTTTTGAAAATGGTTGAGAGATGAGAGTTTAATCAGCCTCTGAAACTCTTTTGCCCTAGTTCTTGTTTGCTTCGATTCAACCATTCCTGGAAAAATAAATTTGTTTTGATTTAGGGTTTTGATTCGTGAGTGAGTGGGAATCATTTCTGTGTTTTTAGATTTCGTTTTAGATGCGTTTTGAAGGAGTTTGAGGTTTGGGGTGAACGGAGAAGATGACCGGAACACTGTTCCGGTCATCTGAAGGTGATTAGCGGCGAGATTAGGGTTTAAGCATTAATTAGCCAGGTTTGAATGCTGGCCCTTGGATATGGCGCCAGGTCAATGCGCGCGCTGGCCAGTTTGAATCTCACGCGTAGGATTTGATTACTTTTACTTTTTCAGTTTTAAATTCATTTATTTTTCTTATTTATTTCATTTGTTTTGCACAATTTATTTAAAATAGCAAAATTTGTTTAAAAATTATGAAATTTTTTATCCTGAGTTTCATTAATTTTTAAAACACAAAAATATTTTTATTTTTATTTTTAGCATTAAAAAAGTATTTTTAAATATTTAAAAGATTATTTTTAATTGATTAATGAAAATTAATTTATTAAAAATACTTTTAGGTATTTAAAAATCACCAAAAAATTCATGAAAAGTTTTAAGACATTTAGAAACATTGTGCAACCTTCAAACCAAATTTCTTTTTTGATCTTGATGCATTTTGAGAATTTTTCATTGAATTAAAATCATTTTTATGCATTATTTTGATCCAAACTTCCAAAAATCATTTCTGCCTAACCCTAAAGAGTTGGACCTTGATTCTTTTTGCATTGCATTGTGTTTAGCATGTAGTTTGTGAGATTAAATGGCCATGATTTGATCTTTCATTTTCCATTTGTTTGGTAATTTTCTTGTTAAGGAACCCTAAAACCCTAGAAAACTTTGAAAAAATCATAACTTGAAATTGGTTAAGAGTTGAGACCTCTCCTTTGGGCAGTGGGTTAGTATGGGATTAGGGGTCCTTTGAGTGCATTTTCAAATTTTTGTAATGTTGTTTGCTTCTGATTTTGGTTTTTGTTTGATGTATTGTTCATAAACCCTAATTTGGGCTTTCATATGCATCCATCTTGCATTTTCCTGCATAACATGACTTGCCATGACATTCCATGCATCCATGTGATTCATTGAACATCTTAAGACATATTGAAAGCATGTTTGATTATTGCATCATGTATTTGCCATGTTGTATGTCATGTGCACTTCATAACTTTTCATGTATGTTCATGGTTCCTAACTTGCTTCATTTGCATTCATGAACTTGTATGATCATTTCCATGTGCTGCCTCATGTTTGTAGCATCTCATAGCATCATTAGCATCATGTACATGCTTCTGGTTTTGTTTTTCATCATGTCATCCCATCCCTTTTTGCATTGCATTGCATTTCTTTTCTAACCTTTCAGGTGGTAAGTGATTTTGAGGAGTGAATTTGCCTTCACTTTTCATGCTTTATTCTTATCTCTCTCTTGCATCCATTGCTGCATTTTTGTTTGTGTTTGAGTTTGAGCTTGCTCATTCTTCCTCTTCCCACTTTCTTTCTTCAAGTGACTTGACTTCTTGAATGAAGCAAGTTGCTTTGCTTCTCCTGATCCTTTCATCTGTTTCCTGGTGGTTCCATTGAAGACTTCTCTTGTAAACCTCACAAACCTTAAGGACAACCAAGCATGACAATGATTAGGGTTTTGATTAGTCTCCCCTCTTAGTTTTACCTTTGTGTCTCTTTTGAGTCTTCTCTTCTCATCTCATAATCAGGGACTAAACCCTAAAGGCTTTAAGGCTTTGTGATTAAGCTTATGCCTGCATCCTTCTCTTAGGGTTCTAATTCTTCCTTAATTGGTTAAGAAGGACTAACCCTAGTGTTAATGGACAAGTCCCCCTCAAGTTGTCTTACAAATCATAAAACTCACTTCATCATCATATCATTAAATAAAATCCACTTAATCAAAGGTTTGTTTTGTCATGAGTTTAATCCCTAATCATGGATTAAGTTGAGGAGCTTTCCTCAGCTTAAACATTCTCATCTATTATCCTTCTATTAGGATGGTGTAATGGTGCTGTTTAATCCCTGATTATGGCTTAACCTCATTACTTAACACTAAACAAAAACAACAAAAACATCTAAATAATCACAAGTAAGATAATGATCCTAATCCTACATCAAATGGTGATTAAGTGTGAGAATCTGACTTCACACTTAAGGTATTCTCATTACCCCTAATCAGAGGGAAGATGTGATGAGTTTACTAAATCCATTGGTTTAGACTTAAGCTCATTAACTTATGACAAAATCCAAAAACAATAAAAGACTGAAAACACAAAAACAAACAATAATCGTCTCCTCCGGGATTCTTTTCTCATCTCATTCACTCACAAACGAGAGCTCGCTTCTTCCGTCTAATGCAAGACAGTTTGCACCTGAGCCAGAAAGGTCATACACTTGAGCATAGGCAAGTAAGCAGTTCACAAGTCAATTCATCTTTCAGTCTCTTTGGGTCGAACTACGGTGTTCTGACTTCCTCATTGCACGAGAGGATACGTAGGCATAACTTAACAGTTATCGAACAAAAGTCTCTGTATATTCCCCCTCTTTCCAGTTTTATTCTTTAAGCCTCATGATCTTGAGCATTTCACTCCTTTATCTTATTCTTGTTCCTTACACTGACACTGTCCATATTACACACTTCACTTCTTTTACACTGACACCTGTACATTTTGTTTCCCAGCTCTTTTACACACAAATTGCACTGACACTACCCCTTTAAAACACAAATCTTTTAAGCGTGGATCCCGTCGAGTACGACGGACAATCTGGGTGCTAATACCTTCCCAGGTTGTAACCAACCCCCTTTCTCAGTCTCTCTGGTTCGCAACCGTCTTATCCGTATCTTTCTAGGCTTATGCAGCATTGCCTTTCCTCCGGGATAAAAATGCCTAGCTGGCGACTCTTTTCATCTCCAGTGAGTTCACGGCTGTGTGTTCTCATTGTTCCTCTCGCCGACCGTTCGCGTCTGTACCTTTATCTGGGCCTGGTCCCACTTATCGGGAGCGACAGCTTGGCGACTCTGCTGGGGAGCCTTATATTGCAACCAGGGCTTCTGGTTCTTTTTGTGGGTTCCTCCTAGCGCTTGATTGATTTGTGTTTACTGGGGTGTTATGTGCTTATTTGTGTTTGTATATGTTTTATTTTTTGCTTTATGTACAGTTTGTTTTATTACTTACTTTACTGCTTTACATATATCATACTGTCATGCTGTCTGGCTGGATCTGGTTTTGCTTTGGTGGGTGGGTGTTCCATTGAGAGTTAAGGTCCTATACCTGGGACCTGAGTGACACCTAGGCTAGAGTGGTTCATATTCTTTCCCATTCCATCTCGGTCTGGTGCGGGAATATGAAACACGGTTCAGATATGGGTTTCTTCTTGAGAACTATGTGTTGCAGATTTCCTGCAATGCTAGGGCTATCTGGGAAGCCTGCTAAGACTGGATGACCTTTAGTATTGACCTTCAGAAACTGAGGTGAATTATAGGAGGAACTTTTATGGTTATTGTAAACACTGTACCTCCGGGTTAGGAGTGTTTACACTTCTCATAACTGATCCAAGTCTGAGGATCCTTGTTTTAGAACACTACCTGTGAGGGGGTTGGGCTGTTTACAGGTTTGCAGGTACCCTTGGCCTCGACATACCCTGTTACTTTGTTTGATTAAGAATACTCCATGTTGGAACAGTTCTTGTGATTCTAAACCCTGGACATGTGGCTCTTTATTTGAGTCCCCCACCTTGGTTACTGGATTTATAGACCTCCATCTGGAATTCTTGAACATACTTGGACCTATACCAAGGCATTTGATCAGATCTGGCTCAGTCACAAACCCTTGCATATCATTTGCATACATAAACATTGCATCATATTGACATTTGCTTATTTGTGTTTCAGGGTATCCATCTTCATTTGGTTCTGGTTTTGACCCTATCTTCAGTTTTTGACCCATCTTGACCAGCATCTGCTTCAGTTATCAGATACCTGCACCAGCCAATCAGTGGCCCATTATTCAGTATCCTCACCAGCACTTGTCTCTACTCAGTCTCAACATTATGGCACCTAAAAAGAGCAACATCACCTACCACTTCTTCCAGCCAGAGCTATCTGACATCAGGAGGATTCAGACCCTGATCACTCCAGATCACATACCATTGTTCAGGGAACATTATGGAGATATACTTGATATGGTTATGGATCTGGACCCTTCACAGAGATGCCTGATCCACACTTGCCTTCAGTTTTATGATCCCCCATTGAGGTGTTTTACTTTCCAAGACATTCAGTTGGGCCCTCTATTGGAAGAATACTCATCATTGGTTGGTATACCTATCAGGGGTGGAATCCCTTTCAACCCTGAGATGGTCTTTCCTGGTAATGGAGAAGTAGCCAAGGCTATGCATCTGGAACCTGTTCTGATTGAGCAGCATATGACTTCTAAAGCTGGAATCCCTGGCTTCCATCTGGATTTCTTGATCTCTCAAGCTACCCTGAAAGCTTCTTTAGGAGAGTGGAAAGCTGTCTGTGCTTTATTGGCCCTGAGCATATATGGAATTGTATTGTTTGCAGATGAGCCTCGATTCATTAGCAAGAATGCAATCCATCTTTTCATCCTGAAGAACCCAGTACCCACTTTATTGGGGGATCTCTATTATTCAGTACATCAGAGGAATGAAAAGCAGAAGGGAAGATTAGTGAGATGTTGTGCTCCATTGTTCCATACTTGGCTTCTCAGGCATCTACCCAGGACAGATGCATTTTTGAATCCTCATCAGCAGAAAAACTGGGCTAAGAGACTCACTGCTCTAACTTCAGCCGATATCAGATGGTGCACCCAAAGCACCAAGGGCAGGGATATCATCACCAGCTGCGGGCATTTTCCCAATGTGCCCCTAATAGGAGTTAAGGGTAGTATTAATTACAACCCTCTGCTGTTTAGAAGACAACTGGGTTATGCACTGGTCCACACTCCTAAGGCACAGGACTTGGTTGAGACTCTTTATTGTGAGAACAAGCCTAATCTGGCTATTGTTAGGCAGGCTGCTTGGGCCTGGGATAATGTTCAAACCAAGGGAGTAACCATTTTGGGGAAGTGCAGCAATGTGGCATCAGCACAATATTATGAATGGTCCCATGCCAGGGCTCAATTCTCTGGAATGCCCTTTACCATAGAAGATATGCCTGAATCATCTTCAGCACCACCCCCTGCCACTATCAGTTTGGAGGAGTTTGAGAGCTTGAAGGAAAGAAATGAGAAGCTAACCCAGGCTTTGCAGAAGACCCTCCGGGAGAGGAGTGATGGTAGGATGGAGATTGAGAGGTTGGAGAAGTTGAGAGTGGAGCATCTGACTAAGATTGAGAAGTCTGGGGATTATATCAAAAAGTCTAAGGCTGGAGAACAAATTCTGAAGAATGCTTGCAAGGAAGCCCAGTTCCAGAGAGCAAGGACAGACTTGTATCTAAAGGAGAGTCAGGCTAGGTGGGTCAGGATCACCGAAGCTCGTACTCTGGAAGACAAGAGAGTTCAAGACAAGATGGAGCAAATGGAAGCTAGTGCAAAAGAACAGCAAGAAGCCCTGGCAGCAGCCCAGAAGGAGATATCAGAGCTAAAGATCAAAGCTGGAGTGAAGAGGTCAAAGGACCAAAGCCAGCACAAGAAACTAACAGCAGCCGTTACGACCCGGAATCTCCTCATCAGGAATCTCACGGAGCGTCCGGCTGATCCTGTGACCGAAGCACTTCTCAAGGAAGTTCGTGAGGATGAGTTTGGTCTTAGTGTTTGACCATTTGTTTGTTGTTGCTTTCATTCCATGTACTTTTATTTTCCTGTAATGTATTTTGACCCCTCAGAGGGCTTGTATTTGTAAACAAACTATGTACCATTTTGCTTTTGTAATATATGTATTAGTTTGTTCCATCCGAGTTTCACTTCAAAAGCAACATCAACAACATCTTCAAGGGTCTGGAAGGGTCAAAACTTAATGCCAAGTCGGATGCCTTGAAAACAAATAAGCATAATTGCATTGCATGCTAACCCCTTTGTTTGTTTTGTAGGTTTTTGTTTTATTGCTGCTAACTCTGTTGTGATGTTCAGGAACTATTGCTCGGCGCCGGGTATTTCCCCTCAACCGTCCGCACCGTTATCCAACCCGTAACAACCTCCCGGGCATTCAAATGGATCAGATGCAGCAGGACCTTACTGAGGTCAGGAACCAAATGACCAACGAGAGGTTGGAAATGAGGAACCAGATGACTCAGTTTATGGAAGTGATGAACAACATGGCTCAGAGCCAGGAAAGATTGAGGGCCATGGTGGAAAGGCAGAATCAAGAAGATCCACATATAGGAACTGCTGGCACAAGCAATAACGAGAGGGTCCAACCTCATGTCAATCCCCCTGTATTTGGACCCCACCTCCATCCTAAGGTCACCATCCCTGCAAATGTTCAAGGGACTGCCACTGCAGCCAGGGTACTGCAAGAAGACCCCCAAGAGGATCAATTCACAGTAATGGGTGCTGGGGAAGAAGCCTATGATAGAAGGCTGGATGAGATAGCTGAGAAATTAAGGTCCTTAGAGTCTCAAAACTCTTTGGGTTTCGATGTCATGGACATGGGCTTGGTAGACGGGGTCAGGATTCCCCATAAGTTCAAGCCTCCTTGTTTTGAAAAATATAACGGGACTTCATGCCCCCGGACTCATTTACAATCATTTCTGGGGAGGCTGAAGGCCTATACTATGGATGAGAAGCTCTGGATGTTCTATTTCGAGGATAGCTTAACCGGAGCGTCAAGAGAATGGTACTCTCACCTGACAAGGGCAACTATCAGGTGTTGGAAGGACCTGGCAGAGGCCTTCATCAGACAGTATCAGTACAACTTAGATATGGCACCCAACAGGACCCTCCTAATGGGAATGTCACAATCTTTAAGGGAAAGTTTCCGAGAATATGCCCAGAGATGGAGGCAATTGGCTGCTGCTGTTCAGCCACCTATGTCTGAGAGGGAAATGGCAGATATGTTCATGAACACCCTTCAGGGGACATATATTGACAGGCTGGCTGCTTTCTCTTCCACCAGCTTTGCAGATGTCGTCATAGCTGGAGAGAGAATTGAAAGCCTGTTGAAAATGGGTAAGATATCTGACAACGGTGCCAGCTCGTCCAGTAGTACAAGAAAGCCTTTCGCGGGCCCAAGAAGAACTGGCGAGACCAATGCCATCCACACCAACAGGGGCAGACCCCAATATGTTCACAGATCAGTGGCAGCAGTCACCATTCCCGCTCCAGCTCATCCTCAGCCAACTTATCAACCTCCGCAACAAAACTATCAACAACAACCTCAGTACCATCAACAGAATCAGTATCCTCCGAGAAGTTACAACAACAGCAACACCAACAACAATAACCAGCAAAGGCCATTCCAACAGAGGCCTTCTCAAGCCAACAGGGTAATCGATCTGATCCCTATGCCATATGCTACATTGCTGCCACAACTCCTGAAACTCAACCTAGTTGAGCTAAGGACGTTGGCACCTCCTGATCCCAACAGTCTACCCAGGAATTATGATCCCAACGCCAGATGTGCCTTCCATTCAAATGCACCTGGCCACAGTACAGAAAAGTGCAGAGCTTTGCACATGAAGGTACAAGACCTGGTAGACTCAAAAGCTCTGAATTTTGCACCACCACCTAATGTCAATAAGAACCCCATGCCAAACCACGGTGGTCCCAGGATTAACGCTATTGAAGAAGACAAGCCGTCTTATTTAATAACCAGTGTGGGTCAGATCCGGACACCGTTGGTAGAAATTAAGGCTCAGCTCCTCGAATGTCAAATGTTCCCGGGGTGTGAGTTGGGGTGTGCCTACTGCAATATTTCAGTCAATGGGTGCGATAACCTGAGGAATGGCATAGACGGTCTCATTCAGAGTGGCCAACTTCAGATCACCACGTCATTTCCTACAAATCCAGCAATCTCACCAGCAACAATTCCTGAACCTCCTACAACTGCAACAACCATTGTTCCTGACAATTCTTCGGCTTCATCAACAAGTGCTCCATCTGTCATTTCAACTGACCAGATATCAACAAATGTTCCTTTTACAACTCCTACAACAACAACATCCATCCTTCCACCAATGTCTCCTACAACACCAGCAACAAATCATGAAGATATCTCAACTGTCACAATATTTTATGATCCTGAAAACAACTCTGTCTATGACTCAGAAAGTGTTGTTCCCATCAGAGCACCAGTTACAATTTATTACGATCCACAGACTATCACAATCCCTTCAGCAGCTGCAATCAGTCCAGTCACTATCACGGTGCCTGGACCAGTACCTTATGAAAGCAGCAATGCCATCCCGTGGCATTACGGCTCTGACCTGTACTGTGAAGGACAAAGAATCACTTTTGAATCATCAACCCCTGCACCACAAATTGACAATGTGGGAGGAGGCGGAGGCTTCACTCGAAGCGGACGTCTTTTCGCTCCACAAATTCAGAGACCCACTGCCGAAGCAGAAGCTGCTGCTAAAGCAAAAGGAAAGAGCTTGGTGCAGGAAGACCAAGCTGTTAAAGAAGCTTTGAAAACACCCTTCGATCAAGAGGTTGATGAGTTCATGCGAATCATCAAGAAGAGTGATTATAAAATAGTGGATCAGCTTCATCAGACGCCTTCCAAGATCTCAATCCTATCATTGCTTATGTGCTCCGAAGCCCATCGGAATGCACTACTCAAAGTCTTGCACGCAGCTTACGTGCCTGAAGAGATCACTGTCAATCAACTGGAAGCTGTAGTTGGAAATGTTAATGCTAGTCACGGACTAGGGTTCACCAATACTGATTTGACTACGGAAGGCCGCAACCATAACAAAGCCTTGCACATAACCATGGAATGTAAACGTGCAGTCCTTTCCCATGTGCTGGTAGACATGGGGTCATCCCTCAATGTCTTACCTAAAAAGGCCCTGGTGAAGCTAGAATATGACGGATTGGCGTTAAGACCCAGCAACCTGGTGGTGAGAGCCTTTGATGGTTCAAAGAGATCGGTTCCGGGAGAGATTGAGTTGCCCATAACAATTGGCCCGCAGACCTTCAAAACGACCTTCTACGTGATGGATATACAGCCTGCCTACAGCTGTCTATTGGGTAGGCCATGGATTCACGCCGCTGGCGCCGTGACCTTTACCCTTCACCAGAAGTTAAAATATGAGTGGGAGGGTCAAATCGTTACAATCTGTGGAGAGGAGGATATTTTTGTCAGCCACCTGGCTACCTATAAGTATATTGAGATGGATGGGGAGATCCATGAAACAATGAGCCAAGATTTTGAAGCCTTGAATGTCAATGAAACATCTGTTGTGCCTGGTACTTCAATATCATCATACCAACAAGCCCGGAAGGTTGTTGAGGAAGGAACTGCCCAAGGCTGGGGCAAACTGTTATCGGTGGAGAAGAAAGAGGACAGATTTGGGTTGGGTTACAAACCAACTCAACAAGATCAAGCAGAGGCTGCAAAGGAGCCCGACTTTGTGAGTGGGGGGATGCTCACCCCTGATGCTGTCAACTGTTTGGAAGATGAGCTGGAAGAAGAACGCAACCTGGAAAGCTGGATTCGTCCAAAGATCCCGGGGAGCAGTGTCTCAAGCTGGTCTTCCCAGGAAATTATAAGAGTTACTCATGCAGAGTAATTATTATTTCCTGTATTTTTATAGCATGCATCAAAGTCTTGCATCTTGCCCAAGATGACAAGGCTCATTTTGTAATCGGGCCATCTGTACTTTTTGTGCAAACAAGATTAATCAATGAAATATCAGACATCTTTTTGCAAATGAGTCTTTTTCTTTTCCGCTCACTGTTTTTCCATTTTTCTTTTTGTACAAAAAAATAAATGGCAGTGTTTTCAAAATGACAACTTTATTTCACTTTTTTAAACAAGATTAAAATCAATCACTAAAATGAACAAACTGAACCCTTGCAGAGTGTGCCTTCCGGACAGCACCGACAACAGCACGGCTATGACTTCGTATGACTTTGACAATCCGATCAATCAAGCCGATGAAGGGGTTGAAGAAGAGTATGAGCTTCCTGAAGAGCTAGCCAGGTTATTAAGGCAAGAGGAAAAGGTTATTACTCCTCACCAGGAGGAGGTTGAAGTGATTAATCTTGGTACAGATGAAGACGTAAAAGAGGTTAAAATCGGGGCCTGCTTACAAGACTCAGTGAAGAAACAACTGATTGACCTGCTTCAAGAATATGTGGACGTGTTTGCTTGGTCTTATCAAGATATGCCAGGGTTGGACACCGACATTGTTGTGCACAAGCTGCCTTTGAGAGAAGAATGTCCACCGGTCAAACAGAAGCTGCGCCGCACCCGCCCAGACATGGCAATGAAAATCAAGGAGGAGGTACAAAAGCAATGGGACGCCGGGTTCCTTGCTGTAACTAGCTATCCACCATGGGTTGCTAATATAGTACCTGTGCCAAAGAAAGACGGCAAAGTAAGAATGTGTGTTGACTACCGGGATCTGAACAGAGCCAGCCCGAAAGATGATTTCCCTTTACCTCACATTGATGTATTGGTGGATAATACGGCTCAGTTCTCGGTATTCTCCTTCATGGATGGATTTTCAGGATACAACCAGATTAAGATGTCACCTGAAGACATGGAGAAGACAACCTTCATCACGCCCTGGGGCACGTTCTGCTACAAGGTAATGCCATTTGGGTTGAAGAATGCTGGTGCGACATATCAACGGGCTATGGTGACATTATTCCACGATATGATCCATAAAGAAATCGAGTGTTATGTGGATGACATGATTGCCAAGTCCCTTACTGAAGAAGATCACCTGGTAAATCTGCTCAAGCTGTTCAAGCGTCTGAGGAAGTATCAACTGAAATTGAACCCCAACAAGTGCACATTCGGGGTACGATCTGGTAAGCTGCTGGGTTTTATCGTGAGCGAGAAGGGGATTGAAGTTGACCCTGATAAAGTCAAACAGAGAAAGAAGTTCGAGGGTTCTTAGGTCGATTGAACTACATCTCACGGTTCATATCTCACCTTACGGCTACCTGTGAACCCTTGTTCAAGTTGTTAAGAAAAGAACAGACGGTCAGGTGGAATGAAGACTGCCAGAAGGCTTTTGACAAGATCAAGGAGTACTTACAAGAACCTCCCATCCTTATGCCTCCAGTTGAAGGAAGACCTCTGATAATGTACTTGACAGTACTAGAAGAGTCAATGGGGTGTGTGCTGGGCCAGCATGACGAGTCTGGTCGAAAAGAGTATGCAATATACTACCTAAGCAAAAAGTTTACCGACTGTGAACAACGTTATTCACTACTCGAGAAAACTTGCTGTGCTTTAGCGTGGGCTGCTCGCCGACTGAGACAGTATATGTTGACCCACACTACTTTATTGATATCAAAGATGGACCCAGTTAAGTACATTTTTGAGAAGCCAGCACTTACCGGACGGGTTGCAAGATGGCAAATGATCCTTACAGAATATGACATCCAATACACATCTCAGAAAGCCATCAAGGGCAGTGTATTGTCTGAATATCTTGCTGAGCAACCCATCGATGATTACCAGCCTATGAGATTTGACTTCCCTGATGAAGACATCATGTTCATAAAAGCAAAAGATCATGAAGAGCCTGTTCACACTGAAGGGCCTGACCCGGAAGAAGAGTGGACTATGATGTTTGATGGGGCTGTTAATATGAATGGTCGTGGTGTTGGTGCAGTACTCATTACTCCTAAGGGAGTCCACATGCCTTTCTCAGCAAAGCTCACTTTCAACTGCACTAACAACGAAGCTGAATACGAAGCTTGCATTATGGGTCTTGAGGAAGCCATTGACCTCAGGATCAAGACATTGACCGTATTCGGAGATTCAGCTCTGGTAATCAATCAAACCAACGGCAAATGGTACACACACCAGGATCATCTGATACCTTACAGGGATTGTACAAGGAGGTTATTGACTTTCTTCACAACAGTCAAGCTTGAGTATATCCCTCGGGACGAGAATCAGTTTGCAGATGCTCTGGCTACCATTTCGTCCATGATCAAAGTTCAGGCTGCCAACTTCGTACCTCAGATTTCAGTGTCCAGGCTTGACAGACCAGCATATGTGTTCGCAGCAGATGTTGTTAAAGATGATAAGCCTTGGTTCCACGACATTAAGTGCTTCTTGGAGGACCAAACATACCCACCTGGGGCATCTTCCAATGATAATAAGACTTTGAGAAGGCTTACAGGTAGTTTCTTTCTGAACACTGATGGGTCTTTATACAAAAGGAACTTTGATATGGTACTCCTCAGATGTGTTGACAAGACAGAAGCAGATTTGTTGATGCATGAAGTGCACGAAGGATCTTTTGGTACCCATGCCGGAGGGCATGCCATGGCTAAGAAATTGTTAAGATCAGGATATTACTGGATCACAATGGATGCAGACTGTTGTGCTTATGCCAGGAAATGCCATAAATGCCAGATCTATGCAGATAAGGTGCATGTGCCTCCCAATCCCTTGAACATAATGTCTTCACCCTGGCCCTTTGCTATGTGGGGCATTGATATGATTGGCAAGATTGAGCCAACTGCTTCAAATGGCCACAGATTCATCTTGGTCGCCATTGATTACTTCACCAAGTGGGTCGAAGCAGCCTCATATGCAAATGTTACAAGACAAGTGGTAGCCAGATTTCTGAAGAGAGATATCATCTGTCGATACGGAGTTCCCGAGCGAATCATTACTGATAATGGTTCCAATTTAAACAACAAAATGATGGCAGAGCTGTGCCGGGACTTCAAAATTCAACATCACAATTCTTCTCCTTACAGGCCAAAGATGAATGGCGCTGTTGAGGCGGCTAATAAGAATATTAAGAAGATTGTGCAGAAGATGGTAGTCACTTACAAAGACTGGCATGAAATGCTACCGTTTGCCTTGCATGGGTACCGCACGTCAATCAGAACATCCACTGGGGCAACACCATATCAGCTTGTGTATGGTATGGAAGCAGTCCTACCTGTTGAAGTTGAATTACCCTCTCTGCGGGTACTAATGGATGTTAAGCTGAACGAAGCAGAATGGGTCCGGGCCCGATACGAGCAACTGAGTCTGATTGAAGAGAAAAGATTGGCTGCAATCTGCCATGGGCAGCTATATCAGAAAAGGATGAAGAAAGCCTTCGATCAGAAAGTCAGGCATCGAGAGTACCAAGTAGGAGATCTTGTGCTGAAAAGAATTCTTCCTCCTCATACAGACCACAGGGGCAAGTGGACTCCGAACTACGAAGGACCATTTGTGGTAAAGAAAGTTTTTTCCGGTGGAGCACTGATGCTCAGCACCATGGATGGTGAAGATTTCCCGTCCCCTGTGAATTCAGATATAGTTAAAAAATACTTCGCATAAAATGACCCGCTGGACACGAAAACAGAATGTAAGTCCAGGCAAAAATAGGGCATCCCGGCGAGTCAAAAACAGAATAAAAGACTCGGGCAAAAATAAGGGAAAATAAGCAAAAAATGTACACCCGCTGAGTTGAAAAGCCGCATTGGACAGCTCAGGCAGAAATGGGTATCCCGATGGATTGAAAACCCGAAAGGGCGATCCATGCAAAATAAGGGAATAAGCGAACAACTGCATTCTGAATTCGTTTGTATCACTTACAACTTGGTAAAGCTTCGAAAGGATCAAGCCTCAATCGGAATCAACATTCCTCGGAAAGCAAGATGAGAAGAACGTCAAAAGTCATACGGGTCATAGTGAAGAGGAAGCTCCTTAAAGTGTCATCAACACTGCCAACATTCTGTTTCTCAATTTGTAATGATCTCCTCATTTCAGGGGATATGTTCCTTTGACTGTATCTCGCCGATTCAGGGCATGTGAATTAATAAAATCAGATTTTCAGTCATGTCTCGTTTTGTACATTTTATTTGCAAAAAATGTCTGATGTTTTAAAAGAAAAAACTGATTGCATAAGAATACAGATGCTTATCTTCAAATAAAAACATGCTTGCAGGAAATATGCTTACTCTCAGAAGTATCTAAACTCCTATGACGGAATCCAGTAAAGGATACCTCGGGATTATCTTGTGCGTTTCTCTATCTTTTTCAGGATTGCAGGTATCCAGAATGAAACTTGGGGCATGTAAGCTTCATCCCAGCAAGCTGGCAAATCAACACTCAATTTTAGCACCCGAAGTGCTCTCTCCCCAGCTGGGTTGCCTCCCATGACTCCTCCCAGCTGAGTTTGCCACTTATTGCTCCTCCCCATCAGAGTTGCCAGGCATCACAGAAGGCGCCCATATCCCCGGCTGAGTCAAGAATCTACTTCAGCAGAATCCCTAGGGAGATCTCAATGATTTCTCTTTCTCCCCAGCCGAGTTGTCATCCTCAGCCAAAGTACAAAAGCCAAGGAGCTCTCCCCAGAGCTGCAGCCTCTATCCAGAAGAGCAACGCATAGAAGATCACAACAGAGTGAAGAAAGCTTCTACAAACCCCAGCTGGGTCCTATATTACAAGGATATGTCCATCAGTGGCCCGAATCCCCAAGCAGATATCATATCATCAGATCTACCCATGATCTCATCCCCAGCTGGGATGTCTACTTCAAACGGATCGATCAAAGATCCTCGCAGCAACGGGACCCGGATCCCGGTTTGGTATCTTTGCATAATCATAGCATTTGCATCATATTCACCCACAAAGCGTAGCATTCCGTTTAATACGGAGCATTAAGGCAAAAATCAAACATGTTGCATAATCATAAGTCATGGTCTGAATCAAAACACCTGTGAATATTATCAAATCCATCAACAATACACGGAATGCTCCCCGTATTCCCCGGCAGAGAGCCCAGACACTTCTCTTGCAAATACGGACACTTCCTGACACCCGTCCGTGCCATACCCCCGACAGAAAGCCAAGACATCATCTTTGCACTCACCTACTTGTATATACAATTCCTTGACACCCGTCCGTGTCATTTCCCCAGCGCAGTCGCCTACACTTTTACAACCCATATACTTGTTGATATTATTATACTTTTCTCTCTCGACACTCGTCCGTGTCACTCTCTCCAGCAGACAAACCCTCATCCATACGATGCTCATGCTCACTACTCATGTTACACTCATACAGATACTCGTCCGTATCTTGTATATACCATTCATATTCCACAGATTCAACACTAGTCCTTGTTCTTTGTTAACAAGATGGTACTCGTCCGTATCATCATCTCAGAACATGCGTCAAGCGTTTGTTTCTACATGATACTCGTCCGTATCATAGTCTTAAATATGTTTGTCCGCATCTTTAATCCATACACCGTGTCAAACACTTATGTCCTCTTGAATATAGACACTCGTCTGTGCCTACTATTCCCCAGAAGAGTCCTCTCAGATTCAACACTCGTCCGTGTTCTCTGTTAACCAGATGATACTCGTCCGTATCATCGTCTTTGAACACGTGTCAGTATTTGTTTCTATCCGATACTCGTCCGTATCGTAGTCTTAAGGGTGCTCGTCCGCATCTTTAATCTATACATAAATACCAAACACTTATACCTTTTTGTTTCTTGGATGTAAACACCCGTCCGTGTTTACTATTCCCCGGTAGATCGCCAACAAAGCAAATTTTCCTTCTTATCTGACACTCGTCCTGTGTCATGATAAACCCTGAGAGCAGCCGTACCCTGCTAGGTGGTCGTCCTCCACCTCTTGATGGTCGTCCTCCATCACGCTCATCTGATGGCCGTCCCCATCGTTGATATTCAGCAGCCGTACCCTGCTAGGAGGTCATCCTCCACCTCTTGATGGTCGTCCTCCATCACGCTCATCCGATGGCCGTCCCCATCGTTGATATTTAGCAGCCGTCCCCCGCTAGGTGGTCGTCCTCCACCCGTTGATGATCGTCCTTCATCATTTTATCCAATGGTCGTCCCCATTGTTGATTTTGGTTATCTGGCATTCGTCCTATGTCATGATAAACCCTGAGAGCATCCGTCCCCTGCTAGGTGGTCGTCCTCCACCTCTTGATGGTCGTCCTCCATCATGCTCATCCGATGGCCGTCCCCATCGTTGATATTTTCGGCAGCCGTACCCTGCCAGGTGGTCGTCCTCCACCTTTGATGGTCGTCCCCATCATAATTCCTTTATTCCCCAACAGAGCAGCCGTCCCCTGCTAGGTGATCGTCCTTCACCTTTGATGGCCGTACCCCATCATCTGTTTATTTCATTTATTCTTTAACCCGATGGCCGTCCCCGTCGTGGTCCCTTTTCTTTTAGCCCGATGGCCGTCCCCATCGTTGGTTATTTTGCTTTGTGAACTTGACGGCCGTCCCCGTCATGTTTTCCCCAGAGAATTTTACAACTTTATCGTGATGGCCGTCCCCATCATAATTTCTTATTTTTCCCAGCTAGTCGGCCGTCCCCGTCTTGGCTTTACCTTTTATCCCCAGCATGTCGACCGTCCCCGTCATTGCTTTATTTTCAGCACTTTCTCAGCATGTCGGCCGTCCCCGTCATTGCTCTTTACCCAGCAGTCGTCCTCTGCTCGACGGTCGTCCTCCGTCGCCCACACTTTACAATATACTTTATTTCCCTTTTACAATCTATATCCCTTTTCTTCTTCATTCTGTGAGTGCAAATTTTGGACTGTCTTTGGTATTCAACCACAAGTTATCTTGTTTGCCTGTTAAGCCGTCGCTTACAACCTGCACAGCTAACTCATGTTTGAATAGGGGCAGCTGTAAACACCCCAAATTTGCCCTCACCCATTCACACCATGGCTTGTGATCATTTCATATGCATAAACACAATCATATCACCTCATATCCCATTTTTGATTCACTGCATAGTTTCTAAGTCATCTGCACCTAGGGTTTGTGATCTGAGCAATCCAAGAGCCTCCTGAGCCACTCCAAAGGCCATCAATCACTTCAAAGGGATCCATGTGTGTTCTTATATCATATTACATCCCCTCAAAGTCAAAAATGCAAAAGGATCACAAGAACTGGGATTGGTGTGGATGCAGAGCCAAGTTTGACTACAAAGTTGACCTAAAATTAGGGTTTTGGTTTCAGAGGCCATAACTCCAATTTTTTTGGTCATTCTTGTTCCCATTGGTCTCTATATGGTATAGGGAGTATGCATACCAATTTTCATGAAGAAATTCCATGGGGAAGTCATCTGATCAAGAGTTGACTTTTCAGACAAGTCAGTGTAAAATCAGGGCATCTGAGGCCCCCAAATGACCCAACCAAGGGGTGATCTTCATCATTTTGAGTGTATATGATCTTTATTTGATCATGGAAGAAGGTTGAAGTTCACAAAATTCAAGAATTTGAAGTTTTTGCAAAGTTGACTTTTTAGGGCATGGTTGACTTTTCAAGAATATGTCATTTTATGCCATTTTTCAAGCCTTGCTTTTTGATCCAAAAATACTTCAAATGAAAAAACTTTGGTCATGAAAGTTGTAGAATACATTTTTCCCTTTTCAAAAAGTACAAGAACATGATCTAATTCTTCTTGGATCAAAAGTTATGGTGTGACAAAGTTGGCAAAAATCATTAATTTTCAAGATGTGCACCAAATGAGAAACTTGCAAGAACTTTGTACCAAGGCATTTGCAACTTCTAATTGACATCAAACCATTACACAAACATGCTATGTGACCTAAAAATCAGATTTGAACCAAAACTTCTCATGTTTCATGGCTTGTGTAGCAAGATAGTCACATGTGAACCAAGAAGGAACCAACTTGCAAAACCATCATCACACTCTCACCAACTTGCTGCATTGGCTATTGAACCTTCCTAGCACTCCACACACACCATGCTGCGCAGCCCATAGCCATTGTACCAGCCTAGAACACAACCCATACCTCTCTTACACAAAAGTTGACAATTTGCAAAAGTGGCCATACCAATCAATAAAGGGCAGGTCACATCATCTGACCAATGAGAGAGGTTTATGTGGACAAAATGCTAGCCATTTCATACATCAAGCAAGGCTGAAACACACAACAACATCACATACACAAACTCACCCTCACTTGCATTTTCCTTTGAATCTCTCTGCACAGCTCACAAACATTCAAACCAATTCCACACATCAACTCACCTTGCTCCATTGAGCAAAAACCAACAAGACTTAGGCCTGAATCAAGCAAGAACACCATTCCTCCATTTTCACTCTCAGAAGCAAAACCATTCGAAACTCACTCCACAGGCCATAAACACCCAAACAAACTCCACAAACCTTCTCCACTCATCATCTTGATCACAAAGAACCACTCACATTGGCCTGAAACAGCCTGAATCACCATTACCATCTTCAACTGAGCTTGAGCAGAAGCTATTCAAACGCCTCAACAAGCCAACATAAACTCCTCCTAAGCATTCAAGGATCATCAGGGGACCAAGTAAAGTGGATTGCATCAAAGGGAGAGGTCAGAAAGCTGCTGGAGTGAAAGCTTCGAAACTCAGGTAGCTCAAGAACTTTTTTTCCAGAAATCATTTTTAAAGTTCTTAAGTTGTTCTATATGTTCTCCTGATCACTCTGAGGTCATTAGTTTTGAAAATGGTTGAGAGATGAGAGTTTAATCAGCCTCTGAAACTCTTTTGCCCTAGTTCTTGTTTGCTTCAATTCAGCCATTCCTGGAAAAATAAATTTGTTTTGATTTAGGGTTTTGATTCGTGAGTGAGTGGGAATCATTTCTGTGTTTTTAGATTTCGTTTTAGATGCGTTTTGAAGGAGTTTGAGGTTTGGGGTGAACGGAGAAGATGACCGGAACACTGTTCCGGTCATCTGAAGGTGATTAGCGGCGAGATTAGGGTTTAAGCATTAATTAGCCAGGTTTGAATGCTGGCCCTTGGATATGGCGCCAGGTCAATGCGCGCGCTGGCCAGTTTGAATCTCACGCGTAGGATTTGATTACTTTTACTTTTTCAGTTTTAAATTCATTTATTTTTCTTATTTATTTCATTTGTTTTGCACAATTTATTTAAAATAGCAAAATTTGTTTAAAAATTATGAAATTTTTTATCCTGAGTTTCATTAATTTTTAAAACACAAAAATATTTTTATTTTTATTTTTAGCATTAAAAAAGTATTTTTAAATATTTAAAAGATTATTTTTAATTGATTAATGAAAATTAATTTATTAAAAATACTTTTAGGTATTTAAAAATCACCAAAAAATTCATGAAAAGTTTTAAGACATTTAGAAACATTGTCCAACCTTCAAACCAAATTTCTTTTTTGAACTTGATGCATTTTTAGAATTTTTCATTGAATTAAAATCATTTTTATGCATTATTTTGATCCAAACTTCCAAAAATCATTTCTGCCTAACCCTAAAGAGTTGGACCTTGATTCTTTTTGCATTGCATTGTGTTTAGCATGTAGTTTGTGAGATTAAATGGCCATGATTTGATCTTTCATTTTCCATTTGTTTGGTAATTTTCTTGTTAAGGAACCCTAAAACCCTAGAAAACTTTGAAAAAATCATAACTTGAAATTGGTTAAGAGTTGAGACCTCTCCTTTGGGCAGTGGGTTAGTATGGGATTAGGGGTCCTTTGAGTGCATTTTCAAATTTTTGTAATGTTGTTTGCTTCTGATTTTGGTTTTTGTTTGATGTATTGTTCATAAACCCTAATTTGGGCTTTCATATGCATCCATCTTGCATTTTCCTGCATAACATGACTTGCCATGACATTCCATGCATCCATGTGATTCATTGAACATCTTAAGACATATTGAAAGCATGTTTGATTATTGCATCATGTATTTGCCATGTTGTATGTCATGTGCACTTCATAACTTTTCATGTATGTTCATGGTTCCTAACTTGCTTCATTTGCATTCATGAACTTGTATGATCATTTCCATGTGCTGCCTCATGTTTGTAGCATCTCATAGCATCATTAGCATCATGTACATGCTTCTGGTTTTGTTTTTCATCATGTCATCCCATCCCTTTTTGCATTGCATTGCATTTCTTTTCTAACCTTTCAGGTGGTAAGTGATTTTGAGGAGTGAATTTGCCTTCACTTCTCATGCTTTCTTCTTATCTCTCTCTTGCATCCATTGCTGCATTTTTGTTTGTGTTTGAGTTTGAGCTTGCTCATTCTTCCTCTTCCCACTTTCTTTCTTCAAGTGACTTGACTTCTTGAATGAAGCAAGTTGCTTTGCTTCTCCTGATCCTTTCATCTGTTTCCTGGTGGTTCCATTGAAGACTTCTCTTGTAAACCTCACAAACCTTAAGGACAACCAAGCATGACAATGATTAGGGTTTTGATTAGTCTCCCCTCTTAGTTTTACCTTTGTGTCTCTTTTGAGTCTTCTCTTCTCATCTCATAATCAGGGACTAAACCCTAAAGGCTTTAAGGCTTTGTGATTAAGCTTATGCCTGCATCCTTCTCTTAGGATGGAGTGTATAACTTTAATCCTAAGTGTTAAACCCTTAATGTGTTTAAATCCTTTAATCAATCCATCTAATAATCATCAAGGCATCACACTTGTAACTTGGTCCTTGCATTAGGGTTCTAATTCTTCCTTAATTGGTTAAGAAGGACTAACCCTAGTGTTAATGGACAAGTCCCCCTCAAGTTGTCTTACAAATCATAAAACTCACTTCATCATCATATCATTAAATAAAATCCACTTAATCAAAGGTTTGTTTTGTCATGAGTTTAATCCCTAATCATGGATTAAGTTGAGGAGCTTTCCTCAGCTTAAACATTCTCATCTATTATCCTTCTATTAGGATGGTGTAATGGGTCTGTTTAATCCCTGATTATGGCTTAACCTCATTACTTAACACTAAACAAAAACAACAAAAACATCTAAATAATCACAAGTAAGATAATGATCCTAATCCTCCATCAAATGGTGATTAAGTGTGAGAATCTGACTTCACACTTAAGGTATTCTCATTACCCCTAATCAGAGGGAAGATGTGATGAGTTTACTAAATCCATTGGTTTAGACTTAAGCTCATTAACTTATGACAAAATCCAAAAACAATAAAAGACTGAAAACACAAAAACAAACAATAATCGTCTCCTCCGGGATTCTTTTCTCATCTCATTCACTCACAAACGAGAGCTCGCTTCTTCCGTCTAATGCAAGACATTTTGCACCTGAGCCAGACAGGTCATACACTTGAGCATAGGCAAGTAAGCAGTTCACAAGTCAATTCATCTTTCAGTCTCTTTGGGTCGAACTATGGTGTTCTGACTTCCTCATTGCACGAGAGGATACGTAGGCATAACTTAACAGTTATCGAACAAAAGTCTCTGTATATTCCCCCTCTTTCCAGTTTTATTCTTTAAGCCTCGTGATCTTGAGCATTTCACTCCTTTATCTTATTCTTGTTCCTTACACTGACAATGTCCATATTACACACTTCACTTCTTTTACACTGACACCTATACATTATGTTTCCCAGCTCTTTTACACACAAATTGCACTGACACTACCCCTTTAAAACACAAATCTTTTAAGCGTGGATCCCGTCGAGTACGACGGACAATCTGGGTGCTAATACCTTCCCAGGTTGTAACCAACCCCCTTTCTCAGTCTCTCTGGTTCGCAACCGTCTTATCCGTATCTTTCTAGGCTTATGCAGCATTGCCTTTCCTCCGGGATAAAAATGCCTAGCTGGCGACTCTTTTCATCTCCAGTGAGTTCACGGCTGTGTGTTCTCATTGTTCCTCTCGCCGACCGTTCGCGTCTGTACCTTTATCTGGGCCTGGTCCCACTTATCGGGAGCGACAATCTCATAACTCTTAAAAGATACTGTTCCGACCCGGCCCAATTCCTCTTATTGGGCCAAAAAGGCTGACCCATTCACCTTGCTCGACTGAACGAGCACAGTCATGAAAAGTGGTCCCTCAGTCGACCACTAATGATCCGATCATGGAGAGACCCTCTAACGGCTAGTATTGACCGTTTCCTATCTTCACGGACCCCTCGATCCGCACCTCATAAAATGAACCATAAGTCTTCTAGCTGGTCCTCTATATAAACTCTCTCATTTGAGAGGGTCAGGTATTCAATTCTCAACCCTAATACTAGTAATTGCTCACTGTTGCTCGGATACTTACTTTGGCATCGGAGTGTGTTGCAGGTACACCCCTTTTCTTCCTCGACGACCATTTCCGCCCGCTCTCGAGTCCAGCCGTATCGGATCCTGATCTCCAGGTACGATCAGGTGGCGCCGTCTGTGGGAATTGCTAACTTCCCCGTTCTTCTTTCAAAATCCTCAAAGAACAAAAAGTTTTAACAAGATCCATGGCTGCTCGGGACAACCAGGAAAATCGATCGAATGATGGCATGATTCTCACGCAACATGAGAGCAATGTCCAACCCCCCCTACATGATGATACCACACACGACCAACCAGAAGGGAAGGCAGCATCGCCTTCACCCGATCGTGATCAACCCTTGGAGAGTCGCCCGGAAACTCTTGTTCCTTCGACTCCTTCGGGATCAGATTTTCGCAGCGCTAGCCGAAATCCTAAATCAAACAAACTTGTTACTCCTCGCTCATGGTGAAAAGATCGCCCGACTTGAAGATAACTCTCGTCGACCTCATTCTTCCAAGAGACCCCAAGGGGAGCACACTCCGTCTCCTCCGAAGAAAAGGAGAGGAAACACCGACGAATCAACAGGCAACAAACGTTTTCGTTAGTCATCTCCGCGATCCTCTCCTAAAAGAAAATCAAGAAGGAGCAGATCAAGATCCGCTTCCCCTCGAGGGACAAAGAAACGTGATCACAGATCATCACTTGCTTCCAGTGACGACGAAGACGCTCGGGGCCCTTTATCTTCTGAAATTATGGCGGCCAAACTCCCGAGAGGCCTGGAGAAACCTCCTCCTTTAGGTTCGTACGACGGGACTACCGACCCAGACGAATACATCGAGAACATCGATGCCTTGCTCGACTATCGAGGTGTTCGGGGAGCAATTAAATGTCGGCTCTTTCCCACGACGCTGAGGAAAGGGGCAATGACATGGTACAAGAGCCTTGAGGCTGAATCCATCACGCCGTGGAAACAACTTGGACGCACGTTCTCTAGGCATTTTACTGCGTCAAGACGACATCCTAAGACAGAGGCTTCGCTCGAAGCAATAATCCAAGGGAGGGACGAGCCTTTACGAACCTACATCGAAAGATTCAATAAAGAGGCGGTTCAAGTATCCACGACCGACGACATGAAAAAGTATCTGCTTGAACGAGGGCTACGTCCCTCGACCGATTTTCATCGGGCGGTCGGTATTGAAACCCCGGCGACCCTCGACGCATTCCTGCTAAAAGCCCAAGCTTACATCCAATATGAGGAAAAGCAAGCGGCCAGTTCAGTAAGAGACGCCCGACGTCGGGAAGACGCCAAACCACATCGAGCTGAGGAACCCTCGACATCTCGTCGGGAAGGAGACAAAAGAAAGGATGATCGCTCCCGTGAACCGCGGGAGCACCGAGGACCTATCGGTCGGTTCCACGAATACACACCTCTCCTAGCCTCCAGGGAGAAAATCTTATCTGAGTGCGCCAATTCGGAATTCAAACAGGCAGGAGTACGTTTTCCGAGGCAACAACCTACCAAGCCCGGCACAGATAAAACGAAATACTGCAGATTCCACAAGAGTCACGGGCACAACACAGAGGATTGCATCCACCTCAAGGACGCGATCGAAATCCTCATCAAAGACGGGCATCTGAAGCAGTTCACAAAGTCCAGAGAAAATCCTCGGCAGGACACGCAAGAAACCCAGAAAATCGAAGAGGCCGTGCCCATCCCCGCGGACGCTAACATGCAGGTCGCCCTGAGCATTTATCGCCCGAAAGACTTCTTCTTACCAGACCACACCAAGAGCACATGATACTTTTCCTCTCACAGTCCATGGGAAGCTTTCCCTTCGGCGATGGTCATATTAGGAGGAGGATTCAATAAAATCACGGTCGGTTCTGTGAAGAGAAAATTCGACCAGCTGATCGCCAAAGGGCCCGCGCAAAGCGCCACCTTAGATCCTCCGAGGGAAGGTTCCGTACCCCTCGCATTCTATCGAGAAGAGCTCCTGGGAGGAGCACCAAACGCCAGCATCCCTTTACTCATCCGAGCACGCATGGCGAACTTCGACGTAAGAAGAATATTGGTAGACCAAGGAAGTTCGTGCGACATCATGTACTCCCAACTATTTTCAACACTCCAACTGAACGAGACACATCTGACTCCATACGTCGGATCAGACCTGCAAGGTTTCAACGGAGTGATCACACTAAAATTCACCGTATTTCTGACTCCGATTTCGCATGCATTCTTAGCTTTTATTGTTGTTTTGCTTTGTTATTGCTTTGTTTTCTTATGTTTTCAGGTTTTTATAATAATCGGAGCTTGAATCGGGAAAAGGAGCGAAAAAGGAGTGAAAACGGACGAAAACCTAGAAATTCAGCATTTTGCACTTGCGGCACCCACCGTGGCGGGCGCCATGGGGTTAGCCATGACGTGGCCACGTCTCAAGACCACTCCTCAACCTCCAAGACCCACGATCCCCACTCCATCATCCCCTGTAGGGACCATGGCGGGCGCCATAGGCCTGTGGCGGGCGCCACAAGGCCAAATTCCATAACCTCCACTTTTTAGTGGAGGGGCGTCCCGGTCATTTCATGCTTTCAGTTTTTACTATAAATAGGACCTTAGATTTTCGTTTTTCTTCATCCAGAATTAGAATTCTCTAGGCATATATCAGTTATAAAGCAGTTGCCATTCCACATCGGGGTGCCTCTGCAATCGAGTGATCGAGTCTGTAATCTGTCTGTGGTTCGAGTTTTGGAGCACTCTGGAGGAAGTTAATCCTGCCGCCATTTTAATTCAAGTTCGTACTTTACTTTTATTTATTTCTGCCTCGCTTTTATTTTGTTTATTTCCCGCACTCGCACATTTACTTTGTTTATTTCCTGCACTCGCACATTTACGTTGTTTATTTCCTGCACTCGCACATTTACGTTGTTTATTTCCTGCACTCGCACATTTACGTTGTTTATTTCCTGCACTCGCACTTTACTTCGTTTACTTTCCGCACTCGCTTTAAATTACTTTTATGAAAAACTATAAAAAGAATATTTACTTTATCATGTCTAACTAATTCCATAAAGGTTAGAATGTAAGGATCGTAATTAAACCAGTAATCAGTATAATTGTTCGTGGAAACACCTAAGGGCTATTTTATCTTTCAATTCAAATAATTGTTTTTAACTATTTCAAAAACAGCCAAAAGCGCTTTGTATAGTTCATTAGGAGATTTTAGATTAAAAAGAAAAGAGATTTTAAAACGATTTTCGGACGCGTTATGAAGTTTAAACTCTGGTTCGCAAGAACCTCTTTTTGCTAAGAAGTCCAGGTTAAAATACTTTTCAACTTAGTTAAGATACTATATTTCTTAAAAATAGGTTTACTACTCTAACGCAGTACGCACCTTTTTATCCGTGACAATAGGAGGGGTTGATTAGAGAGTACAACTCGGTTCTGAATACGCGAAAGCGACAGTTCCTGTTAAATTAGTTCTTTTCAAAGAAGAAAACACTGCCCATAAGTAGTTCCACTAACAAGTACTGGATTATCATTGATTACGTGAATTACATTCGAGCCTGTCTTTATTTATTATTTAAAATTATAATTTTATTTACCATTGCACCCTTATTAAAACCCTTAAAAATAGTTGCCTTAGATACACACCATAACAACAGGTTTGATAGATTGACACTTGGTCTCTGTGGATTCGATAATCTTTTATATTACTTTGACGTGATTCGTACACTTGCGAAAAACACGCATCAAGTTTTTGGCGCCGTTGCCGGGGACCAATATTGTCAAATTTCATTACCTTGTAGTTATACCGTTTAGACTAAGGTTGTTACCCACCGGTCAATGCGAAAGACTCGCAGTGCCGGAAGTTTAGTAGACCCTCTAGCTGAACCTGAACGTTACGCTCGCGCACGTTTATTTTTCCATAGGAATAGGATAGCTATGGCCGAAGAACAAAACCGAAGACCTCTTAAGGACTTCGCCCAACCATCAAACGAGGAACCTAGTTCCAGTATAGTAAACCCCGCTATCCCAGCCAATAATTTTGAACTTAAACCATCCCTGCTGCAATTAGTGCAACAGAGACAATTCGCAGGTCTCGCTACTGATAACCCAAACCAACATTTAAAAAACTTTCTTCAGTTAGCAGACACCTTTAAAACCAATGGAGCTTCTCCTGAGGCAATACGCTTAAGATTATTTCCCTTTTCCCTCAGAGATAAAGCTCTATCATGGTTAGATTCCCTTCCACCCAATTCAATAACAACTTGGGATGACCTTAGGAAAGTTTTCCTTGCTAGATATTTTCCCCCGAGTAAGACCGCTCTTCTTCGAAACCTAATAACTAGATTTACCCAACACCAAGGAGAGTCGTTGTTCGAAGCCTGGGAGAGATATAAAGAACTATTAAGAGCATGCCCACACCATGGCTTAGAGAATTGGCTAATCATCCAAACCTTCTATAATGGACTTCTTTATAACACTAAAATGACCATCGCCGCTGCCGCTGGTGGCGCACTGATGAACAAACCTTACCCTGAAGCTAGTGCCCTTATCGAGGATATGGCCCAAAACCATCAATCATGGGGAGTAGAACGAGCGACAGTGGAAAAGAAGGAAGCCCAAGGAGGAATACATGAGCTAAGCTCTATAGACATGATGCAGGCTAAAATGGACGCGTTGGCCCTAAGAGTCGAACATATGTGTACAACTCCGAATACTGTAGCCGCAGTTTCGCCGAATTGTGAGATATGTGGAACGCAAGGACACCAATCCGCCGAATGCAATTTGTTGAATGAAACCAACACCGAGCAAGTGAACTATACCCAAGGGAACCCATTTTCAAACACATATAACCCTGGATGGAGGAATCACCCAAACTTCTCCTACAAAAATAATAACCCTATCCAAAATACCGCACCTCCGAGACAACAAGGTTACCAAGCCCCTAGAACAAATCAACCTATGCAACCTGTGCCACCAAACCCGAGCTTTGAGGAAATTGTAAAAGATTTTATCGTTGCTCAAAAACAGAAGAACAAAGAGTTCATGAACCAAAGCGTCCATGTTAACGAACTAATTACCCAGTTAGGAACCAAGGTTGATCAAATCATTACTCATAATAAGATGCTTGAAACCCAGATCTCTCAGGTAGCGTTAAACCAAGCCCCACAGACTACACCCGAAGGACAGTTCCCTGGACAACCTCAACAGAACCCGAAAGGGCAAGCTAATGCCATTACTCTACGAAGTGGAACCGCTTATAAGGAACCTTTAAACCCTAGATTAAGTGAGCCCGAAACTTCTGAGAGGAATGAGGAAAAGGAACCAGAGAAGCCTGAAACCCCGGAAAGTCAAGAAAAAGGAGAAGAACCTAAAAATAAAACCTATGTACCACCACCGCCATACAAACCACCAATACCTTACCCTCAAAGATTAAAGAAAACCCAAATCGATAATCAATATCAAAAATTCGTTAAGGTTATAGAAAAACTTCACGTAGAAATCCCCTTTACAGAAGCCATCACCCAAATACCTTCTTATGCTAAGTTTCTCAAAGACATACTTACAAATAAACGTAGACTTGAAGATCCGAAACCCGTGGAATGTAATTCTATTTCCGAAGATAGGTTAGCAAAGAAAGATAAAGATCCCGGAAATTTTTCCATTCCTTGTATTTTGGGGAATCATGTCATCGAAAAAGCTTTTCTAGACCTAGGAGCTAGTGTGAGCTTAATGCCTTTAGCAGTTTGTGAGAGATTAAACTTAGGAGAACTACAACCTACTAAGATGTCACTTCAATTAGCCGATAGATCCGTTAAATACCCTATAGGCATACTTGAAGACGTCCCTGTTAGGGTAGGTCAGTTGTTTATACCTACTGATTTTGTTGTCATGGACATTAAAGAAGATGACGACATACCGATACTCCTAGGTAGACCGTTCTTATCGACAGCTGGAGCCGTAATAGATGTTAAAAAAGGAAAACTAACTTTTGAGGTAGGTGAAGAGAAGATAGAATTTATATTGTCAAAATTTCTTATGGCACCTGTGATAGGAGATGCTTGTTATGCCTTAGATATCATCGAAGAATGCATTAGGGAATTAGAACAAGAAGAAGAAACTGAATCTATAAAATTGCCATCAACCCTTATTTTGGAAGATGACAATTATAAAACACCCTACATTGATGATAACCTTCACGAATGTTTATCTCTTACCCCAGATCCTATGCCTTGCCCTATGAAACCGACCGTAAAACTTAAGGAACTGCCTAAAAACCTGAGATATGAATTTCTCGATGAAGATATGAATCGTCCAGTTATAGTCAGTGCTACCTTAAACCAAAAAGAAACCGATCAATTATTAGAAGTTTTACGTAGGTACCCCTCAGCCTTAGGATATAAGATCTCTGATCTAAAAGGAATAAGCCCATCCGTATGCATGCATCGGATTTTGCTTGAAGAAGATTCAAAACCTTCCAGAGAACACCAACGAAGAATAAATCCTATAATGAGTACTGTAGTTAAGACTGAAGTTCTTAAGTTACTAGAGGCAGGTATAATATATCAGATCTCGGACAGTAAATGGGTGAGTCCTTTGCATGTAGTACCTAAAAAGGGAGGCATCACAGTCGTGCAAAACGAGAAGGGCGAACCTGTAGCAAAAAGAACCGATGGAGGTTGGCGTATGTGCATAGATTATAGAAAATTAAATAAAGCAACTAGGAAGGACCATTTCCCATTACCATTCATAGACCAAATGTTGGAGCGCCTAGCCAGACACTCTTACTTTTGTTACTTAGATGGATATTCCGGATTCTTCCAAATACCTATTCACCCCGAAGATCAAGAAAAAACTACCTTTACATGCCCAGTTGGAACTTTTGCCTATAGAAGAATGCCTTTTGGACTTTGTAATGCTCCTGCGACTTTCCAACGCTGCATGATGTCTATCTTTGCTGATTATTTAGATGGAATTATGGAAGTATTTATGGACGATTTCTCAGTTTGTGGATCAGATTTCAAAAATTGTCTTGTCAACCTTGAGAAAATCCTGGAGAGATGTGTGGAGGTAAACCTTGTGCTAAATTGGGAAAAATGTCATTTCATGGTCACCGAAGGGATTGTTTTAGGACATGTAGTTTCCGAAAAAGGTATAGAGGTAGATAAAGCAAAAATAGAAGTCATAGAGAATCTAAAACCGCCGAAGACTATCAGGGAGATAAGAAGTTTTCTTGGACATGCCGGATTTTACCGACGTTTTATCAAGGATTTCTCCAAAATAACAAAACCCTTAACTGGTCTTTTGATGAAAGATGCTGAATTTATCTTCGATGAAAAATGTACTGAAGCATTTAATCTCCTGAAGCAAGCTCTGATTTCAGCACCTATAATGAAACCCCCTGATTGGTCAGAACCGTTTGAGATAATGTGTGACGCCAGTGATTACGCTGTTGGAGCCGTTCTAGGTCAGAGAAAAGACAAAAAGTTACATGTGATTTATTATGCCAGTAGAACCCTAGACGCTGCACAGCTCAACTACGCAACAACCGAAAAAGAGCTCCTAGCTGTAGTTTTTGCAATAGACAAATTTAGATCTTATCTAGTAGGAGCCAAGATTATAGTTTACACCGACCATGCTGCCATTCGTTACTTACTAAGCAAAAAGGATGCCAAGCCTAGGTTACTTCGATGGATTCTATTACTGCAAGAGTTTGATTTGGATATCCGTGATAAGAAAGGCACTGATAATGTGGTAGCTGATCACCTATCTAGGCTAGAATACCTGAAACCTGATCCAGTTCCCATAAATGACGATTTTGCCTATGATAGACTGATAGCCCAACTAGAAACCATTGAAGAAGATAACCCAGACCCTCATGAGTATTTTCAAAAATCCTTAGCCATAAGTGATGTACCTTGGTATGCAGACTTTGTTAATTATCTAGCCGCTGACATCATACCCCCTGATCTAAACTACCACCGGAAGAAGAAGTTCTATAGTGATGTGAGAAACTTCTATTGGGACGAACCGTTTCTTTTCAAGAGAGGTAAAGATGGCATTTTCCGCCGTTGTGTTCCAGAAGAAGAGGTAAATAATATAACTGAGCATTGTCACTCTGCACCCTATGGTGGACATGCAAGCACATCGAAGACCTACGCCAAGATTCTTCAAGCTGGCCTATTCTGGCCTACTATGTGGCGTGATGTCCATGCTTTCATTGTCAAGTGTGATAGATGCCAACGCACAGGAAATATTTCAAGACGTAATGAAATGCCGTTAAGAAATATCCAAGAAGTAGAACTCTTCGACGTATGGGGTATAGACTTTATGGGACCGTTCCCACCATCTTTTGGAAATCAGTACATCTTAGTAGCAGTTGACTACGTGTCTAAATGGATTGAAGCTATCGCCGCACCCACAAATGACACCAGAGTAGTCATCAAATTATTCAAGAATTATATATTTCCCAGGTTTGGAACCCCCCGTTTAGTCATAAGTGATGGAGGATCACACTTCATATCGAGAATATTTGATAAACTTTCAAGCAAGTATGGAGTTAAGCATAGAGTAGCAACACCATACCACCCACAGACCAATGGACAAGTGGAAGTATCTAATAGGGAGATAAAACAAATCCTCGAGAAGACTGTCTCTATATCTAGAAAGGATTGGTCACAGAAACTTCAAGAAGCATTATGGGCCTATAGAACCGCTTTCAAAACTCCTATAGGAACAACCCCTTATCAACTGGTCTATGGAAAATCATGTCACTTACCTTTTGAATTGGAGCATAAGGCCTATTGGGCCATCAAAACTTTGAATTTGGATTACTTGACTGCTGGTGAAAAACGTATCCTTGACATCCACAAATTAGAAGAGCTCAGACAATCTGCCTACGAAAATGCCATCATATACAAAGAAAGAACAAAAGCTTGGCATGACAAAAGAATCATAAGAAGAGACTTCAAAATAGGCAATCCTGTTCTCTTGTTCGATTCTAGGTTACGACTTTTTCCAGGAAAGCTTCGTTCGAGATGGACTGGCCCTTTCGAAGTATCTAAGGTCCTAAGATCCGGTGCTATTGAAATCAAGAACCAGACATGTAAACCATTCATCGTTAATGGACAGAGGTTGAAGCCCTACGAAGGAGGTGACATTCCAACAACATACACCTGCCATACTCTGAGTGATCCACCATATCCTTCCAATGATGTTTAATTATCGGTCGTCGAGCTAATGACGTTAAACAAGCGCTGCATGGGAGGCAACCCATGGTTTTTCTTATTTTTGTACTTTTTATTTTTTACTTTTACTTTATTTTGTTTATATTATTATTATTATGTCAGGACTAACGATTGAATGTTTTATGTGCTTTCAGGACTTGTTTGCTAACCTTGTACAGAATGCAGAACCCTGATGACATGCACGTGGCCTTTAGAGATGATGCACAGAGAGAGCGTTACTATGTTCACATGAGACGCCCTATGGCTCCTACCAGGTACCCTGACCATGACTGCATGGATGCCTTGGGGATAGAGCCAAGCGTCAGATTTTTATGCCATCAACTCCACTGGGACCAGTTTGACTACAGGAACAACACTTATAGGAACTTGACTCTTGAGTTCCTCAGCTCGTTTCATTATGACCCTTGGGCTGGACCCGATGGACTCGCTGTTTTCAGGTTGTTCGGGATTGACTACTCATTCTCTCACAGAGAGTTTGGTGATTTACTAGGTTTCCAGACTACTCCTGATGCTATTCCAGAGACTCCGATGGGGTATTTTATGAGCAGAGAAGTGGAAAAGTTTTGGACTAAAATATCCGGCGGAGGGAGCCAAGATCCTTCTACCCAGTTTTCTCAGGTAATCCACAACCCTGCATTGAGGTACTTCCAGATGATTCTAGCACATTCTTTCCTAGGTTTTCCAGATACAGAGACACTGCTAAGTGAAGAGGAGATTTTCCTACTGTTTTGTGCGACTCAGTCTCGCCCTGTTGCTTGTGGCAACTTTCTGTTAAAAGGCTTGGCTAGTGTTGCCAGATCATCCGTAGGCATCATCCATGTCGGTGGGATTGTTACACAGATAGCTACTGCATTGGGTTTGTCTCGCAAGTTATTGCACCTCAGGACCTTCTGCTGCTACACCACCCTGGATATTGATTTTTGTCTTGATAGAGGACTGATGAGGAGGGCTTCTTTTGAGCCCAACATGTTTAGATTGCTGATCGACGGCGAAGCGATACACTACTTTACATTACCAGATCAGCTGATGACCAGTGTCCATGATCCTGAAAATTGGAGTTATGCTCTAGAGGGTTATGGAGAGACTGTCGAAGAGCCGAAATCGCCTCCCGCCGCTGAGTACACTCCTACACCTCTTACTCCCCAAATCACTGTTATGTCTAACAATATGTCTCTGCAGCCACCTGACCTACAAACACAGATTTATGAGCTCCGTAAGGAGACTGCCCTGCTCAAGCAGGAAGTGGCAGTCTTAGAGCTACAGATGCAGGTTTCTGATCTCACTCATGCCTGAGAGACCGATGCTCTACATCAGGCGATTGAAGAGCTTCGGAGGGAGATAGCTGAGATTCGTGGATCAAGCCAGGAAAAGAAGCCTACCACATGACTCATTCTACCCTGACAGCACTACCCTAGTATTTAATTTCCTTTTATACGCTTTATTTTATTTATTGCATTTCCAGACATATTTTACTTTATTGCAGCTTTTATATTTTCATGCACTTTGAATTTCTTATATATATACATATTATGCACTAATGTTAATTTTTCTTTTTCTTTTTTTGATTTTTAATTATTTTATTTTTGTCGTTCAAAGAAAAAAAATATAAGACAAAAATATTTTCATTTTTGTCTTTACAAAAAAAATATGCAAGCCAATGCCTTGAAAAGAAGAAGAAAACGCTATCCGGACCCCCGGAAGACAAAAAGGTACGTGAAGCCCACATGGGGTAGCTATCCCATCTGTTGCTTTACCATGCAGTAGACGTACTGATGTACGTGATGAAAGGAACTGGACCTATGATCTTAATGCTCCACGTGTTTTGGGTCCACTTCCTCCTAATATTCCCGATGGGGAGGCACATGATACTGATGAAGAGTATGATCGGAGAGAGCAGTCTCCCATCCCTCACATGTCCCCCCATCGTCCTTCACAGTCACACACTGCACCATCTTCCTCTAACCCTGTTGCAGGTACTGCTCCTGGATTCTATGTCACCGAGGAGATGTGGCGTGATATGACAGCTAGAGAAGAAAGGCGTGATGGCCTTCTCTCTACTATTTCACAACAGCTGACGGACAACATGAGCTTCATGCAACAATCGCGATTGGTTTCGGATCGTGCTTATAGCAACGTTTGCCGTACCTTGAACGATATTTCATTAGAGCAGAACCGTCAGAGAGAGTTCAACAGCCGACACTACCAGCTTGTAGAGGCCACTCAAGGTTCCATCTTAGGTAACCTTCGAGAGGTCCGAAGTGCTCAGGCTGCTTTATCAGCACGACTCGACCGGAGGGACCAGCATCGCAGTAGATCCCGTCGTTCCAGACCATCACATCAGGACGGCGAAGGCACCAGTGCCCCTCCTCAGTAGTCTTTTTCCAGGTTACCCCCCTTATCTTATTTCGAAACATTGGGGACAATGTTCGATTTAAGTGTGGGAGGGGATTTTATTGCTTTCTGTCATTTCCCTTTTTAGTTAATTTCCTTTCAGTTATTTCCCTTTCAGTAATTTAATTTTCTTAGATAATGCATGAGTCTGACGAGTCACCAGTATAGTGTCTTTTTAGTTCATCTTCATTTTTTCCCATTTCCTTAGCCTTACCAGAAAAATTTTAAAAAGAAAATAATGTTGTTTCACATGTTTTTTGGGCTTTGAGACAGGTTTAGATTAGGATGTGGTGACTTAGGTCAACTTTTTGAAACATCAGAACCATTTTAGCACCATAGACCTCTTGAATATAGGAATCACTCTTAAACCCCACCACCTTGGCCTTTACTATCATTTTAAAAATTGTCCTAAGTAGTTTATCTTAGCAGTCAGCTCCGGCTTAAGCATGCTCTACGTAGGGGGTCGATGAATATAAGTGAATGATCCAGTGCTAATAAAAAAAGAAAAAAAAAAGAAAAAAAAGGCAAACTCTGGTATAGGTGACCCTCACAAAGTCATTTAAACCGAAAAAAAGAGAAGAAAAAAAATTTTGCCACAAAAAGAAGAAAAAATTGCAAGTCACCTATTGTTAGTTGGTTCAGAGGTATCTGGCACTGAACTTGGTAGGGCGGATTATGATCCGATCCCCCGCAGCTACATTTAGGCGAAATAAAAACAGGTTTACACATGCTTATGTGCCAGAAACCTTATGTTATGGATCAGAATCACTAACCGGTCACTCTACTATGAAGCATGTACGGATAACGGGCTTAATGTGATTGCGCCTGAATGAAAAGGACACAAAAAGATGAGAAGATAGGCCTAGGTATCGTGGGATGATATGGAGTGGTTAATATAGGATTGAAGTTTGTGCTTGTGTTACTATGGTACCCTTGGTTCACTTAGTTAGTATCTGTCACTGCATCCTGACTTGAACTTAGAATCCCTTTAGCCCAAAGACAAGTGTTGACACCATATTTTCTTAAGCTTTAATGTTTGCTTGAGGACAAGCAAAGGTTTAAGTGTGGGAGAATTTGATCACACTAAAATTCACCGTATTTCTGACTCCGATTTCGCATGCATTCTTAGCTTTTATTGTTGTTTTGCTTTGTTATTGCTTTGTTTTCTTATGTTTTCAGGTTTTTATAATAATCGGAGCTTGAATCGGGAAAAGGAGCGAAAAAGGAGTGAAAACGGACGAAAACCTAGAAATTCAGCATTTTGCACTTGCGGCACCCACCGTGGCGGGCGCCATGGGGTTAGCCATGACGTGGCCACGTCTCAAGACCACTCCTCAACATCCAAGACCCACGATCCCCACTCCATCATCCCCTGTAGGGACCATGGCGGGCGCCATAGGCCTGTGGCGGGCGCCACAAGGCCAAATTCCATAACCTCCACTTTTTAGTGGAGGGGCGTCCCGGTCATTTCATGCTTTCAGTTTTTACTATAAATAGGACCTTAGATTTTCGTTTTTCTTCATCCAGAATTAGAATTCTCTAGGCATATATCAGTTATAAAGCAGTTGCCATTCCACATCGGGGTGCCTCTGCAATCGAGTGATCGAGTCTGTAATCTGTCTGTGGTTCGAGTTTTGGAGCACTCTGGAGGAAGTTAATCCTGCCGCCATTTTAATTCAAGTTCGTACTTTACTTTTATTTATTTCTGCCTCGCTTTTATTTTGTTTATTTCCCGCACTCGCACATTTACTTTGTTTATTTCCTGCACTCGCACATTTACGTTGTTTATTTCCTGCACTTGCACATTTACGTTGTTTATTTCCTGCACTCGCACATTTACGTTGTTTATTTCTTGCACTCGCACTTTACTTCGTTTACTTTCCGCACTCGCTTTAAATTACTTTTATGAAAAACTATAAAAAGAATATTTACTTTATCATGTCTAACTAATTCCATAAAGGTTAGAATGTAAGGATCGTAATTAAACCAGTAATCAGTATAATTGTTCGTGGAAACACCTAAGGGCTATTTTATCTTTCAATTCAAATAATTGTTTTTAACTATTTCAAAAACAGCCAAAAGCGCTTTGTATAGTTCATTAGGAGATTTTAGATTAAAAAGAAAAGAGATTTTAAAACGATTTTCGGACGCGTTATGAAGTTTAAACTCTGGTTCGCAAGAACCTCTTTTTGCTAAGAAGTCCAGGTTAAAATACTTTTCAACTTAGTTAAGATACTATATTTCTTAAAAATAGGTTTACTACTCTAACGCAGTACGCACCTTTTTATCCGTGACAATAGGAGGGGTTGATTAGAGAGTACAACTCGGTTCTGAATACGCGAAAGCGACAGTTCCTGTTAAATTAGTTCTTTTCAAAGAAGAAAACACTGCCCATAAGTAGTTCCACTAACAAGTACTGGATTATCATTGATTACGTGAATTACATTCGAGCCTGTCTTTATTTATTATTTAAAATTATAATTTTATTTACCATTGCACCCTTATTAAAACCCTTAAAAATAGTTGCCTTAGATACACACCATAACAACAGGTTTGATAGATTGACACTTGGTCTCTGTGGATTCGATAATCTTTTATATTACTTTGACGTGATTCGTACACTTGCGAAAAACACGCATCACGGAGCGGTATCCCGACCATGGGGTTATGTTGACCTGTTTGTCACTTTCGGGGCATGCGAGACAGCCAGAACGGTTAGAGTCCAATTCCTCGTCGTGGATTGTCCGTCACTATATCAATGCATATTAGGACGACCAACTCTGGCCGAGTTGATAGCCGTGTCATCCACCGTTCACTTGAAGATGAAGTACTATACCACTTCGGGCAGAGTTGCTACATTGCACGGAGATGTCGACGCTGCCCAGGGATGTTTCGAGGCAGCATCAAAAGGCCTCAGCTCAATATCATACCAACCAGTCTCCCCGACACTGGATCCACCAAATGTGCCCAAGGCCTTCCCTCAAGTCGATTCAATCGACTTAGACTGCAGGTTTTCAAACAACAGCGAGAGCATCCAGAGACCAGCAGAGGCCTTAACCCGACCAATACCGGACGGAGACTTCGAGCTAATTCCTTTGGGAGAAGATCCTGCCCGGTGCGTCAAGATTGGGGCACACCTGCCCGAGTTAGTGAAGCGACAGTTGGAAGCTTGCCTCAAAGGGAACGCAGATTTGTTCGCATGGAGCGTCGCAGAAATGCCAGGGCTCGACCCCGAAACAGCTTGTCATCACCTCTCTATCGACCCAACATATAAAGCGGTCGCTCAACGTAGGAGAAAACAGTCGAGCGAGAAGACTGAAGCTGCCGAATCTGCCGTTAAAGACCTCCTAGAGGCAAAATTTGTAACCGAGGCCAGGTATACGACCTGGATCTCAAATGTTGTACTTGTGAAAAAATCTAGTGGAAAATGGAGAATGTGCGTTGATTATACCGATCTCAATCGGGCATGCCCGAAAGATGCATACCCTTTACCCAACATCGACAAGTTGGTCGACAACTCGTCCGGATACAAATTATTATCCTTCATGGACGCATACTCGGGGTACAATCAGATACCCATGGCCGTGTCCGACAAAAAATACACGGCCTTCATGACCGAGTCGGGCAATTATTTTTACAACGTTATGCCTTTCGGTCTAAAAAACGCAGGAGCAACGTACCAGCGCATGATGAATAAAGTTTTCCGAACTGAAATCGGGGACATGCTCGAAGTATACATGGACGACATGATCGTCAAATCTCAACGGGAGACGGACCACGCGTCCCATTTGCGAAAAGTCTTCGACCAAGCACGAAAATGCAAAATGCGTTTCAACCCTGAGAAATGCACCTTTGGTGTCCGAGCGGGAAAATTCCTCGGATTCTATTTGACCGAACGAGGCATTGAGGCTAATCCCGATAGGTGTCGAGCGTTCGCGATGTTCCCAACTCCCACGTCAAAGAAGTCCATACAATCACTAAACGGGGTCATCACTTCCCTTTCCCGATTCGTGGCAAAATCTGCTCAACACGCCCTCCCCTTTTACAAACTGCTCCGTAAGGAAGCGACGTTCGAATGGACAGCAGAGTGCGAGTTAGCACTATCCCACCTGAAAAGGGCATTAAGTGAACCTCCAGTCTTATCCAGACCAGAGGAAGGGGAAACTCTATATCTTTACCTCGCGGTCGCCAACGAAGCAGTAAGCGCGGCCCTTGTGCGCGAACGACCCGAAGGGCAAAAACCCGTGTATTTCACGAGCAAAGCTCTCCACGGTCCAGAAGTTCGGTACCTTCAGATAGAAAAGGTCGCATTGGCCCTCCTCCTCGCGGCTAGAAGACTACGCCACTACTTCCTGGCTCACACCATCATCGTAAGGACCGATCAACCCATAAGACAGTTGCTCGGTCGACCAGACATGGCCGGCCGAATGTTAAAATGATCACTAGAACTATCTGAATTCGATATCAAATTCGAAGGAAGACAAGCCCTCAAAGCGCAAGCACTAGCCGACTTCGTGGCTGAACTTACCTTCTCCGAGCAAGACACGCAAGCTTCGTCCAAGTGGGTTATTTTCGTAGACGGTGCATCTGGCCTGACGGGCAGTGGGGCCGGTATCATTCTGGAGAACGAAGAAGGGAACATCATCGAAGTATATTTGACTCTATCTTTCCCTACTTCTAACAACCAGGCGGAATACGAAGCCTTCCTAGCAGGCATACGGCTCGCGAACGACCTGGAAGCAGAAGAGATCACAATTTGCACGGATTCCCAATTGGTCGCGAGCCAAGTCCGTGGAGATTTCCAGGCCAAGAGTGACAGCATGGCCGAATATCTGGCCCTCGTAAAAGACGAAATAAAGCAGTTTAAGAGTGTGGAAATCAAACACGTTCCACGGGAAAGCAACGCCTGCGCGGATATCCTATCCAAGCTGGCGAGCACTAAAAGGAAAGGAAACAACAAGTCCGTCATACAAAAACTGCTCCCCCAACCAAGTATCGGACATTCATCACCCTGCACACACATTAACCTAGTGGGCGACACGAGTTGTTGGATGACCCCAGTATTCAACTACCTAACTAAAGGAGAATTACCAACCGACCCGAAAGAGGCTAGTACCGTACGACGGAGGGCGTGCTCGTATTCTTTAGTGGGCGGACGCATGTATCGTCGAGGATTCTCTACACCCCTCCTCAGGTGCGTAGAAGAGGAAAACATTCCACACGTTCTAAGGGAAGTCCACGAGGGAATCAATGCGCAACATCCGGGCGGACGTTCGTTAGCTCGGAAGATTCTGAGGGCAGGATACTACTGGCCCACCCTACAGCACGATGCAAAGGAGCATGTAAAAAGATGCGATAAATGCCAACGACATGGAGACGTGCACATAGCACCTCCTTCCGAGCTAAAATCGTTATCATCACCCTGGCCGTTCGCATGGTAGGGAATGGACATTCTAGGACCCTTCGTCGTTAGGTCTGGTCAGAACAAATACTTAATTGTAGGCGTCGACTATTTCACCAAATGGATAGAAGCTGAGGCCCTGGCCAAAATTACTGCACTCAATATACTTCGATTCTTCAAAAGAAACATCCTCGCCCGGTTTGGAGTGCCCCTCGCTATTGTGACCGACAACGGAACTCAATTCACGGATAAACATTTCAAAGAATTCGTCTCGTCAATAGGGACAAAACAACATTTCGCGTCAGTCGAGCACCCCCAAACTAACGGGCAAGCCGAGGCCGCAAACAGGGTAATCCTGAGAGGTATGAAACGAAGGTTAGACGAGCATAAGAAACACTGGGTCGAGGAACTACATAGCGTGTTGTGGGCGTATAGGACCACTCCCCATTCAACGACCGGAGAGTCCCCGTTTCGATTAGCGTATGGGACCGAAGCAGTAATTCCAATAGAAATGCATGTCCGTTCAAGACGCACGGAATTCCCCATGGAACAAGATGTCAATAATGAAGCTTTAAGAGACGAGCTCGACATGATCGAAGAAATTCGATCGGAAGCCGCCCTTCGAGAAACCACTCTCAAACAAAAGATAGCCGCTCGGTATGATTCCAAGGTCATCAGGCGGACGTTCGAAGTAGGCAGCCTCGTCCTTAGGAGAAACCACAGGGATCCCCGCGAGGGAAAACTAACGCCCAACTGGGAGGGCCCATATCGCGTTCGAGCAAAAACCGAGAACGGTGCTTATTACTTAGAAAATTTACACGGGGAAGAGCTTGCTCGGCCTTGGAACGCCGAGAAACTCAAACAGTATTACAGTTAAATCAACCACCTTGCTCAGCTACCAAGCAAAGAGAAGGAGAGACTAACGAAAAACTGCGTGCCTAGGTACGAGCACGTCAGCCTAAATTTAACAAAGCAAGCAAGACCTCTTTCGAGCAAAAGGGAGACTTGTCGCACGAACGGATACTCAAACGAGTCCGACGTCGCCTAAGTACCACGACCAGGCAGAACCCCAGCTCGCGACGGGACGTTCACGCCACGGAGCCCGGGCCTTTATCTTGGCTCGAGCACCGATCGAGGGTAAAACCCCCAACACTGATTGGTTCCCCTAACCAACAGACCGACCATACTCCCCCGTATCTATCCAATCGCTTCTAACTAATGCGAACACGAGCGCCAAACACTTAATAAAAATTAAATAAACTATGTCCTCCGACGGACGCATTATTACGAGCAAACAATATATGCAACCGACCTCCAGGGTCAAACACTTAACATTTAAAATAAATGCGGCACCAAAAGGCCGACTTGTTCGGAATTACAAATAAAGGGGGCCACGCCCCCCAAAACATGATACATTATAAAATACAAGGCGCACAGGCCACAAATTAATTATCTTCATCTGCCGGGCGATCTTCCTCTGCACGAGCTTCCTTATGGCCCGGCTGCTCCTCTGGCTGATCAGGCTGGACAATCGTCCCCGGCTGAGAGTCGGCCACCACCAAGTCCGCAGGCACCACTATCTGACCGTCCACCACCTTGTAAAGATAGTTCATTCGATCAACATCCAAGGCGAGGTCAGGGTGGAGAGCTTTTACTTGGTCCACCGCATTCTGAAAACTGAACTCAGTAGACGCGTTCAGATCTTTCCATATCCTGGTCGATCCGAGCGAGGAATTGAGCCCTCGTAATCAAATGTTTGGTGTCCTCGTCCTCATCCTCTTTGGGGCAAAAGGCATCTTTTAGCTTTTTATTCTGCTCGAGCAACTTTATCTTGTCGACCTCTAATTTGGCGATGATCGTTGCTCGCTCGACAGACTCTGTGGTAACCTTTTTTACCTCCTCGGTGGACGCCGTCAGCTTGGCCTCAGAAGCAGCCAATTGCTCTTTGAGTTTGCTGTTCTCCCGCTCCAGCAGAGGAGACCCCTCAGCCGTCATCCAGGCCATAGTCAGGACCCGCCAGGAACAAAGAATCCGCCCGGTCCACATCCATTGTATTCCCCTCGAAAAAGTTCCGAACAATGAAACACGGGGGTATCCCATGCCTTGGCTTTGGGGGAGCGCCGGCCGTCAGATCCACAGTAGCCGCCGCTTTATGTTTCTTCATCAAAGAACCGGTGGAAGCCCCCGGAGAGCCCTGAACCAATGGACCAGAGCCTGAACCGCTTGCCTCAGTCAACCTGGTCTGCACGACCCTCGACCGCTTTCGCTGCTGCTGGACTAGCCGCTCATGGATTTTGTCCAGAGGATTAGTCAAAGAACCTGAAAAGAGGAACAAAACCAAAATTAGCTACAAGCAACAAAGTCAAATAAAAAACTTAACAAGCATAAGCAAACAAATACCAAAAAAATCAGCTATCTCCTGCCCGTTATTACAGGCCAGCAGATCAGTAACATTGATCAGGGGACGCTCCAAAGCTTCTCCCCCATCCTGATCGACCATAACTTTACCTTCCCCGTCCAATATAGGGGTCGGAGTAAAAGAAGCTATCAACCTTCTGAAAGCTTCGAAACTGGCCGCATCATCGTCGTTCAAGGTTTCCCCCACCTGAACAAATTCCCCCACTGGTCGCTCGTAATGCACATGACTCCAGGAGAGGGGAAACATCCATAATCTCCTCGGAATCACATCACCTTGGTCGTCCAACTTGGGTTCGTCGTTCTCATCGGTGTCAATTCCGAGAAAACTCATAGTTCGCATGGCAGCATCACTCACAGGCTTTATTAAGAAATAGTCGGTCTTGAAAGCCCAGATGGATTCTGAGTGGGCTTTGAAGATCTTAGTTCGCTGTTTAAAGGACACGAACCCCTTCCGGTCGGTTCCCCGCCCGACTTGACGCTGTAAAGAGAAGAGGCAGAAGAAGAGAGGAAGCGTGGCCCCGACGCCCAGGAAAGCGCACGTCATCTCAAACGCCCTCAGGAAGGCGTAGGAGTTAGGGTGCAGCTGAGAGGGGGCAATGCAAAGGTGTCCGAGCACAGCGCTCACAAAATCGCTGAAGGGAAGCGTCACTCCCAAGACCGAAGTAGCGTACTCATACATCGAGAATGCCCGACCGCGAAAGTCTGAGAAGATGCGATCGTCGTCCCCCGGGCAGGTCACGACCCAGTCAGCAAGATCCCCAACGACGGGCAGCGGTTCCGATCGAGGTCTCGAGAAGGAAGACACCTTGTCCAGCAAATCTTCCATCACCCACTCTTCGGGCGAGACCCTCGACTGGGCAGGACACTGAGGCGATTCCGTCGACTGCCCCGTGGTACTTGTGTCAGAACTGTCCGAAGTCCTTCCTGAGTTTGAAGGTAGGGACGCAGACGAATCCGTATTCCCCGAAGATGTATCCTCGGAAAGCACGTCCAACGGATTCCCGAACGAGTTTTCACCTGAAAAGCAGAGGAAAGGCATCAGTGAATTCGATTAAGAATATCAAATCCACCCTTCCACCGCTCGACAAGTGAAAGGGCGCGCCTCAGCTCAGAAATTGTATTCCGAGCTGTAGCCCTGGCTAACCATTGCTCGAGGCAACAGTTGACGCCCAACAGTATACAGGTGACAGAAATCCATCAAAAAATCTAAAGTCTAAGTCGACCAAGGTCTTCGTCGACCCTAAAGTTAGGGTTCACGGCCGACCAGTTACGGTGGCAAGAACTTTAAGGGTTTCTAATTCTAAATCCTAAAACTACCGGTGGAATCACCCTAAACCGCATGCATTCTACGAAAATCTTGCTATATACACTTAAGAGAGAAGAAAAGAACGGTACCTTGAGCCTGGGAAGACATTTTAGTAGAAAATAAGCTTCTGCGAAGGGTGGTCGGCAAGAAATGACGGTGGTCGACGGCTGAAGCAACAGCGGTTGAACGGGCAGAGTGTTGAGAGAGAAGATGAAACGAAAAGGTCGAAATGGGCCCTGAAAATCCTATTTATAGGAAAAAGGACACGTGCGCGCGCGCGTGACCCCTATGCGCTAGCCCCTAGACTAGCCGTCAAATCATTGATAGGCGCGAATATCCAGATATTCCAGCTTTTCGTTTCACATTCCTCTACCGGGCAACGTATTCTTTGCTCGAACCACCGGTAGCGGAGATCCTCGACCATGACATCATACCCAGCCGAGCACGGTATTGCTTTTAAGTCACTGCCCAACAGTACGAGCAATGACTTGGGGGGCTCCTGTTCCGACCCGGCCCAATTCCTCTTATTGGGCCAAAAAGGCTGACCCATTCACCTTCCTCGACTGAATGAGCACAGTCATGAAAATTGGTCCCTCAGTCGACCACTAATGATCCGATCATGGAGAGACCCTCTAACGGCTAGTATTGACCGTTTCCTATCTTCACGGACCCCTCGATCCGCACCTCATAAAACGAACCAATAGTCTTCTAGCTGGTCCTCTATATAAACTCTCTCATTTGAGAGGGTCAGGTATTCAATTCTCAACCCTAATACTAGTACTTGCTCACTGTTGCTCGGATACTTACTTTGGCATCGGAGTGTGTTGCAGGTACACCCCTTTTCTTCCTCGACGACCATTTCCGCCCGCTCTCGAGTCCAGCCGTATCGGATCCTGATCTCCAGGTATGATCAGATACTTTAATAAATGTGAAGTGATGTCTTGATCCATAGCCTTATCCCATGAGGTATGCTTGTAATCTTCCCATCTTGGGATAGTACAAGTTTACCTTGTGACGCACAAGTCTGATCAAGGTATCTTATTCATAAAGGAAAGCATAAAAAATACTTCTTCATTTGTAAATAACCAAAAAACACTTAATAATTAAACAAGTTAGTGAGCTTAGGCCCTAATCTTTGGGTTCAAGTTTTGGGGATCTTCTCCTTACTTGAGTGTGCTTGTTCTATTATTCCATCTTGGAATGTAGTGACAAGTGCACATTCCATTGATGAGAGCTTGAGTTCACTTACTTGTGACACACTCATAAAAGCTTCTAAAAAGCACCAAACAAACAATAAGTGTCTTTCCTTCGGGAATTCGTTTCTCATCTCCTTTGCTCCGTACGCGAACTTGCTCCTACTTGTCACTTTGCAAGACGGTTACGCACTCGTCGTCCGAGCCTGCAACACCTGAGCAATGGCATAGGCAGTTCAAGCCTTTAATTCACAAGCAATTTCTTTTCTACCCCTAGTTAGGGGAACTACGGCGTCTCTGATCCTCATTATCCCGATGAGGTACGTAGGCAGTGGGGTAGGGCCCGTTCGAGCACAATCTTTATTTTCCCTACATTTCTCCTTTGTTTCTTATTCAGTTCTCTTCCGGTTCCAGTTCCTTTTCTCTTCTTTTGCTGCAGTTTTCATACTTTCACCCTTTGAAATAGTTTCTTTGCAAGCGTGGATCCCGTCGGGTACGACGGACGATCTGGGGTGCTAATACCTTCCCAGGTCATAACCGAGTCCCGAACTCAGATCTTTGGTTCGCAAGGCCTTGTCCTTTCCTTTTTCCTCAGGTTTGCGCAACATTACCTTTCCCATTCATTCGGGATAAAAATGTCTGGCTGGCGACTCTAACCTTTCCGCGCCACTTTCGCGTTTGTACTAGGATGAAAATCCCGGGAGCGACAGCTGGCGACTCTGCTGGGGACTGCACACCAGATGATCTCTGGTTCCCTTGTGAGTCTCTCCTAGCGCTTGTTTGTTTCTGTTTCATTGGGTGATGTTTTGTTTGTTGTGGCTTGTTGTATGTTATTGTTGTTTATTTACAGCTTTCTTTACAACTTTATTTACAGTTTTCAGTATTTATTTACTGCATCATGTATATATACTGGACTGTCTGGACTGGTTTTCTTTGGTGGGATGGGTGATACTATTTCTGAGAGATAAGCCAAGTACCCGGCTTGAGTGCACCATAGGATTTAGAGTGGTTCCACTTTGGCCTCATGAGATCTTGTCATGGGGGTAGTAGTGAGTTCCACACCCAGGTTGCGATTGTCTTGGAAATGTCTTGATTTGGGGATCTTCCTCTCTCATTACATAACCCTGACAGTTATGTGCAGTTGGGGACCGATCATTGAGAACCTTTATGGAAACAACCCTCTCCAGTGGTGACAGTGGCAGACCACATTTTGTGGCAAACCCATTCGCACCCGAGGGCCCAATGGGAACTCGCATAGGATGGCCTGGTTCTCTTATAAGAACTCAGTCAAAGCATCTGGTCGTATGACATTAGTACTGTATCCTACGGGCTGAATGTACTATTGTTTCTCGATTTCAGCGCTTGAAGCTGGGGACTTATAAGGGATGCTTGTTTTTCCCGGACTCAACTGAGGCCTCCCTGCGTAGTATATAATGCCAAACCGATTCCCTGAGTTGGTCATGAGCCATTTCTCGGAGATGGTGACAGTATTATTACTACGTGGCTTTGAGAGTCCGTGATGTCTGACCCGGAGCCTTTTACCCGTGAGATTGGGGGGTGTTTACAGGTGTGCAGGAACCCATGACCTCTACATACACTCATCTGTTCAGTGGTTCTTGTTATGATCTTTGGTCCTTTGATTATGATCCATGGTTCTATGATTCTATGGTTCCGAAGTTATGGTTCTGGAATTCTGGATTTCTTGATACTGTGATTTTGAGATCTTCTATCAGAGAGTTGTGACTATCAGAGGGTGTGACTCAGTAAACTTTTGGGTTTGCCACTTATTCAGAGGGGCCCTTGTCAGTGTTCCAGTTCAGATGGTCCCAGTTGGTCATATGCTTGCATTGCATTACATTTGCATCATTCTTTGCATTAATTGTTTATGTTTCCCATTTTTCAGGTCATTGCTCACATCTGTTCCCAGTTCTGGTATTCTTATCTCCATGGCAGAAATCAGAAGAGATCCGAGAAAAAAGAATGTGCATTATACCTTCCTTCAGCCGGAAGTTAAAAGTGTTCAGAGGTTAGCAGGTTTGATGAACGATCAAGTCTTAGGTAATTTCAAGAAAAGATATGGCCAGATACTGAAGTTTGTGGACAAGCCTACTGCAGACCAAAAGGACAGCTTGCATACCTTGTTGCAATTTTATGATCCCCTGCTGCGTTGCTTTATTTTTCCAGGTTACATCTTAGCTCCGACATTGGAAGAGATCTCCAGCATGCTGAGTGTTCCGATCAGAGAGACATTGCCGTTCTACGGGTCAGAGGTTGTGCTCAGAGATGAAGACATAGCCAAGGTTTGCAGGTTGCCAGTTGTTTCAGTCAGAAAGGCTTTGCAAGAGAGTAAAGGCAGAGGTCTACCTTGGAGTGTGCTTATCCCAGAGGCTGAGAAGTATGCTACAGAGGCTAAGTGGAACGACTTTGGAGCTTTGCTTGCATTGATGGTATATGGGTCTAGCTTGTTTCCCGAAGAGAAAGAGTTTGTCAGCTTAGAAGTGATCTCAATCTTTGCTAAAGGCAATCCAGTGCCTATCTATTGGGTGACTTTTATTTTAGTGTCCATTACAGAAACGAGAAAGGTAGAGGTGGTCCAGTGGTCTGTTGTGCTCCTTTGTTTGCTGAATGGTTTGCTAGACAGTTGCCTAAGTCAGGTGCCTTCAAGGATATACGAGACGAATGGAGATGGTCCAGAAGACTGATGGGACTGACTGAAGAAGACATTGCTTGGGGTTATGACAGGGATTTGCTAGGAAAGGAGTTGATGGTTAGTTGCGGTAGGTTTGCTGGAGTACCTTTGCTGGGAAGGAAAGGTGTCATCAGTTACTACCCGACATTATCCAAAAGGCAGTTTGGCTACCCTTTGAAAGATCCTCCTCAGATGGAAATGTTTTCTGAATTTTTGTATTTTCCTGCTGACGGAAACAGAGAGTTAGTCCAACAAGCAGTCCAATCCTGGGCTCACAGGATAAGAAAAGGGAAGAAAGACTTCGGCCGAGTTGATCCCAAGACGTATCCACCATATGCTGAATGGTTGCAAAGACATATCAAGTCAGTTCTCATGCCTTTTTCAGTCGAGGCTCCACTTTATCCCCGAGAGGTACCAAGTCCGAACAGTACGGTTTCCTTGGAGGAGTAAAAGAAGCTAGAAGCTCAGTTGCATGAGGTCAGAGTAGAGAATATTGAGATCGTAAGCCTATACCACCAGGCCAATAGAGCCAAGAAGGAAGCTGAAGGCAAGTTGCAGAAGCTCCAAGCCTCTTTAGAAGACAAAGAGAAGGATTTTGCCGGAAGAGAAGCCCATTTCCACAGATTGGGTATGATGGAAGCTCAAAGAGAAGCTAAGCACAAGGAGACTTTAAAGACTCTCAAGAGTGCTCGACAGTCCATTGTTTGGCTGAAAGGCCAAAGGGATGAAGAGCAAAAGAAATTCAAAGAGAAGGAAGAGTTCTTTGAAGTTCAGATGGCTTTCAAGAAGGAGGAAGTGGAGCAAGCCCACGCCATCCGGAGGGAGAAGACCCAACAGTTAGCCCAAAGTCAATTAGCTCTGGAGGAAGCAAGGAAAGAGATCAAAGAGCTCAAGCTGAGAGCGGGTGTCAAGAAAAGCAGGGCAGAGGTGGCAGAGCCGGGGTCCTTAGCTTAGTTTATTTTTCAAACTACCTACAGGCTTGTTGTAGGAGTCTTGCTTATTTTTGTATTTTTTCTTTATTCGATGTACTGATTTGTAACCCTTCGGGGAATATTCCTGGATGTATTCTGACTTTTAGCCTATAGTGGTTTGTCCATATTCAGTATTAATGTGCAAGTTATCGTTTTGAATGCGCAAGATTCGTTTGTCTAGATACTGCTAATGTCTGAACACTTATCAAAGAGAAAGTTTGAAAGCTAAACACTGAAAGTGATTGTCGAGATAGATGCCAGAACTGGGGCATGTCAAATGCTTGAAATTGGGAACATGAACAGTTACATAGCATTGCATATAACCTGTTTGTTTGTTTTGCAGGTGTGGTATCAGTTACTAACGTGTTTTATGATAGCATGCACTATAGCTCCTCGTAAAGTCCGAGAACAACCAGCAGTGCACAGATACCCAACCAAGACTAACAGAGAGCGAGCCATGGATCAGATGCAGGCAGATTTGGCAGATCTAAGGCAGAGACTGGATAACTTCATGACGTTAATGGCCGGCATGGGGCAGAACCAAGAGCGTCTGCGAGAGATGGTTGAGAATCAGAACAGGAATGCTGCTGCTGCTAATGCTGATAATTATACCGGTGCGGGCGCACGTCAGGGTGGAACTCCAGTTACACAACCAGGAGTGACAATAACCAACGACGGGTTGCATAACATTCAGATGGACAACCATGATGATCAGTTCACTCTACTTGATGAAGCTGAAGGTCAAGGGGTAGAAATGAACAAGAAGTTCGAGGAGATGGCTGAGCAAATCAAGGCTATTCAGTCCCAGAGCTCTTTGGGATTCGATATAACAGACTTGGGCTTGGTTCCTGGAGTCAGGATTCCGTATAAGTTCAAAGTTCCAACCTTCGAGAAGTATAACGGCACTGCTTGCCCGAAGACCCATCTGCAATCATTTGTTGGGAGAATTGCCGCTCATACAGACGATGAGAAACTGTGGATGTATTACTTCCAAGACAGCTTGGTGGGAGCTTCCCTGGAGTGGTAAATGAAGCTCAGCAGGGTCAATGTCAAGAGCTGGAAAGATCTCGCTGAAGCCTTTGTGAGGCAGTATCAATATAACATGGACATGGCTCCGAATCACACGCAGTTGCAGCATATGGCTCAGACAGCAAAAGAAGGCTTCAAAGAATATGCCCAGAGGTGGCGCCAGCTAGCTGCCAGGGTGCAACCACCCCTGTTAGAGAATGAAATGGACGATATGTTTATGGGTACCCTCCAGGGGGTATTTCTTGAAAGACTGGCTTCGAGTTCTGCTACTAAGTTCAATGATATTGTCATTGCGGGAGAAAGGGTTGAAACGTTGTTGAAAATGGGGAAGATACAAGACCTTGGTGCTAGTAGCTCAAATGGAGCGAGGAAAGCTTTTAGTGGACCTCCTAGAAGGCGAGAAGGCGAGACGAATGCTGTATTCGGCCGAAGCCAGGGTCGTGGTTACAGAAGACCCTATGAACATATGGCTGCTGTCACCATTCCTGCAGCTCCCGTACAACAAATGCTACCTCCACCACAACAACACCAGCAACAACAACAACCTCGAACCAACTACCAGCAGAGACCATATCAACCGAGGCAGGCTCGCCCGTCTAACAGGGTGATTGAAGCTATTCTGATGACGTATGCTGCCTTGTTGCCAAGACTACTAGATTTGAACCTTATTCAATTGAGGACTTTGGCACCACCACCTCCTGGAGAGCTTCCAGCTAGTTATGATGTCAACGCGCGATGCGCTTTTCACTCAGGAGCACCCGGGCACTCGACTGAGAAGTGCAGGGCTCTGCATCACAAAGTTCAGGATCTTGTAGATTCCAAGGCAATCAACTTTGCGCCGCCGCCGAATGACAACTCGAACCCTATGCCTAATCATGGAGGGGAAAGGGTCAATGCTATTGAAAGTGATGACAAGTTGAGTTTGGTGCTGAGTATTGATGCAGTCAAGACACCTTTGAGGGTGGTGAAAGAGAGATTTTTGAAGGGTCTAGTATTTCCTGGCTATTGTCTTGATTGTGAAGACTGTACGAGTGTTGTGAATGGCTGTGAGAAGTTGAAGAGGGGCTTGCAAGGGTTGATCGATGATGGGTCCTTGCAGTTTAGTAAAGTTAGTAATGAAGAGGCTGATGATGTGTCAACCATTACTATCTTCTACGATGAAGCTGACATGCCCGTCAGACAAGAGCCGGTTACCATTTACGCTCCTCAGATTAGTCCCGTGACTATGACTGTACCTGGGCCAGTGCCGTATACAGATGATAGAGCCATTCCTTGGCATTATGGTTCTGATGTCTATGTAGCTGGACAGAAGATGGAGAGTAGACCTGTTGCTGACCTGACTATTGAGAATGTAGGAGGTGTTGGGGGTTTTACTTGAAGTGGCCGTTTATTTGCTCCCCCCGCGTTGAGAAGAGATCCTGAGGCCGAGGCTTCGTCCAAAGACAAAGGAAAGCAGACTGCGAATGACGAGTCAACTACTCCTGTGGCTGGGCAGGGGACGTTTGAAAAGGAGGTAGAGGAGTTCATGAGGATCATCAAAAGGAGTGACTACAAGGTGGTTAATCAACTGAACCAGACACCTTCAAAGAGTTCTATCTTGTCACTACTGATGTGCTCTCCCGCGCATCGAGAAGCCTTACTGAAAGTACTTCAAATGGCCTACGTTTCTCAAGAGATCACTGTCAACCAACTCGAAGCTGTTGTTGGAAGTGTCAATGCTAGCCATGACTTAGGCTTCACGGACAGAGACCTCACTTTGGAGGGAAGGAATCACAATAAAGCACTACACATCACAATGGAATGCAAGGGCGCTGTGCTGTCTCATGTTCTTGTAGACACAGGCTCTTCCTTGAATGTGCTTCCGAAAAAGGCGTTGATGAAGCTTAACATTGATGGGATTGTCCTGACACCGAGTGATCTGGTGGTTAAAGCTTTCGATGGTTCAAGAAGATCAGTTTTCGGAGAGGTTGAGTTGCCTGTCAAGATAGGCTCTCAAGTCTTCAAGAGCGTCTTCTATGTTATGGACATCCAGCCTGCGTATAGTTGCTTGTTGGGCAGACTGTGGATACATGCAGCTGGAGCTGTCACTTCAACCTTGCATCAGAAGCTTAAATACGTGGTGGACGGCCAGGTCATCACCGTTTGTGGCGAAGAGGATATATTTGTCAGCCATCTGTCGACGTTTAAATATGTAGAAATGGATGGAGAAATCCACGAGACTTTGTGCCAAGCATTTGAATCAGATGTCAGTATCTTGACTCCGGTGAAGAAAAACAACGAGGGCACGTCCATTCATTCCTACCAGGAAGCAAAAGAGGTTGTGCAATCAGGCAGTGCTCAGGGCTGGGGCAAGCTATTGGAGCTGGTAAAGAAGGATGATAAATTCGGCTTAGGGTATCAGCCTGGGGGGTCTACTCAGAGTGGTAAAGCTATCACGTTCACAAGTGCTAGGTTGCTCGACCGCGATCAAATTTGTACGACAAGCCAAGACGGGGATAGTGATAGAGACTGGGACAACAATTGGATCCGCCCGTGTGCACCCGGCGAGGAGCTAGGAAATTGGTCCGCTGAAGACATCGTTCAAGTCACCTGGCTCTCAAAGTAATTGCTTTGTTTCCTTTTATTAGCATACTGCATTGTCAAATCCAGCATTCTCCCAAGATGCTTGGATCCATTGTATTGGGCCACCATGTTTTGTATCGCATCGTTATTTTGCTATGGAATAAAAGGACATTTTCAGACAAACTGTGTTCCCTGTCTTTGTTTTTAAACTTTTTCACAAAAAAATATATATAAAAATGGCAATGTGTTTTCCTTTTTGTTTTGTGTTAGCGTCTCTTTTTCAAAATAAGTAGATTCTGAATAAGCACATCATTTGTGCAGTGTTGATCATCCGGATTCCACGGATAACGTTCCTGCTATGACTATGCATGACTTTGATAATCCAGTCTACCAAGCTGATGAAGGGGTTGAGGAAGACTGTGACCTCCCTGAAGAATTGGTCAGATTGTTGAAACAGGAGGAACGAGTTATTCATCCTCATCAAGAGGAGATTGAGACCATCAACATTGGCAGTGAAGATGCAAAGAAAGAAATCAAGATAGGGGCCAATTTGCAGGCCGACGTTAAGAAAGAACTGATCAGTATGCTGAGAGAGTATGTGGACATATTTGCTTGGTCATATCAAGATATGCCAGGTTTAGATACCGACATCGTGATGCATAAGCTACCTCTGAGAGAATACTGTCCTCCTGTAAAGCAAAAATTGAGAAGAACTCGCCCGGATATGGCAATGAAGATTAAAGAGGAGGTTCAGAAGCAGTGGGATGCCGGGTTCCTTGCCGTGACTAGTTACCCACCTTGGGTAGCTAACATCGTACCAGTGCCTAAGAAGGACGGCAAGGTCCGAATGTGCGTTGACTATCGAGATTTGAACAGAGCAAGCCCAAAGGACGATTTTCCGTTGCCACACATTGACGTGTTGGTCGACAATACTGCTCAATTCTCAGTGTTCTCCTTCATGGATGGATTCTCCGGTTATAATCAGATAAAAATGGCGCCGGAAGACATGGAGAAGACAACGTTCATTACCCCGTGGGGAACATTCTGCTATAAGGTCATGCCCTTCGGTTTGAAGAACGCCGGGGCAACTTATCAACGGGCGATGGTCACATTGTTCCATGACATGATCCACAAGGAGATCGAATGTTATGTGGATGATATGATTGCAAAGTCCAAAGATGAAGAGGAGCATTTGGTTAACCTGAAGAAGTTATTTGATAGATTGATCAAGTACAGACTGAGGTTGAATCCGAACAAGTGCACTTTCGGAGGGCGTTCCGGAAAATTGCTGGGTTTCATTGTAAGTCAAAGAGGAATTGAGGTAGATCCTGCTAAAGTGAAAGCTATTCAAGATATGCCTGCACCGAGAACAGAAAAAGAAGTGCGCGGGTTCTTAGGTAGATTGAACTACATTTCTCGGTTCATATCTCACCTAACGGCCACGTGCGAACCGATATTCAAACTGCTAAGAAAAGAGAAAACGGTCAGGTGGAACGATGATTGCCAAAGAGCTTTCGACAAAATAAAGGAATATTTGCAGGAGCCTCCAATTCTGATGCCTCCAGTGGAGGGGAGACCATTAATCATGTACTTGACCGTGCTAGAAGGGTCGATGGGGTGTGTGCTCGGCCAACATGACGAGTCTGGTCGAAAAGAGTATGCCATTTATTACCTTAGCAAAAAGTTTACCGACTGTGAATCCCGATACTCACTGCTCGAGAAAACTTGTTGCGCTTTGGTATGGGCTGCTCGCCGACTGAGGCAGTACATGTTGACCCATACCACACTTCTTATTTCCAAGATGGATCCTGTCAAGTACATCTTTGAGAAACCAGCATTGACCGAAAGGGTTGCTAGATGGCAGATGATTTTAACTGAATAAGACATCCAGTACACTTCTCAGAAAGCTATCAAAGGAAGTGTATTGTCGGAATACCTTGCTCAGCAACCTCTTGAGGATGACTATCAGCCGATGAGATTTGATTTCCCTGATGAGGACATCATGTACCTCAAAACAAATGATTATGAGGAACCACTTCCGGAGGAGGGGCCTGATCCTGAATCCAAATGGAAGTTGATGTTTGATGGGGCTGTCAATATCAATGGTCGTGGAGTTGGTGCCGTACTTATTACTCCTGAAGGTGTCCACTTACCCTTCGCTGCCAGAATTACTTTTGGCTGCACCAACAATGAAGCGGAATACGAGGCGTGTATAATGGGAATAGAAGAGGCAATTGATCTTCGGATTAAGAACCTCGATATATTCGGAGATTCAGCCCTCGTCATTAACCAAATTACCGGCAAGCGGTATACGCATCAAGAGCATCTAGTTCCATACAGGGATTATGCTAGAAAACTGTTGACATTCTTCACGACAGTTGAGCTCAAATACATACCACGTGACGAAAATCAGTTTGCCGATGCTTTGGCCACTCTCTCTTCGTCGATTAAAGTCCTGTGTTGGAATTTTGTGCCCAGAATTGACATATCCAGGCTTGACTCTCCAGCTTATGCTTTCTCTGTAGACGCCGTGTCTGACGAGAAACCTTGGTATTTTGATATCAAGTTATTCCTGGAAAAGCAAGTATACCCAACAGGGGCATCTTCCAAGGACAAAAAGACCTTGAGGCGACTTGCTGCTAGTTTCTTCTTGAACACAGACGGGGTTTTGTACAAGAGGAACTTCGACATGGTCTTGCTCAGATGCGTGGATAGACACGAAGCAAGCCTGTTGATGCAGGATGTCCACGAAGGATCTTTTGGTACCCATGCAGGAGGGCATGCTATGGCAAAGAAATTGCTGAGATCAGGGTATTACTGGATGACAATGGATGCAGACTGTTGTTCATTCGCTCGAAAGTGCCACAAGTGCCAAATATATGCAGATAAAGTGCATGTTCCTCCTAACCCGCTCAACGTCATGTCATCTCCTTGGTCTTTCTCTATGTGGGGCATTGACATGATCGGGAAGATTGAGCCAACTGCTTCGAACGGTCATCGCTTCATCCTGGTTGCGATTGATTACTTTACCAAGTGGGTAGAAGCAGCGTCTTATGCCAATGTCACTCGTCAAGTGGTGGCAAGATTTCTGAAAAGAGATATCATATGCAGATATGGAGTGCCCGAAAGGATCATTACTGATAATGGTTCTAATCTCAACAACAAGATGATGGCAGACTTATGTCGGGACTTCAAAATACAGCATCACAATTCTTCTCCTTACCGACCAAAGATGAATGGTGCGGTAGAGGCAGCTAACAAGAATATCAAGAAGATTGTGCAGAAAATGGTTGTCACCTACAAAGATTGGCATGAGATGTTACTGTTTGCTTTGCATGGGTACCGAACGTCGGTCAGGACGTCAATAGGAGCAACTCCCTTCTCTCTAGTGTATGGCATGGAGGCAGTCCTGCCTGTTGAAGTAGAGATTCCTTCACTGCGCGTGATGATGGATGTCAAGCTGGATGAGGCTGAATGGGTGCGTGCTCGTTATAATCAGCTATGTCTAATTGAGGAAAAGAGATTAGCGGCTATCTGTCATGGCCAGCTTTATCAGAGGAGAATGAAGCGGGCATTCGATCAACGAGTACGTACTCGAGAGTATAGAGTGGGAGAGCTTGTGTTGAAGAGAATCGTTCCTCCAGGTTCAGATAACAGGGGCAAGTGGACCCCAAACTACGAAGGACCATTCATAATGAAGAAAGTCTTCTCAGGAGGAGCACTGATGCTCACCACTATGGATGGAGAAGACTTCCCATCCCCTGTTAACTCGGACGCAGTTAAAAAATACTTCGCATAAAGAGACCCGCTGGACACAAAAAAAGAATGTAAGTCCAGGCAAGAAAAGGGCATCCCGGCGAGCTAAAAACAAAATAAAAAGCTCGGGCAAAAATTAGGGAAATAAATATAAAAAATGTACACCCGCTGAGTTGAAAAGCCACATTGGACAGCTCAGGCAAAAAAGGGTATCCCGGTGGATTGAAAACCCGAGAGGGCGATCCATGCAAAATAAGGGAATAAGCGAACAACTGTGATCCAAGTTATCTGAACTACGTCATCGTTTCGTACATCTTGACAATGTTAGAAGGATAGGAAATAGTCCCCTCGTCCTCTCAGAACGCCAAAGCAGGATGGAGAGTCTTGAAGACATGCAGGTCATAGCAGAAATGGAACTCCTTGGAATGTCGTATACATTGCCATTAGGATAGTTTCTTTTCTCAATTTTATAGTGGCTACCTCTTTCCAGGTGGTTGCTTCCTGATGTAAATCGTCTCCTATTCAGAGGCCATTCAATAAAAATAATATTCAGTCAAACAGTTGTGTGTGTTTATTTTTGTTTGCAAAATGTCCTGAATTTTTGGCAAAAATAGCATTGCATCTAAACATGGTAATAATTTTGAAAAGAAAACTGACATGCAGGGAAACTGTAATCCTTTTTGAGTGTCGGGTGACGATGGATGAACCGATCATTCTATGCAAATCCCCGGGGCACACTTGTGTTTTCTTTTGTTGCAGGTTGCAGGATGGCGTCACATTCTCTCAAGCAATTTACTCTTCCCCAGTAGAGTATCTCCCCAAGCAGAGATTTCTTCTCCCAGCAGGTATCTGAAAGCCTGATCTGTCTAGCGGAGATTTCCTCCAACCAAGCCTTGGCAGCAGCCCAAGCAGGTTCTTCTTCCCCAGTGAAGTAGCAGTCCATTCTTCCCCAGTGGAGTATATCCAGCAGGTGCCTGGAAGCCTGACGGCATCAGAGATGGAATTAACAGTATTCTATCCCCAGCAAGGGTCCTTGCCTATCAGGTACCTGAAAGCCTGATATCCCCTCAGAGTCTTGAATCATCAGATGCTCTCCCCAGCCAGAGTATTTGCCCAAGAAGTTCCCCAGCCAGGGCTGAAGATGATCCGGTCCCCACAAAGTTCATATTTGATTTTCACCTCCGTCCGTGAAATATTTCTCAGCCAAGTTGCCATACTTTTAGGTGTTTGATGATATAGCCAGGTATTCATCACCTCAGTCAGAGTGGGTATCCAGACCTCCTGACTTGTCTTCCCCTGCAGAGTTGTATCTCTTGTTGCCGATCAGGCATTCGTTTGTTGCTCGTCTGCAATCCTCAACACTCGTCTGTGTTATCCCTAAACGGAGTTCTCCCCAGCGTTGGTATTACTGCTTTACTGTTGCTCGTCTGCATCTTTTAACACTCGTCTGTGTTGGCTATGTGGTATTGCTCGTTTGCTTTCCCCAGCGGTGGTTTATGATTGCTTTGATTCTGCTCGTTCGCAATTCCAAACACTCGTCTGTGTTTGATTATATCAGTTGTTGATTGCTCGTCTGCAAATTCCAGCACTCGTCTGTGCTTTCAGATGTATTATTTTGCTGTTGATTCTCAACACTCGTCTGTGTTACGATACCTCTGTTGTTGCTCGTCTGCAATTTCCAGCACTCGTTTGTGTTTGGTTATGATAGTTGCTCGTCCGCAATTCCTCAACACTCGTCTGTGTTTTGGCATGATATTTGTTGTTGCTCGTCTGCAACCTCCCCGCACTCGTCTGTGTTTGGTACTGGATCCTTCGCTGCACTCGTCTGTGCCTTGACATGTATTCTCTATTGTTGCTCGTCTGCAACTGTCCAGCACTCGTATGTGTTTTGTTTGAAGCTCGTCTGCTTTTATCCCCCAGAAGTCGTTTGTGTTCTGAAGCTCGTCTGCTTTTCCTGGATACTCGTCTGTATCATCCTCAACACTCGTCTATGCTAGCTTACACCTGAATATGAAGATTTGCTGTTTACCCTGATATTTCTGTGACTACTTCAAATGCTCGTCTGTGTTTGAATCTCTGGTATTCGTCTATACCAGTTGATGATACTCGTCTGTATCATTGCTTGAGGCACTCGTCTATGTTTCTCAGATCATCGTCTGATACTCGTCTGTATCATTGACTTATGGCACTCGTCTGTGTTATCTTGATGATCATCCAATACTCATCTGTATTGAAGAGGTTTCGAATCCTGACAGTGGGAATTAAATGTCGAAATGGTTACCGGTCCTGGCGTAACAGGTAAATCCGAAGGAGGCTCGTTTGTCTCAAGCACCAATTATGGTTGTTGCACCTGGCGTAACAGGTTTGCTTAGAAGACTCGTTTGTCTTATACCATATATCCGCGGATAATATATGAAGAAGGTTCGTCTACCTTGATTGCATGTCTATCCCACAGGCTTAAGTGCATTACCGGTCCTGGCGTAACAGGTAAATCCGAAGGAGACTCGTCTGTCTCATGCTATATGCAGTGTTTGAGGACTCGTTTGTCCAGCTCCTGGCGTCACAAGATCTTTTTTGAAGGCTCGTCTGTCTCAGTTACAAGTTCTTGCAATGTCTGAGGACTCGTTTGTCCGGCACCTGGCGTCACAGGATTGTTTGAAGACTCGTCAGTCAATTTGTTCTTATTCCAGATATCAGCTCAACTTGGAAGAAGCTCGTCTGCTTCTTCTCCCCTTCAGTCACCGAAGCGTCATTTGGTCGGGTTTATTTCCCGGTGTTGCATTCTTCGTTAGAGTGCAAATTTCTGGTCTTCTTGGTATTCAACCACAGTTTATCTTGAATGGTCGATAGCCCGAACTATCGTCCTTTTCAGATTAACTGGTGATTGAATAGGGGCAGCTGTAACACCCCAAATTTGCCCTCTCCTTTTTTAGCATCATATCACATCATATTCATCATACTCATATCACTTTCATATTTCGCGTTGCATCATTAGCATAGAAAAATGAAGCATAACATCCATTGTTGAAGCATAGCATGAGCTGGCAGTGATTCCACTTTAGTTGCGTTTGTTCAGCTCGCGATTCGGCTCATACGGACGTTTGACCTAATTTTGGTCAAACTATCAAGGGATCGGTTCAACTTCAAATTGTTTGCGCTAGTGGTCATTTCTCAGGCGATGCATAAGTTGAGATATGTTGGGTGAGGGAGTTCTCTGGCTTATCATGGTGTGATTCACTTTGGTTTGTTTCAGTTGTGAGTGGTGTAACGACGGTTGTGTTCAGTTTATCAGAAAGTTGTGCAAAGAAGTTAAGATTGACCTTGGGCTGAAAAATTGCCAGGCTTCCTATCCATGATCCGCGATCCATCATTATATCCCTATTTCTTTTTCTCAACCATATTCCTTCCTTATTTTTATTTTTGAACCAAATTAATTTCCGTTAGCACCCAAGTTAGTAGCTTATCCATCTTTATCCGATAACTTGTAAGAAATCCATTTTTCCACTATTTTTATATCCATTTTCCCATTCTTTACTTCTTTGTTATTACCCATTTTTTATTCATTTTTAGAGTTAGTATGTTTTACTCCTATTTTCACATCTATTATTAGTCCAAATGCATTTCTACTCATTTCATCATTTATCTTCCATTTTTTTAATACCCATTATAATCCACTATTCTAATCCCATTTCTTTGTTTCCATATTTTCAATTAATAGTCAAAACCTTTTTTTCATGAAAGTCCACTTCCCATTTGGTATTAGAAAACTCATTATTTTTATGTCATAGAAAGTAATAAAAAAAAAGGAGATATAATAATATAATGTCATGAGGTCTCCAAGTGTTATCACCAGTTTCTACTTGTTAGTCACATGCCATGCTTGTTTCCCCTAGTCAGTCAACAACACCACACGTGATCAGCAGGGTCTCCAAATGCAAAAGCATTAAACGCAGCCGGCAAGAAAAAAAAAAGGTGATTCTTGAGCCAAAACGCAGAGAAACATAACTTAAAACGCAAAAAAGAGCTGAACATACAAAGCTGAAGCATTTAACGCACATCATACCAGCACGCGAGAATTATGGATGAAACGCAAAGGAGCGTAACGCAAAACGCAAATTTAAAGCCAAAACGCGTTGGAAAATAACGGACACCAAGCTCATGAGAAGAAAAATCCATAACAGAATTTGAACAAAAAAAAAAGGGAGTAACAGATTGAGAAAAAGGGAAAACGGATTGAGAAAGTTTGTTGAGAAGGTTCACGATCCTTCATCACATGAAAAAAGATACCGAAAAATAACAGAAAAAAATCTCTCTGACTCTCTCCAAATTCCGCAAACTCATCACTCTTCATTATCAATCTCTCATCATTTTGCTAACAACCTACAATCTTCATCAAAAACAGAAAACAAATGCCATTCTTCACGGCAAAAAGGATCAAAACCAAAGACTCCTCACTTTTTCTTCATCAAACAATAAGAACTTTCACCAATCTAAAATTCTTCTCAGGAAACAATCCAATTTCATCACATTCTTCACCATTTTACAGAAGTTGATTCACTCTCCTCAACATCAATTTCTTCGGCGAAATCACCAATATCACTGCTTTGCCATCTTCATCGTGTAGCGGCCAACATCAGCAACTTCATATTGACAAAGGTTTATCACTCTTCTCCTTCGCTTGAAGAACAGAGAGCGTCATCAACTTGCATCGTCGTTTCCACCGCGCGTTGGCATCTTCTTCAACAGATCGTCATTCTTCCAGCGCAACCGACGCGAATCTCGGCGTCGTAGGTTAGTGAATCTTCTACTTTTTTGTGTGATTGTTACTCAGTTGTTGCATATATATTTTGTTGATTCTTTTTTCCGATCCGGAATTTGGCTGAGGTTGAGTTTTTCGCTTCTGGATTTGTAATTGCTGTGAGTAAGGGATAGGAGTTTGGTCTTTGAGGTTTGAGAATGGTGGTGAGGGATCAACGGCGGTGAAGGTGAGTGAATGTTGAAGAAGAAAAAGCCGAACGAGGAGGAGAAAGGAGGTGGTGGCCTGGCGATCTTGCGGCGGCGGCTAGGTCAAGTTAGGGTTGTAGGAGGTGAGATGCCGGCGGGAAGGTCTAAGGGATGAGGAAGAAGATGCAAGGAGGTTGAAGAAGGACGGGAGGCATGAAGGGAGGAGGCGTTCTTGAGTTCGGGATTATTTTTTTTGTGTGTTCTTTTTCTTCTTTTTGTTGGTTATAGGATGTTGATTTATGAGAATTGAATAAGAAATGTTCATGAATTTTTTTTTAAAGAATTTGTTAATAAATGTGTGGTAGCAATGGAAGGTGTGTATTCCGAGATGATAAGAGGATAAGTGTGTGAGGTTTTTTTGTGTTTTGGTCCACACCGGCGGTGACACTTGTCACCGTCCGGTAGGACCTGCGTTTTTTGCTTCCATACGTGCGTTCCACCATGGCGTCCGTGAGCCTTTGCGTCCTGACCGCTTGATCTGATTACTTTGAGAAGTCTTCAGATCTGACGCTTCTTGATCAGTCAACAGTGTTGACCGCAGGTCCACTATAGCTTCCCCCAGCCCTCCTGCGTTTGGGCTTTCCATTCATGCTGTTCGCACCCCCAAACCTTGGGCCCATCTCATTTCAGCTCACAAAGCCTGTTAATCTCACCTCCTTCAATTTCATTCCATTTTCTTTTCTTCACTTATTTTCTTTTATTTCAGTTTTCATTTTAATTCATATAAAATAGTTATAATCATCCAAAAATTCTCATATAAATCATGGATATTCCTTTGTGTTTCTAGTTTTTTGTCAAATTTTTATTTCATTTTTTTCATTGATCCACGTGCCAGAATTAAATCTCCAAGATACATAGCTTCTTTTGCTTCTTTTCTTGACCAGTCTGTATTGTTTATTTTCTATAGACTTCAATATTTGGAGTTTTGATCCCATTATTTGTGCATTGTGTTCCAAAGATCTTCTAGTTTTCATGTGATTTTTCTCAGAATTTTTAGGAAATTATTTCTTGAGTTTTGATCTGATATCTTGTGATGTAAGTTTTCTGTCCTAACTTGTGTTTGTACGTCCATTCGACCTAGTTCCTTTCTGAATTTTTGTAAATCCTTTTGGCAAGTTGATATAATGTGTTTTAAGATCATTTGGTTTCAGTTGTAGAATTTTTAGATGGCCGGTTGATTATTTGTGGATTTTTGTTCTCACCTTGTCCCATTTTGCTTCTTTTGGTTCATTAGATCTCTTATAGGCTTAGAAGGGAACTTGTGCCAACTTCTTCTTCTCATTTGGGGTTCCTTTGGGGTATGGGTACCTTCCTGGTCCTAGGATAGGTCTTGTTTCTTCTGAATTTTTAAGTTTGCTTCATATTCAAGTCATTGGTTTCTTTAAGTGTTTAAATTCCATCTTTTGGTTCCGTTGCTTCTATTTTGACATTGTTTGGTATTGTGTGACTTCTCTCTTCATCTTGCTGGCCTCTTAGGCCATTCTTCATATCATTTAGATTCTGGTTTTGAACTTTGTGCTTGTATTCATTTGGACATGCTAATCTTGCAGGGGCTATGGTAAGTGTGAGATGTGGGAATTGAGTTCCACATCTCCAATTCTCATCTCTTCCTTTTATGTTTATGTGGACTAACCCTCTTTTGTTGGGCCTAGGCCTTTCTCATCTCTTCTTCTATCTTCTTCTTTCTTCATTAGGATAGAAACCTCAATAACCCTTAGGACATCCATGCATGTGAATACTTAGGATTATTTTAGTCCCCCTTTAGAATTTTTCCTTTGAGATCCTTTTGGTTCTTCTTCTCTTCTCATCTCATAACTCTTAAAAGATACTTTAATAAATGTGAAGTGATGTCTTGATCCATAGCCTTATCCCATGAGGTATGCTTGTAGTCTTCCCATCTTGGGATAGTACAAGTTTACCTTGTGACGCACAAGTCTGATCAAGGTATCTTATTCATAAAGGAAAGCATAAAAAATACTTCTTCATTTGTAAATAACCAAAAAACACTTAATAATTAAACAAGTTAGTGAGCTTAGGCCCTAATCTTTGGGTTCAAGTTTTGGGGATCTTCTCCTTACTTGAGTGTGCTTGTTCTATTATTCCATCTTGGAATGTAGTGACAAGTGCACATTCCATTGATGAGAGCTTGAGTTCACTTACTTGTGACACACTCATAAAAGCTTCTAAAAAGCACCAAACAAAAAATAAGCGTCTTTCCTTCGGGAATTCGTTTCTCATCTCCTTCGCTCCGTACGCGAACTTGCTCCTACTTGTCACTTTGCAAGACGGTTACGCACTCGTCGTCCGAGCCTGCAACACCTGAGCAATGGCATAGGCAGTTCAAGCCTTTAATTCACAAGCAATTTCTTTTCTACCCCTAGTTAGGGGAACTACGGCGTCTCTGATCCTCATTATCCCGATGAGGTACGTAGGCAGCGGGGTAGGGCCCGTTCGAGCACAATCTTTATTTTCCCTACATTTCTCCTTGGTTTCTTACTCAGTTCTCATCCGGTTCCAGTTCCTTTTCTCTTCTTTTGCTGCAGTTTTCATACTTTCACCCTTTGAAATAGTTTCTTTGCAAGCGTGGATCCCGTCGGGTACGACGGACGATCTGGGGTGCTAATAACTTCCCAGGTCGTAACCGACTCCCGAACTCAGATCTTTGGTTCGCAAGGCCTTGTCCTTTCCTTTTTCCTCAGGTTTGTGCAACATTACCTTTCCCATTCATTCGGGATAAAAATGTCTGGCTGGCGACTCTAACCTTTCCGCGCCACTTTCGCGTTTGTACTAGGATGAAAATCCCGGGAGCGACAAAAAGCGCATCTGGCGCTGGCGTCATAATTTCTGGGCAGACTGGCAGGATCTGGAGGTGCCAATGTCCTTAGCTCAACCAGGTTGAGTTTCAGGAGTTGTGGCAACAATGAGGCATAAGGCATAGGGATCAGATCAATCACCCTATTGGCCTGAGATGGTCTCTGTTGAAACGGTCTTTGCTGATTGTTGTTGCTTGTGTTGTTGTTGTTATAATTTCTCTGAGGTGGATACTGAGCTTGTGGCTGGTAGTGGGATTGTTGATGTGGTTGATATGCCGGTTGTGGATGAATTGGAGCGGGAATGGTGACAGCTGCCACTGACCTATGAACATACTGGGGTCTGCCCCTGCTGGTATGGATAGCATTAGTCTCACCAGTTCTTCTTGGACCTAAAAAAGGCTTTCTTAGGTTGCTGGAAGAGCTTGCACCGTTGTCGGAAATCTTACCCATCTTTAGAAGGCTCTCAATTCTTTCTCCAGCTATGACTACATCCGCGAAGCTGGTGGAAGAAAAGGCAGCTAGCCTATCAATGTATGTCCCTTGGAGGGTGTTCATAAACATGTCGGCCATCTCCCTTTCCGACATGGGTGGTTGGACAGCAGCAGCAAGCTGTCTCCACCTCTGGGCGTACTCCCGGAAGCTTTCCCTGGATGATTGAGACATTCCCATCAGGAGGGTCCTGTTAGGAGCCATATCCAAGTTGTACTGGTATTGTCTAATGAAGGCCTCGGCTAGGTCCTTCCAGCACCTGATGGTTGCTCTAGTCAAGTGAGAGTACCATTCCCTCGAAGCTCCTGTTAAGCTATCTTCAAAATAAAACATCCATAGCTTTTCATCCATGGTATATGCCTTCAGCCTCCCCAGAAAGGATTGTAAATGGGTTCGGGGACAGGAAGTTCCGTTGTACTTCTTGAAGCATGGAGGTTTAAACTTGTGGGGAATCCTGACCCCGTCCACTAAGCCCATGTCCATGACATCAAAACCCAGGGAGTTTTGAGACTCCAAGGACCTTAATTTTTCAGCAATTTCATCTAGCCTTCTGTCATAGGCTTCATCCCCAGCTCCCATCACAGTGAATTGATCTTCTTGGGGGTCTTCTTGTAGTACTCTGCCTGCAGTGGCATTCCCTTGCACATTAGCAGGGATGTTGATTTCTGGATGAAGGTGGGGCCCATACACAGGTGGGTTAACATGAGGCTGAACCCTCTCATTATTGCTTGTTCCCCCAGTCCCTAGATGGGGTTCTTCCTGGGTCTGCCTTTCTACTAGTGCCCTTAATCTCTCTTGGCTCTGTGCCAATCCATTCATCACCTCCATAAACTGGGTCATCTGATTTCTCATTTCCAGTCTCTCATTGGCCATTTGAGTCCTGACCTCCGTAAGGTCCTGTTGTACCTGGTCCATCTGTATACCCGGAAGGTTGTTGCGGGTAGGATATCTGTGTGGACGGTTGAGTGGGAACACCCGACGCCGAGCAATAGTTCCTGAATCGACAATAGAGTTAGTAACAAAAACAAAACAAAACCTACAAAACAAAACAAAGGTTAGTATGCAATGCTGTATGCTTATTTGTTTCCAAGGTATCCGGCTTGGCATTTGGTTTTGACCTTTCCAGACCCCGAGGAAGATGCTGTTTGATGTTGCTTGAGAACTCAGATAAAACAAACTAATAAATATATTACAAAAAGTGAATGATACATAGTTTGTTTTTTACAATACATGCCCTCTGAGGGGTCAAAATACAACATAAGAAAAAGAAAAGTACATGAAATGACAGTAACAACAAGCAAAAGTCAGACATCAAGACCAAACTCATCCTCCTGAACCTCCTTCAGAAGTGCTTCAGTCACAGGGTCAGCTGGATGCTCTGTGAGATTCCTGATGAGAAGATTCCTGGTGGCAATAGTTGCAGTTAGCTTCTTGTGTCTGCCCTGGTCCTTTGACCTCTTCACACCAGCCCTAATCTTCAACTCTGAGATCTCTCTCTGGGCTGCTAGCAGGGCTTCTTGCTGCTCCTTTGCATTAGCCTCTAACTGCTCAATCTTGTCCTGAGTCCTCTTATCTTCCTGAGTGCGAGCTTCAGTGATCCTGACCCACCTAGCTTGACTCTCTTTCAGATAGAGATCGGTCCTGGCCTTCTGAAACTGAGCTTCCTTACAGGCATTCTTCAAAATCTGCTCTCGAGCCCTTGACTTCTTGATGTAGTCCTCTGACTTCTCAATCCTGGCTAGATGCTCCACCTTTAGCTTTTCTAACCTCTCAATGTCCAGACGACCATCACTCCTCTCCCAGAGGGTCTTCTGCAGAGCTTGAGTCAAATTCTCATTCCTCTCTTTTAGCTTCTCAAACTCTTCCAGGCTGACAGTAGCTGGAGGTGGTGCTGTGGATGGTCCAGGTGCATCCTCAATGGTGAAGGGCATTCCAAAAATTTGGGCCCTGGCATGAGACCACTCATAGTACTGAGCTGAGGCCACATTGTTGCATCTCCAAAGAATAGCCATCCCTTTGGTCTGGACATTGCCCCAAGCCCAGGATGCTTGCCTGACAACAGCTAGATTAGGCTTAACTTCACAATAAAGGGTTTCAGCCAAGTCTTGTGCTCTAGGAGGGTGGACCAATGCATAGCCCAATTGTCTTTTGAATAACAGAGGATTGTAGTTGATGTAACCCTTCACTCCTATCAGGGGTACATTGGGGAACTGCCCACAACTAGTAATGATGTCTCTGCCTTTGGTGCTCTGAGTGCACCACCTGATGTCAGCTGAGGTTAAAGCAATGAGTCTTCTAGCCCAATTCTTTTGCTGGTGAGGATTCAAGAATGCATCGGTCTTGGGAAAGTGTTTGAGCAGCCAGGTATGGAACAGGGGAGCACAACATCTCACCAACCTTCCTCTTTGCTTTTCATTCCTTTGGTGAACAGAGTAGTAGAAATCTCCCAGTAAGGTTGGCACTGGGTTCCTCAGAATGAAAAGATGGATTGCATTCTTGCTAATAAACTTAGGCTCATCTGCAAATAATATAACCCCAAATATGCTAAGGGCTAATAATGCACAGACTGCCTTCCATTCTCCCAAGGAGGCTTTCAGAGTAGCCTGAGAGGTCAAGAAATCCAAGTGTAGACCAGAGATTCCAGCCTTTGCTGTCATGTTCTGCTCAATCAGAACTGATTCCAGATACAATGCCCTTGCCACCTTTTCATTACTAGGAAAGGCCATCTCAGGGTTGAAGGGGACTCCACCCCTGATAGGTACACCAATCAGTGATTAATATTCTTCCAACAAAGGTCCCAACTGAAAATCCTGGAAGGTGAAGCACCTCAGAGGGGGATCATAGAACTGCAGGCAAGTATGAATCAAGCTCCTCTGGGAAGGGTCCAAATCCATAACCACATCAAGGATGCCTCCATAATGTTCTCTAAATAGTGGTATATGATCTGGAGTAATCAGGGCCTGGACCTTCCTGATGCCAGCCAGCTCAGGCTCAAAGAAATGGTAGGAGATGTTGCTCTTCTTGGGTGCCATGTTGCTGAAGAAGAGCTGAGACAAATGCTGATGATGGAGAATAATACTGAAGATGGGCCACTGACAGGCTGATACTAGTGATGCAGGTGACTGAAGCAGGCAACTGATGAGGATAGCTGAAGCAGATACTGATGAGGATAGGTCTATGCAGATGAAGGGGTCAAAACCAAGTCAAAATATAGTATGGATACCCTGAAAAACAAATAAGCAAATGCTAAATGATGCAATGATGATGTATGCAAATGATATGCAAGGGTTTGTGACCAAACTGGATCTGATTAACTGCCTTGATATAGGTCCATGTATGTTCAAGAAGTCCAAATGGAGGTTCATAAGTCCAGTAACCAAGGTGGGGGACTCAAATAAAGAGTCACATGTCCAGGGTTAAAAAATCACAAGAACTGTTCCAAAATGGAGTGCTCTTAATCAAAAAAAAGTAACAGGGTATGTTGAGGTCAAGGGTACCTGCAAACCTGTAAACAGCCCAACCCCCTCACAGGTGGTGTTCTAAAACAAGGATCCTCAGACTTGGATCAGTTATGAGAAGTGTAAACACTTCCAACCCGGAGGTACAGTGTTTACAATAACCATAAAAGATCCTCCTCTAATTCTCCTCAGTTTCTGAAGGTCAATACTAATGGTCATTCAGACTTAGCAGGCTTCCCAGATAGCCCTAGCACTACAGGAAATCTGTAGCACAGAGTTCTCAAGAAGAAACCCATATCTGAACCGTGTTTCATATTCCCGCACCAGACCGAAATGAAATGGGAAAGAACATGAACCACTCTAGCCTAGGTGTCACTCAGGTCCCAGGTATAGGACCTCAACTCTCAATAGAACCCCACCCACCAAAGCAAAACCAGATCCAGCCAGAACAGTATGACAGTATGATGTATATAAAGCTATAAAGAAGGCAATAAAATAACTGAACATAAAGCAAAAAAACAAAATAAATATACAAGCACAAATAGCACATAACACCCCAGTAAACACAAGTCAAACAAGCGCTAGGAGGAACCCACAAAAGAACCAGAAGCCCTGGTTACAGTATAAGGGTCCCCAGCAGAGTCGCCAAGCTGTCGCTCCCGATAAATGAGACTGAGCTCAAATATGGTACAGACGCGAACGGTCGGCGAAAAGAGGAATTAGAACACACAGGGGTGAACTCAAGAGAAAAGAAAAGAGTCGCCAGCTAGGCATTTTTATCCCGAGGGAAATGTAATGCTGCATAAACCTCAGAAAAAGACATGGATAAGACGGTTGCGAACCAGAGAGACTGAGAAAGGGGGTTGGTTACAACCTGGGAAGGTATTAGCACCCAGATTGTCCGTCGTACTCGACGGGATCCACGCTTAAAAGATTTGTGTTTTAAAGGGGTAGTGTTAGTGCAATTTTGTGTGCAAAAGAGCTGGAAAAGGATGCAAGTGTCAGTGTAAAAGAAGTGTGAAGTGTGTAAATGTACAGTGTCAGTGCAAGAATGGAATGCTCAAGAATATGAGGCTAAAGAATGATGCTAGAAGGAGGGGGAATATACAGAGACTTTTGTTCGATAACCGTTAAGTTATGCCTACGTATCCTCTCGTGCAATGAGGAAGTCAGAACACCGTAGTTCGACCCAAAGAGACTGAAAGATGAATTGACTTGTGAACTGCATACTTGCCTATGCTCAAGTGTATGACATGTCTGGCTCAGGTGCAAACTGTCTTGCATTAGACGGAAGAAGCAAGTTCTCGTTTATGAGTGAACGAGATGAGAAAAGAATCCCGGAGGAGACTATTATTGTTTGTTTTTGAGTTTTCAGTCTTTTATTGCTTTTGAAAGTTTGTCATAAGTTAATGAGCTTAAGCCTAAACCAATGGGTTTAGTAAACTCATCACATCTTCCCTCTGATTAGGGGTAATGAGAATACCTTAAGTGTGAAGTCAGCTTCTCACACTTAATCACCATGATGTAGGATTAAGATCATTAACCTACTTGTGATTATTTAGATGTTTTTGGTGTTTTTGTTTAGTGTTAAGTAATGAGGTTAAGCCATAATCAGGGATTAAACAGACTCATTACACCATCCTAATAGAAGGATAATAGATGAGAATGTTTAAGGTGAGGAAAGCTCCTCAACTTAATCCATGATTAAGGATTAACCTCATGACAAAACAAAGTCTTTATTAAGTGGATTTTAGTTAATAATAAGATGAAGAAGTGAGTTTTATGGTTTGTAAGACAACTTGAGGGGGACTTGTCCATTAACACTAGGGTTAGTCCTTCTTAACCAATTAAGGAAGAATTAGAACCCTAATGCAAGGCCCAAGTTACAAGCTTGATGTCTTAGTGATTATTAGATGGATTGATTAAAGGATTTAAACACATTAAGGGTTTAACACTTAGGATTAAAGTTATACACTCCATCCTAATAGAAGGATGCAGGCATAAGCTTAATCACAAAGCCTTAAAGCCTTTAGGGTTTAGTCCCTGATTATGAGATGAGAAGAGAAGACTCAATGAGACACAAAGGTAAAAGCTAAATGGGGGACTAATCAAAACCCTAATTATTGTCATGCTTGGTTGTTCCTAGGGTTTGTGAGGTTTAAGAGGAAGATCTTCAGAGAAACCACCAGGAAGCAGATGAAAGGAGCAAAGAGAAGCAAAACAACTTGCTTCACTTAAGAAGTCAAGTTGCTTGAAGAAAGAAGGTGAGAAAGAGAAGAATGAGCAAGCTCAATCTTAAACACAAGACAAAATGCAACAATGATGCATAAGAGGCATGAAAAGAAATTGTGAGGAGTGAAGGCAAATTCACTTTTCAAAGTTACTTACTGTTGCACCCCAAAATTTGCCCTCACAATACAAGACTTTGTGTTCTAAGAAGGTTCACAAGGTTCACAAGTTCTCCAACACTTGCATAACCTTTCATGAGGTTCATGAAGTCTACAAGTTACTTCTTGAAGGTTCACAAGGTTCACAAGTCCCACAATGCTCTCAATACCTTTCATGAGATTCATGAAGTCTACAAGTCACTTCCTGAAGGTTCACAAGGTTCACAAGTTTCTCAACATCTTCAAGACCTTTCATGAAGTTCATGAGTTCTACAAGTTACTTTATGAAGGTTCACAAGGTTCACAAGATTCACAATAATTACAAAGCTCTCCTGAGGTTCATGAGGTCTACAAAGCCACTTCATGAGGTTCACAAGGTTCACAAGCTTCACAATACCTCCCATGAGATTCACAAGACATTTTATGATGGTTCACAAGGTTCACAAAGTTCACAATTGGTCAAAAGAGTTGACAATCCCCTCAGACAATGCACCTCCTAAGCAGGGCATCCAAGACTAGGGTTTTGATTTTAATCAGGCTAAATGGACTTCCAATACCTCAAGTGAGCTTCATAATATCTTATATGTGTATAAGAACCCCCATGACAAGTTTCAAGACTTTTCTCAAAAGTTTGCTCAGTCAGATGATCAGATAAGTCAAAATCAGTCAATGCAGTTAAAAAGTCAAACTGAGGTCAACTGTGGTCAAACCAAAGTCAAACTTCATGATTTTTTGCCAACATCAAGTATATGAAGTAAAATTCATCATTTGATCAAGGGTTGATCATGATTCATCAAGAAGATTCCAGATCATCAATAATCAGGAGTTTCTAAATTAGGGTTTCCTCAGTAAAAGTCAACTGAACTTTGACCAGCCATAACTTTCACATACTTCATCACCAAGTCTCCATCCAAAGCTCATTTTGAAGGAAATTGAATTCTCTACAACTTTGATGTTGAAAGTTAAGCTCAAAAATGCTTCATTTGAAAGATATTATCTAAGACATTATAGGTCATTTCAAAAGTCAACAAAAAGTCAACAACTTCAAAAGGGCATAACTTGAGATTGGTAAATGATATGGACCTGAAACCAATGGGGTTGTTTAGAGGACTCTTCAAGCTTTCCAAAAAGTCCAAGAACACCCTCATACCTTTAAAATTGAGGGATATGTGCCCTTGCAAAGTTGGGAAATTTTGTGATGGTTTATGTTGAAAATGGAGGCCTAAAAGTAATTCTTTCCAAATGGGCTTGCTAAGTTGTGATCCAATCCATCTCATATCATTATGCACGACCCAATTGACCAAAATTCAGCATTTTTATTATTTTATTTTTATTTATTATTGATTTAATTCATAAAAATCATTTTAAATAAATATAAAATGTGAAAATCTATTTTTGGGTGAAGATTGAGGTTCTAGAAATTCTTAATTAGTGATTGAAGCTTAAAGAGAAGGAAATCATGTGACTAATCCAAAGATAGCAAGTCTTCATGAGCAAATATTTGACTTTTACAACATGATCTTTTTCAATATTTTTTGGATCAAATTTTCACACAACCAATCCATATTTCTGACCTAATTCATTCTCATATATATACTAAAGATAACCCTAGCCTCAAAGGACGAATTCAGCAGCTGCAAAGGTAGGTTTGACACTTCAAAAAATCTCAAGAAAACTCAAATTCGGATTTAGACAAACAAGGTGTTAGAAGGTAATTTGAAGACATGGCAATGTTCTTTGGTCATCATTGAGCCGAAAGCAACCCTCAAATACATCTAATTCATGCACATATGAGGAATCCGAAAGCATATAGTTCATGTTTAAAATTTTTTCGATTTGAATTGTTTATGCATTGATAATGAAAACTAACCCTGGATTTGTGTTTGTTATGGTGTTTAGAAGCTTTATGGATGGTTTAATTTGATTCCTATGGACTGTACCAAAATTCACCATTGTTAGGGTTTGAAGATCAATTTCGGGAACTTAGCATTTAGGACACCTAAATGAATTATAAAAACATGGCCGTGACCTATAAGCTTCGTATAATTGATCTGGGCTTCAAATTTGCATTGATATCATGATTTGCTTGATGATTGAAAAACATAGGTTTCGGGATTATGAACTTGCAGGAAGAATCGCAGGAAAATTCAAAAGAAAATTCGCAGGAAATTTGAATGAAGGAGATGAAGTTTGGCGCGTCCCTGGGATTCAAATTTCGTCTTATATTATATAGTTTTGTTTATATTTAAATTGTACAGGTTGATGAGTGGCCCAGTGGAAAAGCACGTATGCGTTGGATGAGAGGGCGTGGGATCGAAACTTGGTCACGGCAAACATTTTTTTGGTTTTTATCAATTACATATTGAATATTATATATTATGCATTATTGTTGGATTGTAACCAGGTGGGCTCTTCCAGCCGGGTGGTAACATGCGTGTGTATATGGCTATGAGGTCCTGGGTTCAAACCATGAACCAGGCCTTTTTGTTTCTTGCATTTTCCTGATTTTTCCAGATAGAGAACAAAACCAATTGAAGCTCATTCTCTAGCAACTGCGTTTGGCTGGCCTGGTGGAAAGTGTTGTTGACTGGTAACTAGAGCATCCTGGGATCAAATCCCAGCCAGGTAAGTCTTGTATTTTTTTTTTATCATTTTATTTTGTTTTGCTTAATTGTTATTTAATATTAATATATAATTAAGTAATTTCATGATAATATGTAATATTCTTTAAAATTCTAAAAAATGTATTTTCTCTTCAAAAAAAATTTATCTCTTTTATGTAATAAAATTATAATATAGGTATATATAGTTTTGTATATTATATTATAAATTCTAAGCATATTTTCTAAAAAAACCTAATTCTATTTTCTTTTAAATTCCTAATGTAATTATTATGTATATATATATTTATTATAATTCTTATAAATTTTATAAATATGATTATTTTTATGACCATGACATTTAAAATTTATTTTCTCGTAAAATATAAATATCTTTTAATAATTGTTGATAAATAATTGAATGGTTGTAAATGATTTATATTATGCTTAGAAATTTTTCTTATTAAATATTTAAAATTAAACTTTGTGCTTATTATTCTAATCATATCATTTATAATATTTTTCTATTGTGATTTACTATTATTATTTATTTTTATTTTACTATTATATCATATTTTTATTATGTCTCTAATATTGTTTATTTTTCTCATTATTATTGTGTCATTTAATTATTTTCACTAATTTTATTCTTATTATTTCTCTAACCTTGTTTATTTTTCTAATCACTATTATTATTATTTTATTACCACTAACCCATTTATATTTTAATTATGTTTATTATCATTATTTGCTAACCTTACTTATTATTATTTACTAACCCCTATTTATTATTTATTTATTATTTTAGCCTGTTTATTTATATTTTGCTAATTAATTATTTTTGCTATTTTATTTATTTTTGCTTATTATAATTATTTTGTAATTGCTTCCTGGATGTAAATTTTATAATTATTTAATTATTTCTGCTATGGTTAGTAATTAGGGAGTGCAAATATGTATTCTATATAAAATAAATTAGATCACTTTAATCAAAGATAATTAAATTAACACTCACACACGTAAGTCGATTTTAATCGCCGTCTCACTTTCTAAGGTTATCCCTCAAGTTGCCTAAATCATAAGGTCAAGTGGGGTGTATAAAGCAAGTCCCTTAAAAGATAAAAATCATCAAGTCCCTCATGGTTGCCTATACGAATCAAGTCCCTTCGAATAATGATGATAGTCCCTCCTATATGCTTATTACACCCCACTGTTGCCTCCATACAAACAGATGTCCCTCTCATGTCCCTTATATCCAAGGTAATGACTACCTACTCCTTAATAGTAGGGATAGTCTTATCAATGAAAGGATAAAGAATAAGAAAGACTTCAAATTTTAGGGTAGGTTCCTCTTATGTACTTGCTCACTTCAAAAACTTTCCAAACTCTTCACAATTTCAAACAAATTTTCAAAAACAAGTTTTTACACATCCGTACATGGATTATTATTAACTATTCTGAAAATTTTTCTATTCACACACTACACTTTCAAAAACAATTTAAAGTGAGCTAAGTAACTAAGAGCCCATGGATAACCATGGATGTAAAGGATGCTAACACCTTCCCTTTACATAACCTACCCCCCGGACCCAAAATATTCTCTTAAGGTCTTTCCTGTTCTTTTATACCCTTTCCTTTTGGATAAAATAAAAGTCGGTGGCGACTCTTGCTATCCGCAACATTACTTAAAGTCAGTTCTCCCACCGTGTTACAGAACTGGCGACTCTGCTGGGGATCTATTTAAGAGGGGTACCTTTAGGAATTAGATCACTTTAAATTGTTTGCCTTGTTTGCTTTATTATTATATTGTTGGGGTGCTCTTATGTGTGTGAGGTCCTAACCCGGATCTAGTGTACCTTAGGTAAATGGCAATAGACCAAGGAAACTGTACGACGTATATCGATACGGTTGATCTGGTGGCCATAGTTAGTGCGACTTCTTGGTTGGTGCTTATGTTCCTTAAGTCAAGTTGAGGATAATATGAGGCTGCCATATGTTGTCAATGCACTAACTAACTTTTAGAACCCTAGTTAACTCATCTTGGCCTTTAGAAAGTAGTGAGGTAACCGGCTTTGGTGCAGACTGAAGTTGGTTGACACTCGATACTACGCTCATTGAGATCTTGAACTTGGAGGGTTTTGGTTGGCAAGTAAGTTGCCTACTGAAAAACCACTCTTGTGAAGGATCAATGATATTGAGATCCCTTAGAACCTGGTTACTTTTGTAGGACAGGATGAACCATCTAACTTCAGGGGAGGGTACTTACCTTAAACCTCATGCAAGCCTTTAAACCTAGGGCTATGGTGTGACTTGTTTGTGTGTGCCACATGTTTGTGATTGAGCATAACATCATGACATCATCATGCATCATGAGCATATCATTTTCCCTAACCATTTCAAGGACCAAGGGATTTATTTTTGTTCTTTGTTGCAGGTCATGGCTTCTGCTCGTAGAAACACCATCAGGATCAACTTTGTAGGGATACCTCCCAAACTCAAAGAGTTGGTTTCCCAAGTGCCTGATCATTCCCAGTTCAACAAGAGACATGGTCACTTATTGGATCTAGTTACTTCAGGGTTCAGTGAAGACATGATGAGTGTGCTGTTTCAGTTCTTTGATCCTAAGCATCACTGCTTCACATTCCCCGACTATCAGCTGGTTCCTACAATGGAGGAGTTCTCTAAACTTCTGGGCATACCTGTTCTTGATCAGAAACCATTCACAGGCTTGGAAAAAGAGCTTAAACCTGAGGTTATTGCTGCAGCTCTACATCTGAAGAAGTCTGATATTGTTCTAGAAACGAGAAGTGGAGTCAAAGGTATTCTTGCCAAGGTGCTAATGGACAAGGCTCAAATGTTCTTGAAGGCCATGAGTTATGATGCTTTTGAGGAGGTCTTAGCCTTGCTGATATATGGCTTAGTATTGTTCCCCAATCTAGATCAGTTCATAGATGTTCATGCCATCAACATTTTCCTGAGTCACAATCCAGTGCCTACATTGCTTGGAGATATCCTACATTCTCTTCACACCCGTACTACAAGAGCAAGAGGGACTTTGATGTGCTGCATACCTTTACTTTCTAGGTGGGTTATTTCTCACCTTCCTCGCTCAGTAATGAAGAATGAGCAAGGGTTCAGATGGTCCAAGAGGATCATGTCACTTTCTCACTCAGATATTCATTGGTGCTCCAGATCTATGGAGAATGTCACCATCATTGACCGTTGTGGGGAGTTTCCTAATGTGCCACTTCTAGGCATAAGAGGAGGCATCACCTACAACCCCTCTCTAGCTTTACGACAATTTGGTTACGCTCGGAGTGATGGTCCTCATGACATGTTGATTCAGGGCATTGTGTTTGATTACGACAACGATCTTCAGGGTTACCGTCAGAGATTCATACGAGCTTGGGGAAAAGTAAACAGGATTGACAGCAAGACACTGGAACCTAAGTACACTATTCCTATGGAGGCTTATCTCAGATGGGTACGATCTCGTGCTCAGACACTCATGATGCCATATCCTGCCGTCCTACCAGTTACCATGGAACCTGTTGCTGAAGGAGATACAGCTTATACCATCCTTCACCCAGACATGCCTACTGATAAGGAAGACTTGCAGAGATCATGGATCCAACTGAAGGAGCAAAGGGATACTTTCGAGGCTCATTACAAAGCAAGCCAAGAAAGAATCCTAGAACTAACAAAGCAACTTCACGAGGAACGAAACCTCAACTCATACCTCAATACAAAGAGGAAACGTCCATGGGAGACTTAAAACCCCATCTTTTGTACTTATTTTCTTTCATCTTTTGTAAGCCTAAAAGGCAAAACAAAGTTATTACTAATAAAAGTTTACTTTCGTGTTTGTCTAAGCAAATTTAAATCCTGCGGTCCTTGAAAATATTGCATATGCATTACCATATCATTTCATTGCATCACAGGTTTATAATTGTGCACAGGTTTCTCATCTTCTCGCTGTTTATTTCAGCAATGGCTCTTGAACAAACAGTTAGAAATCTCCAGGCACAAAATGCACAGTTCCAAGAGCTGATCCTGAACCTGACCAAGGGGCAGGATGAATTGAAGACACTGCTGGCTAAGAAGAAGAGTCCTGAGGACAACAAGGATGATCAGCTGAAACAACTACAAGCTGAGATGACAGGAATGAGGATCCAGATGAATGGCCAGGTGGCCCTTATCCAAAGTTTAGCTCAGGGGCAAGAAGAGTTGAGAACCTTTGTCCACAAACTTCAAAGTAATAGGGTCAGGGATCTAATTGTCAGTGAATCTCCATTAAAACAAGCTGATTTGGTTGAAAGGAGGATGAAGATAAAAGAAGGTAAGGAGCAAATTGCCATTGATTGTTCTTCAGTTGAAGAAGAAAGACCTGATAAGGTTAATCCACCTCAACACAAGAAATATAAAAGGCAGTTTATCAAGTTCAGCACTCCAATGTCACAAGTTCTGCAATGCTTGTTGGAGATGAAGCTAATTTCCTTGGAAAATCCTCCTCAAAATCCTAAAACTTTCTCTCCTCGCTATAATCCCAGGGCAAGATGTGAGTACCACTCCAACAGTCCTGGACATGATACTAATAACTGTTGGGCATTGAAGAAAAAGATTCAAGACCTGATTGACGAAGGAATCCTAGAGGTTACTCCAGAGGGTCAAGTTGAGTTCTACTATCATCCATCAAACACCGAAGCTGCAAGACAAGTTGCCCAGTATAGCAAGAAAGGAAGAGTACCTATGCCTGTTGAGATATGGGGCACCTTGGGACATCCAAGTGGTAAATTTGATTTCATGGTGAAGTATGTTGCTCCTCAAAGTTCACAGATTGCAATTGAAGACATTCAGCCAACTGGATGGGACAACATTTGAATTTTTCATTTGTAATTTCTTTTATTTGTTTGAACACTTACTATTATGTTAAACTTTTGTTTTCATTAATGCATTGCATATGTTTGTCTTGAATTAATCCATTCGTTCCACTATATTTTGAATTATGCTTCTTATTTCTATCTTGTGATATTTAACTCCTGATAAAGCTATAAGCCTGTAGAGGGAGGATGACGAAAACAATACCATAATCTTATGCAGTATGCTTTTGAACAGACTGTGCTGACGATGTACATGCATTGTTTCAATTCCTAAACAGTGGAGATATAAGGAAGTTAATCCCTAGTCAACCCTTTTGAGCCTATGAAGTAGGAGTTTTTATTCTCGCACAAATTAAAACCCTTATTCATAACCTGGGGCAGGGTAGTTACTCGGTTAACTCAAATATGCCAATTATATGTGTTGTGCACAACTAATGATGGTTCTCTGTAATCATTAAACCTGACAGTCAATATCCAGCAAAAGAAAAATTCACTAAGTCAAAACCTATGAAGGAGACTTAGTAAAGACAAATTAAGTATTCCCGCTGACTGTAACCTTGAAATAAACAGTTCAGCCAAAGGAAGGGATAATAAAATTGAAAAAAAAAGGGATCAGTATGAATCCTCAACAAAGAAAGATGACTGAATATTCAAATAAATTTTGGGTTGCTGAACCATCACAAATGTCAGTGTTACGATACCAAACTACTTTGGAACCTCAATATATAAGTTAACTGAGTATAGGACTGAAGAACATCATGGAGATTGGGTTGGGTACAAATATAATTTGAGCCTTTATCCTTTGTTTCTTAAACCATGAACCAGGCCACGTTATAACCCTTTAAAAGTCCTAACTGAAGCATGGTTAGTTCGAGAGCGTACTGCTACAAAAAGGTATCCTGACTCCTTTAGGGCTTGTTATAAAACTTGAGTTAATATCACAGTTTTTAAAAAAAAAAAAAAAAAAAACAGTTTTTCTAAAAATAACTTGTTTCAAAACTTCAAGACAGACATAAGCATTACATTTTTGAATATATTTGTTTGCATATACCTGAGTGTTTGAGAAATGGAGAAGCTTACAGGGTGAATGTTCAATGAACTAAAGTCCTTCCGATAAACAAAGTTGCTTCCTGGATCAAAGTCCATGTATACAAAGGGGCATAATCATGACCTCCCAATCAAGGGGGCAGACCATGATACTTCCTAACTCATTTGGGGCAATCAGGACAAGATTCAACTATGTTTAAGCAGCCAGAGGCAGATCTCCTCATCTATCTGAAATGCCAAGGGCATAGTCACTGTTTCCCAGTCAAGAGGCATACCAAGTTACTGTTCAATTCAGTTGGGGCAATTAGGTCCAGACTCAGCTGTGCTTAATAGCCAGGGGCATTTTTCCTCATACAGTTAAATTACCAAAGGTGACATTACAGAGTTCACAATGCCAGGGGCATATGCTTATGGGGCATTCTGCTTGTTTCTCTTGAGATAGCTCATTACAGATACTTCCATTATGAGGACAATTCATCCTCAACCAAGTGGCAATGCTTTCTATTCAAATCTAATACCTGGAGCGTATATGGTCCATTACAGTTTGAAGACACATTCCTCTCATTGTATTACCTTGATATTGGATTCTCAGCTGAAACCATGATGGAAATTAGTTGTCTACGCCAGTAGTATCAGATGGTGTCAATATCATGTATTCAGATCCAGCTATGAGGATTTCTGGAAAGGTACTCAGGAAAGTTAAAGAATTTCAGGAGCTATAGATCCAATTGGTTATACACTCTCGAAGTTGAAACGATTCTGTTTTCAAGTTCAGCTTTACTTTTCCCTCTGAATCCAGATTTACTTTTACCCTAAGCGAAACGTCCATTGGTTATGTTTGAATGTATCATGCTTTTGAATATGATTGATGTTTACCAGAAATGCATGTATTTAATATGATTAATGTTTACCAGAAATGCATGAAAATGCAGTAATAGTATTTACTAAGGACGAACGAGGGAAGGATCTCAACGAAGCTTCGCCGGTTCACCTTTACAAGACAGTTACAAAACCCTCAGTAGGGCAAATCCATCTTCATAAAGTCACATCTCCCCTGGAATTTATATCCATCTCTTTTATCCTCATATGGATATTCGGGAAATTACTTTCCAATAAGGATACGACAAACGAAGACGGGATGTTATATCTACCCTACCATCAGACGAAGACGAAGGTTATATATACCTTACTATCCCAGCATACGGGAGGTTATATATACCTTACTATCCCAGCATACGGGAGGTTATTTATACCCTGTTATCCCCAGCAGACAGAGGGTTATATATTCTTCAGCAACGAATCGGGATTTATTTTCCCTGGCCAGCAGTTGTTATACGAAGACATCCAGACGCTTCCGGCAGTATCATATCATACATACATCATTTACATCATACTATAGCATATATATCCATAGACATATAGTACATTACCTAAGTGCATCATATCATACATGCATACATAAAGCATAAACTAATATTATTATACCGAATGCTACTTTGTTTTCAGGTTAATTATCCAACAAACAAACTTATGATCTCCGGGACTGCTTTATCGTCACCTCAGGGTTACTTTATCCTCCTGATGAGCTTCTTATTACTTTGGGACTGCTTTATCGTAACCTCAGGGTTACTTTATCCTCCTGATGAGCTTCTTATTACTTTGGGACTGCTTTATCGTAACCTCAGGGTTACTTTATCCTCCTGATGAGCTTCTTATTACTTTGGGACTGCTTTATCGTAACCTCAGGGTTACTTTATCCTCCTGATAAGCTTCTTATTACTTTGGGACTGCTTTATTGTTACCTCAGGGTCACTTTATCCTCCTGATAAATTCTCATGACTTCAAGATTGCTTTAGAGCTATTGATTGCTCTATCCTCCTGAGGTCATATCATTACTTCAAGACTGCTTTAGAGTTATCATTATTGATGGCTCTATCCTCCTGAAATCCTATTACTACTTCAAGACTGCTTTAGAGCTATTGATTGTTCTATCCTCATGAGGTCATATCACTACTTCAAGATTGCTTTAGAGCTAGTGATTGCTCTATCCTTCTGAGGTCATATTATTATTTCAAGACTGCTTTAGAGTTATCATTGCTCTATCCTCCTGAAATCATTACTTCAAGACTGCTTTAGAGTTATCATTATTGATGGCTCTATCCTCCTGAAATCCTATTATTGCTTCAAGACTGCTTTAGGGTTATCATTATTGATTGATCTATCCTCATGAAGACATGCTGTTACATCAGGATTACTCCAGTATCCTGAAAACATATCATCAATACCTTAGGACTCTCCAAATTCCTGACAGCTTTCATTATATCTCCATATTTTGGACTGCTTTATCTTCCAAGAACTTTCTACTAGTGGCATCTTTAAGCCCACTCAATCATATTCAACCAACCATCAATATCACTCTATGCACTGGTGAGTGCAAATTTTTGGGCTTTTGTGTTCAATCCCCTTCAACCTTCCAGGTCACGACTGGCAAATATACCAATCTAACCCCTCAGGTTTCAGAAAATTGAACAGGGGCAGCTGTTGCACCCCAAAATTTGCCCTCACAATACAAGACTTTGTGTTCTAAGAAGGTTCACAAGGTTCACAAGTTCTCCAACACTTGCATAACCTTTCATGAGGTTCATGAAGTCTACAAGTTACTTCTTGAAGGTTCACAAGGTTCACAAGTCCCACAATGCTCTCAATACCTTTCATGAGATTCATGAAGTCTACAAGTCACTTCCTGAAGGTTCACAAGGTTCACAAGTTTCTCAACATCTTCAAGACCTTTCATGAAGTTCATGAGTTCTACAAGTTACTTTATGAAGGTTCACAAGGTTCACAAGATTCACAATAATTACAAAGCTCTCCTGAGGTTCATGAGGTCTACAAAGCCACTTCATGAGGTTCACAAGGTTCACAAGCTTCACAATACCTCCCATGAGATTCACAAGACATTTTATGATGGTTCACAAGGTTCACAAAGTTCACAATTGGTCAAAAGAGTTGACAATCCCCTCAGACAATGCACCTCCTAAGCAGGGCATCCAAGACTAGGGTTTTGATTTTAATCAGGCTAAATGGACTTCCAATACCTCAAGTGAGCTTCATAATATCTTATATGTGTATAAGAACCCCCATGACAAGTTTCAAGACTTTTCTCAAAAGTTTGCTCAGTCAGATGATCAGATAAGTCAAAATCAGTCAATGCAGTTAAAAAGTCAAACTGAGGTCAACTGTGGTCAAACCAAAGTCAAACTTCATGATTTTTTGCCAACATCAAGTATATGAAGTAAAATTCATCATTTGATCAAGGGTTGATCATGATTCATCAAGAAGATTCCAGATCATCAATAATCAGGAGTTTCTAAATTAGGGTTTCCTTAGTAAAAGTCAACTGAACTTTGACCAGCCATAACTTTCACATACTTCATCACCAAGTCTCCATCCAAATCTCATTTTGAAGGAAATTGAATTCTCTACAACTTTGATGTTGAAAGTTAAGCTCAAAAATGCTTCATTTGAAAGATATTATCTAAGACATTATAGGTCATTTCAAAAGTCAACAAAAAGTCAACAACTTCAAAAGGGCATAACTTGAGATTGGTAAATGATATGGACCTGAAACCAATGGGGTTGTTTAGAGGACTCTTCAAGCTTTCCAAAAAGTCCAAGAACACCCTCATACCTTTAAAATTGAGGGATATGTGCCCTTGCAAAGTTGGGAAATTTTGTGATGGTTTATGTTGAAAATGGAGGCCTAAAAGTAATTCTTTCCAAATGGGCTTGCTAAGTTGTGATCCAATCCATCTCATATCATTATGCACGACCCAATTGACCAAAATTCAGCATTTTTATTATTTTATTTTTATTTATTATTGATTTAATTCATAAAAATCATTTTAAATAAATATAAAATGTGAAAATCTATTTTTGGGTGAAGATTGAGGTTCTAGAAATTCTTAATTAGTGATTGAAGCTTAAAGAGAAGGAAATCATGTGACTAATCCAAAGATAGCAAGTCTTCATGAGCAAATATTTGACTTTTACAACATGATCTTTTTCAATATTTTTTGGATCAAATTTTCACACAACCAATCCATATTTCTGACCTAATTCATTCTCATATATATACTAAAGATAACCCTAGCCTCAAAGGACGAATTCAGCAGCTGCAAAGGTAGGTTTGACACTTCAAAAAATCTCAAGAAAACTCAAATTCGGATTTAGACAAACAAGGTGTTAGAAGGTAATTTGAAGACATGGCAATGTTCTTTGGTCATCATTGAGCCGAAAGCAACCCTCAAATACATCTAATTCATGCACATATGAGGAATCCGAAAGCATATAGTTCATGTTTAAAATTTTTTCGATTTGAATTGTTTATGCATTGATAATGAAAACTAACCCTGGATTTGTGTTTGTTATGGTGTTTAGAAGCTTTATGGATGGTTTAATTTGATTCCTATGGACTGTACCAAAATTCACCATTGTTAGGGTTTGAAGATCAATTTCGGGAACTTAGCATTTAGGACACCTAAATGAATTATAAAAACATGGCCGTGACCTATAAGCTTCGTATAATTGATCTGGGCTTCAAATTTGCATTGATATCATGATTTGCTTGATGATTGAAAAACATAGGTTTCGGGATTATGAACTTGCAGGAAGAATCGCAGGAAAATTCAAAAGAAAATTCGCAGGAAATTTGAATGAAGGAGATGAAGTTTGGCGCGTCCCTGGGATTCAAATTTCGTCTTATATTATATAGTTTTGTTTATATTTAAATTGTACAGGTTGATGAGTGGCCCAGTGGAAAAGCACGTATGCGTTGGATGAGAGGGCGTGGGATCGAAACTTGGTCACGGCAAACATTTTTTTGGTTTTTATCAATTACATATTGAATATTATATATTATGCATTATTGTTGGATTGTAACCAGGTGGGCTCTTCCAGCCGGGTGGTAACATGCGTGTGTATATGGCTATGAGGTCCTGGGTTCAAACCATGAACCAGGCCTTTTTGTTTCTTGCATTTTCCTGATTTTTCCAGATAGAGAACAAAACCAATTGAAGCTCATTCTCTAGCAACTGCGTTTGGCTGGCCTGGTGGAAAGTGTTGTTGACTGGTAACTAGAGCATCCTGGGATCAAATCCCAGCCAGGTAAGTCTTGTATTTTTTTTTTATCATTTTATTTTGTTTTGCTTAATTGTTATTTAATATTAATATATAATTAAGTAATTTCATGATAATATGTAATATTCTTTAAAATTCTAAAAAATGTATTTTCTCTTCAAAAAAAATTTATCTCTTTTATGTAATAAAATTATAATATAGGTATATATAGTTTTGTATATTATATTATAAATTCTAAGCATATTTTCTAAAAAAACCTAATTCTATTTTCTTTTAAATTCCTAATGTAATTATTATGTATATATATATTTATTATAATTCTTATAAATTTTATAAATATGATTATTTTTATGACCATGACATTTAAAATTTATTTTCTCGTAAAATATAAATATCTTTTAATAATTGTTGATAAATAATTGAATGGTTGTAAATGATTTATATTATGCTTAGAAATTTTTCTTATTAAATATTTAAAATTAAACTTTGTGCTTATTATTCTAATCATATCATTTATAATATTTTTCTATTGTGATTTACTATTATTATTTATTTTTATTTTACTATTATATCATATTTTTATTATGTCTCTAATATTGTTTATTTTTCTCATTATTATTGTGTCATTTAATTATTTTCACTAATTTTATTCTTATTATTTCTCTAACCTTGTTTATTTTTCTAATCACTATTATTATTATTTTATTACCACTAACCCATTTATATTTTAATTATGTTTATTATCATTATTTGCTAACCTTACTTATTATTATTTACTAACCCCTATTTATTATTTATTTATTATTTTAGCCTGTTTATTTATATTTTGCTAATTAATTATTTTTGCTATTTTATTTATTTTTGCTTATTATAATTATTTTGTAATTGCTTCCTGGATGTAAATTTTATAATTATTTAATTATTTCTGCTATGGTTAGTAATTAGGGAGTGCAAATATGTATTCTATATAAAATAAATTAGATCACTTTAATCAAAGATAATTAAATTAACACTCACACACGTAAGTCGATTTTAATCGCCGTCTCACTTTCTAAGGTTATCCCTCAAGTTGCCTAAATCATAAGGTCAAGTGGGGTGTATAAAGCAAGTCCCTTAAAAGATAAAAATCATCAAGTCCCTCATGGTTGCCTATACGAATCAAGTCCCTTCGAATAATGATGATAGTCCCTCCTATATGCTTATTACACCCCACTGTTGCCTCCATACAAACAGATGTCCCTCTCATGTCCCTTATATCCAAGGTAATGACTACCTACTCCTTAATAGTAGGGATAGTCTTATCAATGAAAGGATAAAGAATAAGAAAGACTTCAAATTTTAGGGTAGGTTCCTCTTATGTACTTGCTCACTTCAAAAACTTTCCAAACTCTTCACAATTTCAAACAAATTTTCAAAAACAAGTTTTTACACATCCGTACATGGATTATTATTAACTATTCTGAAAATTTTTCTATTCACACACTACACTTTCAAAAACAATTTAAAGTGAGCTAAGTAACTAAGAGCCCATGGATAACCATGGATGTAAAGGATGCTAACACCTTCCCTTTACATAACCTACCCCCCGGACCCAAAATATTCTCTTAAGGTCTTTCCTGTTCTTTTATACCCTTTCCTTTTGGATAAAATAAAAGTCGGTGGCGACTCTTGCTATCCGCAACATTACTTAAAGTCAGTTCTCCCACCGTGTTACAGAACTGGCGACTCTGCTGGGGATCTATTTAAGAGGGGTACCTTTAGGAATTAGATCACTTTAAATTGTTTGCCTTGTTTGCTTTATTATTATATTGTTGGGGTGCTCTTATGTGTGTGAGGTCCTAACCCGGATCTAGTGTACCTTAGGTAAATGGCAATAGACCAAGGAAACTGTACGACGTATATCGATACGGTTGATCTGGTGGCCATAGTTAGTGCGACTTCTTGGTTGGTGCTTATGTTCCTTAAGTCAAGTTGAGGATAATATGAGGCTGCCATATGTTGTCAATGCACTAACTAACTTTTAGAACCCTAGTTAACTCATCTTGGCCTTTAGAAAGTAGTGAGGTAACCGGCTTTGGTGCAGACTGAAGTTGGTTGACACTCGATACTACGCTCATTGAGATCTTGAACTTGGAGGGTTTTGGTTGGCAAGTAAGTTGCCTACTGAAAAACCACTCTTGTGAAGGATCAATGATATTGAGATCCCTTAGAACCTGGTTACTTTTGTAGGACAGGATGAACCATCTAACTTCAGGGGAGGGTACTTACCTTAAACCTCATGCAAGCCTTTAAACCTAGGGCTATGGTGTGACTTGTTTGTGTGTGCCACATGTTTGTGATTGAGCATAACATCATGACATCATCATGCATCATGAGCATATCATTTTCCCTAACCATTTCAAGGACCAAGGGATTTATTTTTGTTCTTTGTTGCAGGTCATGGCTTCTGCTCGTAGAAACACCATCAGGATCAACTTTGTAGGGATACCTCCCAAACTCAAAGAGTTGGTTTCCCAAGTGCCTGATCATTCCCAGTTCAACAAGAGACATGGTCACTTATTGGATCTAGTTACTTCAGGGTTCAGTGAAGACATGATGAGTGTGATGTTTCAGTTCTTTGATCCTAAGCATCACTGCTTCACATTCCCCGACTATCAGCTGGTTCCTACAATGGAGGAGTTCTCTAAACTTCTGGGCATACCTGTTCTTGATCAGAAACCATTCACAGGCTTGGAAAAAGAGCTTAAACCTGAGGTTATTGCTGCAGCTCTACATCTGAAGAAGTCTGATATTGTTCTAGAAACGAGAAGTGGAGTCAAAGGTATTCTTGCCAAGGTGCTAATGGACAAGGCTCAAATGTTCTTGAAGGCCATGAGTTATGATGCTTTTGAGGAGGTCTTAGCCTTGCTGATATATGGCTTAGTATTGTTCCCCAATCTAGATCAGTTCATAGATGTTCATGCCATCAACATTTTCCTGAGTCACAATCCAGTGCCTACATTGCTTGGAGATATCCTACATTCTCTTCACACCCGTACTACAAGAGCAAGAGGGACTTTGATGTGCTGCATACCTTTACTTTCTAGGTGGGTTATTTCTCACCTTCCTCGCTCAGTAATGAAGAATGAGCAAGGGTTCAGATGGTCCAAGAGGATCATGTCACTTTCTCACTCAGATATTCATTGGTGCTCCAGATCTATGGAGAATGTCACCATCATTGACCGTTGTGGGGAGTTTCCTAATGTGCCACTTCTAGGCATAAGAGGAGGCATCACCTACAACCCCTCTCTAGCTTTACGACAATTTGGTTACGCTCGGAGTGATGGTCCTCATGACATGTTGATTCAGGGCATTGTGTTTGATTACGACAACGATCTTCAGGGTTACCGTCAGAGATTCATACGAGCTTGGGGAAAAGTAAACAGGATTGACAGCAAGACACTGGAACCTAAGTACACTATTCCTATGGAGGCTTATCTCAGATGGGTACGATCTCGTGCTCAGACACTCATGATGCCATATCCTGCCGTCCTACCAGTTACCATGGAACCTGTTGCTGAAGGAGATACAGCTTATACCATCCTTCACCCAGACATGCCTACTGATAAGGAAGACTTGCAGAGATCATGGATCCAACTGAAGGAGCAAAGGGATACTTTCGAGGCTCATTACAAAGCAAGCCAAGAAAGAATCCTAGAACTAACAAAGCAACTTCACGAGGAACGAAACCTCAACTCATACCTCAATACAAAGAGGAAACGTCCATGGGAGACTTAAAACCCCATCTTTTGTACTTATTTTCTTTCATCTTTTGTAAGCCTAAAAGGCAAAACAAAGTTATTACTAATAAAAGTTTACTTTCGTGTTTGTCTAAGCAAATTTAAATCCTGCGGTCCTTGAAAATATTGCATATGCATTACCATATCATTTCATTGCATCACAGGTTTATAATTGTGCACAGGTTTCTCATCTTCTCGCTGTTTATTTCAGCAATGGCTCTTGAACAAACAGTTAGAAATCTCCAGGCACAAAATGCACAGTTCCAAGAGCTGATCCTGAACCTGACCAAGGGGCAGGATGAATTGAAGACACTGCTGGCTAAGAAGAAGAGTCCTGAGGACAACAAGGATGATCAGCTGAAACAACTACAAGCTGAGATGACAGGAATGAGGATCCAGATGAATGGCCAGGTGGCCCTTATCCAAAGTTTAGCTCAGGGGCAAGAAGAGTTGAGAACCTTTGTCCACAAACTTCAAAGTAATAGGGTCAGGGATCTAATTGTCAGTGAATCTCCATTAAAACAAGCTGATTTGGTTGAAAGGAGGATGAAGATAAAAGAAGGTAAGGAGCAAATTGCCATTGATTGTTCTTCAGTTGAAGAAGAAAGACCTGATAAGGTTAATCCACCTCAACACAAGAAATATAAAAGGCAGTTTATCAAGTTCAGCACTCCAATGTCACAAGTTCTGCAATGCTTGTTGGAGATGAAGCTAATTTCCTTGGAAAATCCTCCTCAAAATCCTAAAACTTTCTCTCCTCGCTATAATCCCAGGGCAAGATGTGAGTACCACTCCAACAGTCCTGGACATGATACTAATAACTGTTGGGCATTGAAGAAAAAGATTCAAGACCTGATTGACGAAGGAATCCTAGAGGTTACTCCAGAGGGTCAAGTTGAGTTCTACTATCATCCATCAAACACCGAAGCTGCAAGACAAGTTGCCCAGTATAGCAAGAAAGGAAGAGTACCTATGCCTGTTGAGATATGGGGCACCTTGGGACATCCAAGTGGTAAATTTGATTTCATGGTGAAGTATGTTGCTCCTCAAAGTTCACAGATTGCAATTGAAGACATTCAGCCAACTGGATGGGACAACATTTGAATTTTTCATTTGTAATTTCTTTTATTTGTTTGAACACTTACTATTATGTTAAACTTTTGTTTTCATTAATGCATTGCATATGTTTGTCTTGAATTAATCCATTCGTTCCACTATATTTTGAATTATGCTTCTTATTTCTATCTTGTGATATTTAACTCCTGATAAAGCTATAAGCCTGTAGAGGGAGGATGACGAAAACAATACCATAATCTTATGCAGTATGCTTTTGAACAGACTGTGCTGACGATGTACATGCATTGTTTCAATTCCTAAACAGTGGAGATATAAGGAAGTTAATCCCTAGTCAACCCTTTTGAGCCTATGAAGTAGGAGTTTTTATTCTCGCACAAATTAAAACCCTTATTCATAACCTGGGGCAGGGTAGTTACTCGGTTAACTCAAATATGCCAATTATATGTGTTGTGCACAACTAATGATGGTTCTCTGTAATCATTAAACCTGACAGTCAATATCCAGCAAAAGAAAAATTCACTAAGTCAAAACCTATGAAGGAGACTTAGTAAAGACAAATTAAGTATTCCCGCTGACTGTAACCTTGAAATAAACAGTTCAGCCAAAGGAAGGGATAATAAAATTGAAAAAAAAAGGGATCAGTATGAATCCTCAACAAAGAAAGATGACTGAATATTCAAATAAATTTTGGGTTGCTGAACCATCACAAATGTCAGTGTTACGATACCAAACTACTTTGGAACCTCAATATATAAGTTAACTGAGTATAGGACTGAAGAACATCATGGAGATTGGGTTGGGTACAAATATAATTTGAGCCTTTATCCTTTGTTTCTTAAACCATGAACCAGGCCACGTTATAACCCTTTAAAAGTCCTAACTGAAGCATGGTTAGTTCGAGAGCGTACTGCTACAAAAAGGTATCCTGACTCCTTTAGGGCTTGTTATAAAACTTGAGTTAATATCACAGTTTTTAAAAAAAAAAAAAAAAACAGTTTTTCTAAAAATAACTTGTTTCAAAACTTCAAGACAGACATAAGCATTACATTTTTGAATATATTTGTTTGCATATACCTGAGTGTTTGAGAAATGGAGAAGCTTACAGGGTGAATGTTCAATGAACTAAAGTCCTTCCGATAAACAAAGTTGCTTCCTGGATCAAAGTCCATGTATACAAAGGGGCATAATCATGACCTCCCAATCAAGGGGGCAGGCCATGATACTTCCTAACTCATTTGGGGCAATCAGGACAAGATTCAACTATGTTTAAGCAGCCAGAGGCAGATCTCCTCATCTATCTGAAATGCCAAGGGCATAGTCACTGTTTCCCAGTCAAGAGGCATACCAAGTTACTGTTCAATTCAGTTGGGGCAATTAGGTCCAGACTCAGCTGTGCTTAATAGCCAGGGGCATTTTTCCTCATACAGTTAAATTACCAAAGGTGACATTACAGAGTTCACAATGCCAGGGGCATATGCTTATGGGGCATTCTGCTTGTTTCTCTTGAGATAGCTCATTACAGATACTTCCATTATGAGGACAATTCATCCTCAACCAAGTGGCAATGCTTTCTATTCAAATCTAATACCTGGAGCGTATATGGTCCATTACAGTTTGAAGACACATTCCTCTCATTGTATTACCTTGATATTGGATTCTCAGCTGAAACCATGATGGAAATTAGTTGTCTACGCCAGTAGTATCAGATGGTGTCAATATCATGTATTCAGATCCAGCTATGAGGATTTCTGGAAAGGTACTCAGGAAAGTTAAAGAATTTCAGGAGCTATAGATCCAATTGGTTATACACTCTCGAAGTTGAAACGATTCTGTTTTCAAGTTCAGCTTTACTTTTCCCTCTGAATCCAGATTTACTTTTACCCTAAGCGAAACGTCCATTGGTTATGTTTGAATGTATCATGCTTTTGAATATGATTGATGTTTACCAGAAATGCATGTATTTAATATGATTAATGTTTACCAGAAATGCATGAAAATGCAGTAATAGTATTTACTAAGGACGAACGAGGGAAGGATCTCAACGAAGCTTCGCCGGTTCACCTTTACAAGACAGTTACAAAACCCTCAGTAGGGCAAATCCATCTTCATAAAGTCACATCTCCCCTGGAATTTATATCCATCTCTTTTATCCTCATACGGATATTCGGGAAATTACTTTCCAATAAGGATACGACAAACGAAGACGGGATGTTATATCTACCCTACCATCAGACGAAGACGAAGGTTATATATACCTTACTATCCCAGCATACGGGAGGTTATATATACCTTACTATCCCAGCATACGGGAGGTTATTTATACCCTGTTATCCCCAACAGACAGAGGGTTATATATTCTTCAGCAACGAATCGGGATTTATTTTCCCTGGCCAGCAGTTGTTATACGAAGACATCCAGACGCTTCCGGCAGTATCATATCATACATACATCATTTACATCATACTATAGCATATATATCCATAGACATATAGTACATTACCTAAGTGCATCATATCATACATGCATACATAAAGCATAAACTAATATTATTATACCGAATGCTACTTTGTTTTCAGGTTAATTATCCAACAAACAAACTTATGATCTCCGGGACTGCTTTATCGTCACCTCAGGGTTACTTTATCCTCCTGATGAGCTTCTTATTACTTTGGGACTGCTTTATCGTAACCTCAGGGTTACTTTATCCTCCTGATGAGCTTCTTATTACTTTGGGACTGCTTTATCGTAACCTCAGGGTTACTTTATCCTCCTGATGAGCTTCTTATTACTTTGGGACTGCTTTATCGTAACCTCAGGGTTACTTTATCCTCCTGATAAGCTTCTTATTACTTTGGGACTGCTTTATTGTTACCTCAGGGTCACTTTATCCTCCTGATAAATTCTCATGACTTCAAGATTGCTTTAGAGCTATTGATTGCTCTATCCTCCTGAGGTCATATCATTACTTCAAGACTGCTTTAGAGTTATCATTATTGATGGCTCTATCCTCCTGAAATCCTATTACTACTTCAAGACTGCTTTAGAGCTATTGATTGTTCTATCCTCATGAGGTCATATCACTACTTCAAGATTGCTTTAGAGCTAGTGATTGCTCTATCCTTCTGAGGTCATATTATTATTTCAAGACTGCTTTAGAGTTATCATTGCTCTATCCTCCTGAAATCATTACTTCAAGACTGCTTTAGAGTTATCATTATTGATGGCTCTATCCTCCTGAAATCCTATTATTGCTTCAAGACTGCTTTAGGGTTATCATTATTGATTGCTCTATCCTCATGAAGACATGCTGTTACATCAGGATTACTCCAGTATCCTGAAAACATATCATCAATACCTTAGGACTCTCCAAATTCCTGACAGCTTTCATTATATCTCCATATTTTGGACTGCTTTATCTTCCAAGAACTTTCTACTAGTGGCATCTTTAAGCCCACTCAATCATATTCAACCAACCATCAATATCACTCTATGCACTGGTGAGTGCAAATTTTTGGGCTTTTGTGTTCAATCCCCTTCAACCTTCCAGGTCACGACTGGCAAATATACCAATCTAACCCCTCAGGTTTCAGAAAATTGAACAGGGGCAGCTGTTGCACCCCAAAATTTGCCCTCACAATACAAGACTTTGTGTTCTAAGAAGGTTCACAAGGTTCACAAGTTCTCCAACACTTGCATAACCTTTCATGAGGTTCATGAAGTCTACAAGTTACTTCTTGAAGGTTCACAAGGTTCACAAGTCCCACAATGCTCTCAATACCTTTCATGAGATTCATGAAGTCTACAAGTCACTTCCTGAAGGTTCACAAGGTTCACAAGTTTCTCAACATCTTCAAGACCTTTCATGAAGTTCATGAGGTCTACAAGTTACTTTATGAAGGTTCACAAGGTTCACAAGATTCACAATAATTACAAAGCTCTCCTGAGGTTCATGAGGTCTACAAAGCCACTTCATGAGGTTCACAAGGTTCACAAGCTTCACAATACCTCCCATGAGATTCACAAGACATTTTATGATGGTTCACAAGGTTCACAAAGTTCACAATTGGTCAAAAGAGTTGACAATCCCCTCAGACAATGCATCTCCTAAGCAGGGCATCCAAGACTAGGGTTTTGATTTTAATCAGGCTAAATGGACTTCCAATACCTCAAGTGAGCTTCATAATATCTTATATGTGTATAAGAACCCCCATGACAAGTTTCAAGACTTTTCTCAAAAGTTTGCTCAGTCAGATGATCAGATAAGTCAAAATCAGTCAATGCAGTTAAAAAGTCAAACTGAGGTCAACTGTGGTCAAACCAAAGTCAAACTTCATGATTTTTTGCCAACATCAAGTATATGAAGTAAAATTCATCATTTGATCAAGGGTTGATCATGATTCATCAAGAAGATTCCAGATCATCAATAATCAGGAGTTTCTAAATTAGGGTTTCCTCAGTAAAAGTCAACTGAACTTTGACCAGCCATAACTTTCACATACTTCATCACCAAGTCTCCATCCAAATCTCATTTTGAAGGAAATTGAATTCTCTACAACTTTGATGTTGAAAGTTAAGCTCAAAAATGCTTCATTTGAAAGATATTATCTAAGACATTATAGGTCATTTCAAAAGTCAACAAAAAGTCAACAACTTCAAAAGGGCATAACTTGAGATTGGTAAATGATATGGACCTGAAACCAATGGGGTTGTTTAGAGGACTCTTCAAGCTTTCCAAAAAGTCCAAGAACACCCTCATACCTTTAAAATTGAGGGAGATGTGCCCTTGCAAAGTTGGGAAATTTTGTGATGGTTTATGTTGAAAATGGAGGCCTAAAAGTAATTCTTTCCAAATGGGCTTGCTAAGTTGTGATCCAATCCATCTCATATCATTATGCACGACCCAATTGACCAAAATTCAGCATTTTTATTATTTTATTTTTATTTATTATTGATTTAATTCATAAAAATCATTTTAAATAAATATAAAATGTGAAAATCTATTTTTGGGTGAAGATTGAGGTTCTAGAAATTCTTAATTAGTGATTGAAGCTTAAAGAGAAGGAAATCATGTGACTAATCCAAAGATAGCAAGTCTTCATGAGCAAATATTTGACTTTTACAACATGATCTTTTTCAATATTTTTTGGATCAAATTTTCACACAACCAATCCATATTTCTGACCTAATTCATTCTCATATATATACTAAAGATAACCCTAGCCTCAAAGGACGAATTCAGCAGCTGCAAAGGTAGGTTTGACACTTCAAAAAATCTCAAGAAAACTCAAATTCGGATTTAGACAAACAAGGTGTTAGAAGGTAATTTGAAGACATGGCAATGTTCTTTGGTCATCATTGAGCCGAAAGCAACCCTCAAATACATCTAATTCATGCACATATGAGGAATCCGAAAGCATATAGTTCATGTTTAAATTTTTTTCGATTTGAATTGTTTATGCATTGATAATGAAAACTAACCCTGGATTTGTGTTTGTTATGGTGTTTAGAAGCTTTATGGATGGTTTAATTTGATTCCTATGGACTGTACCAAAATTCACCATTGTTAGGGTTTGAAGATCAATTTCGGGAACTTAGCATTTAGGACACCTAAATGAATTATAAAAACATGGCCGTGACCTATAAGCTTCGTATAATTGATCTGGGCTTCAAATTTGCATTGATATCATGATTTGCTTGATGATTGAAAAACATAGGTTTCGGGATTATGAACTTGCAGGAAGAATCGCAGGAAAATTCAAAAGAAAATTCGCAGGAAATTTGAATGAAGGAGATGAAGTTTGGCGCGTCCCTGGGATTCAAATTTCGTCTTATATTATATAGTTTTGTTTATATTTAAATTGTACAGGTTGATGAGTGGCCCAGTGGAAAAGCACGTATGCGTTGGATGAGAGGGCGTGGGATCGAAACTTGGTCACGGCAAACATTTTTTTGGTTTTTATCAATTACATATTGAATATTATATATTATGCATTATTGTTGGATTGTAAACAGGTGGGCTCTTCCAGCCGGGTGGTAACATGCGTGTGTATATGGCTATGAGGTCCTGGGTTCAAACCATGAACCAGGCCTTTTTGTTTCTTGCATTTTCCTGATTTTTCCAGATAGAGAACAAAACCAATTGAAGCTCATTCTCTAGCCCCTGCGTTTGGCTGGCCTGGTGGAAAGTGTTGTTGACTGGTAACTAGAGCATCCTGGGATCAAATCCCAGCCAGGTAAGTCTTGTATTTTTTTTTTATCATTTTATTTTGTTTTGCTTAATTGTTATTTAATATTAATATATAATTAAGTAATTTCATGATAATATGTAATATTCTTTAAAATTCTAAAAAATGTATTTTCTCTTCAAAAAAAATTTATCTCTTTTATGTAATAAAATTATAATATAGGTATATATAGTTTTGTATATTATATTATAAATTCTAAGCATATTTTCTAAAAAAACCTAATTCTATTTTCTTTTAAATTCCTAATGTAATTATTATGTATATATATATTTATTATAATTCTTATAAATTTTATAAATATGATTATTTTTATGACCATGACATTTAAAATTTATTTTCTCGTAAAATATAAATATCTTTTAATAATTGTTGATAAATAATTGAATGGTTGTAAATGATTTATATTATGCTTAGAAATTTTTCTTATTAAATATTTAAAATTAAACTTTGTGCTTATTATTCTAATCATATCATTTATAATATTTTTCTATTGTGATTTACTATTATTATTTATTTTTATTTTACTATTATATCATATTTTTATTATGTCTCTAATATTGTTTATTTTTCTCATTATTATTGTGTCATTTAATTATTTTCACTAATTTTATTCTTATTATTTCTCTAACCTTGTTTATTTTTCTAATCACTATTATTATTATTTTATTACCACTAACCCATTTATATTTTAATTATGTTTATTATCATTATTTGCTAACCTTACTTATTATTATTTACTAACCCCTATTTATTATTTATTTATTATTTTAGCCTGTTTATTTATATTTTGCTAATTAATTATTTTTGCTATTTTATTTATTTTTGCTTATTATAATTATTTTGTAATTGCTTCCTGGATGTAAATTTTATAATTATTTAATTATTTCTGCTATGGTTAGTAATTAGGGAGTGCAAATATGTATTCTATATAAAATAAATTAGATCACTTTAATCAAAGATAATTAAATTAACACTCACACACGTAAGTCGATTTTAATCGCCGTCTCACTTTCTAAGGTTATCCCTCAAGTTGCCTAAATCATAAGGTCAAGTGGGGTGTATAAAGCAAGTCCCTTAAAAGATAAAAATCATCAAGTCCCTCATGGTTGCCTATACGAATCAAGTCCCTTCGAATAATGATGATAGTCCCTCCTATATGCTTATTACACCCCACAGTTGCCTCCATACAAACAGATGTCCCTCTCATGTCCCTTATATCCAAGGTAATGACTACCTACTCCTTAATAGTAGGGATAGTCTTATCAATGAAAGGATAAAGAATAAGAAAGACTTCAAATTTTAGGGTAGGTTCCTCTTATGTACTTGCTCACTTCAAAAACTTTCCAAACTCTTCACAATTTCAAACAAATTTTCAAAAACAAGTTTTTACACATCCGTACATGGATTATTATTAACTATTCTGAAAATTTTTCTATTCACACACTACACTTTCAAAATCAATTTAAAGTGAGCTAAGTAACTAAGAGCCCATGGATAACCATGGATGTAAAGGATGCTAACACCTTCCCTTTACATAACCTACCCCCCGGACCCAAAATATTCTCTTAAGGTCTTTCTTGTTCTTTTATACCCTTTCCTTTTGGATAAAATAAAAGTCGGTGGCGACTCTTGCTATCCGCAACATTACTTAAAGTCAGTTCTCCCACCGTGTTACACTTACCACCTGAAAAGTTAGCAAAGGAATGAAATGCAATGCAAATGGAATGCAATGTGATGATGCAAACCAAAACCAGAAGCATGAGTATGATGATAATGATGCTATGATGTGATGCACATACATGGCAAGAGATGGGAATGATCATATGAACATATGGATGCAAGAGAAACATGCTTAGAACCATGAACATACATGAAAAGTTATGAAATGCAAATGACATACAACATGGCAAATGCAAGAAGCAATGATCAAACATGATTCTAATATGTCTTAAGATGTCTAATGAATCAAATGGATGCATAAAATGTCATGGCAAGTCATGGTATGCAAGCTAATGGAAGATGAATGCAAAAGGAAGCCCAAATTAGGGTTTATGATCAATGCACCAAACAAAAACCAAAACCAGAAACAAACATCAAGATAAAAAAATTGAAAATGCATCCAAGGGAACCCTAAACCTATACAAACTCACTGCCCAAAGGAGGGGTTCTAACTCTTAACCTAATGAGGGTTATGAATTTCTTAAGAATGCTAGGGTTTTAAGGTACCTTGTCAAGAAAAATGTCAAACAAATTGAAAATGCCAAATCAAATCATGCCAATTTAATCCTATGAACTACATGATATGCAAGACACAATGCAAAAAGAATCAAAGTCCAACTCTTAAAGACTAGGCAGAAATGAATTTTCAAAGATTGGATCAAAATAATGCCTTGAAATGAAATTAATTCTATGGAAAATTGGCAAAAGACATCAAGATCAAAAAATAAATTTGGTTTGAGGGTTGGACAATGTTTCTAAATGATTTTAAAGGTTTCATGAATTTTTTGGTGATTTTTAAATACCCAAAAGTATTTTTAATTAATTAATTCCCATTAATTAATTAAAAATAAACTTTTAAATGATTTAAAAATATTTTTTAATGCAAAAAATAAAAATAAAAATGTTTTTGGTTTCTGAAAATTAATAAAAGCTTGCATAAAAATTTTCAGAATTTTTAAAGATGTTTTGCTATTTTTAATAAAATGAGGAAAACAAATGCAATTAAATAAAAAATAAAATGTATTTAAACTGAAAATGGGAAAGTATGCGCATCCAAGGGCCAGGATTCAAATTCCAGGGGGCGGGAGTTGACTACGCGCGCGTTTGGACGGCTCACATTCAAACTTGGCTAACCCTAATTAATTAGCCCTAATTACTTTCAGGCGACCGGAACACTGTTCCGGTCGTCTTCTCCGGCAAGGTGTTCATGCTATCTCACTCCCTACGCATCAAAACTCCACTAAAATCACCAGATTTCATCCTTAAACATCACTGAACCTAAACCCCACCCCAAAATCCATTTATTTTCACTGAATCATAAGAATCAAAGCAAAAATCAATTCACGGGCAAAGTTTCAGAACAAGCATACAACCTCAAAACTCAATCATTTTCAAAAATAAAAGGCTCAGTGAACTCAGGGAAGCATGTAGATCATTTTAGAAACAAGAGATAAGAGTTCTGGAAAAATGAATTTCCATGGCTACCTGAATCGAAGCTTTGGTTTCTGGCACTTTCTGGCTGATGTCTTGCTTGCAATCAACTCCCCTGGACCTCCTGAGAAGCTTTCAAGGCTTGTTTGAAGTTTGTAATGGTTGGTTTGAAAGATGGCTGAAGTTCTGCTCAATGAGGGGCAGAAATCGTATTTTGGTTTCTGGGGGTTTCAGGCTATGGTGATGGGTGCTTTGTGATCAGTGAAGCGTATGGAGATTGTTTGTGAAGTTGGTTTATGTGTTTGAGGCTTGTGTGATGAGTTTCGAAGAGTTTTGCAAATGGAGCATAAACTTGAAAACTGGGGATTTGGTGTGTTTCAGCATGAAGTGTCATGTGCTTTGGCTTGCTTTTGATTTGTATAAACAATTGTGATAGGTCAGAGAGTGGGTGCTGGCCTATTGTGATTGGTATGGGTCTTTGGCCAAAATGTCAACTTGATTTGTACTTGAGGTATGGGCAATGGTACAACTTTCTTTTTGGCATGCTTGGGCTCATCTGAGTTTAGGGAGAGCCATGGAATTGTTTATGAGGTGATTCAGCAAGTGGTTTGTAACTTATGATAAGTTTTGCAAGTTGATTCAAGTTTGGTTCCTTTGAGATTTCTTGAAGTTCAAAGCATGAAATGAGATGATTCTTGGGCCAATTCTGATTTTTAGAGGTCATGTAATCATGTTGTGAGAAAATTGTACACATTTGAGGTCTTTAGAACACTTGATCAAGTCATTTTGCAAAATGCCTCTTTGGTAGAAAACTTCAAATTTTGTGATTTTAGCCAAATTTGACAAGCCATAACTTTTGATCCAAAATGAATTAGGTCATGTTCTTGTACTTTTTGAAAAGGGAATGATCCATTCTACAACTTTCATGACCAAAGTTTTTTCATTTGAAGCATTTTTGAATCAAAAAGCAAGGGTTGAAAAAGTTTCCCAAAATGGCAATTTCATTAAAAAGTCAACTTTCCCAAAAAGTCAACTTTGCAAAAGACTTGAAATTCTTCAATTTTGTGAACTTCCAACTTCTTATATGATCAAATAAAGATCATATACAATCAAAAAGATGAAGAACACCCTTTGGTTGGGTCATTGGGGGCCTCAGATGCCCTGATTTTACACTGACTTGCCCAGAAAGTCAACTCTTGATCAGATGACTTCCCCATGGAATTTCTTCATGAAAATTGATATGCATACTCCCTATACCATATAGAGACCAATAGAAACAAGAATGACCAAAAAATTTGGAGTTATGGCCTTTGAAACCAAAACCCTAATTCTAGGTCATCTGTGCAGTCAAACCTGGCTCTTCTTCCATATCATTCTCAGCTCTTGTGATTCTTTGACATTCTTGACTTTGAGAGGACATAATATGATGCTTGAACATACATGGACCCCTTTGAAGTGATTGATGACCTTTGGGGTGGCTCAAGAAGCTCTTAGATTGCTCAGATCACAAACCCTAGATGCAGATGACTTTGAACCAATGCAATGTGTCAAAAATGTAATATGAGATGCTATGATTGAGTTTATGCATATTAAATGATCACAAGCCATGGAGTGAATGGGTGGGGGCAAATTTGGGGTGTTTACACCCAACAAGTGCACATTCGGGGTGCGATCTGGTAAGTTGCTGGGATTTATTGTAAGTGAGAAAGGGATTGAAGTTGACCCTGATAAAGTCAAAGCCATTCAAGAAATGCCTGCACCGAAAACTGAGAAAGAAGTTCGAGGTTTCTTAGGTAGATTGAACTACATTTCACGGTTCATATCTCACCTTACAGCAACTTGTGAGCCTTTGTTCAAGCTATTGAGAAAAGAACAAACGGTCAGGTGGAACGAAGACTGCCAAAGGGCTTTTGACAAAATCAAGGAATACTTGCAAGAGCCTTCAATCCTTATGCCTCCAGTTGAAGGAAGACCTCTGATAATGTACTTGACAGTATTAGAAGAGTCAATGGGGTGTGTGCTGGGCCAGCATGACGAGTCTGGTCGAAAAGAGTATGCAATATACTACCTGAGCAAAAAGTTTACCGAATGTGAACAACGTTATTCACTGCTCAAGAAAACTTGTTGTGCTTTAGCGTGGGCTGCTCGCCGACTAAGGCAGTATATGTTGACCCACACCACTTTATTGATCTCAAAGATGGACCCAGTTAAGTACATATTTGAGAAGCCAGCACTTATCGGACGGGTTGCAAGATGGCAGATGATCCTCACAGAATATGACATCCAGTACACATCTCAGAAAGCCATCAAGGGTAGTGTATTGTCTGATTATCTTGCTGAGCAACCCATTGATGATTACCAGCCTATGAGGTTTGACTTCCCTGATGAAGACATCATGTTCATAAAAGCAAAAGATCATGAAGATCCTAGTCACACTGAAGGGCCTGACCCAGAAGAAGAATGGACTATGATGTTTGATGGGGCTGTTAACATGAACGGTCGTGGTGTTGGTGCAGTACTCATTACACCTAAGGGAGTTCACCTACCTTTCTCGGCAAAGCTCACCTTCAACTGCACTAACAACGAAGCTGAATACGAAGCTTGTATTATGGGTCTTGAGGAAGCCATTGACCTCAGGAATAAAACTTTGACCGTGTTCGGAGATTTAGCTCTGGTAGTTAATCAAACCAACGGCAAATGGTACACACACCAGGATCATCTGATACCTTACAGGGATTATACAAGGAGGTTATTGACTTTCTTCACAATGGTCAAGCTTGAGTATATCCCTCGGGACGAGAATCAGTTTGCAGATGCTCTTGCCACCATTTCATCCATGATCAAAGTTCAAGCTGCCAACTTTGTACCTCGGATTTCGGTGTCCAGACTTGACAGACCAGCGTATGTATTTGCAGCAGATGTTGTTAAAGATGATAAGCCTTGGTTCCACGACATTAAGTGATTCTTGGAGGATCAAACATACCCACCTGGGGCATCTTCCAATGATAAGAAGACTCTAAGAAGGCTCGCTGGTAGTTTCTTTCTGAACACTGATGGTTCCCTGTACAAGAGAAACTTTGATATGGTACTCCTCAGATGCGTCGATAGAACAGAAGCAGACTTGTTGATGCACGAGGTGCACGAAGGATCCTTTGGCACCCATGCAGGAGGGCATGCCCATGGCCAAGAAGTTGCTGAGATCAGGTTATTACTGGATCACAATGGATGCTGACTGTTGTGCTTATGCCAGAAAGTGTCATAAATGCCAGATTTATGCGGATAAAGTACATGTGCCTCCAAATCCTCTGAATGTGATGTCTTCACCCTGGCCCTTTTCCATGTGGGGCATTGATATGATTGGCAAAATTGAACCGACTGCTTCAAACGGCCACAGATTCATCCTGGTTGCTATTGACTATTTCACCAAGTGGGTTGAAGCAGCTTCATATGCAAATGTTACAAGGCAAGTGGTAGCCCGATTTCTGAAAAGAGACATCATCTGTCGGTATGGAGTGCCCGGGCGAATCATTACTGATAATGGTTCCAACTTGAATAATAAAATGATGGCAGAACTGTGCCGGGACTTCAAGATCCAACACCACAATTCTTCTCCTTACAGGCCAAAGATGAATGGCGCTGTTGAGGCAGCTAATAAGAATATCAAGAAGATTGTGCAAAAGATGGTAGTTACCTACAAAGACTGGCATGAAATGCTACCATTTGCCTTGCATAGGTACCGTACGGCAATCAGAACATCCACTGGGGCAACACCGTATCAGCTTGTGTATGGTATGGAGGCAGTCCTACCTGTTGAAGTTGAATTACCCTCCTTACGGGTATTAATGGATGTTAAGCTGAACGAAGCAGAATGGGTCCGGTCCCGATATGAACAACTGAGTCTGATTGAAGAGAAGAGATTGGCTGCAATCTGTCATGGGCAGCTGTATCAGAAAAGAATGAAGAAAGCCTTCGATCAGAAAGTCAGGCTCCGAGAGTACCAAGTGGGATATCTTGTGCTGAAAAGACTCATCCCTCCTCATAAAGACCACAGGGGCAAGTGGACTCCGAACTATGAAGGGCCATTCGTAGTAAAGAAAGTTTTCTCCGGTGGAGCACTCATGCTCAGTACTATGGATGGTGAAGACTTCCCGTCCCCTGTGAATTCAGATGCAGTTAAAAAATACTTCGCATAAAATGACCCGCTGGACATAAAAACAGAATGTAAGTCCAGGCAAAAATAGGGCATCCCGGAGAGTCAAAAACAGAATAAAAGACTCGGGCAAAAATAAGGGAAAATAAACAAAAAAAATGTACACCCGCTGAGTTGAAAAGCCGCATTGGACAACTCAGGCAAAAATGGGTATCCCGATGGATTGAAAACCCGAAAGGGCGATCCATGCAAAATAAGGGAATAAGCGAACAACTGCATTCTGAATTCGTCTGTATCACTTACAACTTGGTAAGCTTCGAAAGGATCAAGCTTCCTTCAGAATCAACCTTCTTCAGAAAGCAAGACGAGAAGAACGTCAAATGTCATACGAGTCATAACAAAGGGGAGCTCCCTGAAGCGTCATCAACATTGCCAATACCTTTTATTTCTCAATTTGCAACAATCTCCTCATTTTAGGGGATTTGTTTCTTTGACTGTATCTTGCCGATTCAGGGCACACGAATTAATAAAATCAAATTTTCAGTCATGTTTCGTCTCGTACACTTTACTTTCATTTGCCAAATGTCCGATGTTCTTAAGATACTGATTGCATAAATACATATGCTTTCCTTCTAAAAATACGTGCGTGCAGGAAATATACTTACTCCCGGGAGTGTCTGAACTCCTATGACGGAATCCGGTAAGGGATACCTCGGGATTACTTGTGCGTTTCTCTATCTTTTCAGGTATTCAGAGCACAGCATGAGGCATGAAAGCTTCATCCCAGCAAGCTGGCAAATCATTATCTACTCAGTCTTAACACCAGAGGTGCTTTCTCCCCAGCCGAGTTGCCATTTACTATTCCTCCACAGCCAAGTGCAAAAGACGGGGAACCATCTCCCCACAGAGTTTCAGCCTCTATCTAGGAGAGCAACGTCTGAAGGTCTCACAACAGAGTGAAGAAAGCTTCTACAAACCCCAGCTGGGTCCCCTTTATCAAAGATAGGTCTATCAATGGCCTATATCCCCAAGCAGATTCCCATATATCAGATCTACCAATGATCCCTTCCCCAGCTGGGAGGTCCACTTCAAGCAGATCGACCAGAGATCTTCGCGGCAACGGGATCCGAATCCTGGATATTTACCTTTTGCATAATTATAGCATTCGCATCATACTCTCCCCACAAAGCGTAGCATTCCGTCTAATACGGAGCATTACGGCAAAAATCAAACATATCGCATAATAATAAGCCATGATTTTGAAGCAAACACTTGTGAATATTGACAATCCATCAGCAATATACAGAAAACTCCCCAGATTCCCCGGCAGAGTCAATGCACTTTCCCTAAAGATATGGATACGTCCTGACACCCGTCCGTGTCATATCCCCAGTGGAGAGCTAAAAGCTAAAGCATTGGCCTTACACTCACAAATACCAAATACACACTTCTTTTGGCACCCGCCCGTGTCATCATATCCCCGGTAAAGTCGCCCGAGTTTTCATTACAAACAAACACTTGTATATTACAGATACTCCTTGACATCCGTCCGTGTCATATCCCCAGCAGAAAGCCAAAGCGTCCTCTTTGCACTCACAGATATATCGTTATATAAATTCCCTGACACCCGTCCGTGTCGCTTTCCCCAGCACAGTTGCCTAAACATTTTTGCAAACCATATACTTGTTTATATTACACCTTTCCCTTTTGACACTCGTCCGTGTCACTCTCCTCAGCAAGTTAAACACTCTCCTGTACACCGCTCACACTTATTTTACCCATACAGATACTCGTCCGTATCTTGTATATATCACTCAAATCCCCTCAGATTCGACACTCGTCCGTGTTCTTTGTTAACCAGTTGGTACTCGTCCGTATCATCATCTCAGAGCATGCGTCAAGCGTTTGTTTCTACCTGATACTCGTTCGTATCATAGTCTTAGGGATGCTCGTCCGCAGCTTTAATCCATATACGTGTCAAACACTCATGTCTTCTTGAATTTAGACACTCGTCTGTGTTTACTATTCCCCAGGAGAGTCCCCTCATAATCAACACTCGTCCGTGTTCCTTGTTAACCAGTTGATACTCGTCCGTATCATCATCTCTGAACATGTGTCAGTATTTGTTTCTACCCGATACTCGTCCGTATCGTAGTCTTAGGTATGCTCGTCCGCATCTTTAATCTATACACAACATCAAAACACTTATACCTTTTATTTCTTGGATGTAAACACTCGTCCGTGTTTACTATTCCCCAGTAGGTCACCAACAAAGCAACCTTTTTCTATCCGACATTCGTCCTATTTCGTGATACTTTCGGCAGCCGTACCCTGCCAGGTGATCGTCCTTCACCTTTGGGATGATCGTCCCTCATCCTTTCCCCAGCGGAGTCTCTATTCATTAGAACCCCTTTTTTCTATCCGGCATTCGTCCTATGTCGTGAGTTTTAGCAGCCGTACCCTGCTAGGTGATCGTCCTTCACCTTTTGATGATCGTCCTTCATCATTTTATCCGATGGCCGTCCCCATCGTTGATCTTGTTATCTGACATTCGTCCTATGTCATGATAAACCTTGAGAGCATTCGTCCCCTGCTAGGTGATCGTCCTTCACCTCTTGATGATCGTCCTTCATCATGCTCATCCGATGGCCGTCCCCATCGTTGATCTTGTTATCTGACATTCGTCCTATGTCATGATAAACCTTGAGAGTTGCCGTCCCCTGCTAGGTAATCGTCCTTCACCTCTTGATGATCTTCCTTCATCATGCTCATCCGATGGCCGTCCCCATCGTTGATCTTGTTATCTGACATTCGTCCTATGTCATGATAAACCTTGAGAGCAGCCTTCCCCTGCTAGGTGATCGTCCTTCACCTCTTGATGATCGTCCTTCATCATGCTCATCCGATGGCCGTCCCCATCGTCGACCTTTTATCCGGCATTCGTCCTATGTCGCGATACTTTCGGCAGTCGTACCCTGCCAGGTGATCGTCCTTAACCTTAGATGATTGTCCCTCATCTTATCCCTTTCAGAGCAGCCGTTCCCTGCTAGGTGATCGTCCTTCACCTTTGATGACCGTCCCTCATCATTATTTCATTTATTCTTTAACCGGATGGTCGTCCCCGTCGTGGTCCCTTTTCCTTTTCCTGATGATCGTCCTTCATCAGTTTAGCCCGATGGTCGTCCCCATTGCTGTTTACATTACTTTATGAACCTGATGATCGTACCTCATCATTTATTTTTACCTATAATCCCCTAGAGAGTCCTGATAACCGTCCCCATCATAATCTCTCATATCCTCAGCTAGTCGGTCGTCCCCGTCTTTGCTTTATTCTCCCGTTTCTTCCCCAGCATGTCGGTCGCCACGTCATTGCTCCTTCCCAAGCAGTCGTCCTCTGCTCGACGGTCGTCCTCCGTCGCCCGCACTTTATATACATGTTTTATTTTCTTTTACAATCTATATCCCTTTTCTTCTTCATTCTGTGAGTGCAAAGTTTGGACTGTCTTTGGTATTCAACCACAAGTTATCTTGTTTGCCTGTTAAGCCGTTGCTTACATCCTGCACAGCTAACTCATGCTTGAATAGGGGCAGCTGTAAACACCCTAAATTTTCCCTCACTCATTTCACCATGGCTTATGATCATTTCATATGCATAAACTCAATCATAGCATCTCATACCACATTTTTAGTACACTGCATTGTTTCTAAGTTATCTGCATCTAGGGTTTGTGATCTGAGCAATCCAAGAGCTTCTTGAGTCACTCCAAAGCTCATCAATCACTTCAAAAGGGGTCCATGTATGTTCAAGCATCATATTATATCCTCTCAAAGTCAAGAATGTCAAAAAATCACAAGAACTGAGAATGGCATGGAAGCAGAGCCAGGTTTAACTGCACAGATGACCTAGAATTAGGGTTTTGGTTTCAAAGGCCATAACTCCAATTTTTTTGGTCATTCTTGTTTCTATTGGTCTCTATATGGTATAGGGATCATGCATATCAATTTTCATAAAGAAATTCCATGGGGAAGTCATCTGATCAAGAGTTGACTTTTTGAATAAGCCAGTGCAAAATCAGGGCATCTGAGGCCCCCAATGACCCAACCAAAGGGTGTTCTTCATCATTTTTATTGTGTATGATCTTTATTTGATCATAAAAGATGTTAGAAGTTAACAAAATTTAAGAATTTCAAGCCATTTGCAAAGTTGACTTTTTGGGAAAATGACTTGTAATGGAAACTTGCCATTTTGGGAAACTTTTTCAACCCTTGCTTTTTGATTAAAAAATGACTCAAATGAGAAAACTTTGGTCATGAAAGTTGTAGAATGGATCATTCCCTTTTCAAAAAGTACATGAACTCATTCTAATTCATTTTGGATCAAAAGTTATGGCTTGTCAAAGTTGGGAAAAATCACATAATTTCAAGTTTTCCACCAAAGAGGCAAAGTTGCAAAATCCCTTGCCATGGCAAATTGAGACCTCAAAGTGATTTATAATCTTCATACAAACATGAACCAAGGCCTAAAAGTCAGATTGCATCAAAGGATCACTCATTTTCATGACTTGTGGATCAAGAAACTTCAAAAAGGGCCAAAGATCACAAAGTTGCAAAACCAATGATAAACCCTAATCCACTTGCTGCATTGCTTCTAATCAGATTCTATGGTTCTCCCTAAACTCAGCTGAGCCAAGCCATGCCCCTATCTCATCATGCCACTTGCCCATACCTCAAAGTACAACCAACCTTGACTTTTTTGCAAATCACCCCATACCAATCAGCATAGCCCACACCAACTCCACAGACCTATCACAACTTGATATGTGGACTTTATGCAAGCCATAACACACAAGAACACAGCCTAAGACCTCAGTATTCACAAGTTCACAAAAAATCATCCCTCTTGCATTTTCTTTCGAAACTCTCAGCACACTTAACAAAACTTCAAACTTCTTTCACAAAGCAACTCAGCATCATCCCAGGATCATTTCCCAATCATCACCTTGCCCTGAAACCCCCCATATGAAAAATACGATTCTGGCCCCTCCATGAATTGAGTTTCAGTAAACTTCCAAAAGAGTCCACAAAAGCTTCATCCAAGCATCCCAGAAGAAAGAGGGAGTCGAAAGAAGGTGGTTTCCTTAAGAAGAAGGCCCAGGCAGCTCCATTGGCAAAGCTTCATCTCAAGTATCATCCAAGAACATTTTTCCAGAACTTGCGTTTTAAGTTATAAACTGATTCTATGTGGTGTGCTGATCATTTTGAGCTTTGAACCATTGAAAATGGTTGAGTGTGTAGGATGTATTTGATCTCTGAAATTTTTGTGTGTTTTCCGTTTTGATTCGTTTCTCATGATTCATGTAAAATAAATGTTGTTTGTTTGCTGATTCGTGTTACTTGAAGCTTGGGGTTTGATTCTGGGCAGTTTTTAGGTCTTGGGGTTGCGTATTGAGGGAGATGAGGTGAGGAGCTTGCCGGAGAAGATGACCGGAACACTGTTCCGGTCATTTGAAAGTCATTAGGGTTTAGGGTTAGGGTTTAATCATAATTAAGGAAATTTGAGTTTTGGCTGTCCAGATGCGCGCGTAGTCAGTTCCCGCGTCCCTGAGTTTGAACCACAGCCCTTGATTGCGTTGACTCTCCATTTTATTCATTTTAATTTCTTTTCTTTTCATTTCTTTTCCATATTTTATTAAAAATAGTAAAAAACATTGAAAAATTCTGAAAATTTTTATCAAAGCTTTTATTAATTTTCAGAACCCAAAAGTATTTTTATTTTTATTTTTTGCATTAAAAATTATTTTTAAATCATTTAAAAGTTTATTTTTAATTAATTAATGAAAATTGATTAATTAAAAATACTTTTAGGTATTTAAAAAATCACAAAAAAATTCATATAGCATTTAAAAACATTTAGAAACATTGTCCAACTCTCAAACCAAATTTATTTTTTGTTCTTGTTGCCTTTTGATAATTTTCAATGGAATTAAATTCATTTCAAGGCAATATTTTGATTCAAACTTCAAAAATTCATTTCTGCCTAACCATTGAGAGTTGGACAATGATTCTTTTTGCATTGCATCTTGCATAACATGTAGTTTATAGGATTAAATTGGCATGATTTGATTTTGCATTTTCAATTTGTTTGGCATTTTTCTTGACAAGGTACCTTAAAACCCTAGTAATCTTAGAAAATTCATAACTCTCACTAGGTTAAGAGTTGGATCCCCTCCTTTGGGCAGTGAGTTTGTATAGGTCTAGGGTTCCTTTGATTGAATTTTCAATTTTTTTTCATGTCATTTGCTTCTGGTTTTGGATTTTTGCTTTGTATGTTGCATATAAACCCTAATCCATGCCTTTCTTTGCATCCATCTTCCATTTGCTTGCATACCATGACTTGCCATGACATTTTTATGTATTAATTTGATTCATAATACATCTTAGGACACATTAGAATCATGTTTGATCATTGCATCTTTCATTTGCCATGTTGTATGTCATTTGCATTTCATAACTTTTCATGAACATTCATGGTTCCAAGCATGCTTCTTTTGCATCCATATGTTTGTATGATCATTCTAATGCCTTGCCTCATGTTTGCATCATCTCTTAGCATCATTAACATCATACTCATGCTTCTGGTTTTGGCTTGCATCATTGCATTGCATCTCATTTGCCTTGCATTCCATTCCTTTTACTAACTTTTCAGGTGGTAAGTTGTTTTGAGAAGTGAATTTGCCTTCACTTCTCACAATCTCTTTTCATCCCTCTTATGCATCATTGTTGCATTTTATCTTGTGTTTTTGATTGAGCTTACTCATTCTTGTTCATCTTACCTTCTCTCTCCAAGCAACTTGTCTTCTTAAGTGAAGCAGGTTGTTTTGCTTCTCTTTGCTCCTTTCATCTGCTTCCTTCCTGGTGGTTCCTCTGAAGACTTTCTTGCAAACCTCACAAACCCTAGGAACAACCAAGCATGATCACAATTAGGGTTTAATTAGTCCCCCCATTTAGTTTTACCTTTGTGTCATCATTGAGTCTTCTCTTCTCATCTCACAACCAGGGACTAAACCCTAAAGGTTTTAAGGCTTTGTGATTAAGCTTATGCTTGCATCCTTCTATTAGGATGGAGTTCATAACTTTAATCCTAAGTGTTAAAACCTTAATGTGTTTAAATCCTTTAATCAATTCACTTAATAATCATCAAGACATCAAGCTTGTAACTTGGGCCTTGCATTAGGGTTCTAATTCTTCCTTAATTGGTTAAGAAGGACTAACCCTAGTGTTAATGGACAAGTCCCCCTCAAGTTGTCTTACAAATCATAAAACTCACTTCTTCATCTTATCATTAACTAAAATCCACTTAATAAAGGCTTTGTTTTGTCATGAGGTTAATCCCTAATCATTGATTAAGTTGAGGAGCTTTCCTCAGCTTAAACATTCTCATCTATTATCCTTCTATTGGGATGGTGTAATGAGTATGTTTAATCCCTGATTATGGCTTAGTCTCATTAATTAACACTAAACAAAAACAACAAAAACATCTAAATAATCACAAGTAGGATAATGATCTTAATCCTACACCATGGTGATTAAGTGTGAGATACTGACTTCACACTTAAGGTATTCTCATTACCCCTAATCAGAGGGAGGATGTGATGAGTTTACTAACCCAATGGTTTAGGCTTAAGCTCATTAATCTATGACAAACTTTCAAAAGGCAATAAAAGACTGAAAACTCAAAAACAAACAATAATCGTCTCCTCCGGGATTCTTTTCTCATCTCATTCACTCACAAACGAGAACTTGCTTCTTCCGTCTAATGCAAGACAGTTTGCACCTGAGCCAGACAGGTCATACACTTGAGCATAGATAAGTAAGAAATTCATAAGTCAATTCACCTTTCAGTCTCTTTGGGTCGAACTACGGTGTTCTGACTTCCTCATTGCACGAGAGGATACGTAGGCATAACTTAACAGTTATCGAACAAAAGTCTCTGTATATCCCCCCCTCTTTCAGCTTTATTCTTTAAGCCTCATAGTCTAGAGCACTTCACTCTTGTTCTCACACTTACACTTCACTTATACACTTCTCACTTCTCTTACTGTGACACCTGTACATCCTTTTCCAGTTCTTTTAAACACAGATTGCACTGAAACTACCCCTTTAAAACACAAATCTTTTAAGCGTGGATCCCGTCGAGTACGACGGACAATCTGGGTGCTAATACCTTCCCAGGTTGTAACCAACCCCCTTCCTCAGTCTCTCTGGTTCGCAACCGTCTTATCCATACCTTTTCTAGGTTTATGCAGCATTACCTTTCCTCCGGGATAAAAATGCCTAGCTGGCGACTCTTTCTTTCTTTTGAGTTCACTCCTGTGTGTTCTCATCTCTCCTTTCGCCGACCATTCGCCTCTGTACCCCTTCTGACCCCCGTTGTCATTTGGCGGGAGCGACACTAAGGCCTTTAAATATGACCACAATTTCATTCATTCCACAAGCTTTTGATAGCCACAAAACCTCTTGCAAAATACTCCCACAACATCAAAATTCTCCAAAGCTCATCTTTCTTTCTTTTGAAGTTATCAATAATTCACATTGAATTCATGATTAACTTGAGCTAACCATTCATCCTTCCATTCTTTTGCTCATCAAATTCAGTAGATCTAAGCTTGTGTTAGTCCAATTAGAAGAAAAGCTTTTGGTAATTCATATTCCTCTATAAACCCATATTCACCATCAACATTCAAGATTTAGATTCTTGGTGCCTTTATTTCTAGATCCTTTGGATCTTTATTTGTTTGATTGTAGGGATTCCACTGTATTTTGGTTTTAAAATTCGTGCAAATTCAGATCATGATCATCCAATGTTTGAGAAAAGGTTTCAAAATGGATCATGCTGAATTTTCTACATTTTTTCAGCTTCTGGTACATCGTTAATCGGTTAACCAATTGGTTAACCAGTTAACCAGTTTCAAAGCAGCATAAATTATTCAAAATCTGCTTGCGTTAAATGTTTAACCAATTTTTTAACCGGTTAACCAATGCGAACTTTGAATTTTGTATTCAAATTCATCACCCTTAGATGATTGATTTAATTGGAATATTCTAGATCAATTGATTTCTGATTTCTCTACATCACTCTGATCATATCCTACCATAAACCCTCATTAATCACCACTCTTTTCCATTTCCCACCAAAATTCCAATTACCAAACCTAAATTCAAATTACCAAAGCAAGCTCCATTCCACCAAATTTCCATACCTAAGGTCTTTAAATAGGACCACAATTTCATTCATTCCACAAGCTTTTGATAGCCACAAAACTTCTTGCAAAATACTCCCCTAACACCAAAATTCTCCAAAGCTCATCTTTCTTTCTTTTGAAGTTATCAAGAATTCACATTGAATTCTTGATTAACTTGAGCTAAACCTTCATCCTTTCATTCTTTTGCTCATCAATTTAAGTAGATCTAAGCTTGTTTTGGTCCAATTTGAAGAAAAGCATTTGGTAATTCATCTACCTCCATAAACCCATATTCACCATCAACATTCAAGATTTAGATTCTTGGTGCCTTTATTTCTAGATCCTTTGGATCTTTATTTGTTTGATTGTAGGGACTCAACTGTATTTTGGTTTTAAAATTCGTGCAAATTCAGATCATGATCATCCATTGTTTGAGAAAAGATTTCACAATGGATCATGCTGAGTTTTCTGCATTTTTCAGCTTTTGGTACATCGTTAATCGGTTAACCAATTGGTTAACCGGTTAACCAGTTTCAAAACAGCGTATATTATTCTAAATCTGCTTGCGTTAACTGGTTAACCAATTGGTTAACCGGTTAACCAGTGCGAACTTTGAATTTTTTATTCAAATTCATCACCCTTAGATGATTGATTTAATTGGAATATTCTAGATCCATTTATTTCTGATTTCTCTACATCACTTTGATCATTTCCTACAATAAACCCTCATTAATCACCACTATTTTCCATTTCCCACTAAAATTCCAATTTCAAAACCTAAATTCAAATTACCAAAGCAAGCTCCATTCCACCAAATTTCCATACCTAAGGTCTTTAAATAGGACCACAATTTCATTCATTCCACAAGCTTTTGATAGCCACAAAATCTCTTGCAAAATACTCCCCCAACACCAAAATTCTCCAAAGCTCATCTTTCTTTCTTTTAAAGTTATCAAGAATTCACATTGAATTCTTGATTAACTTGAGCTAAACCTTCATCCTTTCATTCTTTTGCTCATCAATTTCAGTAGATCTAAGCTTGTGTTGGTCCAATTTGAAGAAAAGCTTTTGGAAATTCATCTTCCTCCATAAACCCATATTCACCATCAACATTCATGATTTAGATTCTTGGTGCCTTTATTTTTAGATCCTTTGGATCTTTATTTGTTTGATTGCAGGGATTCCACTGTATTTTGGTTTTAATATTCGTGCAAATTCAGATCATGATCATCCAATGTTTGAGAAAAGGTTTCAAAATGGATCATGCTGAATTTTCTGCATTTTTCAGCTTCTGGTACATCGTTAACCGGTTAACCAATTGGTTAACCGGTTAAGCAGTTTCAAAGCAGCGTAAATTATTCAAAATCTGCTTGCGTTAACTGGTTAACCAATTGGAAACCGTTTAACCAGTGCGAACTTTGAATTTTTTATTCAAATTCATCACCGTTAGATGATTGATTTAATTGGAATATTCTAGATCCATTGATTTCTGATTTCTCTACATGACTCTGATCATTTCCTACCATAAACCCTCATTAATCACCACTCTTTTCCATTTCCCAACAAAATTCCAATTACCAAACCTAAATTCAAATTACCAAAGCAAGCTCCATTCCACCAAATTTCCATACCTAAGGCCTTTAAATAGGACCACAATTTCATTCATTCCACAAGCTTTTGATAGCCACAAAACCTCTTGCAAAATACTCCCCCAACAATAAAATTCTCCAAAGCTCATCTTTCTTTCTTTTTAAGTTATCAAGAATTCACATTGAATTCTTGATTAATTTGAGCTAAACCTTCATACTTTCATTCTTTTGCTCATCAATTTCAGTAGATCTAAGCTTCTGTTGGTCCAATTTGAAGAAAAGCTTTTGGTAATTCATTTACCTCCATAAACCCATATTCACCATCAACATTCAAGATTTAGATTCTTGGTGCCTTTATTTCTAGATCCTTTGGATCTTTATTTGTTTGATTGCAGGGACTCCACTGTATTTTGGTTTTAAAATTCGTGTAAATTCAGATCATGATCATCCAATGTTTGAGAAAATGTTTCACAATGGATCATGCTGAATTTTCTGCATTTTTCAGCTTCTGGTACATCGTTAACCGGTTAACCATTTTCAAAACAGCTTATATTATTCAAAATCTGCTTGCGTTAACTGGTTAACCAATTGGTTAACCGGTTAACCAGTCCGAACTTTGAATTTTTTATTCAAATTCATCACCCTTAGATGATTGATTTAATTGGAATATTATAGATCCATTGATTTCTGATTTCTCCACATCACATTGATCATTTCCTACCATAAACCCTCATTAATCACCACTCTTTTCCATTTCCCACCATAATTCCAATTACCAAACCTAAATTCAAATTACCAAAGCAAGCTCCATTCCACCAAATTTCCATACCTAAGGCCTTTAAATATGACCATAATTTCATTCATTCCACAAGCTTTTGATAGACATAAAACATCTTGCAAAATACTCCCCCAACATCAAAATTCTACAAAGCTCATCTTTCTTTCTTTTGAAGTTATCAAGAATTCACATTGAATTCATGATTAACTTGAGCTAACCCTTCATCCTTCCCTTCTTTTGCTCATTAAATTCAGTAGATCTAAGCTTGTGTTGGTCCAATTAGAAGAAAAGCTTTTGGTAATTCATATTCCTCTATAAACCCATATTCACCATCAACTTTCAAGATTTAGATTCTTGGTGACTTTATTTCTAGATCCTTTGGATCTTTATTTGTTTGATTGTAGGGATTCCACTGTATTTTGGTTTTAAAATTCGTGCAAATTCAGATCATGATCATCCAATGTTTGAGAAAAGGTTTCACAATGGATCATGCTGAATTTTCTGCATTTTTCAGCTTCTGGTACATCGTTAACCGGTTAACCATTTTCAAAACAGCGTATATTATTCAAAATCTGCTTGCGTTAACTGGTTAACCAATTGGTTAACCGGTTAACCAGTCCGAACTTTGAATTTTTTATTCAAATTCATCACCCTTAGATGATTGATTTAATTGGAATATTCTAGATCCATTGATTTCTGATTTCTCCACATCACTTTGATCATTTCCTACCATAAACCCTCATTAATCACCACTCTTTTCCATTTCCCACCATAATTCCAATTACCAAACCTAAATTCAAATTACCAAAGCAAGCTCCATTCCACCAAATTTCCAACCTAAGGCCTTTAAATATGACCATAATTTTATTCATTCCACAAGCTTTTGATAGCCATAAAACCTCTTGCAAAATACTCCCCTAACATCAAAATTCTCCAAAGCTCATCTTTCTTTCTTTTGAAGTTATCAAGAATTCACATTGAATTCATGATTAACTTGAGCTAACCCTTCATCCTTCCCTTCTTTTGCTCATCAAATTCAGTAGATCTAAGCTTGTGTTGGTCCAATTAGAAGAAAAGCTTTTGGTAATTCATATTCCTCTATAAACCCATATTCACCATAACATTCAAGATTTAGATTCTTGGTGCCTTTATTTCTAGATCCTTTGGATCTTTATTTGTTTGATTGTAGGGATTCCACTGTATTTTGGTTTTAAAATTCGTGCAAATTCAGATCATGATCATCCAATGTTTGAGAAAAGGTTTCAAAATGGATGATGCTGAATTTTCTACATTTTTTCAGCTTTTGGTACATCGTTAATCGGTTAACCAGTTGGTTAACCAGTTAACCAGTTTCAAAACAGCATAAATTATTCAAAATCTACTTGCGTTAAAAGGTTAACCAATTGGTTAACTGGTTAACCAGTGCGAAGTTTGAATTTTTTATTCAAATTCATCACCCTTAGATGATTGATTTAATTGGAATATTCTAGATCCATTTATTTCAGATTTCTCTACATCACTTTGATCATTTCTTACCATAAACCCTCATTAATCACCACTATTTTCCATTTCCCACTAAAATTCCAATTACAAAACTTAAATTCAAATTACCAAAGCAAGCTCCATTCCACCAAATTTTCATATCTAAGGCCTTTAAATACGACAACAATTTCATTCATTCCATAAGCTTTTGATAGCCACAAAACCTCTTGCAAAATACTCCCCCAACACCAAAATTCTCCAAAGCTCATCTTTCTTTCTTTTGCAGTTATCAAGAATTCACATTGAATTCTTGATTAACTTGAGCTAAACCTTCATCCTTTCATTCTTTTGCTCATCAATTTCAGTAGATCTAAGCTTGTGTTGGTCCAATTTGAAGAAAAGCTTTTGGTAATTCATCTTCCTCCATAAACCCATATTCACCATCAACATTCAAGATTTAGATTCTCGGTGATTTTATTTCTAGATCCTTTGGATCTTTATTTGTTTGATTGTAGGGATTCCACTGTATTTTGGTTTTAAAATTCGTGCAAATTCAGATCATGATCATCCAATGTTTGAGAAAAGGTTTCACAATGGATCATGCTGAGTTTTCTGCATTTTTCAGCTTCTGGTACATCCTTAACCAGTTAACCAATTGGTTAACCGGTTAACCAGTTTCAAAACAGCGTATATTATTCAAGATCTTCTTGCGTTAACTGGTTAACCAATTGGTTAACTGGTTAACCGGTGCGAACTTTAAATTTTTTATTCAAATTTATCACTCTTAGATAATTGATTTAATTGGAATATTCTAGATCCATTGATCTCTGATTTCTCTACATCACTTTGATCATTTCCTACCATAAACCCTCATTAATCACCACTCTTTTCCATTTCCCACCAAAATTCCAATTACCAAACCTAAAATCAAATTACCAAAGCAAGCTACATTCCACAAAAATTCCATACCTAAGGTCTTTAAAGTGGACCACAAATTCATTCATTCCACAAGCTTTTGATAGCCACAAAATCTCTTGCAAAATACTCCCCCAACACCAAAATTCTCCAAAGCTCATCTTTCTTTCTTTTGAAGTTATCAAGAATTCACATTGAATTCTTGATTAACTTGAGCTAATCCTTCATCCTTTCATTCTTTTGCTCATCAATTTCAGTAGATCTAAGCTTGTGTTGGTCCAATTTGAAGAAAAGCTTTTGGAAATTCATCTTCCTCCATAAACCCATATTCACCATCAACATTCATGATTTAGATTCTTGGTGCCTTTATTTTTAGATCCTTTGGATCTTTATTTGTTTGATTGCAGGGATTCCACTGTATTTTGGTTTTAATATTCGTGCAAATTCAGATCATGATCATCCAATGTTTGAGAAAAGGTTTCAAAATGGATCATGCTGAATTTTCTGCATTTTTCAGCTTCTGGTACATCGTTAACCGGTTAACCAATTGGTTAACCGGTTAAGCAGTTTCTAAACAGTGTAAATTATTCAAAATCTGCTTGCGTTAACTGGTTAACCAATTGGAAACCGTTTAACCAGTGCGAACTTTGAATTTTTTATTCAAATTCATCACCGTTAGATGATTGATTTAATTGGAATATTCTAGATCCATTGATTTCTGATTTCTCTACATGACTCTAATCATTTCCTACCATAAACCCTCATTAATCACCACTTTTTTCCATTTCCCAACAAAATTCCAATTACCAAACCTAAATTCAAATTACCAAAGCAAGCTCCATTCCACCAAATTTCCATACCTAAGTCCTTTAAATAGGACCACAATTTCATTCATTCCACAAGCTTATGATAGCCACAAAACCTCTTGCAAAATACTCCCCCAACAACAAAATTCTCCAAAGCTCATCTTTCTTTCTTTTTAAGTTATCAAGAATTCACATTGAATTCTTGATTAATTTGAGCTAAACCTTCATACTTTCATTCTTTTGCTCATCAATTTCAGTAGATCTAAGCTTGTGTTGGTCCAATTTGAAGAAAAGCTTTTGGTAATACATTTACCTCCATAAACCCATATTCACCATCAACATTCAAGATTTAGATTCTTGGTGCCTTTATTTCTAGATCCTTTGGATCTTTATTTGTTTGATTGTAGGGACTCCACTGTATTTTGGTTTTAAAATTCGTGCAAATTCAGATCATGATCATCCAATGTTTGAGAAAAGGTTTCACAATGGATCATGCTGAATTTTCTGCATTTTTCAGCTTCTGGTACATCGTTAACCGGTTAACCATTTTCAAAACAGCGTATATTATTCAAAATCTGCTTGTGTTAACTGGTTAACCAATTGGTTAACCGGTTAACCAGTCCGAACTTTGAATTTTTTATTCAAATTCATCACACTTAGATGATTGATTTAATTGGAATATTCTAGATCCATTGATTTCTGATTTCTCCACATCACTTTGATCATTTCCTACCATAAACCCTCATTAATCATCACTCTTTTCCATTTCCCACCATAATTCCAATTACCAAACCTAAATTCAAATTACCAAAGCAAGCTCCATTCCACCAAATTTCCATACCTAAGGCCTTTAAATATGACCATAATTTCATTCATTCCACAAGCTTTTGATAGCCATAAAACCTCTTGCAAAAATACTCCCCCAACATCAAAATTCTCCAAAGCTCATCTTTCTTTCTTTTGAAGTTATCAAGAATTCAAATTGAATTCATGATTAACTTGAGCTAACCCTTCATCCTTCCCTTCTTTTGCTCATCAAATTCAGTAGATCTAAGCTTGTGTTGGTCCAATTAGAAGAAAAGCTTTTGGTAATTCATATTCCTCTATAAACCCATATTCACCATCAACATTCAAGATTTAGATTCTTGGTGCCTTTATTTCTAGATCCTTTGGATCTTTATTTGTTTGATTGTAGGGATTCCACTGTATTTTGGTTTTAAAATTCGTGCAAATTCAGATCATGATCATCCAATGTTTGAGAAAAGGTTTCTAAATGGATCATGCTGAATTTTCTACATTTTTTCAGCTTCTGGTACATCGTTAATCGGTTAACCAGTTAACCAGTTTCAAAACAGCATAAATTATTCAAAATCTGCTTGCGTTAAATGTTTAACCAATAGGTTAACCGGTTAACCAATGCGAACTTTGAATTTTGTATTCAAATTCATCACCCTTAGATGATTGATTTAATTGGAATATTCTAGATCAATTGATTTCTGATTTCTCTACATCACTTTGATCATTTCCTACCATAAACCCTCATTAATCACCACTATTTTCCATTTCCCACTAAAATTCCAATTACAAAACCTAAATTCAAATTACCAAAGCAAGCTCCATTCCACCAAATTTCCATATCTAAGGCCTTTAAATAGGACAACAATTTCATTCATTCCATAAGCTTTTGATAGCCACAAAACCTCTTGCAAAATACTCCCCCAACACCAAAATTCTCCAAAGTTCATCTTTCTTTCTTTTGAAGTTATCAAGAATTCACATTAAATTCTTGATTAACTTGAGCTAAACCTTCATCCTTTCATTCTTTTGCTCATCAATTTCAGTAGATCTAACCATGTGTTGGTCCAATTTGAAGAAAAGCTTTTGGTAATTCATCTTCCACCATAAACCCATATTCACCATCAACATTCAAGATTTAGATTCTTGGTGCTTTTATTTCTAGATCCTTTGGATCTTTATTTGTTTGATTGCAGGGATTCCACTGTATTTTGGTTTTAAAATTCGTGCAAATTCAGATCATGATCATCCAATGTTTGATAAAAGGTTTCAGAATGGATCATGCTGAATTTTTTTGCGTTTTTCAGCTTCTGGTACATCGTTAACCGGTTAACCAATTGGTTAACCGGTTAAGCAGTTTCAAAACAATGTAAATTATTCAAAATCTGCTTGCATTAACAGGTTAACCAATTGGTTAACTGGTTAACCAGTGCGAAGTTTGAATTTTTTATTCAAATTCATCACCCTTAGTTAATTGATTTAATTGGAATATTCTAGATCCATTGATTTCAGATTTCTCTACATCACTTTGATCATTTCTTACCATAAACCCTCATTAATCACCACTCTTCTCCATTTCCCACAAAAATGCCAATTACCAAACCTAAATTCAAATTACCCAAGAAAGCTCCATTCCACAAAATTTCCATACCTAATGTCTTTAAATAGGACCACAATTTCATTCATTCCACAAGCTTTTGATAGCCATAAAACCTCTTGCAAAATACTCCCCCAGCACCAAAATTCCACAAAGCTCATCTTTATTTCTTTTGATGTTATCAAGAATTCACATTTAATTCATTATTAACTTGAGCTAAACCTTCATCCTTTCATTCTTTTGCTCATCAATTTCAGTAGATCTAAGCTTGTGTTGGTCCAATTTGAAGAAAAACTTTTGGTAATTCATCTTCCTCCATAAACCCATATTCACCATCAACATTCAAGATTTAGATTCTTGGTGCCTTTATTTCTAGATCCTTTGTATCTTTATTTGTTTGATTGTAGTGATTCCACTGTATTTTGGTTTTAAAATTCGTGCAAATTACGATCATGATCATCCAATGTTTGAGAAAAGGTTTCAAAATGGATCATGCTGAATTTTCTACATTTTTTCAGCTACTGGTACATCGTTAATCGGTTAACCAATTGGTTAACCAGTTAACCAGTTTCAAAACAGCATAAATTATTCAAAATCTGCTTGCGTTAAATGTTTAACCAATTGGTTAACCGGTTAACCAATGCGAACTTTGAATTTTGTATTCAAATTCATCACCCTTAGATGATTGATTTATTTTGAATATTCTAGATCCATTGATTTCTGATTTCTCTACATCACTTTGATCATTTCCTACCATAAACCCTCATTAATCACCAATCTTTTCCATTTCCCAGCAAAATTCCAATTACCAAACATAAATTCAAATTACCAAAGCAAGCTCCATTCCACCAAATTTCCATACCTAAGGCCTTTAAATAGAACCACAATTTCATTCATTCCACAAGCTTTTGATAGCCACAAAACCTCTTGCAAAATACTCCCCCAACACCAAAATTCTCCAAAGCTCATCTTTCGTTCTTTTGATGTTATCATGAATTCACATTGAATTCATGATTAACTTGAGCTAAACCTTCATCCTTTCATTCTTTTGCTCATCAATTTCAGTAGATCTAAGCTTGTGTTGGTCCAATTTGAAGAAAAGCTTTTGGTAATTCATCTTCCTCCATAAACCCATATTCACCATCAACATTTAAGATTTAGATTCTTGGTGCCTTTATTTCTAGATCCTTTGGATCTTTATTTGTTTGATTGTAGGGATTCCACTGTATTTTGGTTTTAAAATTCGTGCAAATTCAGATCATGATCATCCAATGTTTGAGAAAAGGATTCAAAATGGATCATGCTGAATTTTTTGCGTTTTTCAGCTTCTGGTACATCGTTAACCATGTTAACCAATTGGTTAATCGGTTAACTAGTTTCAAAACAGCGTAAATTATTCAAAATCTGCTTGCATTAACTGTTTAACCAATTGGTTAACCGATAACCAGTGCGATCTTTGAATTTTTTATTCAAATTCATCACCCTTAGATGATTGATTTAATTGGAATATTCTAGATCCATTGATTTCTGATTTCTCTACATCACTTTGATCATTTCCTACCATAAACCCTCATTTATCACCACTCTTTTCCATTTCCCATCAAAATTCCAATTACCAAACATAAATTCAAATTACCAAAGCAAGCTCCATTCAACCAAATTTCCATACCTAAGGCCTTTAAATAGAACCACAATTTCATTCATTCCACAAGCTTTTGATAGCCACAAAACCACTTGCAAAATACTCCCCCAACACCAAAATTCTCCAAAGCTCATCTTTCGTTCTTTTGAAGTTATCAAGAATTCACATTGAATTCTTGATTAACTTGAGCTAAACCTTCATCCATTCATTCTTTTGCTCAACAATTTCAGTAGATCTAAGCTTGTATTGGTCCAATTTGAAGAAAAGCTTTTGGTAATTCATCTTCCTCCATAAACCCATATTCACCATCAACATTCAAGATTTAGATTCTTGGTGCCTTTATTTCTAGATCCTTTGGATCTTTATTTGTTTGATTGCAGGGATTCCACTGTTCTTTGGTTTTAAAATTCGTGCAAATTCAGATCATGATCATCTAATGTTTGAGAAAAGGTTTCAAAATGGATCATGCTGAATTTTCTGCATTTTTTAGCTTCTGGTACATCGTTAACCGGTTAACCAATTGGTTAACCGGTTAAGCAGTTTCAAAACAGTGTAAATTATTCAAAATCTGCTTGCATTAACAGGTTAACCAATTCGTTAACTGGTTAACCAGTGCGAAGTTTGAATTTTTTATTCAAATTCATCACCCTTAGTTAATTGATTTAATTGGAATATTCTAGATCCATTGATTTCAGATTTCTCTACATCACTTTGATCATTTCTTACCATAAACCCTCATTAATCACCACTCTTTTCAATTTCCCACAAAAATTCCAATTCCCAAACCTAAATTCAAATTACCCAAGAAAGCTCCATTCCACAAAATTTCCATACCTAATGTCTTTAAATAGGACCACAATTTCATTCATTCCACAAGCTTTTGATAGCCATAAAACCTCTTGCAAAATACTCCCCCAGCACCAAAATTCCACAAAGCTCATCTTTCTTTCTTTTGATGTTATCAAGAATTCACATTTAATTCATGATTAACTTGAGCTAAACCTTCATCCTTTCATTCTTTTGCTCATCAATTTCAGTAGATCTAAGCTTGTGTTGGTCCAATTTGAAGAAAAGCTTTTGGTAATTCATCTTCCTCCATAAACCCATATTCACCATCAACATTCAAGATTTAGATTCTTGGTGCCTTTATTTCTAGATCCTTTGAATCTTTATTTGTTTGATTATAGCGATTCCATTGTATTTTGGTTTTAAAATTCGTTCAAATTCAGATCATGATCATCCAATGTTTGAGAAAAGGTTTCACAATGGATCATGCTGAATTTTCTGCATTTTTCAGCTTCTGGTACATCGTTAACCGGTTAACCATTTTCAAAACAGCTTATATTATTCAAAATCTGCTTGCGTTAACTGGTTAACCAACTGGTTAACTGGTTAACCAGTCCGAACTTTGAATTTTTTATTCAAATTCATCACCCTTAGATGATTGATTTAATTGGAATATTATAGATCCATTGATTTCTGATTTCTCCACATCACTTTGATCATTTCCTACCATAAACCCTCATTAATCACCCCTCTTTCCATTTCCCACCATAATTCCAATTACCAAACCTAAATTCAAATTACCAAAGCAAGCTCCATTCCACCAAATTTCCATACCTAAGGCCTTTAAATATGACCATAATTTCATTCATTCCACAAGCTTTTGATAGCCATAAAACCTCTTGCAAAATACTCCCCCAACATCAAAATTCTCCAAAGCTCATCTTTCTTTCTTTTGAAGTTATCAAGAATTCACATTGAATTCATGATTAACTTGAGCTAACCCTTCATCCTTCCCTTCTTTTGCTCATCAAATTCAGTAGATCTAAGCTTGTGTTGGTCCAATTAGAAGAAAAGCTTTTGGTAATTCATATTCCTCTATAAACCCATATTCACCATCAACATTCAAGATTTAGATTCTTGGTGACTTTATTTCTAGATCCTTTGGATCTTTATTTGTTTGATTGTAGGGATTCCACTGTATTTTGGTTTTAAAATTCGTGCAAATTCAGATCATGATCATCCAATGTTTGAGAAAAGGTTTCACAATGGATCATGCTGAATTTTCTGCATTTTTCAGCTTCTGGTACATCGTTAACCGGTTAACCATTTTCAAAACAGCGTATATTATTCAAAATCTGCTTGCGTTAACTGGTTAACCAATTGGTTAACCGGTTAACTAGTCCGAACTTTGAATTTTTTATTCAAATTCATCACCCTTAGATGATTGATTTAATTGGAATATTCTAGATCCATTGATTTCTGATTTCTCCACATCACTTTGATCATTTCCTACCATAAACCTTCATTAATCACCACTCTTTTCCATTTCCCACCATAATTCCAATTACCAAACCTAAATTCAAATTACCAAAGCAAGCTCCATTCCACCAAATTTCCATACCTAAGGCCTTTAAATATGACCATAATTTCATTCATTCCACAAGCTTTTGATAGCCATAAAACCTCTTGCAAAATACTCCCCCAACATCAAAATTCTCCAAAGCTCATCTTTCTTTCTTTTGAAGTTATCAAGAATTCACATTGAATTCATGATTAACTTGAGCTAACCCTTCATCCTTCCCTTCTTTTGCTCATCAAATTCAGTAGATCTAAGCTTGTGTTGGTCCAATTAGAAGAAAAGCTTTTGGTAATTCATATTCCTCTATAAACACATATTCACCATAACATTCAAGATTTAGATTCTTGGTGCCTTTATTTCTAGATCCTTTGGATCTTTATTTGTTTGATTGTAGGGATTCCACTGTATTTTGGTTTTAAAATTCGTGCAAATTCAGATCATGATCATCCAATGTTTGAGAAAAGGTTTCAAAATGGATGATGCTGAATTTTCTACATTTTTTCAGCTTCTGGTACATCGTTAATCGGTTAACCAGTTGGTTAATCGGTTAACCAGTTTCAAAACAGCATAAATTATTCAAAATCTGATTGCGTTAAAAGGTTAACCAATTGGTTAACTGGTTAACCAGTGCGAAGTTTGAATTTTTTATTCAAATTCATCACCCTTAGATGATTGATTTAATTGGAATATTCTAGATCCATTGATTTCAGATTTCTCTACATCACTTTGATCATTTCTTACCATAAACCCTCATTAATCACCACTATTTTCCATTTCCCACTAAAATTCCAATTACAAAACCTAAATTCAAATTACCAAAGCAAGATCCATTCCACCAAATTTCCATATCTAAGGCCTTTAAATAGGACAACAATTTCATTCATTCCATAAGCTTTTGATAGCCACAAAACCTCTTGCAAAATACTCCCCCAACACCAAAATTCTCCAAAGCTCATCTTTCTTTCTTTTGCAGTTATCAAGAATTCACATTGAATTCATGATTAACTTGAGCTAACCCTTCATCCTTCCCTTCTTTTGCTCATCAAATTCAGTAGATCTAAGCTTGTGTTGGTCCAATTAGAAGAAAAGCTTTTGGTAATTCATATTCCTCTATAAACACATATTCACCATAACATTCAAGATTTAGATTCTTGGTGCCTTTATTTCTAGATCCTTTGGATCTTTATTTGTTTGATTGTAGGGATTCCACTGTATTTTGGTTTTAAAATTCGTGCAAATTCAGATCATGATCATCCAATGTTTGAGAAAAGGTTTCAAAATGGATGATGCTGAATTTTCTACATTTTTTCAGCTTCTGGTACATCGTTAATCGGTTAACCAGTTGGTTAACCAGTTAACCAGTTTCAAAACAGCATAAATTATTCAAAATCTGATTGCGTTAAAAGGTTAACCAATTGGTTAACTGGTTAACCAGTGCGAAGTTTGAATTTTTTATTCAAATTCATCACCCTTAGATGATTGATTTAATTGGAATATTCTAGATCCATTGATTTCAGATTTCTCTACATCACTTTGATCATTTCTTACCATAAACCCTCATTAATCACCACTATTTTCCATTTCCCACTAAAATTCCAATTACAAAACCTAAATTCAAATTACCAAAGCAAGCTCCATTCCACCAAATTTCCATATCTAAGGCCTTTAAATAGGACAACAATTTCATTCATTCCATAAGCTTTTGATAGCCACAAAACCTCTTGCAAAATACTCCCCCAACACCAAAATTCTCCAAAGCTCATCTTTCTTTCTTTTGCAGTTATCAAGAATTCACATTGAATTCTTGATTAACTTGAGCTAAACCTTCATCCTTTCATTCTTTTGCTCATCAATTTCAGTAGATCTAAGCTTGTGTTGGTCCAATTTGAAGAAAAGCTTTTGGTAATTCATCTTCCTCCATAAACCCATATTCACCATCAACATTCAAGATTTAGAATCTCGGTGATTTTATTTCTAGATCCTTTGGATCTTTATTTGTTTGATTGTAGGGATTCCACTGTATTTTGGTTTTAAAATCCGTGCAAATTCAGATCATGATCATCCAATGTTTGAGAAAAGGTTTCACAATGGATCATGCTGAGTTTTCTGCATTTTTCAGCTTCTGGTACATCATTAACCAGTTAACCAATTAGTTAACCGGTTAACCAGTTTCAAAACAGCGTATATTATTCAAGATCTTCTTGCGTTAACTGGTTAACCAATTGGTTAACTGGTTAACCGGTGCGAACTTTAAATTTTTTATTCAAATTTATCACCCTTAGATAATTGATTTAATTGGAATATTCTAGATCCATTGATCTCTGATTTCTCTACATCACTTTGATCATTTCCTACCATAAACCCTCATTAATCACCACTCTTTTCCATTTCCCACCAAAATTCCAATTACCAAACCTAAAATCAAATTACCAAAGCAAGCTCCATTCCACAAAAATTCCATACCTAAGGTCTTTAAATTGGACCACAAATTCATTCATTCCACAAGCTTTTGATAGCCACAAAATCTCTTGCAAAATACTCCCCCAACACCAAAATTCTCCAAAGCTCATCTTTCTTTCTTTTGAAGTTATCAAGAATTCACATTGAATTCTTGATTAACTTGAGCTAATCCTTCATCCTTTCATTCTTTTGCTCATCAATTTCAGTAGATCTAAGCTTGTGTTGGTCCAATTTGAAGAAAAGCTTTTGGAAATTAATCTTCCTCCATAAACCCATATTCACCATCAACATTCATGATTTAGATTCTTGGTGCCTTTATTTTTAGATCCTTTGGATCTTTATTTGTTTGATTGCAGGGATTCCACTGTATTTTGGTTTTAATATTCGTGCAAATTCAGATCATGATCATCCAATGTTTGAGAAAAGGTTTCAAAATGGATCATGCTGTATTTTCTGCATTTTTCAGCTTCTGGTACATCGTTAACCGGTTAACCAATTGGTTAACCGGTTAAGCAGTTTCTAAACAGTGTAAATTATTCAAAATCTGCTTGCGTTAACTGGTTAACCAATTGGAAACCGTTTACCAAGTGCGAACTTTGAATTTTTTATTCAAATTCATCACCGTTAGATGATTGATTTAATTGGAATATTCTAGATCCATTGATTTCTGATTTCTCTACATGACTCTAATCATTTCCTACCATAAACCCTCATTAATCACCACTTTTTTCCATTTCCCAACAAAATTCCAATTACCAAACCTAAATTCAAATTACCAAAGCAAGCTCCATTCCACCAAATTTCCATACCTAAGTCCTTTAAATAGGACCACAATTTCATTCATTCCACAAGCTTATGATAGCCACAAAACCTCTTGCAAAATACTCCCCCAACAACAAAATTCTCCAAAGCTCATCTTTCTTTCTTTTTAAGTTATCAAGAATTCACATTGAATTCTTGATTAATTTAAGCTAAACCTTCATACTTTCATTCTTTTGCTCATCAATTTCAGTAGATCTAAGCTTGTGTTGGTCCAATTTGAAGAAAAGCTTTTGGTAATACATTTACCTCCATAAACCCATATTCACCATCAACATTCAAGATTTAGATTCTTGGTGCCTTTATTTCTAGATCCTTTGGATCTTTATTTGTTTGATTGTAGGGACTCCACTGTATTTTGGTTTTAAAATTCGTGCAAATTCAGATCATGATCATCCAATGTTTGAGAAAAGGTTTCACAATGGATCATGCTAAATTTTCTGCATTTTTCAGCTTCTGGTACATCGTTAACCGGTTAACCATTTTCAAAACAGCGTATATTATTCAAAATCTGCTTGCGTTAACTGGTTAACCAACTGGTTAACCGGTTAACCAGTCCGAACTTTGAATTTTTTATTCAAATTCATCACCCTTAGATGATTGATTTAATTGGAATATTATAGATCCATTGATTTCTGATTTCTCCACATCACTTTGATCATTTCATACCATAAACCCTCATTAATCACCACTCTTTTCCATTTCCCACCATAATTCCAATTACCAAACCTAAATTCAAATTACCAAAGCAAGCTCCATTCCACCAAATTTCCATACCTAAGGCCTTTAAATATGACCATAATTTCATTCATTCCACAAGCTTTTGATAGCCATAAAACCTCTTGCAAAATACTCCCCCAACATCAAAATTCTCCAAAGCTCATCTTTCTTTCTTTTGAAGTTATCAAGAATTCACATTGAATTCATGATTAACTTGAGCTAACCCTTCATCCTTCCCTTCTTTTGCTCATCAAATTCAGTAGATCTAAGCTTGTGTTGGTCCAATTAGAAGAAAAGCTTTTGGTAATTCATATTCCTCTATAAACCCATATTCACCATCAACATTCAAGATTTAGATTCTTGGTGACTTTATTTCTAGATCCTTTGGATCTTTATTTGTTTGATTGTAGGGATTCCACTGTATTTTGGTTTTAAAATTCGTGCAAATTCAGATCATGATCATCCAATGTTTGAGAAAAGGTTTCACAATGGATCATGCTGAATTTTCTGCATTTTTCAGCTTCTGGTACATCGTTAACCGGTTAACCATTTTCAAAACAGCGAATATTATTCAAAATCTGCTTGCGTTAACTGGTTAACCAATTGGTTAACCGGTTAACTAGTCCGAACTTTGAATTTTTTATTCAAATTCATCACCCTTAGATGATTGATTTAATTGGAATATTCTAGATCCATTGATTTCTGATTTCTCCACATCACTTTGATCATTTCCTACCATAAACCTTCATTAATCACCACTCTTTTCCATTTCCCACCATAATTCCAATTACCAAACCTAAATTCAAATTACCAAAGCAAGCTCCATTCCACCAAATTTCCATACCTAAGGCCTTTAAATATGACCATAATTTCATTCATTCCACAAGCTTTTGATAGCCATAAAACCTCTTGCAAAATACTCCCCCAACATCAAAATTCTCCAAAGCTCATCTTTCTTTCTTTTGAAGTTATCAAGAATTCACATTGAATTCATGATTAACTTGAGCTAACCCTTCATCCTTCCCTTCTTTTGCTCATCAAATTCAGTAGATCTAAGCTTGTGTTGGTCCAATTAGAAGAAAAGCTTTTGGTAATTCATATTCCTCTATAAACACATATTCACCATAACATTCAAGATTTAGATTCTTGATGCCTTTATTTCTAGATCCTTTGGATCTTTATTTGTTTGATTGTAGGGATTCCACTGTATTTTGGTTTTAAAATTCGTGCAAATTCAGATCATGATCATCCAATGTTTGAGAAAAGGTTTCAAAATGGATGATGCTGAATTTTCTACATTTTTTCAGCTTCTGGTACATCGTTAATCGGTTAACCAGTTGGTTAATCGGTTAACCAGTTTCAAAACAGCATAAATTATTCAAAATCTGATTGCGTTAAAAGGTTAACCAATTGGTTAACTGGTTAACCAGTGCGAAGTTTGAATTTTTTATTCAAATTCATCACCCTTAGATGATTGATTTAATTGGAATATTCTAGATCCATTGATTTCAGATTTCTCTACATCACTTTGATCATTTCTTACCATAAACCCTCATTAATCACCACTATTTTCCATTTCCCACTAAAATTCCAATTACAAAACCTAAATTCAAATTACCAAAGCAAGCTCCATTCCACCAAATTTCCATATCTAAGGCCTTTAAATAGGACAACAATTTCATTCATTCCATAAGCTTTTGATAGCCACAAAACCTCTTGCAAAATACTCCCCCAACACCAAAATTCTCCAAAGCTCATCTTTCTTTCTTTTGCAGTTATCAAGAATTCACATTGAATTCATGATTAACTTGAGCTAACCCTTCATCCTTCCCTTCTTTTGCTCATCAAATTCAGTAGATCTAAGCTTGTGTTGGTCCAATTAGAAGAAAAGCTTTTGGTAATTCATATTCCTCTATAAACACATATTCACCATAACATTCAAGATTTAGATTCTTGGTGCCTTTATTTCTAGATCCTTTGGATCTTTATTTGTTTGATTGTAGGGATTCCACTGTATTTTGGTTTTAAAATTCGTGCAAATTCAGATCATGATCATCCAATGTTTGAGAAAAGGTTTCAAAATGGATGATGCTGAATTTTCTACATTTTTTCAGCTTCTGGTACATCGTTAATCGGTTAACCAGTTGGTTAACCAGTTAACCAGTTTCAAAACAGCATAAATTATTCAAAATCTGATTGCGTTAAAAGGTTAACCAATTGGTTAACTGGTTAACCAGTGCGAAGTTTGAATTTTTTATTCAAATTCATCACCCTTAGATGATTGATTTAATTGGAATATTCTAGATCCATTGATTTCAGATTTCTCTACATCACTTTGATCATTTCTTACCATAAACCCTCATTAATCACCACTATTTTCCATTTCCCACTAAAATTCCAATTACAAAACCTAAATTCAAATTACCAAAGCAAGCTCCATTCCACCAAATTTCCATATCTAAGGCCTTTAAATAGGACAACAATTTCATTCATTCCATAAGCTTTTGATAGCCACAAAACCTCTTGCAAAATACTCCCCCAACACCAAAATTCTCCAAAGCTCATCTTTCTTTCTTTTGCAGTTATCAAGAATTCACATTGAATTCTTGATTAACTTGAGCTAAACCTTCATCCTTTCATTCTTTTGCTCATCAATTTCAGTAGATCTAAGCTTGTGTTGGTCCAATTTGAAGAAAAGCTTTTGGTAATTCATCTTCCTCCATAAACCCATATTCACCATCAACATTCAAGATTTAGATTCTCGGTGATTTTATTTCTAGATCCTTTGGATCTTTATTTGTTTGATTGTAGGGATTCCACTGTATTTTGGTTTTAAAATCCGTGCAAATTCAGATCATGATCATCCAATGTTTGAGAAAAGGTTTCACAATGGATCATGCTGAGTTTTCTGCATTTTTCAGCTTCTGGTACATCATTAACCAGTTAACCAATTGGTTAACCGGTTAACCAGTTTCAAAACAGCGTATATTATTCAAGATCTTCTTGCGTTAACTGGTTAACCAATTGGTTAACTGGTTAACCGGTGCGAATTTTAAATTTTTTATTCAAATTTATCACCCTTAGATAATTGATTTAATTGGAATATTCTAGATCCATTGATCTCTGATTTCTCTACATCACTTTGATCATTTCCTACCATAAACCCTCATTAATCACCACTCTTTTCCATTTCCCACCAAAATTCCAATTACCAAACCTAAAATCAAATTACCAAAGCAAGCTCCATTCCACAAAAATTCCATACCTAAGGTCTTTAAATTGGACCACAAATTCATTCATTCCACAAGCTTTTGATAGCCACAAAATCTCTTGCAAAATACTCCCCCAACACCAAAATTCTCCAAAGCTCATCTTTCTTTCTTTTGAAGTTATCAAGAATTCACATTGAATTCTTGATTAACTTGAGCTAATCCTTCATCCTTTCATTCTTTTGCTCATCAATTTCAGTAGATCTAAGCTTGTGTTGGTCCAATTTGAAGAAAAGCTTTTGGAAATTAATCTTCCTCCATAAACCCATATTCACCATCAACATTCATGATTTAGATTCTTGGTGCCTTTATTTTTAGATCCTTTGGATCTTTATTTGTTTGATTGCAGGGATTCCACTGTATTTTGGTTTTAATATTCGTGCAAATTCAGATCATGATCATCCAATGTTTGAGAAAAGGTTTCAAAATGGATCATGCTGAATTTTCTGCATTTTTCAGCTTCTGGTACATCGTTAACCGGTTAACCAATTGGTTAACCGGTTAAGCAGTTTCTAAACAGTGTAAATTATTCAAAATCTGCTTGCGTTAACTGGTTAACCAATTGGAAACCGTTTAACCAGTGCGAACTTTGAATTTTTTATTCAAATTCATCACCGTTAGATGATTGATTTAATTGGAATATTCTAGATCCATTGATTTCTGATTTCTCTACATGACTCTAATCATTTCCTACCATAAACCCTCATTAATCACCACTTTTTTCCATTTCCCAACAAAATTCCAATTACCAAACCTAAATTCAAATTACCAAAGCAAGCTCCATTCCACCAAATTTCCATACCTAAGTCCTTTAAATAGGACCACAATTTCATTCATTCCACAAGCTTATGATAGCCACAAAACCTCTTGCAAAATACTCCCCCAACAACAAAATTCTCCAAAGCTCATCTTTCTTTCTTTTTAAGTTATCAAGAATTCACATTGAATTCTTGATTAATTTGAGCTAAACCTTCATACTTTCATTCTTTTGCTCATCAATTTCAGTAGATCTAAGCTTGTGTTGGTCCAATTTGAAGAAAAGCTTTTGGTAATACATTTACCTCCATAAACCCATATTCACCATCAACATTCAAGATTTAGATTCTTGGTGCCTTTATTTCTAGATCCTTTGGATCTTTATTTGTTTGATTGTAGGGACTCCACTGTATTTTGGTTTTAAAATTCGTGCAAATTCAGATCATGATCATCCAATGTTTGAGAAAAGGTTTCACAATGGATCATGCTGAATTTTCTGCATTTTTCAGCTTCTGGTACATCGTTAACCGGTTAACCATTTTCAAAACAGCGTATATTATTCAAAATCTGCTTGCGTTAACTGGTAACCAATTGGTTAACCGGTTAACCAGTCCGAACTTTGAATTTTTTATTCAAATTCATCACACTTAGATGATTGATTTAATTGGAATATTCTAGATCCATTGATTTCTGATTTCTCCACATCACTTTGATCATTTCCTACCATAAACCCTCATTAATCATCTCTCTTTTCCATTTCCCACCATAATTCCAATTACCAAACCTAAATTCAAATTACCAAAGCAAGCTCCATTCCACCAAATTTCCATACCTAAGGCCTTTAAATATGACCATAATTTCATTCATTCCACAAGCTTTTGATAGCCATAAAACCTCTTGCAAAAATACTCCCCCAACATCAAAATTCTCCAAAGCTCATCTTTCTTTCTTTTGAAGTTATCAAGAATTCAAATTGAATTCATGATTAACTTGAGCTAACCCTTCATCCTTCCCTTCTTTTGCTCATCAAATTCAGTAGATCTAAGCTTGTGTTGGTCCAATTAGAAGAAAAGCTTTTGGTAATTCATATTCCTCTATAAACCCATATTCACCATCAACATTCAAGATTTAGATTCTTGGTGCCTTTATTTCTAGATCCTTTGGATCTTTATTTGTTTGATTGTAGGGATTCCACTGTATTTTGGTTTTAAAATTCGTGCAAATTCAGATCATGATCATCCAATGTTTGAGAAAAGGTTTCTAAATGGATCATGCTGAATTTTCTACATTTTTTCAGCTTCTGGTACATCGTTAATCGGTTAACCAGTTAACCAGTTTCAAAACAGCATAAATTATTCAAAATCTGCTTGCGTTAAATGTTTAACCAATAGGTTAACCGGTTAACCAATGCGAACTTTGAATTTTGTATTCAAATTCATCACCCTTAGATGATTGATTTAATTGGAATATTCTAGATCCATTGATTTCTGATTTCTCTACATCACTTTGATCATTTCCTACCATAAACCCTCATTAATCACCACTATTTTCCATTTCCCACTAAAATTCCAATTACAAAACCTAAATTCAAATTACCAAAGCAAGCTCCATTCCACCAAATTTCCATATCTAAGGCCTTTAAATAGGACAACAATTTCATTCATTCCATAAGCTTTTGATAGCCACAAAACCTCTTGCAAAATACTCCCCCAACACCAAAATTCTCCAAAGTTCATCTTTCTTTCTTTTGAAGTTATCAAGAATTCACATTAAATTCTTGATTAACTTGAGCTAAACCTTCATCCTTTCATTCTTTTGCTCATCAATTTCAGTAGATCTAACCATGTGTTGGTCCAATTTGAAGAAAAGCTTTTGGTAATTCATCTTCCTCCATAAACCCATATTCACCATCAACATTCAAGATTTAGATTCTTGGTGCTTTTATTTCTAGATCCTTTGGATCTTTATTTGTTTGATTGCAGGGATTCCACTGTATTTTGGTTTTAAAATTCGTGCAAATTCAGATCATGATCATCCAATGTTTGATAAAAGGTTTCAGAATGGATCATGCTGAATTTTTTTGCGTTTTTCAGCTTCTGGTACATCGTTAACCGGTTAACCAATTGGTTAACCGGTTAAGCAGTTTCAAAACAGTGTAAATTATTCAAAATCTGCTTGCATTAACAGGTTAACCAATTGGTTAACTGGTTAACCAGTGCGAAGTTTGAATTTTTTATTCAAATTCATCACCCTTAGTTAATTGATTTAATTGGAATATTCTAGATCCATTGATTTCAGATTTCTCTACATCACTTTGATCATTTCTTACCATAAACCCTCATTAATCACCACTCTTTTCCATTTCCCACAAAAATGCCAATTACCAAACCTAAATTCAAATTACCCAAGAAAGCTCCATTCCACAAAATTTCCATACCTAATGTCTTTAAATAGGACCACAATTTCATTCATTCCACAAGCATTTGATAGCCATAAAACCTCTTGCAAAATACTCCCCCAGCACCAAAATTCCACAAAGCTCATCTTTCTTTCTTTTGATGTTATCAAGACTTCACATTTAATTCATGATTAACTTGAGCTAAACCTTCATCCTTTCAATCTTTTGCTCATCTATTTCAGTAGATCTAAGCTTGTGTTGGTCCAATTTGAAGAAAAACTTTTGGTAATTCATCTTCCTCCATAAACCCATATTCACCATCAACATTCAAGATTTAGATTCTTGGTGCCTTTATTTCTAGATCCTTTGTATCTTTATTTGTTTGATTGTAGTGATTCCACTGTATTTTGGTTTTAAAATTCGTGCAAATTACGATCATGATCATCCAATGTTTGAGAAAAGGTTTCAAAATGGATCATGCTGAATTTTCTACATTTTTTCAGCTACTGGTACATCGTTAATCGGTTAACCAATTGGTTAACCAGTTAACCAGTTTCAAAACAGCATAAATTATTCAAAATCTGCTTGCGTTAAATGTTTAACCAATTGGTTAACCGGTTAACCAATGCGAACTTTGAATTTTGTATTCAAATTCATCACCCTTAGATGATTGATTTAATTGGAATATTCTAGATCCATTGATTTCTGATTTCTCTACATCACTTTGATCATTTCCTACCATAAACCCTCATTAATCACCAATCTTTTCCATTTCCCAGCAAAATTCCAATTACCAAACATAAATTCAAATTACCAAAGCAAGCTCCATTCCACCAAATTTCCATACCTAAGGCCTTTAAATAGAACCACAATTTCATTCATTCCACAAGCATTTGATAGCCACAAAACCTCTTGCAAAATACTCCCCCAACACCAAAATTCTCCAAAGCTCATCTTTCGTTCTTTTGATGTTATCATGAATTCACATTGAATTCATGATTAACTTGAGCTAAACCTTCATCCTTTCATTCTTTTGCTCATCAATTTCAGTAGATCTAAGCTTGTGTTGGTCCAATTTGAAGAAAAGCTTTTGGTAATTCATCTTCCTCCATAAACCCATATTCACCATCAACATTCAAGATTTAGATTCTTGGTGCCTTTATTTCTAGATCCTTTGGATCTTTATTTGTTTGATTGTAGGGATTCCACTGTATTTTGGTTTTAAAATTCGTGCAAATTCAGATCATGATCATCCAATGTTTGAGAAAAGGATTCAAAATGGATCATGCTGAATTTTTTGCGTTTTTCAGCTTCTGGTACATCGTTAACCATGTTAACCAATTGGTTAATCGGTTAACTAGTTTCAAAACAGCGTAAATTATTCAAAATCTGCTTGCATTAACTGGTTAACCAATTGGTTAACCGATAACCAGTGCGATCTTTGAATTTTTTATTCAAATTCATCACCCTTAGATGATTGATTTAATTGGAATATTCTAGATCCATTGATTTCTGATTTCTCTACATCACTTTGATCATTTCCTACCATAAACCCTCATTTATCACCACTCTTTTCCATTTCCCATCAAAATTCCAATTACCAAACATAAATTCAAATTACCAAAGCAAGCTCCATTCAACCAAATTTCCATACCTAAGGCCTTTAAATAGAACCACAATTTCATTCATTCCACAAGCTTTTGATAGCCACAAAACCACTTGCAAAATACTCCCCCAACACCAAAATTCTCCAAAGCTCATCTTTCGTTCTTTTGAAGTTATCAAGAATTCACATTGAATTCTTGATTAACTTGAGCTAAACCTTCATCCATTCATTCTTTTGCTCAACAATTTCAGTAGATCTAAGCTTGTATTGGTCCAATTTGAAGAAAAGCTTTTGGTAATTCATCTTCCTCCATAAACCCATATTCACCATCAACATTCAAGATTTAGATTCTTGGTGCCTTTATTTCTAGATCCTTTGGATCTTTATTTGTTTGATTGCAGGGATTCCACTGTTCTTTGGTTTTAAAATTCGTGCAAATTCAGATCATGATCATCTAATGTTTGAGAAAAGGTTTCAAAATGGATCATGCTGAATTTTCTGCATTTTTTAGCTTCTGGTACATCGTTAACCGGTTAACCAATTGGTTAACCGGTTAAGCAGTTTCAAAACAGTGTAAATTATTCAAAATCTGCTTGCATTAACATTCGTGCAAATTCAGATCATGATCATCTAATGTTTGAGAAAAGGTTTCAAAATGGATCATGCTGAATTTTCTGCATTTTTTAGCTTCTGGTACATCGTTAACCGGTTAACCAATTGGTTAACCGGTTAAGCAGTTTCAAAACAGTGTAAATTATTCAAAATCTGCTTGCATTAACAGGTTAACCAATTGGTTAACTGGTTAACCAGTGCGAAGTTTGAATTTTTTATTCAAATTCATCACCCTTAGTTAATTGATTTAATTGGAATATTCTAGATCCATTGATTTCAGATTTCTCTACATCACTTTGATCATTTCTTACCATAAACCCTCATTAATCACCACTCTTTTCAATTTCCCACAAAAATTCCAATTCCCAAACCTAAATTCAAATTACCCAAGAAAGCTCCATTCCACAAAATTTCCATACCTAATGTCTTTAAATAGGACCACAATTTCATTCATTCCACAAGCTTTTGATAGCCATAAAATCTCTTGCAAAATACTCCCCCAGCACCAAAATTCCACAAAGCTCATCTTTCTTTCTTTTGATGTTATCAAGAATTCACATTTAATTCATGATTAACTTGAGCTAAACCTTCATCCTTTCATTCTTTTGCTCATCAATTTCAGTAGATCTAAGCTTGTGTTGGTCCAATTTGAAGAAAAGCTTTTGGTAATTCATCTTCCTCCATAAACCCATATTCACCATCAACATTCAAGATTTAGATTCTTGGTGCCTTTATTTCTAGATCCTTTGGATCTTTATTTGTTTGATTATAGCGATTCCACTGTATTTTGGTTTTAAAATTCGTTCAAATTCAGATCATGATCATCCAATGTTTGAGAAAAGGTTTCACAATGGATCATGCTGAATTTTCTGCATTTTTCAGCTTCTGGTACATCGTTAACCGGTTAACCATTTTCAAAACAGCGTATATTATTCAAAATCTGCTTGCGTTAACTGGTTAACCAATTGGTTAACCGGTTAACCAGTCCGAACTTTGAATTTTTTATTCAAATTCATCACCCTTAGATGATTGATTTAATTGGAATATTCTAGATCCATTGATTTCTGATTTCTCCACATCACTTTGATCATTTCCTACCATAAACCCTCATTAATCATCACTCTTTTCCATTTCCCACCATAATTCCAATTACCAAACCTAAATTCAAATTACCAAAGCAAGCTCCATTCCACCAAATTTCCATACCTAAGGCCTTTAAATATGACCATAATTTCATTCATTCCACAAGCTTTTGATAGCCATAAAACCTCTTGCAAAATACTCCCCCAACATCAAAATTCTCCAAAGCTCATCTTTCTTTCTTTTGAAGTTATCAAGAATTCAAATTGAATTCATGATTAACTTGAGCTAACCCTTCATCCTTCCCTTCTTTTGCTCATCAAATTCAGTAGATCTAAGCTTGTGTTGGTCCAATTAGAAGAAAAGCTTTTGGTAATTCATATTCCTCTATAAACCCATATTCACCATCAACATTCAAGATTTAGATTCTTGGTGCCTTTATTTCTAGATCCTTTGGATCTTTATTTGTTTGATTGTAGGGATTCCACTGTATTTTGGTTTTAAAATTCGTGCAAATTCAGATCATGATCATCCAATGTTTGAGAAAAGGTTTCTAAATGGATCATGCTGAATTTTCTACATTTTTTCAGCTTCTGGTACATCGTTAATCGGTTAACCAGTTAACCAGTTTCAAAACAGCATAAATTATTCAAAATCTGCTTGCGTTAAATGTTTAACCAATAGGTTAACCGGTTAACCAATGCGAACTTTGAATTTTGTATTCAAATTCATCACCCTTAGATGATTGATTTAATTGGAATATTCTAGATCCATTGATTTCTGATTTCTCTACATCACTTTGATCATTTCCTACCATAAACCCTCATTAATCACCACTATTTTCCATTTCCCACTAAAATTCCAATTACAAAACCTAAATTCAAATTACCAAAGCAAGCTCCATTCCACCAAATTTCCATATCTAAGGCCTTTAAATAGGACAACAATTTCATTCATTCCATAAGCTTTTGATAGCCACAAAACCTCTTGCAAAATACTCCCCCAACACCAAAATTCTCCAGAGTTCATCTTTCTTTCTTTTGAAGTTATCAAGAATTCACATTAAATTCTTGATTAACTTGAGCTAAACCTTCATCCTTTCATTCTTTTGCTCATCAATTTCAGTAGATCTAACCATGTGTTGGTCCAATTTGAAGAAAAGCTTTTGGTAATTCATCTTCCTCCATAAACCCATATTCACCATCAACATTCAAGATTTAGATTCTTGGTGCTTTTATTTCTAGATCCTTTGGATCTTTATTTGTTTGATTGCAGGGATTCCACTGTATTTTGGTTTTAAAATTCGTGCAAATTCAGATCATGATCATCCAATGTTTGATAAAAGGTTTCAGAATGGATCATGCTGAATTTTTTTGCGTTTTTCAGCTTCTGGTACATCGTTAACCGGTTAACCAATTGGTTAACCGGTTAAGCAGTTTTAAAACAGTGTAAATTATTCAAAATCTGCTTGCATTAACAGGTTAACCAATTGGTTAACTGGTTAACCAGTGCGAAGTTTGAAATTTTTATTCAAATTCATCACCCTTAGTTAATTGATTTAATTGGAATATTCTAGATCCATTGATTTCAGATTTCTCTACATCACTTTGATCATTTCTTAGCATAAACCCTCATTAATCACCACTCTTTTCCATTTCCCACAAAAATGTCAATTACCAAACCTAAATTCAAATTACCTAAGAAAGCTCCATTCCACAAAATTTCCATACCTAATGTCTTTAAATAGGACCACAATTTCATTCATTCCACAAGCTTTTGATAGCCATAAAACCTCTTGCAAAATACTCCCCCAGCACCAAAATTCCACAAAGCTCATCTTTCTTTCTTTTGATGTTATCAAGAATTCACATTTAATTCATGATTAACTTGAGCTAAACCTTCATCCTTTCATTCTTTTGCACATCAATTTCAGTAGATCTAAGCTTGTGTTGGTCTAATTTGAAGAAAAACTTTTGGTAATTCATCTTCCTCCATAAACCCATATTCACCATCAACATTCAAGATTTAGATTCTTGGTGCCTTTATTTCTAGATCCTTTGTATCTTTATTTGTTTGATTGTAGTGATTCCACTGTATTTTGGTTTTAAAATTCGTGCAAATTACGATCATGATCATCCAATGTTTGAGAAAAGGTTTCAAAATGGATCATGCTGAATTTTCTACATTTTTTCAGCTACTGGTACATCGTTAATCGGTTAACCAATTGGTTAACCAGTTAACAAGTTTCAAAACAGCATAAATTATTCAAAATCTGCTTGCGTTAAATGTTTAACCAATTGGTTAACCGGTTAACCAATGCGAACTTTGAATTTTGTATTCAAATTCATCACCCTTAGATTATTGATTTAATTGGAATATTCTAGATCCATTGATTTCTGATTTCTCTACATCACTTTGATCATTTCCTACCATAAACCCTCATTAATCACCAATCTTTTCCATTTCCCAGCAAAATTCCAATTACCAAACATAAATTCAAATTACCAAAGCAAGCTCCATTCCACCAAATTTCCATACCTAAGGCCTTTAAATAGAACCACAATTTCATTCATTCCACAAGCTTTTGATAGCCACAAAACCTCTTGCAAAATACTCCCCCAACACCAAAATTCTCCAAAGCTCATCTTTCGTTCTTTTGATGTTATCATGAATTCACATTGAATTCATGATTAACTTGAGCTAAACCTCCATCCTTTCATTCTTTTGCTCATCAATTTCAGTAGATCTAAGCTTGTGTTGGTCCAATTTGAAGAAAAGCTTTTGGTAATTCATCTTCCTCCATAAACCCATATTCACCATCAACATTCAAGATTTAGATTCTTGGTGCCTTTATTTCTAGATCCTTTGGATCTTTATTTGTTTGATTGTAGGGATTCCACTGTATTTTGGTTTTAAAATTCGTGCAAATTCAGATCATGATCATCCAATGTTTGAGAAAAGGATTCAAAATGGATCATGCTGAATTTTTTGCGTTTTTCAGCTTCTGGTACATCGTTAACCGGTTAACCAATTGGTTAATCGGTTAACCAGTTTCAAAACAGCGTAAATTATTCAAAATCTGCTTGCATTAACTGGTTAACCAATTGGTTAACCGATAACCAGTGCGATCTTTGAATTTTTTATTTAAATTCATCACCCTTAGATGATTGATTTAATTGGAATATTCTAGATCCATTGATTTCTGATTTCTCTACATCACTTTGATCATTTCCTACCATAAACCCTCATTAATCACCACTCGTTTCCATTTCCCATCAAAATTCCAATTACCAAACATAAATTCAAATTACCAAAGCAAGCTCCATTCAACCAAATTTCCATACCGAAGGCCTTTAAATAGAACCACAATTTCATTCATTCCACAAGCTTTTGATAGCCATAAAACCTCTTGCAAAATACTCCCCCAGCACCAAAATTCCACAAAGCTCATCTTTCTTTCTTTTGATGTTATCAAGAATTCACATTTAATTCATGATTAACTTGAGCTAAACCTTCATCCTTTCATTCTTTTGCTCATCAATTTCAGTAGATCTAAGCTTGTGTTGGTCTAATTTGAAGAAAAACTTTTGGTAATTCATCTTCCTCCATAAACCCATATTCACCATCAACATTCAAGATTTAGATTCTTGGTGCCTTTATTTCTAGATCCTTTGTATCTTTATTTGTTTGATTGTAGTGATTCCACTGTATTTTGGTTTTAAAATTCGTGCAAATTACGATCATGATCATCCAATGTTTGAGAAAAGGTTTCAAAATGGATCATGCTGAATTTTCTACATTTTTTCAGCTACTGGTACATCGTTAATCGGTTAACCAATTGGTTAACCAGTTAACCAGTTTCAAAACAGCATAAATTATTCAAAATCTGCTTGCGTTAAATGTTTAACCAATTGGTTAACCGGTTAACCAATGCGAACTTTGAATTTTGTATTCAAATTCATCACCCTTAGATGATTGATTTAATTGGAATATTCTAGATCCATTGATTTCTGATTTCTCTACATCACTTTGATCATTTCCTACCATAAACCCTCATTAATCACCAATCTTTTCCATTTCCCAGCAAAATTCCAATTACCAAACATAAATTCAAATTACCAAAGCAAGCTCCATTCCACCAAATTTCCATACCTAAGGCCTTTAAATAGAACCACAATTTCATTCATTCCACAAGCTTTTGATAGCCACAAAACCTCTTGCAAAATACTCCCCCAACACCAAAATTCTCCAAAGCTCATCTTTCGTTCTTTTGATGTTATCATGAATTCACATTGAATTCATGATTAACTTGAGCTAAACCTTCATCCTTTCATTCTTTTGCTCATCAATTTCAGTAGATCTAAGCTTGTGTTGGTCCAATTTGAAGAAAAGCTTTTGGTAATTCATCTTCCTCCATAAACCCATATTCACCATCAACATTCAAGATTTAGATTCTTGGTGCCTTTATTTCTAGATCCTTTGGATCTTTATTTGTTTGATTGTAGGGATTCCACTGTATTTTGGTTTTAAAATTCGTGCAAATTCAGATCATGATCATCCAATGTTTGAGAAAAGGATTCAAAATGGATCATGCTGAATTTTTTGCGTTTTTCAGCTTCTGGTACATCGTTAACCGGTTAACCAATTGGTTAATCGGTTAACCAGTTTCAAAACAGCGTAAATTATTCAAAATCTGCTTGCATTAACTGGTTAACCAATTGGTTAACCGATAACCAGTGCGATCTTTGAATTTTTTATTCAAATTCATCACCCTTAGATGATTGATTTAATTGGAATATTCTAGATCCATTGATTTCTGATTTCTCTACATCACTTTGATCATTTCCTACCATAAACCCTCATTAATCACCACTCTTTTCCATTTCCCATCAAAATTCCAATTACCAAACATAAATTCAAATTACCAAAGCAAGCTCCATTCAACCAAATTTCCATACCGAAGGCCTTTAAATAGAACCACAATTTCATTCATTCCACAAGCTTTTGATAGCCATAAAACCTCTTGCAAAATACTCCCCCAGCACCAAAATTCCACAAAGCTCATCTTTCTTTCTTTTGATGTTATCAAGAATTCACATTTAATTCATGATTAACTTGAGCTAAACCTTCATCCTTTCATTCTTTTGCTCATCAATTTCAGTAGATCTAAGCTTGTGTTGGTCTAATTTGAAGAAAAACTTTTGGTAATTCATCTTCCTCCATAAACCCATATTCACCATCAACATTCAAGATTTAGATTCTTGGTGCCTTTATTTCTAGATCCTTTGTATCTTTATTTGTTTGATTGTAGTGATTCCACTGTATTTTGGTTTTAAAATTCGTGCAAATTACGATCATGATCATCCAATGTTTGAGAAAAGGTTTCAAAATGGATTATGCTGAATTTTCTACATTTTTTCAGCTACTGGTACATCGTTAATCGGTTAACCAATTGGTTAACCAGTTAACCAGTTTCAAAACAGCATAAATTATTCAAAATCTGCTTGCGTTAAATGTTTAACCAATTGGTTACCGGTTAACCAATGCGAACTTTGAATTTTGTATTCAAATTCATCACCCTTAGATTATTGATTTAATTGGAATATTCTAGATCCATTGATTTCTGATTTCTCTACATCACTTTGATCATTTCCTACCATAAACCCTCATTAATCACCAATCTTTTCCATTTCCCAGCAAAATTCCAATTACCAAACATAAATTCAAATTACCAAAGCAAGCTCCATTCCACCAAATTTCCATACCTAAGGCCTTTAAATAGAACCACAATTTCATTCATTCCACAAGCTTTTGATAGCCACAAAACCTCTTGCAAAATACTCCCCCAACACCAAAATTCTCCAAAGCTCATCTTTCGTTCTTTTGATGTTATCATGAATTCACATTGAATTCATGATTAACTTGAGCTAAACCTCCATCCTTTCATTCTTTTGCTCATCAATTTCAGTAGATCTAAGCTTGTGTTGGTCCAATTTGAAGAAAAGCTTTTGGTAATTCATCTTCCTCCATAAACCCATATTCACCATCAACATTCAAGATTTAGATTCTTGGTGCCTTTATTTCTAGATCCTTTGGATCTTTATTTGTTTGATTGTAGGGATTCCACTGTATTTTGGTTTTAAAATTCGTGCAAATTCAGATCATGATCATCCAATGTTTGAGAAAAGGATTCAAAATGGATCATGCTGAATTTTTTGCGTTTTTCAGCTTCTGGTACATCGTTAACCGGTTAACCAATTGGTTAATCGGTTAACCAGTTTCAAAACAGCGTAAATTATTCAAAATCTGCTTGCATTAACTGGTTAACCAATTGGTTAACCGATAACCAGTGCGATCTTTGAATTTTTTATTCAAATTCATCACCCTTAGATGATTGATTTAATTGGAATATTCTAGATCCATTGATTTCTGATTTCTCTACATCACTTTGATCATTTCCTACCATAAACCCTCATTAATCACCACCCTTTTCCATTTCCCATCAAAATTCCAATTACCAAACATAAATTCAAATTACCAAAGCAAGCTCCATTCAACCAAATTTCCATACCTAAGGCCTTTAAATAGAACCACAATTTCATTCATTCCACAAGCTTTTGATAGCCACAAAACCACTTGCAAAATACTCCCCCAACACCAAAATTCTCCAAAGCTCATCTTTCGTTCTTTTGAAGTTATCAAGAATTCACATTGAATTCTTGATTAACTTGAGCTAAACCTTCATCCATTCATTCTTTTGCTCAACAATTTCAGTAGATCTAAGCTTGTATTGGTCCAATTTGAAGAAAAGCTTTTGGTAATTCATCTTCCTCCATAAACCCATATTCACCATTAACATTCAAGATTTAGATTCTTGGTGCCTTTATTTCTAGATCCTTTGGATCTTTATTTGTTTGATTGCAGGGATTCCACTGTTCTTTGGTTTTAAAATTCGTGCAAATTCAGATCATGATCATCTAATGTTTGAGAAAAGGTTTCAAAATGGATCATGCTGAATTTTCTGCATTTTTTAGCTTCTGGTACATCGTTAACCGGTTAACCAATTGGTTAACCGGTTAAGCAGTTTCAAAACAGTGTAAATTATTCAAAATCTGCTTGCATTAACAGGTTAACCAATTGGTTAACTGGTTAACCAGTGCGAAGTTTGAATTTTTTATTCAAATTCATCACCCTTAGTTAATTGATTTAATTGGAATATTCTAGATCCATTGATTTCAGATTTCTCTACATCACTTTGATCATTTCTTACCATAAACCCTCATTAATCACCACTCTTTTCAATTTCCCACAAAAATTCCAATTCCCAAACCTAAATTCAAATTACCCAAGAAAGCTCCATTCCACAAAATTTCCATACCTAATGTCTTTAAATAGGACCACAATTTCATTCATTCCACAAGCTTTTGATAGCCATAAAACCTCTTGCAAAATACTCCCCCAACACCAAAATTCCCCAAAGCTCATCTTTCTTTCTTTTGAAGTTATCAAGAATTCACATTGAATTCATGATTAACTTGAGCTAAACCTTCATCCTTTCATTCTTTTGCTCATCAATTTCAGTAGATCTAAGCTTGTGTTGGTCCAATTTGAAGAAAAGCTTTTGGTAATTCATCTTCCTCCATAAACCCATATTCACCATCAACATTCAAGATTTAGATTCTTGGTGCCTTTATTTCTAGATCCTTTGTATCTTTATTTGTTTGATTGTAGTGATTCCACTGTATTTTGGTTTTAAAATTCGTGCAAATTACGATCATGATCATCCAATGTTTGAGAAAAGGTTTCAAAATGGATCATGCTGAATTTTCTACATTTTTTCAGCTACTGGTACATCGTTAATCGGTTAACCAATTGGTTAACCAGTTAACCAGTTTCAAAACAGCATAAATTATTCAAAATCTGCTTGCGTTAAATGTTTAACCAATTGGTTAACCGGTTAACCAATGCGAACTTTGAATTTTGTATTCAAATTCATCACCCTTAGATTATTGATTTAATTGGAATATTCTAGATCCATTGATTTCTGATTTCTCTACATCACTTTGATCATTTCCTACCATAAACCCTCATTAATCACCAATCTTTTCCATTTCCCAGCAAAATTCCAATTACCAAACATAAATTCAAATTACCAAAGCAAGCTCCATTCCACCAAATTTCCATACCTAAGGCCTTTAAATAGAACCACAATTTCATTCATTCCACAAGCTTTTGATAGCCACAAAACCTCTTGCAAAATACTCCCCCAACACCAAAATTCTCCAAAGCTCATCTTTCGTTCTTTTGATGTTATCATGAATTCACATTGAATTCATGATTAACTTGAGCTAAACCTCCATCCTTTCATTCTTTTGCTCATCAATTTCAGTAGATCTAAGCTTGTGTTGGTCCAATTTGAAGAAAAGCTTTTGGTAATTCATCTTCCTCCATAAACCCATATTCACCATCAACATTCAAGATTTAGATTCTTGGTGCCTTTATTTCTAGATCCTTTGGATCTTTATTTGTTTGATTGTAGGGATTCCACTGTATTTTGGTTTTAAAATTCGTGCAAATTCAGATCATGATCATCCAATGTTTGAGAAAAGGATTCAAAATGGATCATGCTGAATTTTTTGCGTTTTTCAGCTTCTGGTACATCGTTAACCGGTTAACCAATTGGTTAATCGGTTAACCAGTTTCAAAACAGCGTAAATTATTCAAAATCTGCTTGCATTAACTGGTTAACCAATTGGTTAACCGATAACCAGTGCGATCTTTGAATTTTTTATTCAAATTCATCACCCTTAGATGATTGATTTAATTGGAATATTCTAGATCCATTGATTTCTGATTTCTCTACATCACTTTGATCATTTCCTACCATAAACCCTCATTAATCACCACTCTTTTCCATTTCCCATCAAAATTCCAATTACCAAACATAAATTCAAATTACCAAAGCAAGCTCCATTCGACCAAATTTCCATACCTAAGGCCTTTCAATAGAACCACAATTTCATTCATTCCACAAGCTTTTGATAGCCACAAAACCACTTGCAAAATACTCCCCCAACACCAAAATTCTCCAAAGCTCATCTTTCGTTCTTTAGAAGTTATCAAGAATTCACATTGAATTCTTGATTAACTTGAGCTAAACCTTCATCCATTCATTCTTTTGCTCAACAATTTCAGTAGATCTAAGCTTGTATTGGTCCAATTTGAAGAAAAGCTTTTGGTAATTCATCTTCCTCCATAAACCCATATTCACCATCAACATTCAAGATTTAGATTCTTGGTGCCTTTATTTCTAGATCCTTTGGATCTTTATTTGTTTGATTGCAGGGATTCCACTGTTCTTTGGTTTTAAAATTCGTGCAAATTCAGATCATGATCATCTAATGTTTGAGAAAAGGTTTCAAAATGGATCATGCTGAATTTTCTGCATTTTTTAGCTTCTGGTACATCGTTAACCGGTTAACCAATTGGTTAACCGGTTAAGCAGTTTCAAAACAGTGTAAATTATTCAAAATCTGCTTGCATTAACAGGTTAACCAATTGGTTAACTAGTTAACCAGTGCGAAGTTTGAATTTTTTATTCAAATTCATCACCCTTAGTTAATTGATTTAATTGGAATATTCTAGATCCATTGATTTCAGATTTCTCTACATCACTTTGATCATTTCTTACCATAAACCCTCATTAATCACCACTCTTTTCAATTTCCCACAAAAATTCCAATTCCCAAACCTAAATTCAAATTACCCAAGAAAGCTCCATTCCACAAAATTTCCATACCTAATGTCTTTAAATAGGACCACAATTTCATTCATTCCACAAGCTTTTGATAGCCATAAAACCTCTTGCAAAATACTCCCCCAACACCAAAATTCCCCAAAGCTCATCTTTCTTTCTTTTGAAGTTATCAAGAATTCACATTGAATTCATGATTAACTTGAGCTAAACCTTCATCCTTTCATTCTTTTGCTCATCAATTTCAGTAGATCTAAGCTTGTGTTGGTCCAATTTGAAGAAAAGCTTTTGGTAATTCATCTTCCTCCATAAACCCATATTCACCATCAACATTCAAGATTTAGATTCTTGGTGCCTTTATTTCTAGATCCTTTGTATCTTTATTTGTTTGATTGTAGTGATTCCACTGTATTTTGGTTTTAAAATTCGTGCAAATTACGATCATGATCATCCAATGTTTGAGAAAAGGTTTCAAAATGGATCATGCTGAATTTTCTACATTTTTTCAGCTACTGGTACATCGTTAATCGGTTAACCAATTGGTTAACCAGTTAACCAGTTTCAAAACAGCATAAATTATTCAAAATCTGCTTGCGTTAAATGTTTAACCAATTGGTTAACCGGTTAACCAATGCGAACTTTGAATTTTGTATTCAAATTCATCACCCTTAGATTATTGATTTAATTGGAATATTCTAGATCCATTGATTTCTGATTTCTCTACATCACTTTGATCATTTCCTACCATAAACCCTCATTAATCACCAATCTTTTCCATTTCCCAGCAAAATTCCAATTACCAAACATAAATTCAAATTACCAAAGCAAGCTCCATTCCACCAAATTTCCATACCTAAGGCCTTTAAATAGAACCACAATTTCATTCATTCCACAAGCTTTTGATAGCCACAAAACCTCTTGCAAAATACTCCCCCAACACCAAAATTCTCCAAAGCTCATCTTTCGTTCTTTTGATGTTATCATGAATTCACATTGAATTCATGATTAACTTGAGCTAAACCTCCATCCTTTCATTCTTTTGCTCATCAATTTCAGTAGATCTAAGCTTGTGTTGGTCCAATTTGAAGAAAAGCTTTTGGTAATTCATCTTCCTCCATAAACCCATATTCACCATCAACATTCAAGATTTAGATTCTTGGTGCCTTTATTTCTAGATCCTTTGGATCTTTATTTGTTTGATTGTAGGGATTCCACTGTATTTTGGTTTTAAAATTCGTGCAAATTCAGATCATGATCATCCAATGTTTGAGAAAAGGATTCAAAATGGATCATGCTGAATTTTTTGCGTTTTTCAGCTTCTGGTACATCGTTAACCGGTTAACCAATTGGTTAATCGGTTAACCAGTTTCAAAACAGCGTAAATTATTCAAAATCTGCTTGCATTAACTGGTTAACCAATTGGTTAACCGATAACTAGTGCGATCTTTGAATTTTTTATTCAAATTCATCACCCTTAGATGATTGATTTAATTGGAATATTCTAGATCCATTGATTTCTGATTTCTCTACATCACTTTGATCATTTCCTACCATAAACCCTCATTAATCACCACTCTTTTCCATTTCCCATCAAAATTCCAATTACCAAACATAAATTCAAATTACCAAAGCAAGCTCCATTCGACCAAATTTCCATACCTAAGGCCTTTAAATAGAACCACAATTTCATTCATTCCACAAGCTTTTGATAGCCACAAAACCACTTGCAAAATACTCCCCCAACACCAAAATTCTCCAAAGCTCATCTTTCGTTCTTTAGAAGTTATCAAGAATTCACATTGAATTCTTGATTAACTTGAGCTAAACCTTCATCCATTCATTCTTTTGCTCAACAATTTCAGTAGATCTAAGCTTGTATTGGTCCAATTTGAAGAAAAGCTTTTGGTAATTCATCTTCCTCCATAAACCCATATTCACCATCAACATTCAAGATTTAGATTCTTGGTGCCTTTATTTCTAGATCCTTTGGATCTTTATTTGTTTGATTGCAGGGATTCCACTGTTCTTTGGTTTTAAAATTCGTGCAAATACAGATCATGATCATCTAATGTTTGAGAAAAGGTTTCAAAATGGATCATGCTGAATTTTCTGCATTTTTTAGCTTCTGGTACATCGTTAACCGGTTAACCAATTGGTTAACCGGTTAAGCAGTTTCAAAACAGTGTAAATTATTCAAAATCTGCTTGCATTAACAGGTTAACCAATTGGTTAACTGGTTAACCAGTGCGAAGTTTGAATTTTTTATTCAAATTCATCACCCTTAGTTAATTGATTTAATTGGAATATTCTAGATCCATTGATTTCAGATTTCTCTACATCACTTTGATCATTTCTTACCATAAACCCTCATTAATCACCACTCTTTTCAATTTCCCACAAAAATTCCAATTCCCAAACCTAAATTCAAATTACCCAAGAAAGCTCCATTCCACAAAATTTCCATACCTAATGTCTTTAAATAGGACCACAATTTCATTCATTCCACAAGCTTTTGATAGCCATAAAACCTCTTGCAAAATACTCCCCCAACACCAAAATTCCCCAAAGCTCATCTTTCTTTCTTTTGAAGTTATCAAGAATTCACATTGAATTCATGATTAACTTGAGCTAAACCTTCATCCTTTCATTCTTTTGCTCATCAATTTCAGTAGATCTAAGCTTGTGTTGGTCCAATTTGAAGAAAAGCTTTTGGTAATTCATCTTCCTCCATAAACCCATATTCACCATCAACATTCAAGATTTAGATTCTTGGTGCCTTTATTTCTAGATCCTTTGTATCTTTATTTGTTTGATTGTAGTGATTCCACTGTATTTTGGTTTTAAAATTCGTGCAAATTACGATCATGATCATCCAATGTTTGAGAAAAGGTTTCAAAATGGATCATGCTGAATTTTCTACATTTTTTCAGCTACTGGTACATCGTTAATCGGTTAACCAATTGGTTAACCAGTTAACCAGTTTCAAAACAGCATAAATTATTCAAAATCTGCTTGCGTTAAATGTTTAACCAATTGGTTAACCGGTTAACCAATGCGAACTTTGAATTTTGTATTCAAATTCATCACCCTTAGATTATTGATTTAATTGGAATATTCTAGATCCATTGATTTCTGATTTCTCTACATCACTTTGATCATTTCCTACCATAAACCCTCATTAATCACCAATCTTTTCCATTTCCCAGCAAAATTCCAATTACCAAACATAAATTCAAATTACCAAAGCAAGCTCCATTCCACCAAATTTCCATACCTAAGGCCTTTAAATAGAACCACAATTTCATTCATTCCACAAGCTTTTGATAGCCACAAAACCTCTTGCAAAATACTCCCCCAACACCAAAATTCTCCAAAGCTCATCTTTCGTTCTTTTGATGTTATCATGAATTCACATTGAATTCATGATTAACTTGAGCTAAACCTCCATCCTTTCATTCTTTTGCTCATCAATTTCAGTAGATCTAAGCTTGTGTTGGTCCAATTTGAAGAAAAGCTTTTGGTAATTCATCTTCCTCCATAAACCCATATTCACCATCAACATTCAAGATTTAGATTCTTGGTGCCTTTATTTCTAGATCCTTTGGATCTTTATTTGTTTGATTGTAGGGATTCCACTGTATTTTGGTTTTAAAATTCGTGCAAATTCAGATCATGATCATCCAATGTTTGAGAAAAGGATTCAAAATGGATCATGCTGAATTTTTTGCGTTTTTCAGCTTCTGGTACATCGTTAACCGGTTAACCAATTGGTTAATCGGTTAACCAGTTTCAAAACAGCGTAAATTATTCAAAATCTGCTTGCATTAACTGGTTAACCAATTGGTTAACCGATAACTAGTGCGATCTTTGAATTTTTTATTCAAATTCATCACCCTTAGATTGTTGATTTAATTGGAATATTCTAGATCCATTGATTTCTGATTTCTCTACATCACTTTGATCATTTCCTACCATAAACCCTCATTAATCACCACTCTTTTCCATTTCCCATCAAAATTCCAATTACCAAACATAAATTCAAATTACCAAAGCAAGCTCCATTCGACCAAATTTCCATACCTAAGGCCTTTAAATAGAACCACAATTTCATTCATTCCACAAGCTTTTGATAGCCACAAAACCACTTGCAAAATACTCCCCCAACACCAAAATTCTCCAAAGCTCATCTTTCGTTCTTTAGAAGTTATCAAGAATTCACATTGAATTCTTGATTAACTTGAGCTAAACCTTCATCCATTCATTCTTTTGCTCAACAATTTCAGTAGATCTAAGCTTGTATTGGTCCAATTTGAAGAAAAGCTTTTGGTAATTCATCTTCCTCCATAAACCCATATTCACCATCAACATTCAAGATTTAGATTCTTGGTGCCTTTATTTCTAGATCCTTTGGATCTTTATTTGTTTGATTGCAGGGATTCCACTGTTCTTTGGTTTTAAAATTCGTGCAAATACAGATCATGATCATCTAATGTTTGAGAAAAGGTTTCAAAATGGATCATGCTGAATTTTCTGCATTTTTTAGCTTCTGGTACATCGTTAACCGGTTAACCAATTGGTTAACCGGTTAAGCAGTTTCAAAACAGTGTAAATTATTCAAAATCTGCTTGCATTAACAGGTTAACCAATTGGTTAACTGGTTAACCAGTGCGAAGTTTGAATTTTTTATTCAAATTCATCACCCTTAGTTAATTGATTTAATTGGAATATTCTAGATCCATTGATTTCAGATTTCTCTACATCACTTTGATCATTTCTTACCATAAACCCTCATTAATCACCACTCTTTTCAATTTCCCACAAAAATTCCAATTCCCAAACCTAAATTCAAATTACCCAAGAAAGCTCCATTCCACAAAATTTCCATACCTAATGTCTTTAAATAGGACCACAATTTCATTCATTCCACAAGCTTTTGATAGCCATAAAACCTCTTGCAAAATACTCCCCCAACACCAAAATTCCCCAAAGCTCATCTTTCTTTCTTTTGAAGTTATCAAGAATTCACATTGAATTCATGATTAACTTGAGCTAAACCTTCATCCTTTCATTCTTTTGCTCATCAATTTCAGTAGATCTAAGCTTGTGTTGGTCCAATTTGAAGAAAAGCTTTTGGTAATTCATCTTCCTCCATAAACCCATATTCACCATCAACATTCAAGATTTAGATTCTTGGTGCCTTTATTTCTAGATCCTTTGTATCTTTATTTGTTTGATTGTAGTGATTCCACTGTATTTTGGTTTTAAAATTCGTGCAAATTACGATCATGATCATCCAATGTTTGAGAAAAGGTTTCAAAATGGATCATGCTGAATTTTCTACATTTTTTCAGCTACTGGTACATCGTTAATCGGTTAACCAATTGGTTAACCAGTTAACCAGTTTCAAAACAGCATAAATTATTCAAAATCTGCTTGCGTTAAATGTTTAACCAATTGGTTAACCGGTTAACCAATGCGAACTTTGAATTTTGTATTCAAATTCATCACCCTTAGATTATTGATTTAATTGGAATATTCTAGATCCATTGATTTCTGATTTCTCTACATCACTTTGATCATTTCCTACCATAAACCCTCATTAATCACCAATCTTTTCCATTTCCCAGCAAAATTCCAATTACCAAACATAAATTCAAATTACCAAAGCAAGCTCCATTCCACCAAATTTCCATACCTAAGGCCTTTAAATAGAACCACAATTTCATTCATTCCACAAGCTTTTGATAGCCACAAAACCTCTTGCAAAATACTCCCCCAACACCAAAATTCTCCAAAGCTCATCTTTCGTTCTTTTGATGTTATCATGAATTCACATTGAATTCATGATTAACTTGAGCTAAACCTCCATCCTTTCATTCTTTTGCTCATCAATTTCAGTAGATCTAAGCTTGTGTTGGTCCAATTTGAAGAAAAGCTTTTGGTAATTCATCTTCCTCCATAAACCCATATTCACCATCAACATTCAAGATTTAGATTCTTGGTGCCTTTATTTCTAGATCCTTTGGATCTTTATTTGTTTGATTGTAGGGATTCCACTGTATTTTGGTTTTAAAATTCGTGCAAATTCAGATCATGATCATCCAATGTTTGAGAAAAGGATTCAAAATGGATCATGCTGAATTTTTTGCGTTTTTCAGCTTCTGGTACATCGTTAACCGGTTAACCAATTGGTTAATCGGTTAACCAGTTTCAAAACAGCGTAAATTATTCAAAATCTGCTTGCATTAACTGGTTAACCAATTGGTTAACCGATAACCAGTGCGATCTTGAATTTTTTATTCAAATTCATCACCCTTAGATGATTGATTTAATTGGAATATTCTAGATCCATTGATTTCTGATTTCTCTACATCACTTTGATCATTTCCTACCATAAACCCTCATTAATCACCACCCCTTTCCATTTCCCATCAAAATTCCAATTACCAAACATAAATTCAAATTACCAAAGCAAGCTCCATTCGACCAAATTTCCATACCTAAGGCCTTTAAATAGAACCACAATTTCATTCATTCCACAAGCTTTTGATAGCCACAAAACCACTTGCAAAATACTCCCCCAACACCAAAATTCTCCAAAGCTCATCTTTCGTTCTTTAGAAGTTATCAAGAATTCACATTGAATTCTTGATTAACTTGAGCTAAACCTTCATCCATTCATTCTTTTGCTCAACAATTTCAGTAGATCTAAGCTTGTATTGGTCCAATTTGAAGAAAAGCTTTTGGTAATTCATCTTCCTCCATAAACCCATATTCACCATCAACATTCAAGATTTAGATTCTTGGTGCCTTTATTTCTAGATCCTTTGGATCTTTATTTGTTTGATTGCAGGGATTCCACTGTTCTTTGGTTTTAAAATTCGTGCAAATTCAGATCATGATCATCTAATGTTTGAGAAAAGGTTTCAAAATGGATCATGCTGAATTTTCTGCATTTTTTAGCTTCTGGTACATCGTTAACCGGTTAACCAATTGGTTAACCGGTTAAGCAGTTTCAAAACAGTGTAAATTATTCAAAATCTGCTTGCATTAACAGGTTAACCAATTGGTTAACTGGTTAACCAGTGCGAAGTTTGAATTTTTTATTCAAATTCATCACCCTTAGTTAATTGATTTAATTGGAATATTCTAGATCCATTGATTTCAGATTTCTCTACATCACTTTGATCATTTCTTACCATAAACCCTCATTAATCACCACTCTTTTCAATTTCCCACAAAAATTCCAATTCCCAAACCTAAATTCAAATTACCCAAGAAAGCTCCATTCCACAAAATTTCCATACCTAATGTCTTTAAATAGGACCACAATTTCATTCATTCCACAAGCTTTTGATAGCCATAAAACCTCTTGCAAAATACTCCCCCTACACCAAAATTCCCCAAAGCTCATCTTTCTTTCTTTTGAAGTTATCAAGATTTCACATTGAATTCATGATTAACTTGAGCTAAACCTTCATCCTTTCATTCTTTTGCTCATCAATTTCAGTAGATCTAAGCTTGTGTTGGTCCAATTTGAAGAAAAGCTTTTGGTAATTCATCTTCCTCCATAAACCCATATTCACCATCAACATTCAAGATTTAGAATCTTGGTGCCTTTATTTCTAGATCCTTTGGATCTTTATTTGTTTGATTATAGCGATTCCACTGTATTTTGGTTTCAAAATTCGTTCAAATTCAGATCATGATCATCCAATTTTTGAGAAAAGGTTTCATAATGGATCATACGGAATTTTCTGCATTTTTCAGCTTCTGGTACATCGTTAACAGGTTAACCGTTTCAAAACAGCGCACATTATTCAAAATCTGCTTGTGTTAACTGGTTAACAAATTGGTTAACCGGTTAACCAGTGCAAACTTTGAATTCTTTATTCAAATTCATCACCCATAGATGATTGATTTAATTGGAATATTCTAGATCGATTGATTTCAGATTTCTCTACATCACCTTGATCATTTCCTACCATATACCCTCATTAATCACCACTCTTTTCCATTTCCCACAAAAATTCCAATTACCAAACCTAAATTCAAATTACCAAAGCAAGCTTCATTCCACCAAATTTCCATACCTAAAGCCTTTAAATAGGACCATAATTTCATTCATTCCACAAGCTTTTGATAGCCACAAAACCTCTTGCCATATACTCCCCCAACACCAAAATTCTCCAAAGCTCATCTTTCTTTCTTTTGAAGTTATCAAGAATTCACATTAAATTCTTGATTAACTTGAGCTAAACCTTCATCCTTTCATTCTTTTGCTCATCAATTTCAGTAGATCTAAGATTGTGTTGGTCCAATTTGAAGAAAAGCTTTTGGTAATTCATCTACCTCCATAAACCCATATTCACCATCAACATTCAAGGTTTAGATTCTTGGTGCCTTTATTTCAAGATCCTTTGGATCTTTATTTGTTTGATTGTAGGGATTCCACTGTATTTTGGTTTTAAAATTCGTGCAAATTCAGATCATTATCATCCAATGTTTGAGAATAGGTTTCACAATGGATAATGCTGAATTTACAGCATTTTTCAGCTTCTGGTACATCGTTAACCGGTTAACCAATTGGTTAACCGGTTAACAAGTTTCAAAACGGCGTATATTATTCAAAATCTGCTTGCGTTAACTGGTTAACCAATTGGTTAACTGGTTAACCAGTTAACCAGTGCGAACTTTGAATTTTTTATTCAAATTCATCACCCTTAGATGATTGATTTAATTGGAATATTCTAGATTCATTGATTTCTGATTTCTCTACATCACTTTGATCATTTCCTACCATAAACCCTCATTAATCACCACTCTTTTCCATTTCCCACCAAAATACCAATTACCAAACCTAAATTCAAATTACCAAAGCAAGCTCCCTTCCACCAAATTTCCATACCTAAGGCCTTTAAATAGAACCACAATTTCATTCATTCCACAAACTTTTGATAGCCACAAAACCTCTTGCAAAATACTCCCCCAACACCAAAATTCTCCAAAGCTCATCTTTCTTTCTTTTGAAGTTATCAAGATTTCACATTGAATTCTTGATTAACTTGAGCTAAACCTTCATCCTTTCATTCTTTTGCTCATTAATTTCAGTAGATCTAAGCCTGTGTTGGTCCAATTTGAAGAAAATCTTTTGGTAATTCATCTTCCTCCATAAACCCATATTCACCATCAACATTCAAGATTTAGATTCTTGGTGCCTTTATTTCTAGATCCTTTGGATCTTTATTTGTTTGATTGCAGGGATACCACTGTATTTTGGTTTTAAAATTCGTGCAAATTCAGATCATGATCATCCAATGTTTGAGAAAAGGTTTCAAAATGGATCATGCTGAATTCTCTACATCACCTTGATCATTTCCAACCACATACCCTCATTAATCACCACTCTTTTCCATTTCCCACCAAAATTCCAATTACCAAAACTAAATTCAAATTACCAAAGCAAGCTCCATTCCACAAAATTTCCATACCTAAAGCCTTTAAATAAGACCATAATTTCATTCAATCCACAAGCTTTTGATAGCCATAAAACCTCTTGCAAAATACTCCCCCAACGCCAAAATTCTCCAAAGCTCATCTTTCTTTCTTTTGAAGTTATCAAGAATTCACATTAAATTCTTGATTAACTTGAATTAAACCTTCATCCTTTCATTCTTTTGCTCATCAATTTCAGTAGATCTAAGCTTGTGTTGGTCCAATTTGAAGAAAAGATTTTGGTAATTCATCTACCTCCACTAACCCATATTCACCATCAACATTCAAGATTTAGATTCTTGGTGCCTTTATTTCAAGATCCTTTGGATATTTATTTGTTTGATTGTAGGGACTCCACTGTATTTTGGTTTTAAAATTCGTGCAAATTCAGATAATGATCATCCAATGTTTGAGAATAGGTTTCACAATGGATAATGCTGAATTTTCTGCATTTTTCAGCTTCTGGTACATCGTTAACCGGTAAACCAATTGGTTAACCGGTTAACCAGTTTCAAAACAGCTTATATTAATCAAAATCTGCTTGCGTTAACTGGTTAACCAATTGGTTAACCGGTTAACCAGTGCGAACTTTGAATTTTTTATTCAAATTCATCACCCTTAGATGATTGATTTAATTGGAATATTCTAGATCCATTGATTTCAGATTTCTCTACATCACCTTGATCATTTCCTACCATACACCCTCATTAATCACCACTCTTTTCCATTTCCCACCAAAATTCCAATTACCAAACCGAAATTCAAATTACCAAAGCAAGCTCCCTTCCACCAAATTTCCATACCTAAGGCCTTTAAATAGGACCATAATTTCATTCAATCCACAAGCTTTTGATAGCCACAAAACCTCTTGCAAAATACTCCCCCAACGCCAAAATTCTCCAAAGCTCATCTTTCTTTCTTTTGAAGTTATCAATATTTCACATTGAATTCTTGATTAACTTGAGCTAAACCTTCATCCTTTCATTCTTTTGCTCATCAATTTCAGTAGATCTAAGCCTGTGTTGGTCCAATTTGAAGAAAAGCTTTTGGTAATTCATCTTCCTCCATAAACCCATATTCACCATCAACATTCAAGATTTAGATTCTTGGTGCCTTTATTTCTAGATCCTTTGGATCTTTATTTGTTTGATTGCAGGGATTCCACTGTATTTTGGTTTTAAAATTCGTGCAAATTCAGATCATGATCATCCAATGTTTGAGAAAAGGTTTCAAAATGGATCATGCTGAATTTTCTGCATTTTTCAGTTTCTGGTACATCGTTAACCGGTTAACCAGTTTCAAAACAGCGTAAATTATTCAAAATCTGCTTGCATTAACTGGTTAACCAAATGGTTAACCGGTAAACCAGTGCGTACTTTGAATTTTTTATTCAAATTCATCACCCTTAGATGATTGATTTAATTGGAATATTCTAGATCGATTGATTTCATATTTCTCTACATCACCTTGATCATTTCCTACCACATACCCTCATTAATCACCACTCTTTTCCATTTCCCACCAAAATTCCAATTACCAAAACTAAATTCAAATTACCAAAGCAAGCTCCATTCCACAAAATTTCCATACCTAAAGCCTTTAAATAAGACCATAATTTCATTCAATCCACAAGCTTTTGATAGCCACAAAACCTCTTGCAAAATACTCCCCCAACGCCAAAATTCTCCAAAGCTCATCTTTCTTTCTTTTGAAGTTATCAAGAATTCACATTAAATTCTTGATTAACTTGAATTAAACCTTCATCCTTTCATTCTTTTGCTCATCAATTTCAGTAGATCTAAGCTTGTGTTGGTCCAATTTGAAGAAAAGATTTTGGTAATTCATCTACCTCCACTAACCCATATTCACCATCAACATTCAAGATTTAGATTCTTGGTGCCTTTATTTCAAGATCCTTTGGATATTTATTTGTTTGATTGTAGGGACTCCACTGTATTTTGGTTTTAAAATTCGTGCAAATTCAGATAATGATCATCCAATGTTTGAGAATAGGTTTCACAATGGATAATGCTGAATTTTCTGCATTTTTCAGCTTCTGGTACATCGTTAACCGGTAAACCAATTGGTTAACCGGTTAACCAGTTTCAAAACAGCTTATATTAATCAAAATCTGCTTGCGTTAACTGGTTAACCAATTGGTTAACCGGTTAACCAGTGCGAACTTTGAATTTTTTATTCAAATTCATCACCCTTAGATGATTGATTTAATTGGAATATTCTAGATCCATTGATTTCAGATTTCTCTACATCACCTTGATCATTTCCTACCATACACCCTCATTAATCACCACTCTTTTCCATTTCCCACCAAAATTCCAATTACCAAACCGAAATTCAAATTACCAAAGCAAGCTCCCTTCCACCAAATTTCCATACCTAAGGCCTTTAAATAGGACCATAATTTCATTCAATCCACAAGCTTTTGATAGCCACAAAACCTCTTGCAAAATACTCCCCCAACGCCAAAATTCTCCAAAGCTCATCTTTCTTTCTTTTGAAGTTATCAATATTTCACATTGAATTCTTGATTAACTTGAGCTAAACCTTCATCCTTTCATTCTTTTGCTCATCAATTTCAGTAGATCTAAGCCTGTGTTGGTCCAATTTGAAGAAAAGCTTTTGGTAATTCATCTTCCTCCATAAACCCATATTCACCATCAACATTCAAGATTTAGATTCTTGGTGCCTTTATTTCTAGATCCTTTGGATCTTTATTTGTTTGATTGCAGGGATTCCACTGTATTTTGGTTTTAAAATTCGTGCAAATTCAGATCATGATCATCCAATGTTTGAGAAAAGGTTTCAAAATGGATCATGCTGAATTTTCTGCATTTTTCAGTTTCTGGTACATCGTTAACCGGTTAACCAGTTTCAAAACAGCGTAAATTATTCAAAATCTGCTTGCATTAACTGGTTAACCAAATGGTTAACCGGTAAACCAGTGCGTACTTTGAATTTTTTATTCAAATTCATCACCCTTAGATGATTGATTTAATTGGAATATTCTAGATCGATTGATTTCATATTTCTCTACATCACCTTGATCATTTCCTACCACATACCCTCATTAATCACCACTCTTTTCCATTTCCCACCAAAATTCCAATTACCAAAACTAAATTCAAATTACCAAAGCAAGCTCCATTCCACAAAATTTCCATACCTAAAGCCTTTAAATAAGACCATAATTTCATTCAATCCACAAGCTTTTGATAGCCACAAAACCTCTTGCAAAATACTCCCCCAACGCCAAAATTCTCCAAAGCTCATCTTTCTTTCTTTTGAAGTTATCAAGAATTCACATTAAATTCTTGATTAACTTGAATTAAACCTTCATCCTTTCATTCTTTTGCTCATCAATTTCAGTAGATCTAAGCTTGTGTTGGTCCAATTTGAAGAAAAGATTTTGGTAATTCATCTACCTCCACTAACCCATATTCACCATCAACATTCAAGATTTAGATTCTTGGTGCCTTTATTTCAAGATGCATTGGATATTTATTTGTTTGATTGTAGGGACTCCACTGTATTTTGGTTTTAAAATTCGTGCAAATTCAGATAATGATCATCCAATGTTTGAGAATAGGTTTCACAATGGATAATGCTGAATTTTCTGCATTTTTCAGCTTCTGGTACATCGTTAACCGGTAAACCAATTGGTTAACCGGTTAACCAGTTTCAAAACAGCTTATATTAATCAAAATCTGCTTGCGTTAACTGGTTAACCAATTGGTTAACCGGTTAACCAGTGCGAACTTTGAATTTTTTATTCAAATTCATCACCCTTAGATGATTGATTTAATTGGAATATTCTAGATCCATTGATTTCAGATTTCTCTACATCACCTTGATCATTTCCTACCATACACCCTCATTAATCACCACTCTTTTCCATTTCCCACCAAAATTCCAATTACCAAACCGAAATTCAAATTACCAAAGCAAGCTCCCTTCCACCAAATTTCCATACCTAAGGCCTTTAAATAGGACCATAATTTCATTCAATCCACAAGCTTTTGATAGCCACAAAACCTCTTGCAAAATACTCCCCCAACGCCAAAATTCTCCAAAGCTCATCTTTCTTTCTTTTGAAGTTATCAATATTTCACATTGAATTCTTGATTAACTTGAGCTAAACCTTCATCCTTTCATTCTTTTGCTCATCAATTTCAGTAGATCTAAGCCTGTGTTGGTCCAATTTGAAGAAAAGCTTTTGGTAATTCATCTTCCTCCATAAACCCATATTCACCATCAACATTCAAGATTTAGATTCTTGGTGCCTTTATTTCTAGATCCTTTGGATCTTTATTTGTTTGATTGCAGGGATTCCACTGTATTTTGGTGTTAAAATTCGTGCAAATTCAGATCATGATCATCCAATGTTTGAGAAAAGGTTTCAAAATGGATCATGCTGAATTTTCTGCATTTTTCAGTTTCTGGTACATCGTTAACCGGTTAACCAGTTTCAAAACAGCGTAAATTATTCAAAATCTGCTTGCATTAACTGGTTAACCAAATGGTTAACCGGTAAACCAGTGCGTACTTTGAATTTTTTATTCAAATTCATCACCCTTAGATGATTGATTTAATTGGAATATTCTAGATCGATTGATTTCATATTTCTCTACATCACCTTGATCATTTCCTACGATATACCCTCATTAATCACCACTCTTTTCCATTTCCCACCAAAATTCCAATTACAAAACCTAAATTCAAATTACCAAAGCAAGCTCCATTCCACAAAATTTCCATACCAAAAGCCTTTAAATAGGACCATAATTTCATTCAATCCACAAGCTTTTGATAGCAACAAAACCTCTTGCAAAATACTCCCCCAACGCCAAAATTCTCCAAATCTCATCTTTCTTTCTTTTGAAGTTATCAAAAATTCACATTAAATTCTTGATTAACTTGAGTTAAACCTTCATCCTTTCATTCTTTTGCTCATCAATTTCAGTAGATCTAAACTTGTGTTGGTCCAATTTGAAGAAAAGCTATTGGTAATTCATCTTCCTCCATAAACCCATATTCACCATCAACATTCAAGATTTAGATTCTTGGTGCCTTTATTTCTAGATCCTTTGGATCTTTATTTAATTGATTGCAGGGATTCCACTGTATTTTGGTTTTAAAATTCGTGCAAATTCAGATCATGATCATCCAATGTTTGAGAAAAGGTTTCAAAATGGATCATGCTGAATTTTCTGCATTTTTCAGTTTCTGGTACATCGTTAACCGGTTAACCAGTTTCAAAACAGCGTAAATTATTCAAAATTTGCTTGCATTAACTGGTTAACCAATTGTTTAACCGGTTAACTAGTGCGTACTTTTAATTTTTTATTCAAATTCATCACCCTTAGATGATTGATTTAATTGGAATATTCTAGATCCATTGGTTTCTGATTTCTCTACATCACTTTGATCATTCCCTACCATAAACCCTCATTAATCACCACTCTTTTCCATTTCCCACAAAATTCCAATTACCAAACCTAAATTCAAATTACCAAAGCAAGCTCCATTCCACCAAATTTCCATACCTAAGGCCTTTAAATAGGACCACAATTTCATTCATTCCACAAACTTTTGATAGCCACAAAACCTCTTGCAAAATAATCCCCCAACACCAAAATTCTCCAAAGCTCATCTTTCTTTCTTTTGAAGTTACCAATAATTCACATTGAATTCTTGATTAACTTGAGCTAAACCTTCATCCTTTCATTCTTTTACTTATCAATTTTAGTAGATCTAAGCTTGTGTTGGTCCAATTTGAAGAAAAACTTTTGGTAATTCATATTCCTCCATAAACCCATATTCACCATCAACATTCAAGATTTAGATTCTTGGTGCCTTTATATCTAGATCCTTTGGATCTTTATTTGTTTGATTATAGGGATTCCACTGTATTTTGGTTTCAAAATTCGTGCAAATTCAGATCATGATCATCCAATGTTTGAGAAAAGGTTTCAGAATGGATCATACGGAATTTTCTGCATTTTTCAGCTTCTGGTACATTGTTAACAGGTTAACCGTTTCAAAACAGCGTATATTATTCAAAATCTACTTGTGTTAACTGGTTAACCAATTGGTTAACCGGTTAACCAGTGCGAACTTTGAATTTTTTATTCAAATTCATCACCCATAGATGATTGATTTAATTGGAATATTCTAGATCGATTGATTTCAGATTTCTCTACATCACCTTGATCATTTCCTACCATATACCCTCATTAATCACCACTCTTTTCCATTTCCCACCAAAATTCCAATTACAAAACCTAAATTCAAATTACCAAAGCAAGCTCCATTCCACAAAATTTCCATACCTAAAGCCTTTAAATAGGACCATAATTTCATTCAATCCACAAGCTTTTGATAGCAACAAAACCTCTTGCAAAATACTCCCCCAACGCCAAAATTCTCCAAATCTCATCTTTCTTTCTTTTGAAGTTATCAAGAATTCACATTAAATTCTTGATTAACTTGAGTTAAACCTTCATCCTTTCATTCTTTTGCTCATCAATTTCAGTAGATCTAAACTTGTGTTGGTCCAATTTGAAGAAAAGCTATTGGTAATTCATCATCCTCCATAAACCCATATTCACCATCAACATTCAAGATTTAGATTCTTGGTGCCTTTATTTCTAGATCCTTTGGATCTTTATTTAATTGATTGCAGGGATTCCACTGTATTTTGGTTTTAAAATTCGTGCAAATTCAGATCATGATCATCCAATGTTTGAGAAAAGGTTTCAAAATGGATCATGCTGAATTTTCTGCATTTTTCAGTTTCTGGTACATCGTTAACCGGTTAACCAGTTTCAAAACAGCGTAAATTATTCAAAATCTGCTTGCATTAACTGGTTAACCAATTGGTTAACCGGTTAACTAGTGCGTACTTTTAATTTTTTATTCAAATTCATCACCCTTAGATGATTGATTTAATTGGAATATTCTAGATCCATTGGTTTCTGATTTCTCTACATCACTTTGATCATTCCCTACCATAAACCCTCATTAATCACCACTCTTTTCCATTTCCCACAAAATTCCAATTACCAAACCTAAATTCCAATTACCAAAGCAAGCTCCATTCCACCAAATTTCCATACCTAAGGCCTTTAAATAGGACCACAATTTCATTCATTCCACAAACTTTTGATAGCCACAAAACCTCTTGCAAAATACTCCCCCAACACCAAAATTCTCCAAAGCTCATCTTTCTTTCTTTTGAAGTTACCAATAATTCACATTGAATTCTTGATTAACTTGAGCTAAACCTTCATCCTTTCATTCTTTTACTTATCAATTTTAGTAGATCTAAGCTTGTGTTGGTCCAATTTGAAAAAAAGCTTTTGGTAATTCATATTCCTCCATAAACCCATATTCACCATCAACATTCAAGATTTAGATTCTTGGTGCCTTTATATCTAGATCCTTTGGATCTTTATTTGTTTGATTATAGGGATTCCACTGTATTTTGGTTTCAAAATTCGTGCAAATTCAGATCATGATCATCCAATGTTTGAGAAAAGGTTTCAGAATGGATCATACGGAATTTTCTGCATTTTTCAGCTTCTGGTACATTGTTAACAGGTTAACCGTTTCAAAACAGCGTATATTATTCAAAATCTACTTGTGTTAACTGGTTAACCAATTGGTTAACCGGTTAACCAGTGCGAACTTTGAATTTTTTATTCAAATTCATCACCCATAGATGATTGATTTAATTGGAATATTCTAGATCGATTGATTTCAGATTTCTCTACATCACCTTGATCATTTCCTACCATATACCCTCATTAATCACCACTCTTTTCCATTTCCCACCAAAATTCCAATTACAAAACCTAAATTCAAATTACCAAAGCAAGCTCCATTCCACAAAATTTCCATACCTAAAGCCTTTAAATAGGACCATAATTTCATTCAATCCACAAGCTTTTGATAGCAACAAAACCTCTTGCAAAATACTCCCCCAACGCCAAAATTCTCCAAATCTCATCTTTCTTTCTTTTGAAGTTATCAAGAATTCACATTAAATTCTTGATTAACTTGAGTTAAACCTTCATCCTTTCATTCTTTTGCTCATCAATTTCAGTAGATCTAAACTTGTGTTGGTCCAATTTGAAGAAAAGCTATTGGTAATTCATCATCCTCCATAAACCCATATTCACCATCAACATTCAAGATTTAGATTCTTGGTGCCTTTATTTCTAGATCCTTTGGATCTTTATTTAATTGATTGCAGGGATTCCACTGTATTTTGGTTTTAAAATTCGTGCAAATTCAGATCATGATCATCCAATGTTTGAGAAAAGGTTTCAAAATGGATCATGCTGAATTTTCTGCATTTTTCAGTTTCTGGTACATCGTTAACCGGTTAACCAGTTTCAAAACAGCGTAAATTATTCAAAATCTGCTTGCATTAACTGGTTAACCAATTGGTTAACCGGTTAACTAGTGCGTACTTTTAATTTTTTATTCAAATTCATCACCCTTAGATGATTGATTTAATTGGAATATTCTAGATCCATTGGTTTCTGATTTCTCTACATCACTTTGATCATTCCCTACCATAAACCCTCATTAATCACCACTCTTTTCCATTTCCCACAAAATTCCAATTACCAAACCTAAATTCCAATTACCAAAGCAAGCTCCATTCCACCAAATTTCCATACCTAAGGCCTTTAAATAGGACCACAATTTCATTCATTCCACAAACTTTTGATAGCCACAAAACCTCTTGCAAAATACTCCCCCAACACCAAAATTCTCCAAAGCTCATCTTTCTTTCTTTTGAAGTTACCAATAATTCACATTGAATTCTTGATTAACTTGAGTTAAACCTTCATCCTTTCATTCTTTTGCTCATCAATTTCAGTAGATCTAAACTTGTGTTGGTCCAATTTGAAGAAAAGCTATTGGTAATTCATCTTCCTCCATAAACCCATATTCACCATCAACATTCAAGATTTAGATTCTTGGTGCCTTTATTTCTAGATCCTTTGGATCTTTATTTAATTGATTGCAGGGATTCCACTGTATTTTGGTTTTAAAATTCGTGCAAATTCAGATCATGATCATCCAATGTTTGAGAAAAGGTTTCAAAATGGATCATGCTGAATTTTCTGCATTTTTCAGTTTCTGGTACATCGTTAACCGGTTAACCAGTTTCAAAACAGCGTAAATTATTCAAAATTTGCTTGCATTAACTGGTTAACCAATTGTTTAACCGGTTAACTAGTGCGTACTTTTAATTTTTTATTCAAATTCATCACCCTTAGATGATTGATTTAATTGGAATATTCTAGATCCATTGGTTTCTGATTTCTCTACATCACTTTGATCATTCCCTACCATAAACCCTCATTAATCACCACTCTTTTCCATTTCCCACAAAATTCCAATTACCAAACCTAAATTCAAATTACCAAAGCAAGCTCCATTCCACCAAATTTCCATACCTAAGGCCTTTAAATAGGACCACAATTTCATTCATTCCACAAACTTTTGATAGCCACAAAACCTCTTACAAAATAATCCCCCAACACCAAAATTCTCCAAAGCTCATCTTTCTTTCTTTTGAAGTTACCAATAATTCACATTGAATTCTTGATTAACTTGAGCTAAACCTTCATCCTTTCATTCTTTTACTTATCAATTTTAGTAGATCTAAGCTTGTGTTGGTCCAATTTGAAGAAAAACTTTTGGTAATTCATATTCCTCCATAAACCCATATTCACCATCAACATTCAAGATTTAGATTCTTGGTGCCTTTATATCTAGATCCTTTGGATCTTTATTTGTTTGATTATAGGGATTCCACTGTATTTTGGTTTCAAAATTCGTGCGAATTCAGATCATGATCATCCAATGTTTGAGAAAAGGTTTCAGAATGGATCATACGGAATTTTCTGCATTTTTCAGCTTCTGGTACATTGTTAACAGGTTAACCGTTTCAAAACAGCGTATATTATTCAAAATCTACTTGTGTTAACTGGTTAACCAATTGGTTAACTTGGTTAACCGGTTAACCAGTGCGAACTTTGAATTTTTTATTCAAATTCATCACCCATAGATGATTGATTTAATTGGAATATTCTAGATCGATTGATTTCAGATTTCTCTACATCACCTTGATCATTTCCTACCATATACCCTCATTAATCACCACTCTTTTCCATTTCCCACCAAAATTCCAATTACAAAACCTAAATTCAAATTACCAAAGCAAGCTCCATTCCACAAAATTTCCATACCTAAAGCCTTTAAATAGGACCATAATTTCATTCAATCCACAAGCTTTTGATAGCAACAAAACCTCTTGCAAAATACTCCCCCAACGCCAAAATTCTCCAAATCTCATCTTTCTTTCTTTTGAAGTTATCAAGAATTCACATTAAATTCTTGATTAACTTGAGTTAAACCTTCATCCTTTCATTCTTTTGCTCATCAATTTCAGTAGATCTAAACTTGTGTTGGTCCAATTTGAAGAAAAGCTATTGGTAATTCATCATCCTCCATAAACCCATATTCACCATCAACATTCAAGATTTAGATTCTTGGTGCCTTTATTTCTAGATCCTTTGGATCTTTATTTAATTGATTGCAGGGATTCCACTGTATTTTGGTTTTAAAATTCGTGCAAATTCAGATCATGATCATCCAATGTTTGAGAAAAGGTTTCAAAATGGATCATGCTGAATTTTCTGCATTTTTCAGTTTCTGGTACATCGTTAACCGGTTAACCAGTTTCAAAACAGCGTAAATTATTCAAAATCTGCTTGCATTAACTGGTTAACCAATTGGTTAACCGGTTAACTAGTGCGTACTTTTAATTTTTTATTCAAATTCATCACCCTTAGATGATTGATTTAATTGGAATATTCTAGATCCATTGGTTTCTGATTTCTCTACATCACTTTGATCATTCCCTACCATAAACCCTCATTAATCACCACTCTTTTCCATTTCCCACAAAATTCCAATTACCAAACCTAAATTCCAATTACCAAAGCAAGCTCCATTCCACCAAATTTCCATACCTAAGGCCTTTAAATAGGACCACAATTTCATTCATTCCACAAACTTTTGATAGCCACAAAACCTCTTGCAAAATACTCCCCCAACACCAAAATTCTCCAAAGCTCATCTTTCTTTCTTTTGAAGTTACCAATAATTCACATTGAATTCTTGATTAACTTGAGCTAAACCTTCATCCTTTCATTCTTTTACTTATCAATTTTAGTAGATCTAAGCTTGTGTTGGTCCAATTTGAAAAAAAGCTTTTGGTAATTCATATTCCTCCATAAACCCATATTCACCATCAACATTCAAGATTTAGATTCTTGGTGCCTTTATATCTAGATCCTTTGGATCTTTATTTGTTTGATTATAGGGATTCCACTGTATTTTGGTTTCAAAATTCGTGCAAATTCAGATCATGATCATCCAATGTTTGAGAAAAGGTTTCAGAATGGATCATACGGAATTTTCTGCATTTTTCAGCTTCTGGTACATTGTTAACAGGTTAACCGTTTCAAAACAGCGTATATTATTCAAAATCTACTTGTGTTAACTGGTTAACCAATTGGTTAACCGGTTAACCAATTGGTTAACCGGTTAACCAGTGCGAACTTTGAATTTTTTATTCAAATTCATCACCCATAGATGATTGATTTAATTGGAATATTCTAGATCGATTGATTTCAGATTTCTCTACATCACCTTGATCATTTCCTACCATATACCCTCATTAATCACCACTCTTTTCCATTTCCCACCAAAATTCCAATTACCAAACCTAAATTCAAATTACCAAAGCAAGTTCCATTCCACCAAATTTCCATACCTAAAGCCTTTAAATAGGACCATAATTTCATTCAATCCACAAGCTTTTGATAGCCACAAAACCTCTTGCAAAATACTCCCCCAACACCAAAATTCTCCAAAGCTCATCTTTCTTTCATTTGAAGTTACCAAGAATTCACATTGAATTCTTGATTAACTTGAGCTAAACCTTCATCCTTTCATTCTTTTACTCATCAATTTCAGTAGATCTATGCTTGTGTTGGTCCAATTTGAAGAAAAGCTTTTGGTAATTCATATTCCTCCATAAACCCATATTCACCATCAACATTCAAGATTTAGATTCTTGGTGCCTTTATATCTAGATCCTTTGGATCTTTATTTGTTTGATTATAGGGATTCCACTGTATTTTGGTTTCAAAATTCGTGCAAATTCAGATCATGATCATCCAATGTTTGAGAAAAGGTTTCAGAATGGATCATACAGAATTTTCTGCATTTTTCAGCTTCTGGTACATCGTTAACAGGTTAACCGTTTCAAAACAGCGTATATTATTCAAAATCTACTTGTGTTAACTGGTTAACCAATTGGTTAACCGGTTAACCAGTGCGAACTTTGAATTTTTTTATTCAAATTCATCACCCATAGATGATTGATTTAATTGGAATATTCTAGATCGATTGATATCAGATTTCTCTACATCACCTTGATCATTTCCTACGATATACCCTCATTAATCACCACTCTTTTCCATTTCCCACCAAAATTCCAATTACCAAACCTAAATTCAAATTACCAAAGCAAGCTCCATTCCACAAAATTTCCATACCTAAAGCCTTTAAATAGGACCATAATTTCATTCAAACCACAAGCTTTTGATAGCCACAAAACCTCTTGCAAAATACTACCCCAACGCCAAAATTCTCCAAAGCTCATCTTTCTTTCTTTTGAAGTTATCAAGAATTCACATTAAATTCTTGATTAACTTGAGTTAAACCTTCATCCTTTCATTCTTTTGCTCATCAATTTCAGTAGATCTAAGCTTGTGTTGGTCCAATTTGAAGAAAAGCTTTTGGTAATTCATATTCCTCCATAAACCCATATTCACCATCAACATTCAAGATTTAGATTCTTGGTGCCTTTATATCTAAATCCTTTGGATCTTTATTTGTTTGATTATAGGGATTCCACTGTATTTTGGTTTCAAAATTCGTGCAAATTCAGATCATGATCATCCAATGTTTGAGAAAAGGTTTCAGAATGGATCATACGGAATTTTCTGCATTTTTCAGCTTCTGGTACATCGTTAACAGGTTAACCGTTTCAAAACAGCGTATATTATTCAAAATCTACTTGTGTTAACTGGTTAACCAATTGGTTAACCGGTTAACCAGTGCGAACTTTGAATTTTTTATTCAAATTCATCACCCATAGATGATTGATTTAATTGGAATATTCTAGATCGATTGATTTCAGATTTCTCTACATCACCTTGATCATTTCCTACAATATACCCTCATTAATCACCACTCTTTTCCATTTCGCACCAAAATTCCAATTACCAAACCTAAATTCAAATTACCAAAGCAAGCTCCATTCCACAAAATTTCCATACCTAAAGCCTTTACATAGGACCGTAATTTCATTCAATCCACAAGCTTTTGATAGCCACAAAACTTCTTGCAAAATACTCCCCCAACGCCAAAATTCTCCAAAGCTCATCTTTCTTTCTTTTGAAGTTATCAAGAATTCACAGTAAATTCTTGATTAACTTGAGTTAAACCTTCATCCTTTCATTCTTTTGCTCATCAATTTCAGTAGATCTAAGCTTGTGTTGGTCCAATTTGAAGAAAAGCTATTGGTAATTCATATTCCTCCATAAACCCATATTCACCATCAACATTCAAGATTTAGATTCTTGGTGCCTTTATTTCTAGATCCTTTGGATCTTTATTTGTTTGATTGCAGGGATTCCACTGTATTTTGGTTTTAAAATTCGTGCAAATTCAGATCATGATCATCCAATGTTTGAGAAAAGGTTTCAGAATGGATCATACGGAATTTTCTGCATTTTTCAGCTTCTGGTACATTGTTAACAGGTTAACCGTTTCAAAACAGCGTATATTATTCAAAATCTACTTGTGTTAACTGGTTAACCAATTGGTTAACCGGTTAACCAGTGCGAACTTTGAATTTTTTATTCAAATTCATCACCCATAGATGATTGATTTAATTGGAATATTCTAGATCGATTGATTTCAGATTTCTCTACATCACCTTGATCATTTCCTACCATATACCCTCATTAATCACCACTCTTTTCCATTTCCCACCAAAATTCCAATTACCAAACCTAAATTCAAATTACCAAAGCAAGTTCCATTCCACCAAATTTCCATACCTAAAGCCTTTAAATAGGACCATAATTTCATTTAATCCACAAGCTTTTGATAGCCACAAAACCTCTTGCAAAATACTCCCCCAACACCAAAATTCTCCAAAGCTCATCTTTCTTTCATTTGAAGTTACCAAGAATTCACATTGAATTCTTGATTAACTTGAGCTAAACCTTCATCCTTTCATTCTTTTACTCATCAATTTCAGTAGATCTAAGCTTGTGTTGGTCCAATTTGAAGAAAAGCTTTTGGTAATTCATATTCCTCCATAAACCCATATTCACCATCAACATTCAAGATTTAGATTCTTGGTGCCTTTATATCTAGATCCTTTGGATCTTTATTTGTTTGATTATAGGGATTCCACTGTATTTTGGTTTCAAAATTCGTGCAAATTCAGATCATGATCATCCAATGTTTGAGAAAAGGTTTCAGAATGGATCATACGGAATTTTCTGCATTTTTCAGCTTCTGGTACATCGTTAACAGGTTAACCGTTTCAAAACAGCGTATATTATTCAAAATCTACTTGTGTTAATTGGTTAACCAATTGGTTAACCGGTTAACCAGTGCGAACTTTGAATTTTTTATTCAAATTCATCACCCATAGATGATTGATTTAATTGGAATATTCTAGATCGATTGATTTCAGATTTCTCTACATCACCTTGATCATTTCCTACGATATACCCTCATTAATCACCACTCTTTTCCATTTCGCACCAAAATTCCAATTACCAAACCTAAATTCAAATTACCAAAGCAAGCTCCATTCCACAAAATTTCCATACCTAAAGCCTTTACATAGGACCGTAATTTCATTCAATCCACAAGCTTTTGATAGCCACAAAACTTCTTGCAAAATACTCCCCCAACGCCAAAATTCTCCAAAGCTCATCTTTCTTTCTTTTGAAGTTATCAAGAATTCACAGTAAATTCTTGATTAACTTGAGTTAAACCTTCATCCTTTCATTCTTTTGCTCATCAATTTCAGTAGATCTAAGCTTGTGTTGGTCCAATTTGAAGAAAAGCTATTGGTAATTCGTATTCCTCCATAAACCCATATTCACCATCAACATTCAAGATTTAGATTCTTGGTGCCTTTATTTCTAGATCCTTTGGATCTTTATTTGTTTGATTGCAGGGATTCCACTGTATTTTGGTTTTAAAATTCGTGCAAATTCAGATCATGATCATCCAATGTTTGAGAAAAGGTTTCAGAATGGATCATACGGAATTTTCTGCATTTTTCAGCTTCTGGTACATTGTTAACAGGTTAACCGTTTCAAAACAGCGTATATTATTCAAAATCTACTTGTGTTAACTGGTTAACCAATTGGTTAACCGGTTAACCAGTGCGAACTTTCAATTTTTTTATTCAAATTCATCACCCATACATGATTGATTTAATTGGAATATTCTAGATCGATTGATATCAGATTTCTCTACATCACCTTGATCATTTCCTACGATATACCCTCATTAATCACCACTCTTTTCCATTTCCCACCAAAATTCCAATTACCAAACCTAAATTCAAATTACCAAAGCAAGCTCCATTCCACAAAATTTCCATACCTAAAGCCTTTAAATAGGACCATAATTTCATTCAAACCACAAGCTTTTGATAGCCACAAAACCTCTTGCAAAATACTCCCCCAACGCCAAAATTCTCCAAAGCTCATCTTTCTTTCTTTTGAAGTTATCAAGAATTCACATTAAATTCTTGATTAGCTTGAGTTAAACCTTCATCCTTTCATTCTTTTGCTCATCAATTTCAGTAGATCTAAGCTTGTGTTGGTCCAATTTGAAGAAAAGCTTTTGGTAATTCATATTCCTCCATAAACCCATATTCACCATCAACATTCAAGATTTAGATTCTTGGTGCCTTTATATCTAAATCCTTTGGATCTTTATTTGTTTGATTATAGGGATTCCACTGTATTTTGGTTTCAAAATTCGTGCAAATTCAGATCATGATCATCCAATGTTTGAGAAAAGGTTTCAGAATGGATCATACGGAATTTTCTGCATTTTTCAGCTTCTGGTACATCGTTAACAGGTTAACCGTTTCAAAACAGCGTATATTATTCAAAATCTACTTGTGTTAACTGGTTAACCAATTGGTTAACCGGTTAACCAGTGCGAACTTTGAATTTTTTATTCAAATTCATCACCCATAGATGATTGATTTAATTGGAATATTCTAGATCGATTGATTTCAGATTTCTCTACATCACCTTGATCATTTCCTACGATATACCCTCATTAATCACCACTCTTTTCCATTTCGCACCAAAATTCCAATTACCAAACCTAAATTCAAATTACCAAAGCAAGCTCCATTCCACAAAATTTCCATATCTAAAGCCTTTACATAGGACCGTAATTTCATTCAATCCACAAGCTTTTGATAGCCACAAAACTTCTTGCAAAATACTCCCCCAACGCCAAAATTCTCCAAAGCTCATCTTTCTTTCTTTTGAAGTTATCAAGAATTCACAGTAAATTCTTGATTAACTTGAGTTAAACCTTCATCCTTTCATTCTTTTGCTCATCAATTTCAGTAGATCTAAGCTTGTGTTGGTCCAATTTGAAGAAAAGCTATTGGTAATTCATATTCCTCCATAAACCCATATTCACCATCAACATTCAAGATTTAGATTCTTGGTGCCTTTATTTCTCGATCCTTTGGATCTTTATTTGTTTGATTGCAGGGATTCCACTGTATTTTGGTTTGAAATTCGTGCAAATTCAGATCATGATCATCCAATGTTTGAGAAAAGGTTTCAGAATGGATCATACGGAATTTTCTGCATTTTTCAGCTTCTGGTACATTGTTAACAGGTTAACCGTTTCAAAACAGCGTATATTATTCAAAATCTACTTGTGTTAACTGGTTAACCAATTGGTTAACCGGTTAACCAGTGCGAACTTTGAATTTTTTATTCAAATTCATCACCCATAGATGATTGATTTAATTGGAATATTCTAGATCGATTGATTTCAGATTTCTCTACATCACCTTGATCATTTCCTACCATATACCCTCATTAATCACCACTCTTTTCCATTTCCCACCAAAATTCCAATTACCAAACCTAAATTCAAATTACCAAAGCAAGTTCCATTCCACCAAATTTCCATACCTAAAGCCTTTAAATAGGACCATAATTTCATTCAATCCACAAGCTTTTGATAGCCACAAAACCTCTTGCAAAATACTCCCCCAACACCAAAATTCTCCAAAGCTCATCTTTCTTTCTTTTGAAGTTACCAAGAATTCACATTGAATTCTTGATTAACTTGAGCTAAACCTTCATCCTTTCATTCTTTTACTCATCAATTTCAGTAGATCTAAGCTTGCGTTGGTCCAATTTGAAGAAAAGCTTTTGGTAATTCATATTCCTCCATAAACCCATATTCACCATCAACATTCAAGATTTAGATTCTTGGTGCCTTTATATCTAGATCCTTTGGATCTTTATTTGTTTGATTATAGGGATTCCACTGTATTTTGGTTTCAAAATTCGTGCAAATTCAGATCATGATCATCCAATGTTTGAGAAAAGGTTTCAGAATGGATCATACGGAATTTTCTGCATTTTTCAGCTTCTGGTACATCGTTAACAGGTTAACCGTTTCAAAACAGCGTATATTATTCAAAATCTACTTGTGTTAACTGGTTAACCAATTGGTTAACCGGTTAACTAGTGCGAACTTTGAATTTTTTATTCAAATTCATCACCCATAGATGATTGATTTAATTGGAATATTCTAGATCGATTGATATCAGATTTCTCTACATCACCTTGATCATTTCCTACGATATACCCTCATTAATCACCACTCTTTTCCATTTCCCACCAAAATTCCAATTACCAAACCTAAATTCAAATTACCAAAGCAAGCTCCATTCCACAAAATTTCCATACCTAAAGCCTTTAAATAGGACCATAATTTCATTCAATCCACAAGCTTTTGATAGCCACAAAACCTCTTGCAAAATACTCCCCCAACGCCAAAATTCTCCAAAGCTCATCTTTCTTTCTTTTGAAGTTATCAAGAATTCACATTAAATTCTTGATTAACTTGAGTTAAACCTTCATCCTTTCATTCTTTTGCTCATTAATTTCAGTAGATCTAAGCTTGTGTTGGTCCAATTTGAAGAAAAGCTTTTGGTAATTCATATTCCTCCATAAACCCATATTCACCATCAACATTCAAGATTTAGATTCTTGGTGCCTTTATATCTAGATCCTTTGGATCTTTATTTGTTTGATTATAGGGATTCCACAGTATTTTGGTTTCAAAATTCGTGCAAATTCAGATCATGATCATCCAATGTTTGAGAAAAGGTTTCAGAATGGATCATACGGAATTTTCTGCATTTTTCAGCTTCTGGTACATCGTTAACAGGTTAACCGTTTCAAAACAGCGTATATTATTCAAAATCTACTTGTGTTAACTGGTTAACCAATTGGTTAACCGGTTAACCAGTGCGAACTTTGAATTTTTTATTCAAATTCATCACCCATAGATGATTGATTTAATTGGAATATTCTAGATCGATTGATTTCAGATTTCTCTACATCACCTTGATCATTTCCTACCATATACCCTCATTAATCACCACTCTTTTCCATTTCCCACCAAAATTCCAATTACCAAACCTAAATTCAAATTACCAAAGCAAGCTCCATTCCACCAAATTTCCATACCTAATGCCTTTAAATAGGACCATAATTTCATTCAATCCACAAGCTTTTGATAGCCACAAAACCTCTTGCAAAATACTCCCCCAACACCAAAATTCTCCAAAGCTCATCTTTCTTTCATTTGAAGTTACCAAGAATTCACATTGAATTCTTGATTAACTTGAGCTAAACCTTCATCCTTTCATTCTTTTACTCATCAATTTCAGTAGATCTAAGCTTGTGTTGGTCCAATTTGAAGAAAAGCTTTTGGTAATTCATATTCCTCCATAAACCCATATTCACCATCAACATTCAAGATTTAGATTCTTGGTGCCTTTATATCTAGATCCTTTGGATCTTTATTTGTTTGATTATAGGGATTCCACTGTATTTTGGTTTCAAAATTCGTGCAAATTCAGATCATGATCATCCAATGTTTGAGAAAAGGTTTCAGAATGGATCATACGGAATTTTCTGCATTTTTCAGCTTCTGGTACATCGTTAACAGGTTAACCGTTTCAAAACAGCGTATATTATTCAAAATCTACTTGTGTTAACTGGTTAACCAATTGGTTAACCGGTTAACCAGTGCGAACTTTCAATTTTTTTATTCAAATTCATCACCCATAGATGATTGATTTAATTGGAATATTCTAGATCGATTGATATCAGATTTCTCTACATCACCTTGATCATTTCCTACGATATACCCTCATTAATCACCACTCTTTTCCATTTCCCACCAAAATTCCAATTACCAAACCTAAATTCAAATTACCAAAGCAAGCTCCATTCCACAAAATTTCCATACCTAAAGCCTTTAAATAGGACCATAATTTCATTCAAACCACAAGCTTTTGATAGCCACAAAACCTCTTGCAAAATACTCCCCCAACGCCAAAATTCTCCAAAGCTCATCTTTCTTTCTTTTGAAGTTATCAAGAATTCACATTAAATTCTTGATTAGCTTGAGTTAAACCTTCATCCTTTCATTCTTTTGCTCATCAATTTCAGTAGATCTAAGCTTGTGTTGGTCCAATTTGAAGAAAAGCTTTTGGTAATTCATATTCCTCCATAAACCCATATTCACCATCAACATTCAAGATTTAGATTCTTGGTGCCTTTATATCTAAATCCTTTGGATCTTTATTTGTTTGATTATAGGGATTCCACTGTATTTTGGTTTCAAAATTCGTGCAAATTCAGATCATGATCATCCAATGTTTGAGAAAAGGTTTCAGAATGGATCATACGGAATTTTCTGCATTTTTCAGCTTCTGGTACATCGTTAACAGGTTAACCGTTTCAAAACAGCGTATATTATTCAAAATCTACTTGTGTTAACTGGTTAACCAATTGGTTAACCGGTTAACCAGTGCGAACTTTGAATTTTTTATTCAAATTCATCACCCATAGATGATTGATTTAATTGGAATATTCTAGATCGATTGATTTCAGATTTCTCTACATCACCTTGATCATTTCCTACGATATACCCTCATTAATCACCACTCTTTTCCATTTCGCACCAAAATTCCAATTACCAAACCTAAATTCAAATTACCAAAGCAAGCTCCATTCCACAAAATTTCCATACCTAAAGCCTTTACATAGGACCGTAATTTCATTCAATCCACAAGCTTTTGATAGCCACAAAACTTCTTGCAAAATACTCCCCCAACGCCAAAATTCTCCAAAGCTCATCTTTCTTTCTTTTGAAGTTATCAAGAATTCACAGTAAATTCTTGATTAACTTGAGTTAAACCTTCATCCTTTCATTCTGTTGCTCATCAATTTCAGTAGATCTAAGCTTGTGTTGGTCCAATTTGAAGAAAAGCTATTGGTAATTCATATTCCTCCATAAACCCATATTCACCATCAACATTCAAGATTTAGATTCTTGGTGCCTTTATTTCTAGATCCTTTGGATCTTTATTTGTTTGATTGCAAGGATTCCACTGTATTTTGGTTTTAAAATTCGTGCAAATTCAGATCATGATCATCCAATGTTTGAGAAAAGGTTTCAGAATGGATCATATGGAATTTTCTGCATTTTTCAGCTTCTGGTACATCGTTAACAGGTTAACCGTTTCAAAACAGCGTATATTATTCAAAATCTACTTGTGTTAACTGGTTAACCAATTGGTTAACCGGTTAACCAGTGCGAACTTTGAATTTTTTATTCAAATTCATCACCCATAGATGATTGATTTAATTGGAATATTCTAGATCGATTGATTTCAGATTTCTCTACATCACCTTGATCATTTCCTACCATATACCCTCATTAATCACCACTCTTTTCCATTTCCCACCAAAATTCCAATTACCAAACCTAAATTCAAATTACCAAAGCAAGTTCCATTCCACCAAATTTCCATACCTAAAGCCTTTAAATAGGACCATAATTTCATTTAATCCACAAGCTTTTGATAGCCACAAAACCTCTTGCAAAATACTCCCCCAACACCAAAATTCTCCAAAGCTCATCTTTCTTTCATTTGAAGTTACCAAGAATTCACATTGAATTCTTGATTAACTTGAGCTAAACCTTCATCCTTTCATTCTTTTACTCATCAATTTCAGTAGATCTAAGCTTGTGTTGGTCCAATTTGAAGAAAAGCTTTTGGTAATTCATATTCCTCCATAAACCCATATTCACCATCAACATTCAAGATTTAGATTCTTGGTGCCTTTATATCTAGATCCTTTGGATCTTTATTTGTTTGATTATAGGGATTCCACTGTATTTTGGTTTCAAAATTCGTGCAAATTCAGATCATGATCATCCAATGTTTGAGAAAAGGTTTCAGAATGGATCATACGGAATTTTATGCATTTTTCAGCTTCTGGTACATCGTTAACAGGTTAACCGTTTCAAAACAGCGTATATTATTCAAAATCTACTTGTGTTAACTGGTTAACCAATTGGTTAACCGGTTAACCAGTGCGAACTTTGAATTTTTTATTCAAATTCATCACCCATAGATGATTGATTTAATTGGAATATTCTAGATCGATTGATTTCAGATTTCTCTACATCACCTTGATCATTTCCTACGATATACCCTCATTAATCACCACTCTTTTCCATTTCGCACCAAAATTCCAATTACCAAACCTAAATTCAAATTACCAAAGCAAGCTCCATTCCACAAAATTTCCATATCTAAAGCCTTTACATAGGACCGTAATTTCATTCAATCCACAAGCTTTTGATAGCCACAAAACTTCTTGCAAAATACTCCCCCAACGCCAAAATTCTCCAAAGCTCATCTTTCTTTCTTTTGAAGTTATCAAGAATTCACAGTAAATTCTTGATTAACTTGAGTTAAACCTTCATCCTTTCATTCTTTTGCTCATCAATTTCAGTAGATCTAAGCTTGTGTTGGTCCAATTTGAAGAAAAGCTATTGGTAATTCATATTCCTCCATAAACCCATATTCACCATCAACATTCAAGATTTAGATTCTTGGTGCCTTTATTTCTAGATCCTTTGGATCTTTATTTGTTTGATTGCAGGGATTCCACTGTATTTTGGTTTTAAAATTCGTGCAAATTCAGATCATGATCATCCAATGTTTGAGAAAAGGTTTCAGAATGGATCATACGGAATTTTCTGCATTTTTCAGCTTCTGGTACATTGTTAACAGGTTAACCGTTTCAAAACAGCGTATATTATTCAAAATCTACTTGTGTTAACTGGTTAACCAATTGGTTAACCGGTTAACCAGTGCGAACTTTGAATTTTTTATTCAAATTCATCACCCATAGATGATTGATTTAATTGGAATAATCTAGATCGATTGATTTCAGATTTCTCTACATCACCTTGATCATTTCCTACCATATACCCTCATTAATCACCACTCTTTTCCATTTCCCACCAAAATTCCAATTACCAAACCTAAATTCAAATTACCAAAGCAAGTTCCATTCCACCAAATTTCCATACCTAAAGCCTTTAAATAGGACCATAATTTCATTCAATCCACAAGCTTTTGATAGCCACAAAACCTCTTGCAAAATACTCCCCCAACACCAAAATTCTCCAAAGCTCATCTTTCTTTCTTTTGAAGTTACCAAGAATTCACATTGAATTCTTGATTAACTTGAGCTAAACCTTCATCCTTTCATTCTTTTACTCATCAATTTCAGTAGATCTAAGCTTGCGTTGGTCCAATTTGAAGAAAAGCTTTTGGTAATTCATATTCCTCCATAAACCCATATTCACCATCAACATTCAAGATTTAGATTCTTGGTGCCTTTATATCTAGATCCTTTGGAACTTTATTTGTTTGATTATAGGGATTCCACTGTATTTTGGTTTCAAAATTCGTGCAAATTCAGATCATGATCATCCAATGTTTGAGAAAAGGTTTCAGAATGGATCATACGGAATTTTCTGCATTTTTCAGCTTCTGGTACATCGTTAACAGGTTAACCGTTTCAAAACAGCGTATATTATTCAAAATCTACTTGTGTTAACTGGTTAACCAATTGGTTAACCGGTTAACCAGTGCGAACTTTGAATTTTTTATTCAAATTCATCACCCATAGATGATTGATTTAATTGGAATATTCTAGATCGATTGATATCAGATTTCTCTACATCACCTTGATCATTTCCTACGATATACCCTCATTAATCACCACTCTTTTCCATTTCCCACCAAAATTCCAATTACCAAACCTAAATTCAAATTACCAAAGCAAGCTCCATTCCACAAAATTTCCATACCTAAAGCCTTTAAATAGGACCATAATTTCATTCAATCCACAAGCTTTTGATAGCCACAAAACCTCTTGCAAAATACTCCCCCAACGCCAAAATTCTCCAAAGCTCATCTTTCTTTCTTTTGAAGTTATCAAGAATTCACATTAAATTCTTGATTAACTTGAGTTAAACCTTCATCCTTTCATTCTTTTGCTCATTAATTTCAGTAGATCTAAGCTTGTGTTGGTCCAATTTGAAGAAAAGCTTTTGGTAATTCATATTCCTCCATAAACCCATATTCACCATCAACATTCAAGATTTAGATTCTTGGTGCCTTTATATCTAGATCCTTTGGATCTTTATTTGTTTGATTATAGGGATTCCACAGTATTTTGGTTTCAAAATTCGTGCAAATTCAGATCATGATCATCCAATGTTTGAGAAAAGGTTTCAGAATGGATCATACGGAATTTTCTGCATTTTTCAGCTTCTGGTACATCGTTAACAGGTTAACCGTTTCAAAACAGCGTATATTATTCAAAATCTACTTGTGTTAACTGGTTAACCAATTGGTTAACTGGTTAACCAGTGCGAACTTTGAATTTTTTATTCAAATTCATCACCCATAGATGATTGATTTAATTGGAATATTCTAGATCGATTGATTTCAGATTTCTCTACATCACCTTGATCATTTCCTACCATATACCCTCATTAATCACCACTCTTTTCCATTTCCCACCAAAATTCCAATTACCAAACCTAAATTCAAATTACCAAAGCAAGCTCCATTCCACCAAATTTCCATACCTAATGCCTTTAAATAGGACCATAATTTCATTCAATCCACAAGCTTTTGATAGCCACAAAACCTCTTGCAAAATACTCCCCCAACGCCAAAATTCTCCAAAGCTCATCTTTCTTTCTTTTGAAGTTATCAAGATTTCATATTGAATTCTTGATTAACTTGAGCTAAACCTTCATCCTTTTATTCTTTTGCTCATCAATTTCAGTAGATCTAAGCCTGTGTTGGTCCAATTTGAAGAAAAGCTTTTGGTAATTCATCTTCCTCCATAAACCCATATTCACCATCAACATTCAAGATTTAGATTCTTGGTGCCTTTATTTCTAGATCCTTTGGATCTTTATTTGTTTGATTGCAGGGATTCCACTGTATTTTGGTTTTAAAATTCGTGCAAATTCAGATCATGATCATCCAATGTTTGAGAAAAGGTTTCAAAATGGATCATGCTGAATTTTCTGCATATTTCAGTTTCTAGTACATCGTTAACCGGTTAACCAGTTTCAAAACAGCGTAAATTATTCAAAATCTGCTTGCATTAACTTTGGTTAACCGGTTAACCAGTGCGTACTTTGAATTTTTTATTCAAATTCATCACCCTTAGATGATTGATTTAATTGGAATATTCTAGATCCATTGGTTTCTGATTTCTCTACATCACTTTGATCATTCCCTACCATAAACCCTCATTAATCACCACTCTTTTCCATTTCCCACAAAATTCCAATTACCAAAGCAAGCTCCATTCCACCAAATTTCCATACCTAAGGCCTTTAAATAGGACCACAATTTCATTCATTCCACAAACTTTTGATAGCCACAAAACCTCTTGCAAAATACTCCCCCAACACCAAAATTCTCCAAAGCTCATCTTTCTTTCTTTTGAAGTTATCAAGATTTCATATTGAATTCTTGATTAACTTGAGCTAAACCTTCATCCTTTTATTCTTTTGCTCATCAATTTCAGTAGATCTAAGCCTGTGTTGGTCCAATTTGAAGAAAAGCTTTTGGTAATTCATCTTCCTCCATAAACCCATATTCACCATCAACATTCAAGATTTAGATTCTTGGTGCCTTTATTTCTAGATCCTTTGGATCTTTATTTGTTTGATTGCAGGGATTCCACTGTATTTTGGTTTCAAAATTCGTGCAAATTCAGATCATGATCATCCAATGTTTGAGAAAAGGTTTCAGAATGGATCATACGGTATTTTCTGCATTTTTCAACTTCTGGTACATCGTTAACAGGTTAACCGTTTCAAAACAGCGTATATTATTCAAAATCTACTTGTGTTAACTGGTTAACCAATTGGTTAACCGGTTAACCAGTGCGAACTTTGAATTTTTTATTCAAATTCATCACCCATAGATGATTGATTTAATTGGAATATTCTAGATCGATTGATTTCAGATTTCTCTACATCACCTTGATCATTTCCTACGATATACCCTCATTAATCACCACTCTTTTCCATTTCCCACCAAAATTCTAATTACCAAACCTAAATTCAAATTACCAAAGCAAGCTCCATTCCACAAAATTTCCATACCTAAAGCCTTTAAATAGGACCATAATTTCATTCAATCCACAAGCTTTTGATAGCCACAAAACCTCTTGCAAAATACTCCCCCAACGCCAAAATTCTCCAAAGCTCATCTTTTTTTCTTTTGAAGTTATCAAGATTTCATATTGAATTCTTGATTAACTTGAGCTAAACCTTCATCCTTTTATTCTTTTGCTCATCAATTTCAGTAGATCTAAGCCTGTGTTGGTCCAATTTGAAGAAAAGCTTTTGGTAATTCATCTTCCTCCATAAACCCATATTCACCATCAACATTCAAGATTTAGATTCTTGGTGCCTTTATTTCTAGATCCTTTGGATCTTTATTTGTTTGATTGCAGGGATTCCACTGTATTTTGGTTTTAAAATTCATGCAAATTCAGATCATGATCATCCAATGTTTGAGAAAAGGTTTCAAAATGGATCATGCTGAATTTTCTGCATTTTTCAGTTTCTGGTACATCGTTAACCGGTTAACCAGTTTCAAAACAGCGTAAATTATTCAAAATCTGCTTGCATTAACTTTGGTTAACCGGTTAACCAGTGCGTACTTTGAATTTTTTATTCAAATTCATCACCCTTAGATGATTGATTTAATTGGAATATTCTAGATCCATTGGTTTCTGATTTCTCTACATCACTTTGATCATTCCCTACCATAAACCCTCATTAATCACCACTCTTTTCCATTTCCCACAAAATTCCAATTACCAAAGCAAGCTCCATTCCACCAAATTTCCATACCTAAGGCCTTTAAATAGGACCACAATTTCATTCATTCCACAAACTTTTGATAGCCACAAAACCTCTTGCAAAATACTCCCCCAACACCAAAATTCTCCAAAGCTCATCTTTCTTTCTTTTGAAGTTACCAAGAATTCACATTGAATTCTTGATTAACTTGAGCTAAACCTTCATCCTTTCATTCTTTTACTCATCAATTTCAGTAGATCTAAGCTTGTGTTGGTCCAATTTGAAGAAAAGCTTTTGGTAATTCATATTCCTCCATAAACCCATATTCACCATTAACAATCAAGATTTAGATTCTTGGTGCCTTTATATCTAGATCCTTTGGATCTTTAATTGTTTGATTATAGGGATTCCATTGTATTTTGGTTTCAAAATTCGTGCAAATTCAGATCATGATCATCCAATGTTTGAGAAAAGGTTTCAGAATGGATCATACGGTATTTTCTGCATTTTTCAACTTCTGGTACATCGTTAACAGGTTAACCGTTTCAAAACAGCGTATATTATTCAAAATCTACTTGTGTTAACTGGTTAACCAATTGGTTAACCGGTTAACCAGTGCGAACTTTGAATTTATTATTCAAATTCATCACCCATAGATGATTGATTTAATTGGAATATTCTAGATCGATTGATTTCAGATTTCTCTACATCACCTTGATCATCTCCTACGATATACCCTCATTAATCACCACTCTTTTCCATTTCCCACCAAAATTCTAATTACCAAACCTAAATTCAAATTACCAAAGCAAGCTCCATTCCACAAAATTTCCATACCTAAAGCCTTTAAATAGGACCATAATTTCATTCAATCCACAAGCTTTTGATAGCAACAAAACCTCTTGCAAAATACTCCCCCAACGCCAAAATTCTCCAAAGCTCATCTTTCTTTCTTTTGAAGTTATCAAGATTTCACATTGAATTCTTGATTAACTTGAGCTAAACCTTCATCCTTTCATTCTTTTGCTCATCAATTTCAGTAGATCTAAGCCTGTGTTGGTCCAATTTGAAGAAAAGCTTTTGGTAATTCATCTTCCTCCATAAACCCATATTCACCATCAACATTCAAGATTTAAATTCTTGGTGCCTTTATTTCTAGATCCTTTGGATCTTTATTTGTTTGATTGCAGGGATTCCACTGTATTTTGGTTTTAAAATTCGTGCAAATTCAGATCATGATCATCCAATGTTTGAGAAAACGTTTCAAAATGGATCATGCTGAATTTTCTGCATTTTTCAGTTTCTGGTACATCGTTAACCGGTTAACCAGTTTCAAAACAGCGTAAATTATTCAAAATCTGCTTGCATTAACTGGTTAACCAAATGGTTAACCGGTAAACCAGTGCGTACTTTGAATTTTTTATTCAAATTCATCACCCTTAGATGATTGATTTAATTGGAATATTCTAGATCCATTGGTTTCTGATTTCTCTACATCACTTTGATCATTCCCTACCATAAACCCTCATTAATAACCACTCTTTTCCATTTCCCACAAAATTCCAATTACCAAACCTAAATTCAAATTACCAAAGCAAGCTCCATTCCACAAAATTTCCATACCTAAAGCCTTTAAATAGGACCATAATTTCATTCAATCCACAAGCTTTTGATAGCCACAAAACCTCTTGCAAAATACTCCCCCAACGCCAAAATTCTCCAAAGCTCATCTTTCTTTCTTTTGAAGTTATCAAGATTTCACATTGAATTCTTGATTAACTTGAGCTAAACCTTCATCCTTTTATTCTTTTGCTCATCAATTTCAGTAGATCTAAGCCTGTGTTGGTCCAATTTGAAGAAAAGCTATTGGTAATTCATCTTCCTCCATAAACCCATATTCACCATCAACATTCAAGATTTAGATTCTTGGTGCCTTTATTTCTAGATCCTTTGGATCTTTATATGTTTGATTGCAGGGATTCCACTGTATTTTGGTTTTAAAATTCGTGCAAATTCAGATCATGATCATCCAATGTTTGAGAAAAGGTTTCAAAATGGATCATGCTGAATTTTCTGCATTTTTCAGTTTCTGGTACATCGTTAACCGGTTAACCAGTTTCAAAACAGCGTAAATTATTCAAAATCTGCTTGCATTAACTTTGGTTAACCGGTTAACCAGTGCGTACTTTGAATTATTTATTCAAATTCATCACCCTTAGATGATTGATTTAATTGGAATATTCTAGATCCATTGGTTTCTGATTTCTCTACATCACTTTGATCATTCCCTACCATAAACCCTCATTAATCACCACTCTTTTCCATTTCCCACAAAATTCCAATTACCAAAGCAAGCTCCATTCCACCAAATTTCCATACCTAAGGCCTTTAAATAGGACCACAATTTCATTCATTCCACAAACTTTTGATAGCCACAAAACCTCTTGCAAAATACTCCCCCAACACCAAAATTCTCCAAAGCTCATCTTTCTTTCTTTTGAAGTTACCAAGAATTCACATTGAATTCTTGATTAACTTGAGCTAAACCTTCATCCTTTCATTCTTTTACTCATCAATTTCAGTAGATCTAAGCTTGTGTTGGTCCAATTTGAAGAAAAGCTTTTGGTAATTCATATTCCTCCATAAACCCATATTCACCATCAACATTCAAGATTTAGATTCTTGGTGCCTTTATATCTAGATCCTTTGGATATTTATTTGTTTGATTATAGGGATTCCACTGTATTTTGGTTTCAAAATTCGTGCAAATTCAGATCATGATCATCCAATGTTTGAGAAAAGGTTTCAGAATGGATCATACGGTATTTTCTGCATTTTTCAGCTTCTGGTACATCGTTAACAGGTTAACCGTTTCAAACCAGCGTATTTATTCAAAATCTACTTGTGTTAACTGGTTAACCAATTGGTTAACCGGTTAACCAGTGCGAACTTTGAATTTTTTATTCACATTCATCACCCATAGATGATTGATTTAATTGGAATATTCTAGATCGATTGATTTCAGATTTCTCTACATCACCTTGATCATTTCTTACGATATACCCTCATTAATCACCACTCTTTTCCATTTCCCACCAAAATTCCAATTACCAAACCTAAATTCAAATTACCAAAGCAAGCTCCATTCCACAAAATTTCCATACCTAAAGCCTTTAAATAGGACCATAATTTCATTCAATCCACAAGCTTTTGATATCCACAAAACCTCTTGCAAAATACTCCCCCAACGCCAAAATTCTCCAAAGCTCATCTTTCTTTCTTTTGAAGTTATCAAGATTTCACATTGAATTCTTGATTAACTTGAGCTAAACCTTCATCCTTTCATTCTTTTGCTCATCAATTTCAGTAGATCTAAGCCTGTGTTGGTCCAATTTGAAGAAAAGCTTTTGGTAATTCATCTTCCTCCATAAACCCATATTCACCATCAACATTCAAGATTTAGATTCTTGGTGCCTTTATTTCTAGATCCTTTGGATCTTTATTTGTTTGATTGCAGGGATTCCACTGTATTTTGGTTTTAAAATTCGTGCAAATTCAGATCATGATCATCCAATGTTTGAGAAAAGGTTTCAAAATGGATCATGCTGAATTTTCTGCATTTTTCAGTTTCTGGTACATCGTTAACCGGTTAACCAGTTTCAAAACAGCGTAAATTATTCAGAATCTGCTTGCATTAACTGGTTAACCAAATGGTTAACCGGTAAACCAGTGCGTACTTTGAATTTTTTATTCAAATTCATCACCCTTAGATGATTGATTTAATTGGAATATTCTAGATCCATTGGTTTCTGATTTCTCTACATCACTTTGATCATTCCCTACCATAAACCCTCATTAATCACCACTCTTTTCCATTTCCCACAAAATTCTCAACCCTAATACTAGTACTTGCTCACTGTTGCTCGGATACTTACTTTGGCATCGGAGTGTGTTGCAGGTACACTCCTTTTCTTCCTCGACGACCATTTCCGCCCGCTCTCGAGTCCAGCCGTATCGGATCCTGATCTCCAGGTACGATCAGGTGGCGCCGTCTGTGGGAATTGTTAACTTCCCCGTTCTTCTTTCAAAATCCTCAAAGAACAAAAAGTTTTAACAAGATCCATGGCTGCTCGGGACAACCAGGAAAATCGATCGAATGATGGCATGATTCTCACGCAACATGAGAGCAATGTCCAACCCCTCCTACATGATGATACCACGCACGACCAACCAGAAGGGAAGGCAGCATCGCCTTCACCCGATCGTGATCAACCCTTGGAGAGTCGCCCGGAAACTCTTGTTCCTTCGACTCCTTCGGGATCAGATATCGCAGCGCTAGCCAAAATCCTAAATCAAACAAACTTGTTACTCCTCGCTCATGGTGAAAAGATCGCCCGACTTGAAGATAACTCTCGTCGACCTCATTCTTCCAAGAGACCCCAAGGGGAGCACACTCCGTCTCCTCCGAAGAAAAGGAGAGGAAACACCGACGAATCAACAGGCAACAAACGTTTTCGTCAGTCATCTCCGCGATCCTCTCCTAAAAGAAAAACAAGAAGGAGCAGATCAAGATCCGCTTCCCCTCGAGGGACAAAGAAACGTGATCACAGATCATCACTTGCTTCCAGTGACGACGAAGACGCTCGGGGCCCTGTATCTTCTGAAATTATGGCGGCCAAACTCCCGAGAGGCCTGGAGAAACCTCCTCCTTTAGGTTCGTACGACGGGACTACCGACCCAGACGAACACATCGAGAACATCGATGCCTTGCTCGACTATCGAGGTGTTCGGGGAGCAATTAAATGTCGGCTCTTTCCCACGACGCTGAGGAAAGGGGCAATGACATGGTACAAGAGCCTTGAGGCTGAATCCATCACGTCGTGGAAACAACTTGGACGCACGTTCTCTAGGCATTTTACTGCGTCAAGACGACATCCTAAGACAGAGGCTTCGCTCGAAGCAATAATCCAAGGGAGGGACGAGCCTTTACGAACCTACATCGAAAGATTCAATAAAGAGGCGGTTCAAGTATCCACGACCGACGACATGAAAAAGTATCTGCTTGAACGAGGGCTACGTCCCTCGACCGATTTTCATCGGGCGGTCGGTATTGAAACCCCGGCGACCCTCGACCTATTCCTGCTAAAAGCCCAAGCTTACATCCAATATGAGGAAAAGCAAGCGGCCAGTTCAGTAAGAGACGCCCGACGTCGGGAAGACGCCAAACCACATCGAGCTGAGGAACCCTCGACATCTCGTCGGGGAGGAGACAAAAGAAAGGATGATCGCTCCCGTGAACCGCGGGAGCACCTAGGACCTATCGGTCGGTTCCACGAATACACACCTCTCCTAGCCTCCAGGGAGAAAATCTTATCTGAGTGCGCCAATTCGGGATTCAAACAGGCAGGAGTACGTTTTCCGAGGCAACAACCTACCAAGCCCGGCACAGATAAAACGAAATACTGCAGATTCCATAAGAGTCACGAGCACAACACAGAGGATTGCATCCACCTCAAGGACGCGATCGAAATCCTCATCAAAGACGGGCATTTGAAGCAGTTCACAAAGTCCAGAGAAAATCCCCGCGGACGCTAACATGCAGGTCGCCCTGAGCATTTATCGCCCGGAAGACTTCTTCTTACCAGACCACACCAAGAGCACAGGATACGTTTCCTCTCACAGTCCATGGGAAGCTTTCCCTTCGGCGATGGTCATATCAGGAGGAGGATTCAATAAAATCACGGTCGGTTCTGTGAAGAGAAAATTCGACCAGCTGATCGCCAAAGGGCCCGCGCAAAGCGCCACCTTAGATCCTCCGAGGGAAGGTTCCGTACCCCTCGCATTCTATCGAGAAGAGCTCCTGGGAGGAGCACCAAACGCCAGCATCCCTTTACTCATCCGAGCACGCATGGCGAACTTCGACGTAAGAAGAATATTGGTAGACCAAGGAAGTTCGTGCGACATCATGTACTCCCAACTATTTTCAACACTCCAACTGAACGAGACACATCTGACTCCATACGTCGGATCAGACCTGCAAGGTTTCAACGGAGCGGTATCCCGACCATGGGGTTATGTTGACCTGTTTGTCACTTTCGGGGCAGGCGAGACAGCCAGAACGGTTAGAGTCCAATTCCTCGTCGTGGATTGTCCGTCACTATATCAATGCATATTAGGACGACCAACTCTGGCCGAGTTGATAGCCGTGTCATCCACCGTTCACTTGAAGATGAAGTACTATACCACTTCGGGCAGAGTTGCTACATTGCACGGAGATGTCGACGCTGCCCGCAGATGTTTCGAGGCAGCATCAAAAGGCCTCAGCTCAATATCATACCAACCAGTCTCCCCGACACTGGATCCACCAAATGTGCCCAAGGCCTTCCCTCAAGTCGATTCAATCGACTTAGACTGCAGGTTTTCAAACAACAGCGAGAGCATCCAGAGACCAGCAGAGGCCTTAACCCGACCAATACCGGACGGAGACTTCGAGCTAATTCCTTTGGGAGAAGATCCTGCCCGGTGCGTCAAGATTGGGGCACACCTGCACGAGTTAGTGAAGCGACAGTTGGAAGCTTGCCTCAAAGGGAACGCAGATTTGTTCGCATGGAGCGCCGCAGAAATGCCAGGGCTCGACCCCGAAACAGCTTGTCATCACCTCTCTATCGACCCAACATATAAAGCGGTCGCTCAACGTAGGAGAAAACAGTCGAGCGAGAAGACTGAAGCTGCCGAATCTGCCGTTAAAGACCTCCTAGAGGCAAAATTTGTAACCAAGGCCAGGTATACGACCTGGCTCTCAAATGTTGTACTTGTGAAAAAATATAGTGGAAAATGGAGAATGTGCGTTGATTATACCGATCTCAATCGGGCATGCCCGAAAGATGCATACCCTTTACCCAACATCGACAAGTTGGTCGACAACTCGTCCGGATACAAATTATTATCCTTCATGGACGCATACTCGGGGTACAATCAGATACCCATGGCCGTGTCCGACAAAAAATACACGGCCTTCATGACCGAGTCGGGCAATTATTTTTACAACGTTATGCCTTTCGGTCTAAAAAACGCAGGAGCAACGTACCAGCGCATGATGAATAAAGTTTTCCGAACTGAAATCGGGGACATGCTCGAAGTATACATGGACGACATGATCGTCAAATCTCAACGGGAGACGGACCACGCGTCCCATTTGCGAAAAGTCTTCGACCAAGCACGAAAATGCAAAATGCGTTTCAACCCTGAGAAATGCACCTTTGGTGTCCGAGCGGGAAAATTCCTCGGATTCTATTTGACCGAACGAGGCATTGAGGCTAATCCCGATAGGTGTCGAGCGTTCGCGATGTTCCCAACTCCCACGTCAAAGAAGTCCATACAATCACTAAACGGGGTCATCACTTCCCTTGCCCGATTCGTGGCAAAATCTGCTCAACACGCCCTCCCCTTTTACAAACTGCTCCGTAAGGAAGCGACGTTCGAATGGACAGCAGAGTGCGAGTTAGCACTATCCCACCTGAAAAGGGCATTAAGTGAACCTCCAGTCTTATCCAGACCAGAGGAAGGGGAAACTCTATATCTTTACCTCGCGGTCGCCAACGAAGCAGTAAGCGCGACCCTTGTGCGCGAACGACCCGAAGGGCAAAAACCCGTGTATTTCACGAGCAAAGCTCTCCACGGTCCAGAAGTTCGGTACCTTCAGATAGAAAAGGTCGCATTGGCCCTCCTCCTCGCGGCTAGAAGACTACGCCACTACTTCCTGGCTCACACCATCATCGTAAGGACCGATCAACCCATAAGACAGTTGCTCGGTCGACCAGACATGGCCGGCCGAATGTTAAAATGGTCACTAGAACTATCTGAATTCGATATCAAATTCGAAGGAAGACAAGCCCTCAAAGCGCAAGCACTAGCCGACTTCGTGGCTGAACTTACCTTCTCCGAGCAAGACACGCAAGCTTCGTCCAAGTGGGTTATTTTCGTAGACGGTGCATCTGGCCCGACGGGCAGTGGGGCCGGTATCATTCTGGAGAACGAAGAAGGGAACATCATCGAAGTATCTTTGACTCTATCTTTCCCTACTTCTAACAACCAGGCGGAATACGAAGCCTTCCTAGCAGGCATACGGCTCGCGAACGACCTGGAAGCAGAAGAGATCACAATTTGCACGGATTCCCAATTGGTCGCGAGCCAAGTCCGTGGAGATTTCCAGGCCAGGAGTGACAGCATGGCCGAATATCTGGCCCTCGTAAAAGACGAAATAAAGCAGTTTAAGAGTGTGGAAATCAAACACGTTCCACGGGAAAGCAACGCCCGTGCGGATATCCTATCCAAGCTGGCGAGCACTAAAAGGAAAGGAAACAACAAGTCCGTCATACAAAAACTGCTCCCCCAACCAAGTATCGGACATTCATCACCCTGCACACACATTAACCTAGTGGGCGACATGAGTTGTTGGATGACCCCAGTATTCAACTACCTAACTAAAGGAGAATTACCAACCGACCCGAAAGAGGCTAGTACCGTACGACGGAGGGTGTGCTCGTATTCTTTAGTGGGCGGACGCATGTATCGTCGAGGATTCTCTACACCCCTCCTCAGGTGCGTAGAAGAGGAAAACATTCCACACGTTCTAAGGGAAGTCCACGAGGGAATCAATGCGCAACATCCGGGCGGACGTTCGTTAGCTCGGAAGATTCTGAGGGCAGGATACTACTGGCCCACCCTACAGCACGATGCAAAGGAGCATGTAAAAAGATGCGATAAATGCCAACGACATGGAGACGTGCACATAGCACCTCCTTCCGAGCTAAAATCGTTATCATCACCCTGGCCGTTCGCATGGTGGGGAATGGACATTCTAGGACCCTTCGTCGTTGGGTCTGGTCAGAACAAATACTTAATTGTAGGCGTCGACTATTTCACCAAATGGATAGAAGCTGAGGCCCTGGCCAAAATTACTGCACTCAATATACTTCGATTCTTCAAAAGAAACATCCTCGCCCGGTTTGGAGTGCCCCTCGCTATTGTGACCGACAACGGAACTATATTCACGGATAAACATTTCAAAGAATTCGTCGCGTCAATAGGGACAAAACAACATTTCGCGTCAGTCGAGCACCCCCAAACTAACGGGCAAGCCGAGGCCGCAAACAGGGTAATCCTGAGAGGTCTGAAACGAAGGTTAGACGAGCATAAGAAACACTGGGTTGAGGAACTACATAGCGTGTTGTGGGCATATAGGACCACTCCCCATTCAACGACCGGAGAGTCCCCGTTTCGATTAGCGTATGGGACCGAAGCAGTAATTCCAATAGAAATGCATGTCCGTTCAAGACGCACGGAATTCCCCATGGAACAAGATGTCAATAATGAAGCTTTAAGAGACGAGCTCGACATGATCGAAGAAATTCGATCGGAAGCCGCCCTTCGAGAAACCACTCTCAAACAAAAGATAGCCGCTCGGTATGATTCCAAGGTCATCAGGCGGACGTTCGAAGTAGGCAGCCTCGTCCTTAGGAGAAACCACAGGGATCCCCGCGAGGGAAAACTAACGCCCAACTGGGAGGGCCCATATCGCGTTCGAGCAAAAACCGAGACCGGTGCTTATTACTTAGAAAATTTACACGGGGAAGAGCTCGCTCGGCCTTGGAACGCCGAGAAACTCAAACAGTATTACAGTTAAATCAACCACCTTGCTCAGCTACCAAGCAAAGAGAAGGAGAGACTAACGAAAAACTGCGTGCCTAGGTACGAGCACGTCAGCCTAAATTTAACAAAGCAAGCAAGACCTCTTTCGAGCAAAAGGGAGACTTGTCGCACGAACGGATACTCAAACGAGTCCGACGTCGCCTAAGTACCACGACCAGGCGGAACCCCAGCTCGCGACGGGACGTTCACGCCACGGATCCCGGGCCTTTATCTTGGCTCGAGCACCGATCGAGGGTAAAACCCCCAACACTGATTGGTTCCCCTAACCAACAGACCGACCATACTCCCCCGTATCTATCCAATCGCTTCTAACTAATGCGAACACGAGCGCCAAACACTTAATAAAAATTAAATAAACTATGTCCTCCGACGGACGCATTATTACGAGCAAACAATATATGCAACCGACCTCCAGGGTCAAACACTTAACATTTAAAATAAATGCGGCACCAAAAGGCCGACTTGTTCGGAATTACAAATAAAGGGGGCCACGCCCCCCAAAACATGATACATTATAAAATACAAGGCGCACAGGCCACAAATTAATTATCTTCATCTGCCGGGCGATCTTCCTCTGCACGAGCTTCCTCATGGCCCGGCTGCTCCTCTGGCTGATCAGGCTGGACAATCGTCCCCGGCTGAGAGTCGGCCACCACCAAGTCCGCAGGCACCACTATCTGACCGTCCACCACCTTGTAAAGATAGTTCATTCGATCAACATCCAAGGCGAGGTCAGGGTGGAGATCTTTTACTTGGTCCACCACATTCTGAAAACTGAACTCAGTAGACGCGTTCAGATCTTCCATATCCTGGTCGATCCGAGCGAGGAATTGAGCCCTCGTAATCAAATGTTTGGTGTCCTCGTCCTCATCCTCTTTGGGGCAAAAGGCATCTTTTAGCTTTTTATTCTGCTCGAGCAACTTTCTCTTGTCGACCTCTAATTTGGCGATGATCGTTGCTCGCTCGGCAGACTCTGTGGTAACCTTTTTTACCTCCTCGGTGGACGCCGTCAGCTTGGCCTCAGAAGCAGTCAATTGCTCTTTGAGTTTGCTGTTCTCCCGCTCCAGCAGAGGAGACCCCTCAGCCGTCATCCAGGCCATAGTCAGGACCCGCATCACCGCGCTCGCGTCCTGAGCCAAAGAGAGCCGCCGAGCAGGGCGATCCATCCCCTCCAGGAACAAAGAATCCGCCCGGTCCACATCCATTGTATTCCCCTCGAAAAAGTTCCAAACAACGAAACACGGGGGTATCCCATGCCTTTGCTTTGGGGGAGCGCCGGCCGTCAGATCCACAGTAGCCGCCGCTTTATGTGTCTTCATCAAAGAACCGGTGGAAGCCCCCGGAGAGCCCTGAACCAATGGACCAGAGCCTGAACCGCTTGCCTCAGTCAACCTGGTCTGCACGACCCTCGACCGCTTTCGCTGCTGCTGGACTAGCCGCTCATGGATTTTGTCCAGAGGATTAGTCAAAGAACCTGAAAAGAGGAACAAAACCAAAATTAGCTACGAGCAACAAAGTCAAATAAAAAACTTAACAAGCATAAGCAAACAAATACCAAAAAAATTAGCTATCTCCTGCCCGTTATTACAGGCCAGCAGATCAGTAACATTGATCAGGGGACGCTCCAAAGCTTCTCCCCCATCCTGATCGACCATAACTTTACCTTCCCCGTCCAATAGAGGGGTCGGAGTAAAAGAAGCTATCAACCTTCTGAAAGCTTCGAAACTGGCCGCATCATCGTCGTTCAAGGTTTCCCCCACCTGAACAAATTCCCCCACTGGTCGCTCGTAATGCACATGACTCCAGGAGAGGGGAAACATCCATAATCTCCTCGGAATCACATCACCTTGGTCGTCCAACTTGGGTTCGTCGTTCTCATCGGTGTCAATTCCGAGAAAACTCATAGTTCGCACGGCAGCATCACTCACAGGCTTTATTAAGAAATAGTCGGTCTTGAAAGCCCGGATGGATTCTGAGTGGGCCTTGAAGATCTTAGTTCGCTGTTTAAAGGACACGAACCCCTTCCGGTCGGTTCCCCGCCCGACTTGACGCTGTAAAGAGAAGAGGCGGAAGAAGAGAGGAAGCGTGGCCCCGACGCCCAGGAAAGCGCACGTCATCTCAAACGCCCTCAGGAAGGCGTAGGAGTTAGGGTGCAGCTGAGAGGGGGCAATGCAAAGGTGTCCGAGCACAGCGCTCACAAAATCGCTGAAGGGCAGTGTCACTCCCAAGACCGAAGTAGCGTACTCATACATCGAGAATGCCCGACCGCGAAAGTCTGAGAAGATGCGATCGTCGTCCCCCGGGCAGGTCACGACCCAGTCAGCAAGATCCCCAACGACGGGCAGCGGTTCCGATCGAGGTCTCGAGAAGGAAGACACCTTGTCCAGCAAATCTTCCATCACCCACTCTTCGGGCGAGACCCTCGACTGGGCAGGACACTGAGGCGATTCCGTCGACCGCCCCGTGGTACTTGTGTCAGAACTGTCTGAAGTCCTTCCTGAGTTTGAAGGTAGGGACGCAGACGAATCCGTATTCCCCGAAGATGTATCCTCGGAAAGCACGTCCAACGGATTCCCGAACGAGTTTTCACCTGAAAAGCAGAGGAAAGGCATTAGTGAATTCGATTAAGAATATCAAATCCACCCTTCCACCGCTCGACAAGTGAAAGGGCGCGCCTCAGCTCAGAAATTGTATTCCGAGCTGTAGCCCTGGCTAACCATTGCTCGAGGCAACAGCTGACGCCCAACAGTATACAAGTGACAGAAATCCATCAAAAAATCTAAAGTCTAAGTCGACCAAGGTCTTCGTCGACCCTAAAGTTAGGGTTCACGGCCGACCAGTTACGGTGGCAAGAACTTTAAGGGTTTCTAATTCTAAATCCTAAAACTACCGGTGGAATCACCCTAAACCGCATGCATTCTACGAAAATCTTGCTATATACACTTAAGAGAGAAGAAAAGAACGGTACCTTGAGCCTGGGAAGACATTTTAGTAGAAAATAAGCTTCTGCGAAGGGTGGTCGGCAAGAAATGACGGTGGTCGACGGCTGAAGCAACGACGGTTGAACGGGCAGAGTGTTGAGAGAGAAGATGAAACGAAAAGGTCAAAATGGGCCCTGAAAATCCTATTTATAGGAAAAAGGACACGTGCGCGCGCGCGTGACCCCTATGCGCTAGCCCCTAGACTAGCCGTCAAATCATTGATAGGCGCGAATATCCAGATATTCCAGCTTTTCGTTTCACATTCCTCTACCGGGCAACGTATTCTTTTCCCGAACCACCGATAGCGGAGATCCTCGACCATGACATCATACCCAGCCGAGCACGGTATTTCTTTTAAGTCACTGCCCAACAGTACGACCAATGACTAGGGGGGCTCCTGTTCCGACCCGACCCAATTCCTCTTATTGGGCCAAAAAGGCTGACCCATTCACCTTGCTTGACTGAACGAGCACAGTCATGAAAAGTGGTCCCTCAGTCGACCACTAATGATCCGATCATGGAAAGACCCTCTAACGGCTAGTATTGACCGTTTCCTATCTTCACGGACCCCTCGATCCGCACCTCATAAAACGAACCAATAGTCTTCTAGCTGGTCCTCTATATAAACTCTCTCATTTGAGAGGGTCAGGTATTCAATTCTCAACCCTAATACTAGTACTTGCTCACTGTTGCTCGGATACTTACTTTGGCATCGGAGTGTGTTGCAGGTACACCCCTTTTCTTCCTCGACGACCATTTCCGCCCGCTCTCGAGTCCAGCCGTATCGGATCCTGATCTCCAGGTACGATCAGGTTTCAAAATGGATCATGCTGAATTTTCTGCATTTTTCAGTTTCTGGTACATCGTTAACCGGTTAACCAGTTTCAAAACAGCGTAAATTATTCAAAATCTGCTTGCATTAACTGGTTAACCAAATGGTTAACCGGTAAACCAGTGCGTACTTTGAATTTTTTATTCAAATTCATCACCCTTAGATGATTGATTTAATTGGAATATTCTAGATCCATTGGTTTCTGATTTCTCTACATCACTTTGATCATTCCCTACCATAAACCCTCATTAATCACCACTCTTTTCCATTTCCCACAAAATTCCAATTACCAAACCTAAATTCAAATTACCAAAGCAAGCTCCATTCCACCAAATTTCCATACCTAAGGCCTTTAAATAGGACCACAATTTCATTCATTCCACAAACTTTTGATAGCCACAAAACCTCTTGCAAAATACTCCCCGACACCAAAATTCTCCAAAGCTCATCTTTCTTTCTTTTGAAGTTACCAAGAATTCACTTTGAATTCTTGATTAACTTGAGTTAAACCTTCATCCTTTCATTCTTTTACTCATTAATTTCAGTAGATCTAAGCTTGTGTTGGTCCAATTTGAAGAAAAGCTTTTGGTAATTCATATTCCTCCATAAACCCATATTCACCATCAACATTCAAGATTTAGATTCTTGGTGCCTTTATATCAAGATCCTTTGGATCTTTATTTGTTTGATTATAGGGATTCCACTGTATTTTGGTTTCAAAATTCGTGCAAATTCAGATCATGATCATCCAATGTTTGAGAAAAGGTTTCAGAATGGATCATACGGTATTTTCTGCATTTTTCAGCTTCTGGTACATCGTTAACAGGTTAACCGTTTCAAAACAGCGTATATTATTCAAAATCTACTTGTGTTAACTGGTTAACCAATTGGTTAACCGGTTAACCAGTGCGAACTTTGAATTTTTTATTCAAATTCATCACCCATAGATGATTGATTTAATTGGAATATTCTAGATCGATTGATTTCAGATTTCTCTACATCACCTTGATCATTTCCTACGATATACCCTCATTAATCACCACTCTTTTCCATTTCCCACCAAAATTCCAATTACCAAACCTAAATTCAAATTACCAAAGCAAGCTCCATTCCACAAAATTTCCATACCTAAAGCCTTTAAATAGGACCATAATTTCATTCAATCCACAAGCTTTTGATAGCCACAAAACCTCTTGCAAAATACTCCCCCAACGCCAAAATTCTCCAAAGCTCATCTTTCTTTCTTTTGAAGTTATCAAGAATTCACATTAAATTCTTGATTAACTTGAGTTAAACCTTCATCCTTTCATTCTTTTGCTCATCAATTTCAGTAGATCTAAGCTTGTGTTGGTCCAATTTGAAGAAAAGCTATTGGTAATTCATCTACTTCCATAAAACCATATTCACCATCAACATTCAAGATTTAGATTCTTGGTGCCTTTATTTCTAGATCCTTTGGATCTTTATTTGTTTGATTGCAGGGATTCCACTGTATTTTGGTTTTAAAATTCGTGCAAATTCAGATCATGATCATCCAATGTTTGAGAAAAGGTTTCAAAATGGATCATGCTGAATTTTCTGCATTTTTCAGTTTCTGGTACATCGTTAACCGGTTAACCAGTTTCAAAACAGCGTAAATTATTCAAAATTTGCTTACATTAACTGGCTAACCAAACGGTTAACCGGTAAACCAGTGCGTACTTTGAATTTTTTATTCAAATTCATCACCCTTAGATGATTGATTTAATTGGAATATTCTAGATCCATTGGTTTCTGATTTCTCTACATCACTTTGATCATTCCCTACCATAAACCCTCATTAATCACCACTCTTTTCCATTTCCCACAAAATTCCAATTTCCAAACCTAAATTCAAATTACCAAAGCAAGCTCCATTCCACCAAATTTCCATACCTAAGGCCTTTAAATAGGACCACAATTTCATTCATTCCACAAACTTTTGATAGCCACAAAACCTCTTGCAAAATACTCCCCCAACACCAAAATTCTCCAAAGCTCATCTTTCTTTCTTTTGAAGTTACCAATAATTCACATTGAATTCTTGATTAACTTGAGCTAAACCTTCATCCTTTCATTCTTTTACTCATCAATTTCAGTAGATCTAAGCTTGTGTTGGTCCAATTTGAAGAAAAGCTTTTGGTAATTCATATTCCTCCATAAACCCATATTCACCATCAACATTCAAGATTTAGATTCTTGGTGCCTTTATATCTAGATCCTTTGGATCTTTATTTGTTTGATTATAGGGATTCCACTGTATTTTGGTTTCAAAATTCGTGCAAATTCAGATCATGATCATCCAATGTTTGAGAAAAGGTTTCAGAATGGATCATACGGAATTTTCTGCATTTTTCAGCTTCTGGTACATCGTTAACAGGTTAACCGTTTCAAAACAGCGTATATTATTCAAAATCTGCTTGTGTTAACTGGTTAACAAATTGGTTAACCGTTTAACCAGTGCGAACTTTGAATTCTTTATTCAAATTCATCACCCATAGATGATTGATTTAATTGGAATATTCTAGATCGATTGATTTCAGATTTCTCTACATCACTATGATCATTTCCTACCATATACCCTCATTAATCACCACTCTTTTCCATTTCCCACCAAAATTCCAATTACCAAACCTAAATTCAAATTACCAAAGCAAGCTCCATTCCACCAAATTTCCATACCTAAAGCCTTTAAATAGGACCATAATTTCATTCATTCCACAAGCTTTTGATAGCCACAAAACCTCTTGCAAAATACTCCCCCAACACCAAAATTCTCCAAAGCTCATCTTTCTTTCTTTTGAAGTTATCAAGATTTCACATTGAATTCTTGATTAACTTGAGCTAAACCTTCATCCTTTCATTCTTTTGCTCATCAATTTCAGTAGATCTAAGCTTGTGTTGGTCCAATTTGAAGAAAAGCTTTTGGTAATTCATCTTCCTCCATAAACCCATATTCACCATCAACATTCAAGGTTTAGATTCTTGGTGCCTTTATTTCAAGATCCTTTGGATCTTTATTTGTTTGATTGTAGGGACTCCACTGTATTTTGGTTTTAAAATTCGTGCAAATTTAGATCATGATCATCCAATGTTTGAGGAAAGGTTTCACAGTGGATAATGCTGAATTTTCTGCATTTTTCAGCTTTTGGTACATCTTTAACCGGTTAACCAGTTTCAAAACAGCGTATATTATTCAAAATCTGCTTGCGTTTACTGGTTAACCAATTGGTTAACCGGTTAACCAGTGCGAACTTTGAATTTTTTATTCAAATTCATCACCCTTAGATGATTGATTTAATTGGAATATTCTAGATCCATTGATTTCTGATTTCTCTACATCACTTTGATCATTTCCTACCATAAACCCTCATTAATCACCACTCTTTTCCATTTCCCACCAAAATTCCAATTACCAAACCTAAATTCAAATTACCAAAGCAAGCTCCATTCCACCAAATTTCCATACCTAAGGCCTTTAAATAGGACCACAATTTCATTCATTCCACAAGCATTTGATAGCCACAAAATCTCTTGCAAAATACTCCCCCAACACCAAAATTCTCCAAAGCTCATCTTTCTTTCTTTTGAAGTTATCAAGAATTCACATTGAATTCTTGATTAACTTGAGCTAAACCTTCATCCTTTCATTCTTTTGCTCATCAATTTCAGTAGATCTAAGCTTGTGTTGGTCCAATTTGAAGAAAAGCTTTTGGTAATTCATCTTCCTCCATAAACCCATATTCACCATCAACATTCAAGATTTAGATTCTTGGTGCCTTTATTTCTAGATCCTTTGGATCTTTATTTGTTTGATTGTAGGGACTCCACTGTATTTTGGTTTTAAAATTCGTGCAAATTTAGATCATGATCATCCAATGTTTGAGGAAAGGTTTCACAGTGGATAATGCTGAATTTTCTGCATTTTTCAGCTTTTGGTACATCTTTAACCGGTTAACCAGTTTCAAAACAGCGTATATTATTCAAAATCTGCTTGCGTTTACTGGTTAACCAATTGGTTAACCGGTTAACCAGTGCGAACTTTGAATTTTTTATTCAAATTCATCACCCTTAGATGATTGATTTAATTGGAATATTCTAGATCCATTGATTTCTGATTTCTCTACATCACTTTGATCATTTCCTACCATAAACCCTCATTAATCACCACTCTTTTCCATTTCCCACCAAAATTCCAATTACCAAACCTAAATTCAAATTACCAAAGCAAGCTCCATTCCACCAAATTTCCATACCTAAGGCCTTTAAATAGGACCACAATTTCATTCATTCCACAAGCATTTGATAGCCACAAAATCTCTTGCAAAATACTCCCCCAACACCAAAATTCTCCAAAGCTCATCTTTCTTTCTTTTGAAGTTATCAAGAATTCACATTGAATTCTTGATTAACTTGAGCTAAACCTTCATCCTTTCATTCTTTTGCTCATCAATTTCAGTAGATCTAAGCTTGTGTTGGTCCAATTTGAAGAAAAGCTTTTGGTAATTCATCTTCCTCCATAAACCCATATTCACCATCAACATTCAAGATTTAGATTCTTGGTGCCTTTATTTCTAGATCCTTTGGATCTTTATTTGTTTGATTGCAGGGATTCCACTGTATTTTGGTTTTAAAATTCGTGCAAATTCAGATCATGATCATCCAATGTTTGAGAAAAGGTTTCAAAATGGATCATGCTGAATTTTCTGCATTTTTCAGTTTCTGGTACATCGTTAACCGGTTAACCAGTTTCAAAACAGCGTAAATTATTCAAAATTTGCTTACATTAACTGGCTAACCAAACGGTTAACCGGTAAACCAGTGCGTACTTTGAATTTTTTATTCAAATTCATCACCCTTAGATGATTGATTTAATTGGAATATTCTAGATCCATTGGTTTCTGATTTCTCTACATCACCTTGATCATTTCCTACGATATACCCTCATTAATCACCACTCTTTTCCATTTCCCACCAAAATTCCAATTACCAAACCTAAATTCAAATTACCAAAGCAAGCTCCATTCCACAAAATTTCCATACCTAAAGCCTTTAAATAGGACCATAATTTCATTCAATCCACAAGCTTTTGATAGCCACAAAACCTCTTGCAAAATACTCCCCCAACGCCAAAATTCTCCAAAGCTCATCTTTCTTTCTTTTGAAGTTATCAAGAATTCACATTAAATTCTTGATTAACTTGAGTTAAACCTTCATCCTTTCATTCTTTTGCTCATCAATTTCAGTAGATCTAAGCTTGTGTTGGTCCAATTTGAAGAAAAGCTATTGGTAATTCATCTACTTCCATAAAACCATATTCACCATCAACATTCAAGATTTAGATTCTTGGTGCCTTTATTTCTAGATCCTTTGGATCTTTATTTGTTTGATTGCAGGGATTCCACTGTATTTTGGTTTTAAAATTCGTGCAAATTCAGATCATGATCATCCAATGTTTGAGAAAAGGTTTCAAAATGGATCATGCTGAATTTTCTGCATTTTTCAGTTTCTGGTACATCGTTAACCGGTTAACCAGTTTCAAAACAGCGTAAATTATTCAAAATTTGCTTACATTAACTGGCTAACCAAACGGTTAACCGGTAAACCAGTGCGTACTTTGAATTTTTTATTCAAATTCATCACCCTTAGATGATTGATTTAATTGGAATATTCTAGATCCATTGGTTTCTGATTTCTCTACATCACTTTGATCATTCCCTACCATAAACCCTCATTAATCACCACTCTTTTCCATTTCCCACAAAATTCCAATTTCCAAACCTAAATTCAAATTACCAAAGCAAGCTCCATTCCACCAAATTTCCATACCTAAGGCCTTTAAATAGGACCACAATTTCATTCATTCCACAAACTTTTGATAGCCACAAAACCTCTTGCAAAATACTCCCCCAACACCAAAATTCTCCAAAGCTCATCTTTCTTTCTTTTGAAGTTACCAATAATTCACATTGAATTCTTGATTAACTTGAGCTAAACCTTCATCCTTTCATTCTTTTACTCATCAATTTCAGTAGATCTAAGCTTGTGTTGGTCCAATTTGAAGAAAAGCTTTTGGTAATTCATATTCCTCCATAAACCCATATTCACCATCAACATTCAAGATTTAGATTCTTGGTGCCTTTATATCTAGATCCTTTGGATCTTTATTTGTTTGATTATAGGGATTCCACTGTATTTTGGTTTCAAAATTCGTGCAAATTCAGATCATGATCATCCAATGTTTGAGAAAAGGTTTCAGAATGGATCATACGGAATTTTCTGCATTTTTCAGCTTCTGGTACATCGTTAACAGGTTAACCGTTTCAAAACAGCGTATATTATTCAAAATCTGCTTGTGTTAACTGGTTAACAAATTGGTTAACCGTTTAACCAGTGCGAACTTTGAATTCTTTATTCAAATTCATCACCCATAGATGATTGATTTAATTGGAATATTCTAGATCGATTGATTTCAGATTTCTCTACATCACTATGATCATTTCCTACCATATACCCTCATTAATCACCACTCTTTTCCATTTCCCACCAAAATTCCAATTACCAAACCTAAATTCAAATTACCAAAGCAAGCTCCATTCCACCAAATTTCCATACCTAAAGCCTTTAAATAGGACCATAATTTCATTCATTCCACAAGCTTTTGATAGCCACAAAACCTCTTGCAAAATACTCCCCCAACACCAAAATTCTCCAAAGCTCATCTTTCTTTCTTTTGAAGTTATCAAGATTTCACATTGAATTCTTGATTAACTTGAGCTAAACCTTCATCCTTTCATTCTTTTGCTCATCAATTTCAGTAGATCTAAGCTTGTGTTGGTCCAATTTGAAGAAAAGCTTTTGGTAATTCATCTTCCTCCATAAACCCATATTCACCATCAACATTCAAGGTTTAGATTCTTGGTGCCTTTATTTCTAGATCCTTTGGATCTTTATTTGTTTGATTGTAGGGACTCCACTGTATTTTGGTTTTAAAATTCGTGCAAATTCAGATCATGATCATCCAATGTTTGAGAAAAGGTTTCAAAATGGATCATGCTGAATTTTCTGCATTTTTCAGTTTCTGGTACATCGTTAACCGGTTAACCAGTTTCAAAACAGCGTAAATTATTCAAAATTTGCTTACATTAACTGGCTAACCAAACGGTTAACCGGTAAACCAGTGCGTACTTTGAATTTTTTATTCAAATTCATCACCCTTAGATGATTGATTTAATTGGAATATTCTAGATCCATTGGTTTCTGATTTCTCTACATCACCTTGATCATTTCCTACGATATACCCTCATTAATCACCACTCTTTTCCATTTCCCACCAAAATTCCAATTACCAAACCTAAATTCAAATTACCAAAGCAAGCTCCATTCCACAAAATTTCCATACCTAAAGCCTTTAAATAGGACCATAATTTCATTCAATCCACAAGCTTTTGATAGCCACAAAACCTCTTGCAAAATACTCCCCCAACGCCAAAATTCTCCAAAGCTCATCTTTCTTTCTTTTGAAGTTATCAAGAATTCACATTAAATTCTTGATTAACTTGAGTTAAACCTTCATCCTTTCATTCTTTTGCTCATCAATTTCAGTAGATCTAAGCTTGTGTTGGTCCAATTTGAAGAAAAGCTATTGGTAATTCATCTACTTCCATAAAACCATATTCACCATCAACATTCAAGATTTAGATTCTTGGTGCCTTTATTTCTAGATCCTTTGGATCTTTATTTGTTTGATTGCAGGGATTCCACTGTATTTTGGTTTTAAAATTCGTGCAAATTCAGATCATGATCATCCAATGTTTGAGAAAAGGTTTCAAAATGGATCATGCTGAATTTTCTGCATTTTTCAGTTTCTGGTACATCGTTAACCGGTTAACCAGTTTCAAAACAGCGTAAATTATTCAAAATTTGCTTACATTAACTGGCTAACCAAACGGTTAACCGGTAAACCAGTGCGTACTTTGAATTTTTTATTCAAATTCATCACCCTTAGATGATTGATTTAATTGGAATATTCTAGATCCATTGGTTTCTGATTTCTCTACATCACCTTGATCATTCCCTACCATAAACCCTCATTAATCACCACTCTTTTCCATTTCCCACAAAATTCCAATTTCCAAACCTAAATTCAAATTACCAAAGCAAGCTCCATTCCACCAAATTTCCATACCTAAGGCCTTTAAATAGGACCACAATTTCATTCATTCCACAAACTTTTGATAGCCACAAAACCTCTTGCAAAATACTCCCCCAACACCAAAATTCTCCAAAGCTCATCTTTCTTTCTTTTGAAGTTACCAATAATTCACATTGAATTCTTGATTAACTTGAGCTAAACCTTCATCCTTTCATTCTTTTACTCATCAATTTCAGTAGATCTAAGCTTGTGTTGGTCCAATTTGAAGAAAAGCTTTTGGTAATTCATATTCCTCCATAAACCCATATTCACCATCAACATTCAAGATTTAGATTCTTGGTGCCTTTATATCTAGATCCTTTGGATCTTTATTTGTTTGATTATAGGGATTCCACTGTATTTTGGTTTCAAAATTCGTGCAAATTCAGATCATGATCATCCAATGTTTGAGAAAAGGTTTCAGAATGGATCATACGGAATTTTCTGCATTTTTCAGCTTCTGGTACATCGTTAACAGGTTAACCGTTTCAAAACAGCGTATATTATTCAAAATCTGCTTGTGTTAACTGGTTAACAAATTGGTTAACCGTTTAACCAGTGCGAACTTTGAATTCTTTATTCAAATTCATCACCCATAGATGATTGATTTAATTGGAATATTCTAGATCGATTGATTTCAGATTTCTCTACATCACTATGATCATTTCCTACCATATACCCTCATTAATCACCACTCTTTTCCATTTCCCACCAAAATTCCAATTACCAAACCTAAATTCAAATTACCAAAGCAAGCTCCATTCCACCAAATTTCCATACCTAAAGCCTTTAAATAGGACCATAATTTCATTCATTCCACAAGCTTTTGATAGCCACAAAACCTCTTGCAAAATACTCCCCCAACACCAAAATTCTCCAAAGCTCATCTTTCTTTCTTTTGAAGTTATCAAGATTTCACATTGAATTCTTGATTAACTTGAGCTAAACCTTCATCCTTTCATTCTTTTGCTCATCAATTTCAGTAGATCTAAGCTTGTGTTGGTCCAATTTGAAGAAAAGCTTTTGGTAATTCATCTTCCTCCATAAACCCATATTCACCATCAACATTCAAGGTTTAGATTCTTGGTGCCTTTATTTCAAGATCCTTTGGATCTTTATTTGTTTGATTGTAGGGACTCCACTGTATTTTGGTTTTAAAATTCGTGCAAATTCAGATCATGATCATCCAATGTTTGAGAAAAGGTTTCAAAATGGATCATGCTGAATTTTCTGCATTTTTCAGTTTCTGGTACATCGTTAACCGGTTAACCAGTTTCAAAACAGCGTAAATTATTCAAAATTTGCTTACATTAACTGGCTAACCAAACGGTTAACCGGTAAACCAGTGCGTACTTTGAATTTTTTATTCAAATTCATCACCCTTAGATGATTGATTTAATTGGAATATTCTAGATCCATTGGTTTCTGATTTCTCTACATCACCTTGATCATTTCCTACGATATACCCTCATTAATCACCACTCTTTTCCATTTCCCACCAAAATTCCAATTACCAAACCTAAATTCAAATTACCAAAGCAAGCTCCATTCCACAAAATTTCCATACCTAAAGCCTTTAAATAGGACCATAATTTCATTCAATCCACAAGCTTTTGATAGCCACAAAACCTCTTGCAAAATACTCCCCCAACGCCAAAATTCTCCAAAGCTCATCTTTCTTTCTTTTGAAGTTATCAAGAATTCACATTAAATTCTTGATTAACTTGAGTTAAACCTTCATCCTTTCATTCTTTTGCTCATCAATTTCAGTAGATCTAAGCTTGTGTTGGTCCAATTTGAAGAAAAGCTATTGGTAATTCATCTACTTCCATAAAACCATATTCACCATCAACATTCAAGATTTAGATTCTTGGTGCCTTTATTTCTAGATCCTTTGGATCTTTATTTGTTTGATTGCAGGGATTCCACTGTATTTTGGTTTTAAAATTCGTGCAAATTCAGATCATGATCATCCAATGTTTGAGAAAAGGTTTCAAAATGGATCATGCTGAATTTTCTGCATTTTTCAGTTTCTGGTACATCGTTAACCGGTTAACCAGTTTCAAAACAGCGTAAATTATTCAAAATTTGCTTACATTAACTGGCTAACCAAACGGTTAACCGGTAAACCAGTGCGTACTTTGAATTTTTTATTCAAATTCATCACCCTTAGATGATTGATTTAATTGGAATATTCTAGATCCATTGGTTTCTGATTTCTCTACATCACCTTGATCATTCCCTACCATAAACCCTCATTAATCACCACTCTTTTCCATTTCCCACAAAATTCCAATTTCCAAACCTAAATTCAAATTACCAAAGCAAGCTCCATTCCACCAAATTTCCATACCTAAGGCCTTTAAATAGGACCACAATTTCATTCATTCCACAAACTTTTGATAGCCACAAAACCTCTTGCAAAATACTCCCCCAACACCAAAATTCTCCAAAGCTCATCTTTCTTTCTTTTGAAGTTACCAATAATTCACATTGAATTCTTGATTAACTTGAGCTAAACCTTCATCCTTTCATTCTTTTACTCATCAATTTCAGTAGATCTAAGCTTGTGTTGGTCCAATTTGAAGAAAAGCTTTTGGTAATTCATATTCCTCCATAAACCCATATTCACCATCAACATTCAAGATTTAGATTCTTGGTGCCTTTATATCTAGATCCTTTGGATCTTTATTTGTTTGATTATAGGGATTCCACTGTATTTTGGTTTCAAAATTCGTGCAAATTCAGATCATGATCATCCAATGTTTGAGAAAAGGTTTCAGAATGGATCATACGGAATTTTCTGCATTTTTCAGCTTCTGGTACATCGTTAACAGGTTAACCGTTTCAAAACAGCGTATATTATTCAAAATCTGCTTGTGTTAACTGGTTAACAAATTGGTTAACCGTTTAACCAGTGCGAACTTTGAATTCTTTATTCAAATTCATCACCCATAGATGATTGATTTAATTGGAATATTCTAGATCGATTGATTTCAGATTTCTCTACATCACTATGATCATTTCCTACCATATACCCTCATTAATCACCACTCTTTTCCATTTCCCACCAAAATTCCAATTACCAAACCTAAATTCAAATTACCAAAGCAAGCTCCATTCCACCAAATTTCCATACCTAAAGCCTTTAAATAGGACCATAATTTCATTCATTCCACAAGCTTTTGATAGCCACAAAACCTCTTGCAAAATACTCCCCCAACACCAAAATTCTCCAAAGCTCATCTTTCTTTCTTTTGAAGTTATCAAGATTTCACATTGAATTCTTGATTAACTTGAGCTAAACCTTCATCCTTTCATTCTTTTGCTCATCAATTTCAGTAGATCTAAGCTTGTGTTGGTCCAATTTGAAGAAAAGCTTTTGGTAATTCATCTTCCTCCATAAACCCATATTCACCATCAACATTCAAGGTTTAGATTCTTGGTGCCTTTATTTCAAGATCCTTTGGATCTTTATTTGTTTGATTGTAGGGACTCCACTGTATTTTGGTTTTAAAATTCGTGCAAATTCAGATCATGATCATCCAATGTTTGAGAAAAGGTTTCAAAATGGATCATGCTGAATTTTCTGCATTTTTCAGTTTCTGGTACATCGTTAACCGGTTAACCAGTTTCAAAACAGCGTAAATTATTCAAAATTTGCTTACATTAACTGGCTAACCAAACGGTTAACCGGTAAACCAGTGCGTACTTTGAATTTTTTATTCAAATTCATCACCCTTAGATGATTGATTTAATTGGAATATTCTAGATCCATTGGTTTCTGATTTCTCTACATCACCTTGATCATTTCCTACGATATACCCTCATTAATCACCACTCTTTTCCATTTCCCACCAAAATTCCAATTACCAAACCTAAATTCAAATTACCAAAGCAAGCTCCATTCCACAAAATTTCCATACCTAAAGCCTTTAAATAGGACCATAATTTCATTCAATCCACAAGCTTTTGATAGCCACAAAACCTCTTGCAAAATACTCCCCCAACGCCAAAATTCTCCAAAGCTCATCTTTCTTTCTTTTGAAGTTATCAAGAATTCACATTAAATTCTTGATTAACTTGAGTTAAACCTTCATCCTTTCATTCTTTTGCTCATCAATTTCAGTAGATCTAAGCTTGTGTTGGTCCAATTTGAAGAAAAGCTATTGGTAATTCATCTACTTCCATAAAACCATATTCACCATCAACATTCAAGATTTAGATTCTTGGTGCCTTTATTTCTAGATCCTTTGGATCTTTATTTGTTTGATTGCAGGGATTCCACTGTATTTTGGTTTTAAAATTCGTGCAAATTCAGATCATGATCATCCAATGTTTGAGAAAAGGTTTCAAAATGGATCATGCTGAATTTTCTGCATTTTTCAGTTTCTGGTACATCGTTAACCGGTTAACCAGTTTCAAAACAGCGTAAATTATTCAAAATTTGCTTACATTAACTGGCTAACCAAACGGTTAACCGGTAAACCAGTGCGTACTTTGAATTTTTTATTCAAATTCATCACCCTTAGATGATTGATTTAATTGGAATATTCTAGATCCATTGGTTTCTGATTTCTCTACATCACCTTGATCATTCCCTACCATAAACCCTCATTAATCACCACTCTTTTCCATTTCCCACAAAATTCCAATTTCCAAACCTAAATTCAAATTACCAAAGCAAGCTCCATTCCACCAAATTTCCATACCTAAGGCCTTTAAATAGGACCACAATTTCATTCATTCCACAAACTTTTGATAGCCACAAAACCTCTTGCAAAATACTCCCCCAACACCAAAATTCTCCAAAGCTCATCTTTCTTTCTTTTGAAGTTACCAATAATTCACATTGAATTCTTGATTAACTTGAGCTAAACCTTCATCCTTTCATTCTTTTACTCATCAATTTCAGTAGATCTAAGCTTGTGTTGGTCCAATTTGAAGAAAAGCTTTTGGTAATTCATATTCCTCCATAAACCCATATTCACCATCAACATTCAAGATTTAGATTCTTGGTGCCTTTATATCTAGATCCTTTGGATCTTTATTTGTTTGATTATAGGGATTCCACTGTATTTTGGTTTCAAAATTCGTGCAAATTCAGATCATGATCATCCAATGTTTGAGAAAAGGTTTCAGAATGGATCATACGGAATTTTCTGCATTTTTCAGCTTCTGGTACATCGTTAACAGGTTAACCGTTTCAAAACAGCGTATATTATTCAAAATCTGCTTGTGTTAACTGGTTAACAAATTGGTTAACCGTTTAACCAGTGCGAACTTTGAATTCTTTATTCAAATTCATCACCCATAGATGATTGATTTAATTGGAATATTCTAGATCGATTGATTTCAGATTTCTCTACATCACTATGATCATTTCCTACCATATACCCTCATTAATCACCACTCTTTTCCATTTCCCACCAAAATTCCAATTACCAAACCTAAATTCAAATTACCAAAGCAAGCTCCATTCCACCAAATTTCCATACCTAAAGCCTTTAAATAGGACCATAATTTCATTCATTCCACAAGCTTTTGATAGCCACAAAACCTCTTGCAAAATACTCCCCCAACACCAAAATTCTCCAAAGCTCATCTTTCTTTCTTTTGAAGTTATCAAGATTTCACATTGAATTCTTGATTAACTTGAGCTAAACCTTCATCCTTTCATTCTTTTGCTCATCAATTTCAGTAGATCTAAGCTTGTGTTGGTCCAATTTGAATAAAAGCTTTTGGTAATTCATCTTCCTCCATAAACCCATATTCACCATCAACATTCAAGGTTTAGATTCTTGGTGCCTTTATTTCAAGATCCTTTGGATCTTTATTTGTTTGATTGTAGGGACTCCACTGTATTTTGGTTTTAAAATTCGTGCAAATTCAGATCATGATCATCCAATGTTTGAGAAAAGGTTTCAAAATGGATCATGCTGAATTTTCTGCATTTTTCAGTTTCTGGTACATCGTTAACCGGTTAACCAGTTTCAAAACAGCGTAAATTATTCAAAATTTGCTTACATTAACTGGCTAACCAAACGGTTAACCGGTAAACCAGTGCGTACTTTGAATTTTTTATTCAAATTCATCACCCTTAGATGATTGATTTAATTGGAATATTCTAGATCCATTGGTTTCTGATTTCTCTACATCACCTTGATCATTTCCTACGATATACCCTCATTAATCACCACTCTTTTCCATTTCCCACCAAAATTCCAATTACCAAACCTAAATTCAAATTACCAAAGCAAGCTCCATTCCACAAAATTTCCATACCTAAAGCCTTTAAATAGGACCATAATTTCATTCAATCCACAAGCTTTTGATAGCCACAAAACCTCTTGCAAAATACTCCCCCAACGCCAAAATTCTCCAAAGCTCATCTTTCTTTCTTTTGAAGTTATCAAGAATTCACATTAAATTCTTGATTAACTTGAGTTAAACCTTCATCCTTTCATTCTTTTGCTCATCAATTTCAGTAGATCTAAGCTTGTGTTGGTCCAATTTGAAGAAAAGCTATTGGTAATTCATCTACTTCCATAAAACCATATTCACCATCAACATTCAAGATTTAGATTCTTGGTGCCTTTATTTCTAGATCCTTTGGATCTTTATTTGTTTGATTGCAGGGATTCCACTGTATTTTGGTTTTAAAATTCGTGCAAATTCAGATCATGATCATCCAATGTTTGAGAAAAGGTTTCAAAATGGATCATGCTGAATTTTCTGCATTTTTCAGTTTCTGGTACATCGTTAACCGGTTAACCAGTTTCAAAACAGCGTAAATTATTCAAAATTTGCTTACATTAACTGGCTAACCAAACGGTTAACCGGTAAACCAGTGCGTACTTTGAATTTTTTATTCAAATTCATCACCCTTAGATGATTGATTTAATTGGAATATTCTAGATCCATTGGTTTCTGATTTCTCTACATCACTTTGATCATTCCCTACCATAAACCCTCATTAATCACCACTCTTTTCCATTTCCCACAAAATTCCAATTTCCAAACCTAAATTCAAATTACCAAAGCAAGCTCCATTCCACCAAATTTCCATACCTAAGGCCTTTAAATAGGACCACAATTTCATTCATTCCACAAACTTTTGATAGCCACAAAACCTCTTGCAAAATACTCCCCCAACACCAAAATTCTCCAAAGCTCATCTTTCTTTCTTTTGAAGTTACCAATAATTCACATTGAATTCTTGATTAACTTGAGCTAAACCTTCATCCTTTCATTCTTTTACTCATCAATTTCAGTAGATCTAAGCTTGTGTTGGTCCAATTTGAAGAAAATCTTTTGGTAATTCATATTCCTCCATAAACCCATATTCACCATCAACATTCAAGATTTAGATTCTTGGTGCCTTTATATCTAGATCCTTTGGATTTTTATTTGTTTGATTATAGGGATTCCACTATATTTTGGTTTCAAAATTCGTGCAAATTCAGATCATGATCATCCAATGTTTGAGAAAAGGTTTCAGAATGGATCATACGGAATTTTCTGCATTTTTCAGCTTCTGGTACATCGTTAACAGGTTAACCGTTTCAAAACAGCGTATATTATTCAAAATCTGCTTGTGTTAACTGGTTAACAAATTGGTTAACCGTTTAACCAGTGCGAACTTTGAATTCTTTATTCAAATTCATCACCCATAGATGATTGATTTAATTGGAATATTCTAGATCGATTGATTTCAGATTTCTCTACATCACTATGATCATTTCCTACCATATACCCTCATTAATCACCACTCTTTTCCATTTCCCACCAAAATTCCAATTACCAAACCTAAATTCAAATTACCAAAGCAAGCTCCATTCCACCAAATTTCCATACCTAAAGCCTTTAAATAGGACCATAATTTCATTCATTCCACAAGCTTTTGATAGCCACAAAACCTCTTGCAAAATACTCCCCCAACACCAAAATTCTCCAAAGCTCATCTTTCTTTCTTTTGAAGTTATCAAGATTTCACATTGAATTCTTGATTAACTTGAGCTAAACCTTCATCCTTTCATTCTTTTGCTCATCAATTTCAGTAGATCTAAGCTTGTGTTGGTCCAATTTGAAGAAAAGCTTTTGGTAATTCATCTTCCTCCATAAACCCATATTCACCATCAACATTCAAGGTTTAGATTCTTGGTGCCTTTATTTCAAGATCCTTTGGATCTTTATTTGTTTGATTGTAGGGACTCCACTGTATTTTGGTTTTAAAATTCGTGCAAATTTAGATCATGATCATCCAATGTTTGAGGAAAGGTTTCACAGTGGATAATGCTGAATTTTCTGCATTTTTCAGCTTTTGGTACATCTTTAACCGGTTAACCAGTTTCAAAACAGCGTATATTATTCAAAATCTGCTTGCGTTTACTGGTTAACCAACTGGTTAACCGGTTAACCAGTGCGAACTTTGAATTTTTTATTCAAATTCATCACCCTTAGATGATTGATTTAATTGGAATATTCTAGATCCATTGATTTCTGATTTCTCTACATCACTTTGATCATTTCCTACCATAAACCCTCATTAATCACCACTCTTTTCCATTTCCCACCAAAATTCCAATTACCAAACCTAAATTCAAATTACCAAAGCAAGCTCCATTCCACCAAATTTCCATACCTAAGGCCTTTAAATAGGACCACAATTTCATTCATTCCACAAGCATTTGATAGCCACAAAATCTCTTGCAAAATACTCCCCCAACACCAAAATTCTCCAAAGCTCATCTTTCTTTCTTTTGAAGTTATCAAGAATTCACATTGAATTCTTGATTAACTTGAGCTAAACCTTCATCCTTTCATTCTTTTGCTCATCAATTTCAGTAGATCTAAGCTTGTGTTGGTCCAATTTGAAGAAAAGCTTTTGGTAATTCATCTTCCTCCATAAACCCATATTCACCATCAACATTCAAGATTTAGATTCTTGGTGCCTTTATTTCTAGATCCTTTGGATCTTTATTTGTTTGATTGCAGGGATTCCACTGTATTTTGGTTTTAAAATTCGTGCAAATTCAGATCATGATCATCCAATGTTTGAGAAAAGGTTTCAAAATGGATCATGCTGAATTTTCTGCATTTTTCAGTTTCTGGTACATCGTTAACCGGTTAACGAGTTTCAAAACAGCGTAAATTATTCAAAATTTGCTTACATTAACTGGCTAACCAAACGGTTAACCGGTAAACCAGTGCGTACTTTGAATTTTTTATTCAAATTCATCACCCTTAGATGATTGATTTAATTGGAATATTCTAGATCCATTGGTTTCTGATTTCTCTACATCACTTTGATCATTCCCTACCATAAACCCTCATTAATCACCACTCTTTTCCATTTCCCACAAAATTCCAATTTCCAAACCTAAATTCAAATTACCAAAGCAAGCTCCATTCCACCAAATTTCCATACCTAAGGCCTTTAAATAGGACCACAATTTCATTCATTCCATAAACTTTTGATAGCCACAAAACCTCTTGCAAAATACTCCCCCAACACCAAAATTCTCCAAAGCTCATCTTTCTTTCTTTTGAAGTTACCAATAATTCACATTGAATTCTTGATTAACTTGAGCTAAACCTTCATCCTTTCATTCTTTTACTCATCAATTTCAGTAGATCTAAGCTTGTGTTGGTCCAATTTGAAGAAAAGCTTTTGGTAATTCATATTCCTCCATAAACCCATATTCACCATCAACATTCAAGATTTAGATTCTTGGTGCCTTTATATCTAGATCCTTTGGATCTTTATTTGTTTGATTATAGGGATTCCACTGTATTTTGGTTTCAAAATTCGTGCAAATTCAGATCATGATCATCCAATGTTTGAGAAAAGGTTTCAGAATGGATCATACGGAATTTTCTGCATTTTTCAGCTTCTGGTACATCGTTAACAGGTTAACCGTTTCAAAACAGCGTATATTATTCAAAATCTGCTTGTGTTAACTGGTTAACAAATTGGTTAACCGGTTAACCAATGCGATCTTTGAATTCTTTATTCAAATTCATCACCCATAGATGATTGATTTAATTGGAATATTCTAGATCGATTGATTTCAGATTTCTCTACATCACTATGATCATTTCCTACCATATACCCTCATTAATCACCACTCTTTTCCATTTCCCACCAAAATTCCAATTACCAAACCTAAATTCAAATTACCAAAGCAAGCTCCATTCCACCAAATTTCCATACCTAAAGCCTTTAAATAGGACCATAATTTCATTCATTCCACAAGCTTTGATAGCCACAAAACCTCTTGCAAAATACTCCCCCAACACCAAAATTCTCCAAAGCTCATCTTTCTTTCTTTTGAAGTTATCAAGATTTCACATTGAATTCTTGATTAACTTGAGCTAAACCTTCATCCTTTCATTCTTTTGCTCAACAATTTCAGTAGATCTAAGCTTGTGTTGGTCCAATTTGAAGAAAAGCTTTTGGTAATTCATCTTCCTCCATAAACCCATATTCACCATCAACATTCAAGGTTTAGATTCTTGGTGCCTTTATTTCAAGATCCTTTGGATCTTTATTTGTTTGATTGTAGGGACTCCACTGTATTTTGGTTTTAAAATTCGTGCAAATTCAGATCATGATCATCCAATGTTTGAGGAAAGGTTTCACAGTGGATAATGCTGAATTTTCTGCATTTTTCAGCTTTTGGTACATCTTTAACCGGTTAACCAGTTTCAAAACAGCGTATATTATTCAAAATTTGCTTGCGTTTACTGGTTAACCAATTGGTTAACCGGTTAACCAGTGCGAACTTTGAATTTTTTATTCAAATTCATCACCCTTAGATGATTGATTTAATTTGAATATTCTAGATCCATTGATTTCTGATTTCTCTACATCACTTTGATCATTTCCTACCATAAACCCTCATTAATCACCACTCTTTTCCATTTCCCACCAAAATTCAAATTACCAAACCTAAATTCAAATTACCAAAGCAAGCTCCATTCCACCAAATTTCCATACCTAAGGCCTTTAAATAGGACCACAATTTCATTCATTCCACAAGCATTTGATAGCCACAAAATCTCTTGCAAAATACTCCCCCAACACCAAAATTCTCCAAAGCTCATCTTTCTTTCTTTTGAAGTTATCAAGAATTCACATTGAATTCTTGATTAACTTGAGCTAAACCTTCATCCTTTCATTCTTTTGCTCATCAATTTCAGTAGATCTAAGCTTGTGTTGGTCCAATTTGAAGAAAAGCTTTTGGTAATTCATCTTCCTCCATAAACCCATATTCACCATCAACATTCAAGATTTAGATTCTTGGTGCCTTTATTTCTAGATCCTTTGGATCTTTATTTGTTTGATTGCAGGGATTCCACTGTATTTTGGTTTTAAAATTCGTGCAAATTCAGATCATGATCATCCAATGTTTGAGAAAAGGTTTCAAAATGGATCATGCTGAATTTTCTGCATTTTTCAGTTTCTGGTACATCGTTAACCGGTTAACCAGTTTCAAAACAGCGTAAATTATTCAAAATCTGCTTGCATTAACTTTGGTTAACCGGTTAACCAGTGCGTATTTTGAATTTTTTATTCAAATTCATCACCCTTAGATGATTGATTTAATTGGAATATTCTAGATCCATTGGTTTCTGATTTCTCTACATCACTTTGATCATTCCCTACCATAAACCCTCATTAATCACCAGTCTTTTCCATTTCCCACAAAATTCCAATTACCAAACCTAAATTCAAATTACGAAAGCAAGCTCCATTCCACCAAATTTCCATACCTAAGGCCTTTAAATAGGACCACAATTTCATTCATTCCACAAACTTTTGATAGCCACAAAACCTCTTGCAAAATACTCCCCCAACACCAAAATTCTCCAAAGCTCATCTTTCTTTCTTTTGAAGTTACCAAGAATTCACATTGAATTCTTGATTAACTTGAGCTAAACCTTCATCCTTTCATTCTTTTACTCATCAATTTCAGTAGATCTAAGCTTGTGTTGGTCCAATTTGAAGAAAAGCTTTTGGTAATTCATATTCCTCCATAAACCCATATTCACCATCAACATTCAAGATTTAGATTCTTGGTGCCTTTATATCTAGATCCTTTGGATCTTTATTTGTTTGATTATAGGGATTCCACTGTATTTTGGTTTCAAAATTCGTGCAAATTCAGATCATGATCATCCAATGTTTGAGAAAAGGTTTCAGAATGGATCATACGGAATTTTCTGCATTTTTCAGCATCTGGTACATCGTTAACAGGTTAACCGTTTCAAAACAGCGTATATTATTCAAAATCTGCTTGTGTTAACTGGTTAACAAATTGGTTAACCGGTTAACCAGTGCGAACTTTGAATTCTTTATTCAAATTCATCACCCATAGATGATTGATTTAATTGGAATATTCTAGATCGATTGATTTCAGATTTCTCTACATCACTGTGATCATTTCCTACCATATACCCTCATTAATCACCACTCTTTTCCATTTCCCACCAAAATTCCAATTACCAAACCTAAATTCAAATTACCAAAGCAAGCTCCATTCCACCAAATTTCCATACTTAAAGCCTTTAAATAGGACCATAATTTCATTCATTCCACAAGCTTTTGATAGCCACAAAACCTCTTGCAAAATACTCCCCCAACACCAAAATTCTCCAAAGCTCATCTTTCTTTCTTTTAAAGTTATCAAGATTTCACATTGAATTCTTGATTAACTTGAGCTAAACCTTCATCCTTTCATTCTTTTGCTCATCAATTTCAGTAGATCTAAGCTTGTGTTGGTCCAATTTGAAGAAAAGCTTTTGGTAATTCATCTTCCTCCATAAACCCATATTCACCATCAACATTCAAGGTTTAGATTCTTGGTGCCTTTATTTCAAGATCCTTTGGATCTTTATTTGTTTGATTGTAGGGACTCCACTGTATTTTGGTTGTAAAATTCGTGCAAATTCAGATCATGATCATCCAATGTTTGAGGAAAGGTTTCACAGTGGATAATGCTGAATTTTCTGCATTTTTCAGCTTTTGATACATCTTTAACCGGTTAACCAGTTTCAAAACAGCGTATATTATTCAAAATCTGCTTGCGTTTACTGGTTAACCAATTGGTTAACCGGTTAACCAGTGCGAACTTTGAATTTTTTATTCAAATTCATCACCCTTAGATGATTGATTTAATTGGAATATTCTAGATCCATTGATTTCTGATTTCTCTACATCACTTTGATCATTTCCTACCATAAACCCTCATTAATCACCACTCTTTTCCATTTCCCACCAAAATTCCAATTACCAAACATAAATTCAAATTACCAAAGCAAGCTCCATTCCACCAAATTTCCATACCTAAGGCCTTTAAATAGGACCACAATTTCATTCATTCCACAAGCTTTTGATAGCCACAAAACCTCTTGCAAAATACTCCCCCAACACCAAAATTCTCCAAAGCTCATCTTTCTTTCTTTTGAAGTTATCAAGAATTCACATTGAATTCTTGATTAACTTGAGCTAAACCTTCATCCTTTCATTCTTTTGCTCATCAATTTCAGTAGATCTAAGCTTGTGTTGGTCCAATTTGAAGAAAAGCTTTTGGTAATTCATCTTCCTCCATAAACCCATATTCACCATCAACATTCAAGATTTAGATTCTTGGTGCCTTTATTTCTAGATCCTTTGGATCTTTATTTGTTTGATTGCAGGGATTCCACTGTATTTTGGTTTTAAAATTCGTGCAAATTCAGATCATGATCATCCAATGTTTGAGAAAAGGTTTCAAAATGGATCATGCTGAATTTTCTGCATTTTTCAGTTTCTGGTACATCGTTAACCGGTTAACCAGTTTCAAAACAGCGTAAATTATTCAAAATCTGCTTGCATTAACTTTGGTTAACCGGTTAACCAGTGCGTATTTTGAATTTTTTATTCAAATTCATCACCCTTAGAGGATTGATTTAATTGGAATATTCTAGATCCATTGGTTTCTGATTTCTCTACATCACTTTGATCATTCCCTACCATAAACCCTCATTAATCACCACTCTTTTCCATTTCCCACAAAATTCCAATTACCAAACCTAAATTCAAATTACCAAAGCAAGCTCCATTCCACCAAATTTCCATACCTAAGGCCTTTAAATAGGACCACAATTTCATTCATTCCACAAACTTTTGATAGCCACAAAACCTCTTGCAAAATACTCCCCCAACACCAAAATTCTCCAAAGCTCATCTTTCTTTCTTTTGAAGTTACCAAGAATTCACATTGAATTCTTGATTAACTTGAGCTAAACCTTCATCCTTTCATTCTTTTACTCATCAATTTCAGTAGATCTAAGCTTGTGTTGGTCCAATTTGAAGAAAAGCTTTTGGTAATTCATATTCCTCCATAAACCCATATTCACCATCAACAATCAAGATTTAGATTCTTGGTGCCTTTATATCTAGATCCTTTGGATCTTTAATTGTTTGATTATAGGGATTCCATTGTATTTTGGTTTCAAAATTCGTGCAAATTCAGATCATGATCATCCAATGTTTGAGAAAAGGTTTCAGAATGGATCATACGGTATTTTCTGCATTTTTCAGCTTCTGGTACATCGTTAACAGGTTAACCGTTTCAAAACAACGTATATTATTCAAAATCTGCTTGCGTTAACTGGTTAACCAATTGGTTAACCGGTTAACCAGTGCGAACTTTGAATTTTTTATTCAAATTCATCACCCATAGATGATTGATTTAATTGGAATATTCTAGATCGATTGATTTCAGATTTCTCTACATCACCTTGATCATTTCCTACGATATACCCTCATTAATCACCACTCTTTTCCATTTCCCACCAAAATTCCAATTACCAAACCTAAATTCAAATTACCAAAGCAAGCTCCATTCCACAAAATTTCCATACCTAAAGCCTTTAAATAGGACCATAATTTCATTCAATCCACAAGCTTTTGATAGCCACAAAACCTCTTGCAAAATACTCCCCCAACGCCAAAATTCTCCAAAGCTCATCTTTCTTTCTTTTGAAGTTATCAAGATTTCACATTGAATTCTTGATTAACTTGAGCTAAACCTTCATCCTTTCATTCTTTTGCTCATCAATTTCAGTAGATCTAAGCCTGTGTTGGTCCAATTTGAAGAAAAGCTTTTGGTAATTCATCTTCCTCCATAAACCCATATTCACCATCAACATTCAAGATTTAGATTCTTGGTGCCTTTATTTCTAGATCCTTTGGATCTTTATTTGTTTGATTGCAGGGATTCCACTGTATTTTGGTTTTAAAATTCGTGCAAATTCAGATCATGATCATCCAATGTTTGAGAAAAGGTTTCAAAATGGATCATGCTGAATTTTCTGCATTTTTCAGTTTCTGGTACATCGTTAACCGGTTAACCAGTTTCAAAACAGCGTAAATTATTCAAAATCTGCTTGCATTAACTGGTTAACCAATTGGTTAATCGGTTAACCAGTGCGTACTTTGAATTTTTTATTCAAATTCATCACCCTTAGATGATTGATTTAATTGGAATATTCTAGATCCATTAGTTTCTGATTTCTCTACATCACTTTGATCATTCCCTACCATAAACCCTCATTAATCACCAGTCTTTTCCATTTCCCACAAAATTCCAATTACCAAACCTAAATTCAAATTACCAAAGCAAGCTCCATTCCACCAAATTTCCATTCCTAAGGCCTTTAAATAGGACCACAATTTCATTCATTCCACAAACGTTTGATAGCCACAAAACCTCTTGCAAAATACTCCCCCAACACCAAAATTCTCCAAAGCTCATCTTTATTTCTTTTGAAGTTACCAAGAATTCACATTGAATTCTTGATTAACTTGAGCTTAACCTTCATCCTTTCATTCTTTTACTCATCAATTTCAGTAGATCTAAGCTTGAGTTGGTCCAATTTGAAGAAAAGCTTTTGGTAATTCATATTCCTCCATAAACCCATATTCACCATCAACATTCAAGATTTAGATTCTTGGTGCCCTTATATCTAGATCCTTTGGATCTTTATTTGTTTGATTATAGGGATTCCACTGTATTTTGGTTTCAAAATTCGTGCAAATTCAGATCATGATCATCCAATGTTTGAGAAAAGGTTTCAGAATGGATCATACGGTATTTTCTGCATTTTTCAGCTTCTGGTACATCGTTAACAGGTTAACCGTTTCAAAACAGCGTATATTATTCAAAATCTGCTTGTGTTATCTGGTTAACCAATTGGTTAACCGGTTAACCAGTGCGAACTTTGAATTTTTTATTCAAATTCATCACCCATAGATGATTGATTTAATTGGAATATTCTAGATCGATTGATTTCAGATTTCTCTACATCACCTTGATCATTTCCTACCATATACCCTCATTAATCACCACTCTTTTCCATTTCCCACCAAAATTCCAATTACCAAAACTAAATTCAAATTACCAAAGCAAGCTCCATTCCACAAAATTTCCATACCTAAAGCCTTTAAATAGGACCATAATTTCATTCAATCCACAAGCTTTTGATAGCCACAAAACCTCTTGCAAAATACTCCCCCAACGCCAAAATTCTCCAAAGCTCATCTTTCTTTCTTTTGAAGTTATCAAGAATTCACATTAAATTCTTGATTAACTTGATTTAAACCTTCATCCTTTCATTCTTTTGCTCATCAATTTCAGTAGATCTAAGCTTGTGTTGGTCCAATTTGAAGAAAAGATTTTGGTAATTCATCTACCTCCACTAACCCATATTCACCATCAACATTCAAGATTTAGATTCTTGGTGCCTTTATTTCAAGTTCCTTTGGATATTTATTTGTTTAATTGTAGGGACTCCACTGTATTTTGGTTTTAAAATTCGTGCAAATTCAGATAATGATCATCCAATGTTTGAGAATAGGTTTCACAATGGATAATGCTGAATTTTCTGCATTTTTCAGCTTCTGGTACATCGTTAACCGGTAAACCAATTGGTTAACCGGTTAACCAGTTTCAAAACAGCTTATATTAATCAAAATCTGCTTGCGTTAACTGGTTAACCAATTGGTTAACCGGTTAACCAATTGGTTAACCGGTTAACCAGTGCGAACTTTGAATTTTTTATTCAAATTCATCACCCTTAGATGATTGATTTAATTGGAATATTCTAGATCCATTGATTTCAGATTTCTCTACATCACCTTGATCATTTCCTACCATACACCCTCATTAATCACCACTCTTTTCCATTTCCCACCAAAATTCCAATTACCAAAACTAAATTCAAATTACCAAAGCAAGCTCCATTCCACAAAATTTCCATACCTAAAGTCTTTAAATAGGACCATAATTTCATTCAATCCACAAGCTTTTGATAGCCACAAAACCTCTTGCAAAATACTCCCCCAACGCCAAAATTCTCCAAAGCTCATCTTTCTTTCTTTTGAAGTTATCAAGAATTCACATTAAATTCTTGATTAACTTGAGTTAAACCTTCATCCTTTCATTCTTTTGCTTATCAATTTCAGTAGATCTAAGCTTGTGTTGGTCCAATTTGAAGAAAAGATTTTGGTAATTCATCTACCTCCACTAACCCATATTCACCATCAACATTCAAGATTTAGATTCTTGGTGCCTTTATTTCAAGATCCTTTGGATATTTATTTGTTTGATTGTAGGGACTCCACTGTATTTTGGTTTTAAAATTCGTGCAAATTCAGATAATGATCATCCAATGTTTGAGAATAGGTTTCATAATGGATAATGCTGAATTTTCTGCATTTTTCAGCTTCTGGTACATCGTTAACCGGTTAACCAATTGGTTAACCGGTTAACCAGTTTCAAAACAACTTATATTAATCAAAATCGGCTTGCTTTAACCGGTTAACCAATTGGTTAACCGGTTAAACAGTGCGAACTTTGAATTTTTTATTCAAATTCATCACCCTTAGATGATTGATTTAATTGGAATATTCTAGATCCATTGATTTCAGATTTCTCTACATCACCTTGATCATTTCCTACCATACACCCTCATTAATCACCACTCTTTTCCATTTCCCACCAAAATTCCAATTACCAAACCTAAATTCAAATTACCAAAGCAAGCTCCCTTCCACCAAATTTCCATACCTAAGGCCTTTAAATAGGACCACAATTTCATTCATTCCACAAGCTTTTGATAGCCACAAAACCTCTTGCAAAATACTCCCCCAACACCAAAATTCTCCAAAGCTCATCTTTCTTTATTTTGAAGTTATCAAGAATTCTCATTGAATTCTTGATTAACTTGAGCTAAACCTTCATCCTTTCATTCTTTTGCTCATCAATTTCAGTAGATCTAAGCTTGTGTTGGTCCAATTTGAAGAAAAGCTTTTGGTAATTCATCTACCTCCATAAACCCATATTCACCATCAACATTCAAGATTTAGATTCTTGGTGCCTTTATTTCAAGATCCTTTGGATCTTTATTTGTTTGATTGTAGGGCCTCCACTGTATTTTGGTTTTAAAATTCGTGTAAATTCTGATCATGATCATCCAATGTTTGAGAAAAGGTTTCACAGTGGATAATGCTGAATTTTCTGCATTTTTCAGCTTTTGGTACATCTTTAACCGGTTAACCATTTGGTTAACCGGTTAACCAGTTTCAAAACAGCGTATATTATTCAAAAACTGCTTGCGTTTACTGGTTAACCGGTTAACCAGTGCGAACTTTGAATTTTTTATTCAAATTCATCACCCTTAGATGATTGATTTAATTGGAATATTCTAGATCCATTGATTTCAGATTTCTCTACATCACCTTGATCATTTCCTACCATACACCCTCATTAATCACCACTCTTTTCCATTTCCCACCAAAATTCCAATTACCAAACCTAAATTCAAATTACCAAAGCAAGCTCCCTTCCACCAAATTTCCATACCTAAGGCCTTTAAATAGGACCACAATTTCATTCATTCCACAAGCTTTTGATAGCCACAAAACCTCTTGCAAAATACTCCCCCAACACCAAAATTCTCCAAAGCTCATCTTTCTTTTTTTTGAAGTTATCAAGAATTCTCATTGAATTCTTGATTAACTTGAGCTAAACCTTCATCCTTTCATTCTTTTGCTCATCAATTTCAGTAGATCTAAGCTTGTGTTGGTCCAATTTGAAGAAAAGCTTTTGGTAATTCATCTACCTCCATAAACCCATATTCACCATCAACATTCAAGATTTAGATTCTTGGTGCCTTTATTTCAAGATCCTTTGGATCTTTATTTGTTTGATTGTAGGGACTCCACTGTATTTTAGTTTTAAAATTCGTGTAAATTCAGATCATGATCATCCAATGTTTGAGAAAAGGTTTCACAGTGGATAATGCTGAATTTTCTGCATTTTTCAGCTTTTGGTACATCTTTAACCGGTTAACCAATTGGTTAACCGGTTAACCAGTTTCAAAACAGCGTATATTATTCAAAATCTGCTTGCGTTTACTGGTTAACCGATTAACCAGTGCGAACTTTGAATTTTTTATTCAAATTCATCACCCTTAGATGATTGATTTAATTGGAATATTCTAGATCCATTGATTTCAGATTTCTCTACATCACCTTGATCATTTCCTACCATACACCCTCATTAATCACCACTCTTTTCCATTTCCCACCAAAATTCCAATTACCAAACCTAAATTCAAATTACCAAAGCAAGCTCCCTTCCACCAAATTTCCATACCTAAGGCCTTTAAATAGGACCACAATTTCATTCATTCCACAAGCTTTTGATAGCCACAAAACCTCTTGCAAAATACTCCCCCAACACCAAAATTCTCCAAAGCTCATCTTTCTTTTTTTTGAAGTTATCAAGAATTCTCATTGAATTCTTGATTAACTTGAGCTAAACCTTCATCCTTTCATTCTTTTGCTCATCAATTTCAGTAGATCTAAGCTTGTGTTGGTCCAATTTGAAGAAAAGCTTTTGGTAATTCATCTACCTCCATAAACCCATATTCACCATCAACATTCAAGATTTAGATTCTTGGTGCCTTTATTTCAAGATCCTTTGGATCTTTATTTGTTTGATTGTAGGGACTCCACTGTATTTTAGTTTTAAAATTCGTGTAAATTCAGATCATGATCATCCAATGTTTGAGAAAAGGTTTCACAGTGGATAATGCTGAATTTTCTGCATTTTTCAGCTTTTGGTACATCTTTAACCGGTTAACCAATTGGTTAACCGGTTAACCAGTTTCAAAACAGCGTATATTATTCAAAATCTGCTTGCGTTTACTGGTTAACCGATTAACCAGTGCGAACTTTGAATTTTTTATTCAAATTCATCACCCTTAGATGATTGATTTAATTGGAATATTCTAGATCCATTGATTTCAGATTTCTCTACATCACTTTGATCATTTCCTACCATAAACCCTCATTAATCACCACTCTTTTCCATTTCCCACCAAAATTCCAATTACCAAACCTAAATTCAAATTACCAAAGCAAGCTCCATTCCACCAAATTTCCATACCTAAGGCCTTTAAATAGGACCACAATTTCATTCATTCCACAAGCTTTTGATAGCCACAAAACCTCTTGCAAAATACTCCCCCAACACCAAAATTCTCCAAAGCTCATCTTTCTTTTTTTTGAAGTTAGCCAGAATTCTCATTGAATTCTTGATTAACTTGAGCTAAACCTTCATCCTTTCATTCTTTTGCTCATCAATTTAAGTAGATCTAAGCTTGTGTTGGTCCAATTTGAAGAAAAGCTTTTGGTAATTCATCTTCCTCCATAAACCCATATTCACCATCAACATTCAATATTTAGATTCTTGGTGCCTTTATTTCTAGATCCTTTGGATATTTATTTGTTTGATTGTAGGGATTCCACTGTATTTTGGTTTTAAAATTCGTGAAAATTCAGATCATTATCATCCAATGTTTGAGAAAAGGTTTCAAAATAGATCATGCTGAATTTTTTGCATTTTTCAGCTTCTGGTACATCGTTAACCAGTTTACCAATTGGTTAACCGGTTAAACAGTTTCAAAAGAGCGTAAATTATTCGAAATCTGTTTTCGTTAACTGGATAACCAAATTGGTTAACTTGTTAACCAGTGCGAACTTTGAATTTTTTATTCAAATTCATCTCCCTTAGGTGATTGATTTAATTGTAATATTCTAGATCCTTTGATTTCTGATTTCTTTACATGACTTTGATCATTTCCTACCATAAACCCACATTAATCACCACTCTTTTCCATTTCCCACCAAAATTACAAATACAAAACCTAAATTCATATTACCAAAGCAAGCTCCATTCCACAAAATTTCCATACCTAAGGCCTTTAAATAAGACCACAATTTCATTCATTCCACAAGCTTTTGATAGCCACAAAACCTCTTGCAAAATACTCCCCCAACACCAAAATTCTCCAAAGCTCATCTTTCTTTCTTTTGAAGTTATCAAGAATTCACATTGAATTCTTGTTTAACTTTAGCTAAACCTTCATCCTTTCATTCTTTTGCTCATCAATTTCAGTAGATCTAAGCTTGTGTTGGTCCAATTTGAAGAAAAGCTTTTGGTAATTCATCTTCCTCCATAAACCCATATTCACCATCAACATTCAAGATTTAGATTCTTGGTGCCTTTATTTCTAGATCCTTTGTATATTTGTTTGTTTGATTGTAGGGATTCCACTGTATTTTGGTTTTAAAATTCATGCAAATTCAGATCATGATCATCCAATGTTTGAGAAAAGGTTTCAGAATGGATCATGCTGAATTTTCTGCATTTTTCAGCTTCTGGTACATCCTTAACCGGTTAACCAATTGGTTAACCAGTTAACTAGTTTCAAAACAGCGTATATTATTCAAAATCTGCTTGTGTTAACCGGTTAACCAATTGGTTAACCGGTTAACCAGTGCGAACTTTGAATTTTTTATTCAAATTCATAACCCTTAGATGATTGATTTAATTGGAAAATTGTAGATCCATCGATTTCTGATTTCTCTACATCACTTTGATCATTTCCTACCATAAACCCTCATTAATCACCACTCTTTTCCATTTCCCACCAAAATTCCAATTACCAAACCTAAATTCAAATTACCAAAGAAAGCTCCATTCCACCAAATTTCCATACCTAAGGCCTTTAAATAGGACCACAATTTCATTCATTCCACGCGCTTTTGATAGAAACAAAATCTCTTGCAAAATACTCCCCCAACACCAAAATTCTCCAAAGCTCATCTTTCTTTCTTTGAAGTTATCAAGAATTCACATTGAATTTTGATTAACTTCACCTAAACCTTCATTCTTTCATTCTTTTGCTCATCAATTTCAGTAGATCTAAGCTTGTGTTGGTCCAATTTGAAGAAAAGATTTGGTAATTCATCTACCTCCATAAACCCATGTTCACCATCAACATTCAAGATTTAGATTCTTGGTGACTTTATTTCTAGATCCTTAGAATCTTTATTTGTTTGATTGTAGGGACTCCACTGTATTTTTGTTCGTGAAAATTCAGATCATGATCATCCAATATTTGAGAAAAGGTTTCACAATGGATCATGCTGAATTTTCTGCATTTTTCAGCTTCTGGTACATCGTTAACCGGTTTCAAAACAGCGTATATTATTCAGATTCTGCTTGCGTTAACTGGTTAACCAATTGGTTAACCGGTTAACCAGTGCGAACTTTGAATTTTTTATTCAAATTCATCACCCTTAGATGATTGATATAATTGGAATATTCTTGATCCATTGATTTCTAATTTCTCTACATCACTTTGATCATTTCCTACCATAAACCCTCATTAATCACCACTCTTTTCCATTTCCCACCAAAATTCCAATTACCAAACCTAAATTCAAATTACCAAAGCAAGCTCCATTCCACCAAATTTTCATACCTAAGGCCTTTAAATAGGACCACAATTTCATTCATTCCACAAGCTTTTGATAGCCACAAAACCTCTTGCAAAATACTCCCCCAACACCAAAATTCTCCAAAGCTCATCTTTCTTTCTTTTGAAGTTATCAAGAACTCACATTTAATTCTTCTTTAACTTGAATTAAACCTTCATCCTTTAATTCTTTTGCTCATCAATTTCAGTAGAGCTAAGCTTGTGTTGGTGTAATTTGAAATAAAGCTTTTGGTAATTCATCTGCCTCCATAAACCCATATTCACCATCAACATTCAAGATTTAGATTCTTGGTGCCTTTATTTCTAGATCCTTTGGATCTTTATTTGTTTGATTGTAGGGATTCCACTGTATTTTTGTTTTTAAATTCGTGCAAATTCAGATCATTATCATCCAATGTTTGAGGAAAGGTTTCAAAATGGATCATGCTGAATTTTCTACATTTTTCAGCTTCTGGTACATCGTTAACCAGTTAACCAATTGGTTAACCGGTTAACTAGTGCGAACTTTGAATTTTTTATTCAAATTCATCACCCTTAGATGATTGATTTAATTGGAATATTCTAGATCCATTGATTTTTGATTTCTCTACATCACTTTCATCATTTCCTACCATAAACCCTCATTAATCACCACTCTTTTCCATTTCCCACCAAAATTCCAATTACCAAACCTAAATTCAAATTACCAAAGCAAGCTCCATTCCACCAAATTTCCATACCTAAGGCCTTTAAATAGGACACAATTTCATTCATTCCACAAGCTTTTGATAGCCACAAAACCTCTTGCAAAATACTCCCCAAACACCAAAATTCTCCAAAATTCATCTTTCTTTCTTTTGAAGCTATCAAGAATTCACATTGAATTCTTGATTAACTTGAGCTAAACCTTCATCCTTTCATTCTTTTGCTCATCAATTTCAGTAGATCTAAGCTTGTGTTGGTCCAATTTCCAGAAAAGCTTTTGGTAATTCATCTTCCTCCATAAACCCATATTCACCATCAACATTCCAGATTTAGATTCTTGGTGCCTTTATTTCTAGATCCTTTGGATCTTTATTTGTTTGATTGTAGGGATTCCACTGTATTTTGGTTTTAAAATTCGTGCAAATTAAGATCATGATCTTCCAATGTTTGAGAAAAGGTTTAAAATAGATCATGCAGAATTTTCTGCATTTTTCAGCTTCTGGTACATCTTTAACCGGATATCCAATTGGTTAACCGGTTAACCAATCTCAAAACAGTGTAAATTACTCAAAATATGCTTGCTTTAACCGGTTAACCAATGGTTAACCGGTCAACTAGTGCGAACTTTGAGCATTTGTATTCAAATTCATCACCCATAGATGATTGATTTAATTGGAATATTCTAGATCCATTGATTTCTGATTTCTCTACATCACTTTGATCATTTCCTACCATAAACCCTCATTAATCACCACTCTTTTCCATTTCCCACCAAAATTCCAATTACCAAACCTAAATTCAAATTACCAAAGCAAGCTCCTTTCCACCAAATTTCCAAACCTAAGGCCTTTAAATACGACCACAATTTCATTCATTCCACATGCTTTTTATAGCCACAAAACCTCTTGCAAAATACTCCCCCAACACTAAAATTCTCCAAAGCTCATTTTTCTTTCTTTTGAAGTTATCAAGAATTCACATTGAATTCTTGATTAACTCGAGCTATACCTTCATCCTTTTATTCTTTTGCTCATTAATTTCAGTAGATCTAAGCTTGTGTTGGTCCAATTTGAAGAAAAGTGTTTGGTAATTCATCTTCCTCCATAAACCCATATTCACCATCAGCATTCAAGATTTAGATTCTTGGTGCCTTTATTTCTAGATCCTTTGGATCTTTATTTGTTTGATTGTAGGGATTCCACTGTATTTTGGTTTTAAAATTCGTGCAAATTCAGATTATGATCATGCAATGTTTGAGAAAAGGTTTCAAAATGGATAATGCAGAATTTTCTGCATTTTTCAGCTTCTGGTACATCGTTAACCAGTTTACCAATTGGTTAACCGGTTAACCAGTTTCAAAAGAGCGTAAATTATTCGAAATCTGCTTACGTTAACTGGATAACCAAATTGGTTAACTTGTTAACCAGTGCGAACTTTGAATTTTTTATTCAAATTCATCTCCCTTAGGTGATTGATTTAATTGTAATATTCTAGATCCTTTGATTTCTGATTTCTTTACATGACTTTGATCATTTCCTACCATAAAACCACATTAATCACCACTCTTTTCCATTTCCCACCAAAATTCCAAATACAAAACCTAAATTCAAATTACCAAAGCAAGCTCCATTCCACCAAATTTCCATACCTAAGGCCTTTAAATAAGACCACAATTTCATTCATTCCACAAGCTTTTGATAGCCACAAAACCTCTTGCAAAATACTCCCCCAACACCAAAATTCTCCAAAGCTCATCTTTCTTTCTTTTGAAGTTATCAATAATTCACATTGAATTCTTGATTAACTTGAGCTAAACCGTCATCCTTTCATTCTTTTGCTCATCAATTTCAGTAGATATAAGCTTGTGTTGGTCTAATTTGAAGAAAATCTTTTGTTAATTAATCTTACTCCATAAACCCATATTCACCATCAACATTCAAGATTTAGATTCTTGGTGCCTTTATTTCTAGATCCTTTGGATATTTATTTGTTTGATTGTAGGGATTCCACTGTATTTTGGTTTTAAAATTCGTGAAAATTCTGATCATGTCATCCAATGTTTGAGAAAAGGTTTCAAAATGGATCATGTTGAACTTTCTGCGTTTTTCAGCTTCTGGTACATCGTTAACTGGTTAACCAATTGGTTAACCGGTTAACCAGTTTCATAACAGCGTAAATTATTCAAAATCTGCTTGCGTTAACTGGTTAACCAATTAGTTAACCGGTTAACCAGTGCGAACTTTGAATTTTTTATTTAAATTCATCACCCTTAGATGATTGATTTAATTGGAATATTCTAGATCTATTGATTTCTGATTTCTCTACATCACTTTGATCATTTCCTACCATAAACCCTCATTAATCACCACTCTTTTCCATTTCCCACCAAAATTCCAATTACCAAACCTAAATTCAAATTAGCAAAGCAAACTCCATTCCTCCAAATTTCCATACCTATTGCCTTTAAATAGGCACACAATTTCATTCATTCAACAAGCTTTTGATTGCCACAAAACCTATTACAAAATACTCCCCCAACACCAAAATTCTCCAAAGCTCATCTTTCTTTCTTTTGAAGTTATCAAGAATTCACATTGAATTCTTAATTAACTTGAGCTAAACCTTCATCCTTTCATTCTTTTACTCATCAATTTCAGTACATCTAAGCTTGTGTTGGTCCAATTTGAAGAAAAGCTTTTGGTAATTCATCTTCCTCTATAAACCCATATTTACCATCAACGTTCAAGATTTAGATTCTTGGTGCCTTTATTTCTAGATCCTTTGGATCTTTATTTGTTTGATTGCAGGGATTCCACTGTATTTTGGTTTTAAAATTCGTGGAAATTCAGATCATGATCATCCAATGTTTGAGAAAAGGTTTCAAAATGGATCATGCTGAATTTTCTGCATTTTTCAGCTTCTGGTACATCGTTAACCGGTAAACCAGTTTCAAAACAGCGTAAATTATTCAAAATCTGCTTGCATTAACTAGTTAAACAATTGGTTAACCGGTTAACCAATGTGAACCTTGAATTTTATATTCAAATTCATCTCCCTTAGATGATTGATTTAATTGGAATATTTTAGATCCATTGATTTCTGATTTCTCTACATCACTTTGATCATTTCCTACCATAAACCCTCATTAATCACCACTCTTTTCCATTTCCCACCAAAATTTCAATTACCAAACCTAAATTCAAATTACCAAAGCAAGCTCCATTCCACCAAATTTCCATACCTAAGGCCTTTAAATAGGACCACAATTTCATTCATTCCACAAGCTTTTGATAGTCTGAAAAACTCTTGCAAAATACTCCCCCGACATCAAAATTCTCCAAAGCTCATCTTTCTTTCTTTTAAAGTTATCAAGAATTTACATTGAATTCTTGATTAAATTTAGCTAAACCTTCATCCTTTCATTCTTTTTCTCATCAATTTCAGTAGATCTAAGCTTATGTTAGTCCAATTTGAAGAAAAGCTTTTGGTAATTCATCTTCCTCCATAAACCCATATTCACCATCAACATTCAATATTTAGATTCTTGGTGCCTTTATTTCTAGATCCTTTGGATATTTATTTGTTTGATTGTAGGGATTCCACTGTATTTTGATTTTAAAATTCGTGAAAATTCAGATCATTATCATCCAATGTTTGAGAAAAGGTTTCAAAATAGATCATGCTGAATTTTTTGCATTTTTCAGCTTCTGGTACATCGTTAACCAGTTTACCAATTGGTTAACTGGTTAACCAGTTTCAAAAGAGCGTAAATTATTCGAAATCTGCTTGCGTTAACTGGATAACCAAATTGGTTAACTTGTTAACCAGTGCGAACTTTGAATTTTTTATTCAAATTCATCTCCCTTAGGTGATTGATTTAATTGTAATATTCTAGATCCTTTGATTTCTGATTTTTTTACATGACTTTGATCATTTCCTACCATAAACCCACATTAATCACCACTCTTTTCCATTTCCCACCAAAATTCCAAATACAAAACCTAAATTCAAATTACCAAAGCAAGCTCCATTCCACCAAATTTCCATACCTAAGGCCTTTAAATAAGACCACAATTTCATTCATTCCACAAGCTTTTGATAGCCACAAAACCTCTTGCAAAATACTCCCCCAACACCAAAATTCTCCAAAGCTCATCTTTCTTTCTTTTGAAGTTATCAATAATTCACATTGAATTCTTGATTAACTTGAGCTAAACCGTCATCCTTTCATTCTTTTGCTCATCAATTTCAGTAGATATAAGCTTGTGTTGGTCTAATTTGAAGAAAATCTTTTGGTAATTAATCTTACTCCATAAACCCATATTCACCATCAACATTCAAGATTTAGATTCTTGGTGCCTTTATTTCTAGATCCTTTGGATCTTTATTTGTTTGATTGTAGGGATTCCACTGTATTTTGGTTTTAAAATTCGTGCAAATTCTGATCAAGTCATCCAATGTTTGAGAAAAGGTTTCAAAATGGATCATGTTGAATTTTCTGCATTTTTCAGCTTCTGGTACATCGTTAACTGGTTAACCAATTGGTTAACCGGTTAACCAGTTTCATAACAGCGTAAATTATTCAAAATCTGCTTGCGTTAACTGGTTAACCAATTAGTTAACCGGTTAACCAGTGCGAACTTTGAATTTTTTATTTAAATTCATCACCCTTAGATGATTGATTTAATTGGAATATTCTAGATCCATTGATTTCTGATTTCTCTACATCACTTTGATCATTTCCTACCATAAACCCTCATTAATCACCACTCTTTTCCATTTCCCACCAAAATTCCAATTACCAAACCTAAATTCAAATTAGCAAAGCAAGCTCCATTCCTCCAAATTTCCATACCTAATGCCTTTAAATAGGCACACAATTTCATTCATTCAACAAGCTTTTGATAGCCACAAAACCTATTACAAAATACTCCCCCAACACCAAAATTCTCCAAAGCTCATCTTTCTTTCTTTTGAAGTTATCAAGAATTCACATTGAATTCTTAATTAACTTGAGCTAAACCTTCATCCTTTCATTCTTTTACTTATCAATTTCAGTACATCTAAGCTTGTGTTGGTCCAATTTGAAGAAAAGCTTTTGGTAATTCATCTTCCTCTATAAACCCATATTTACCATCAACGTTCAAGATTTAGATTCTTGGTGCCTTTATTTCTAGATCCTTTGGATCTTTATTTGTTTGATTGCAGGGATTCCACTGTATTTTGGTTTTAAAATTCGTGGAAATTCAGATCATGATCATCCAATGTTTGATAAAAGGTTTCAAAATGGATCATGCTGAATTTTCTGCATTTTTCAGCTTCTGGTACATCGTTAACCGGTAAACCAGTTTCAAAACAGCGTAAATTATTCAAAATCTGCTTGCATTAACTAGTTAAACAATTGGTTAACCGGTTAACCAATGTGAACCTTGAATTTTATATTCAAATTCATCGCCCTTAGATGATTGATTTAATTGGAATATTCTAGATCCATTGATTTCTGATTTCTCTACATCACTTTGATCATTTCCTACCATAAACCCTCATTAATCACCACTCTTTTCCATTTCCCACCAAAATTTCAATTACCAAACCTAAATTCAAATTACCAAAGCAAGCTCCATTCCACCAAATTTCCATACCTAAGGCCTTTAAATAAGACCACAATTTCATTCATTCCACAAGCTTTTGATAGCCACAAAACCTCTTGCAAAATACTCCCCCAACACCAAAATTCTCCAAAGCTCATCTTTCTTTCTTTTGAAGTTATCAATAATTCACATTGAATTCTTGATTAACTTGAGCTAAACCGTCATCCTTTCATTCTTTTGCTCATCAATTTCAGTAGATATAAGCTTGTGTTGGTCTAATTTGAAGAAAATCTTTTGGTAATTAATCTTACTCCATAAACCCATATTCACCATCAACATTCAAGATTTAGATTCTTGGTGCCTTTATTTCTAGATCCTTTGGATATTTATTTGTTTGATTGTAGGGATTCCACTGTATTTTGGTTTTAAAATTCGTGAAAATTCTGATCATGTCATCCAATGTTTGAGAAAAGGTTTCAAAATGGATCATGTTGAATTTTCTGCGTTTTTCAGCTTCTGGTACATCGTTAACTGGTTAACCAATTGGTTAACCGGTTAACCAGTTTCATAACAGCGTAAATTATTCAAAATCTGCTTGCGTTAACTGGTTAACCAATTAGTTAACCGGTTAACCAGTGCGAACTTTGAATTTTTTATTTAAATTCATCACCCTTAGATGATTGATTTAATTGGAATATTCTAGATCTATTGATTTCTGATTTCTCTACATCACTTTGATCATTTCCTACCATAAACCCTCATTAATCACCACTCTTTTCCATTTCCCACCAAAATTCCAATTACCAAACCTAAATTCAAATTAGCAAAGCAAACTCCATTCCTCCAAATTTCCATACCTATTGCCTTTAAATAGGCACACAATTTCGTTCATTCAACAAGCTTTTGATAGCCACAAAACCTATTACAAAATACTCCCCCAACACCAAAATTCTCCAAAGCTCATCTTTCTTTCTTTTGAAGTTATCAAGAATTCACATTGAATTCTTAATTAACTTGAGCTAAACCTTCATCCTTTCATTCTTTTACTCATCAATTTCAGTACATCTAAGCTTGTGTTGGTCCAATTTGAAGAAAAGCTTTTGGTAATTCATCTTCCTCTATAAACCCATATTTACCATCAACGTTCAAGATTTAGATTCTTGGTGCCTTTATTTCTAGATCCTTTGGATCTTTATTTGTTTGATTGCAGGGATTCCACTGTATTTTGGTTTTAAAATTCGTGGAAATTCAGATCATGATCATCCAATGTTTGATAAAAGGTTTCAAAATGGATCATGCTGAATTTTCTGCATTTTTCAGCTTCTGGTACATCGTTAACCGGTAAACCAGTTTCAAAACAGCGTAAATTATTCAAAATCTGCTTGCATTAACTAGTTAAACAATTGGTTAACCGGTTAACCAATGTGAACCTTGAATTTTATATTCAAATTCATCGCCCTTAGATGATTGATTTAATTGGAATATTCTAGATCCATTGATTTCTGATTTCTCTACATCACTTTGATCATTTCCTACCATAAACCCTCATTAATCACCACTCTTTTCCATTTCCCACCAAAATTTCAATTACCAAACCTAAATTCAAATTACCAAAGCAAGCTCCATTCCACCAAATTTCCATACCTAAGGCCTTTAAATAAGACCACAATTTCATTCATTCCACAAGCTTTTGATAGCCACAAAACCTCTTGCAAAATACTCCCCCAACACCAAAATTCTCCAAAGCTCATCTTTCTTTCTTTTGAAGTTATCAATAATTCACATTGAATTCTTGATTAACTTGAGCTAAACCGTCATCCTTTCATTCTTTTGCTCATCAATTTCAGTAGATATAAGCTTGTGTTGGTCTAATTTGAAGAAAATCTTTTGGTAATTAATCTTACTCCATAAACCCATATTCACCATCAACATTCAAGATTTAGATTCTTGGTGCCTTTATTTCTAGATCCTTTGGATATTTATTTGTTTGATTGTAGGGATTCCACTGTATTTTGGTTTTAAAATTCGTGAAAATTCTGATCATGTCATCCAATGTTTGAGAAAAGGTTTCAAAATGGATCATGTTGAATTTTCTGCGTTTTTCAGCTTCTGGTACATCGTTAACTGGTTAACCAATTGGTTAACCGGTTAACCAGTTTCATAACAGCGTAAATTATTCAAAATCTGCTTGCGTTAACTGGTTAACCAATTAGTTAACCGGTTAACCAGTGCGAACTTTGAATTTTTTATTTAAATTCATCACCCTTAGATGATTGATTTAATTGGAATATTCTAGATCCATTGATTTCTGATTTCTCTACATCACTTTGATCATTTCCTACCATAAACCCTCATTAATCACCACTCTTTTCCATTTCCCACCAAAATTCCAATTACCAAACCTAAATTCAAATTAGCAAAGCAAGCTCCATTCCTCCAAATTTCCATACCTAATGCCTTTAAATAGGCACACAATTTCATTCATTCAACAAGCTTTTGATATCCACAAAACCTATTACAAAATACTCCCCCAACACCAAAATTCTCCAAAGCTCATCTTTCTTTCTTTTGAAGTTATCAAGAATTCACATTGAATTCTTAATTAACTTGAGCTAAACCTTCATTCTTTCATTCTTTTACTTATCAATTTCAGTACATCTAAGCTTGTGTTGGTCCAATTTGAAGAAAAGCTTTTGGTAATTCATCTTCCTCTATAAACCCATATTTACCATCAACGTTCAAGATTTAGATTCTTGGTGCCTTTATTTCTAGATCCTTTGGATCTTTATTTGTTTGATTGCAGGGATTCCACTGTATTTTGGTTTTAAAATTCGTGGAAATTCAGATCATGATCATCCAATGTTTGATAAAAGGTTTCAAAATGGATCATGCTGAATTTTCTGCATTTTTCAGCTTCTGGTACATCGTTAACCGGTAAACCAGTTTCAAAACAGCGTAAATTATTCAAAATCTGCTTGCATTAACTAGTTAAACAATTGGTTAACCGGTTAACCAATGTGAACCTTGAATTTTATATTCAAATTCATCGCCCTTAGATGATTGATTTAATTGGAATATTCTAGATCCATTGATTTCTGATTTCTCTACATCACTTTGATCATTTCCTACCATAAACCCTCATTAATCACCACTCTTTTCCATTTCCCACCAAAATTTCAATTACCAAACCTAAATTCAAATTACCAAAGCAAGCTCCATTCCACCAAATTTCCATACCTAAGGCCTTTAAATAAGACCACAATTTCATTCATTCCACAAGCTTTTGATAGCCACAAAACCTCTTGCAAAATACTCCCCCAACACCAAAATTCTCCAAAGCTCATCTTTCTTTCTTTTGAAGTTATCAATAATTCACATTGAATTCTTGATTAACTTGAGCTAAACCGTCATCCTTTCATTCTTTTGCTCATCAATTTCAGTAGATATAAGCTTGTGTTGGTCTAATTTGAAGAAAATCTTTTGGTAATTAATCTTACTCCATAAACCCATATTCACCATCAACATTCAAGATTTAGATTCTTGGTGCCTTTATTTCTAGATCCTTTGGATATTTATTTGTTTGATTGTAGGGATTCCACTGTATTTTGGTTTTAAAATTCGTGAAAATTCTGATCATGTCATCCAATGTTTGAGAAAAGGTTTCAAAATGGATCATGTTGAATTTTCTGCGTTTTTCAGCTTCTGGTACATCGTTAACTGGTTAACCAATTGGTTAACCGGTTAACCAGTTTCATAACAGCGTAAATTATTCAAAATCTGCTTGCGTTAACTGGTTAACCAATTAGTTAACCGGTTAACCAGTGCGAACTTTGAATTTTTTATTTAAATTCATCACCCTTAGATGATTGATTTAATTGGAATATTCTAGATCTATTGATTTCTGATTTCTCTACATCACTTTGATCATTTCCTACCATAAACCCTCATTAATCACCACTCTTTTCCATTTCCCACCAAAATTCCAATTACCAAACCTAAATTCAAATTAGCAAAGCAAACTCCATTCCTCCAAATTTCCATACCTATTGCCTTTAAATAGGCACACAATTTCGTTCATTCAACAAGCTTTTGATAGCCACAAAACCTATTACAAAATACTCCCCCAACACCAAAATTCTCCAAAGCTCATCTTTCTTTCTTTTGAAGTTATCAAGAATTCACATTGAATTCTTAATTAACTTGAGCTAAACCTTCATCCTTTCATTCTTTTACTCATCAATTTCAGTACATCTAAGCTTGTGTTGGTCCAATTTGAAGAAAAGCTTTTGGTAATTCATCTTCCTCTATAAACCCATATTTACCATCAACGTTCAAGATTTAGATTCTTGGTGCCTTTATTTCTAGATCCTTTGGATCTTTATTTGTTTGATTGCAGGGATTCCACTGTATTTTGGTTTTAAAATTCGTGGAAATTCAGATCATGATCATCCAATGTTTGATAAAAGGTTTCAAAATGGATCATGCTGAATTTTCTGCATTTTTCAGCTTCTGGTACATCGTTAACCGGTAAACCAGTTTCAAAACAGCGTAAATTATTCAAAATCTGCTTGCATTAACTAGTTAAACAATTGGTTAACCGGTTAACCAATGTGAACCTTGAATTTTATATTCAAATTCATCGCCCTTAGATGATTGATTTAATTGGAATATTCTAGATCCATTGATTTCTGATTTCTCTACATCACTTTGATCATTTCCTACCATAAACCCTCATTAATCACCACTCTTTTCCATTTCCCACCAAAATTTCAATTACCAAACCTAAATTCAAATTACCAAAGCAAGCTCCATTCCACCAAATTTCCATACCTAAGGCCTTTAAATAAGACCACAATTTCATTCATTCCACAAGCTTTTGATAGCCACAAAACCTCTTGCAAAATACTCCCCCAACACCAAAATTCTCCAAAGCTCATCTTTCTTTCTTTTGAAGTTATCAATAATTCACATTGAATTCTTGATTAACTTGAGCTAAACCGTCATCCTTTCATTCTTTTGCTCATCAATTTCAGTAGATATAAGCTTGTGTTGGTCTAATTTGAAGAAAATCTTTTGGTAATTAATCTTACTCCATAAACCCATATTCACCATCAACATTCAAGATTTAGATTCTTGGTGCCTTTATTTCTAGATCCTTTGGATATTTATTTGTTTGATTGTAGGGATTCCACTGTATTTTGGTTTTAAAATTCGTGAAAATTCTGATCATGTCATCCAATGTTTGAGAAAAGGTTTCAAAATGGATCATGTTGAATTTTCTGCGTTTTTCAGCTTCTGGTACATCGTTAACTGGTTAACCAATTGGTTAACCGGTTAACCAGCTTCATAACAGCGTAAATTATTCAAAATCTGCTTGCGTTAACTGGTTAACCAATTAGTTAACCGGTTAACCAGTGCGAACTTTGAATTTTTTATTTAAATTCATCACCCTTAGATGATTGATTTAATTGGAATATTCTAGATCTATTGATTTCTGATTTCTCTACATCACTTTGATCATTTCCTACCATAAACCCTCATTAATCACCACTCTTTTCCATTTCCCACCAAAATTCCAATTACCAAACCTAAATTCAAATTAGCAAAGCAAACTCCATTCCTCCAAATTTCCATACCTATTGCCTTTAAATAGGCACACAATTTCATTCATTCAACAAGCTTTTGATAGCCACAAAACCTATTACAAAATACTCCCCCAACACCAAAATTCTCCAAAGCTCATCTTTCTTTCTTTTGAAGTTATCAAGAATTCACATTGAATTCTTAATTAACTTGAGCTAAACCTTCATCCTTTCATTCTTTTACTCATCAATTTAAGTACATCTAAGCTTGTGTTGGTCCAATTTGAAGAAAAGCTTTTGGTAATTCATCTTCCTCTATAAACCCATATTTACCATCAACGTTCAAGATTTAGATTCTTGGTGCCTTTATTTCTAGATCCTTTGGATCTTTATTTGTTTGATTGCAGGGATTCCACTGTATTTTGGTTTTAAAATTCGTGGAAATTCAGATCATGATCAGCCAATGTTTGAGAAAAGGTTTCAAAATGGATCATGCTGAATTTTCTGCATTTTTCAGCTTCTGGTACATCGTTAACCGGTAAACCAGTTTCAAAACAGCGTAAATTATTCAAAATCTGCTTGCATTAACTAGTTAAACAATTGGTTAACCAATGTGAACCTTGAATTTTATATTCAAATTCATCTCCCTTAGATGATTGATTTAATTGGAATATTTTAGATCCATTGATTTCTGATTTCTCTACATCACTTTGATCATTTCCTACCATAAACCCTCATTAATCACCACTCTTTTCCATTTCCCACCAAAATTTCAATTACCAAACCTAAATTAAAATTACCAAAGCAAGCTCCATTCCACCAAATTTCCATACCTAAGGCCTTTAAATAGGACCACAATTTCATTCATTCCACAAGCGTTTGATAGTCTGAAAAACTCTTGCAAAATACTCCCCCGACATCAAAATTCTCCAAAGCTCATCTTTCTTTCTTTTAAAGTTATCAAGAATTTACATTGAATTCTTGATTAAATTTAGCTAAACCTTCATCCTTTCATTCTTTTTCTCATCAATTTCAGTAGATCTAAGCTTATGTTAGTCCAATTTGAAGAAAAGCTTTTGGTAATTCATCTTCCTCCATAAACCCATATTCACCATCAACATTCAATATTTAGATTCTTGGTGCCTTTATTTCTAGATCCTTTGGATATTTATTTGTTTGATTGTAGGGATTCCACTATATTTTGATTTTAAAATTCGTGAAAATTCAGATCATTATCATCCAATGTTTGAGAAAAGGTTTCAAAATAGATCATGCTGAATTTTTTGCATTTTTCAGCTTCTGGTACATCGTTAACCAGTTTACCAATTGGTTAACTGGTTAACCAGTTTCAAAAGAGCGTAAATTATTCGAAATCTGCTTGCTTAACTGGATAACCAAATTGGTTAACTTGTTAACCAGTGCGAACTTTGAATTTTTTATTCAAATTCATCTCCCTTAGGTGATTGATTTAATTGTAATATTCTAGATCCTTTGATTTCTGATTTTTTTACATGACTTTGATCATTTCCTACCATAAACCCACATTAATCACCACTCTTTTCCATTTCCCACCAAAATTCCAAATACAAAACCTAAATTCAAATTACCAAAGCAAGCTCCATTCCACCAAATTTCCATACCTAAGGCCTTTAAATAAGACCACAATTTCATTCATTCCACAAGCTTTTGATAGCCACAAAACCTCTTGCAAAATACTCCCCCAACACCAAAATTCTCCAAAGCTCATCTTTCTTTCTTTTGAAGTTATCAATAATTCACATTGAATTCTTGATTAACTTGAGCTAAACCGTCATCCTTTCATTCTTTTGCTCATCAATTTCAGTAGATATAAGCTTGTGTTGGTCTAATTTGAAGAAAATCTTTTGGTAATTAATCTTACTCCATAAACCCATATTCACCATCAACATTCAAGATTTAGATTCTTGGTGCCTTTATTTCTAGATCCTTTGGATCTTTATTTGTTTGATTGTAGGGATTCCACTGTATTTTGGTTTTAAAATTCGTGCAAATTCTGATCAAGTCATCCAATGTTTGAGAAAAGGTTTCAAAATGGAACATGTTGAATTTTCTGCATTTTTCAGCTTCTGGTACATCGTTAACTGGTTAACCAATTGGTTAACCGGTTAACCAGTTTCATAACAGCGTAAATTATTCAAAATCTGCTTGCGTTAACTGGTTAACCAATTAGTTAACCGGTTAACCAGTGCGAACTTTGAATTTTTTATTTAAATTCATCACCCTTAGATGATTGATTTAATTGGAATATTCTAGATCCATTGATTTCTGATTTCTCTACATCACTTTGATCATTTCCTACCATAAACCCTCATTAATCACCACTCTTTTCCATTTCCCACCAAAATTCCAATTACCAAACCTAAATTCAAATTAGCAAAGCAAGCTCCATTCCTCCAAATTTCCATACCTAATGCCTTTAAATAGGCACACAATTTCATTCATTCAACAAGCTTTTGATAGCCACAAAACCTATTACAAAATACTCCCCCAACACCAAAATTCTCCAAAGCTCATCTTTCTTTCTTTTGAAGTTATCAAGAATTCACATTGAATTCTTAATTAACTTGAGCTAAACCTTCATCCTTTCATTCTTTTACTTATCAATTTCAGTACATCTAAGCTTGTGTTGGTCCAATTTGAAGAAAAGCTTTTGGTAATTCATCTTCCTCTATAAACCCATATTTACCATCAACGTTCAAGATTTAGATTCTTGGTGCCTTTATTTCTAGATCCTTTGGATCTTTATTTGTTTGATTGCAGGGATTCCACTGTATTTTGGTTTTAAAATTCGTGGAAATTCAGATCATGATCATCCAATGTTTGATAAAAGGTTTCAAAATGGATCATGCTGAATTTTCTGCATTTTTCAGCTTCTGGTACATCGTTAACCGGTAAACCAGTTTCAAAACAGCGTAAATTATTCAAAATTTGCTTGCATTAACTAGTTAAACAATTGGTTAACCGGTTAACCAATGTGAACCTTGAATTTTATATTCAAATTCATCGCCCTTAGATGATTGATTTAATTGGAATATTCTAGATCCATTGATTTCTGATTTCTCTACATCACTTTGATCATTTCCTACCATAAACCCTCATTAATCACCACTCTTTTCCATTTCCCACCAAAATTTCAATTACCAAACCTAAATTCAAATTACCAAAGCAAGCTCCATTCCACCAAATTTCCATACCTAAGGCCTTTAAATAGGACCACAATTTCATTCATTCCACAAGCTTTTGATAGTCTGAAAAACTCTTGCAAAATACTCCCCCGACATCAAAATTCTCCAAAGCTCATCTTTCTTTCTTTTAAAGTTATCAAGAATTTACATTGAATTCTTGATTAAATTTAGCTAAACCTTCATCCTTTCATTCTTTTTCTCATCAATTTCAGTAGATCTAAGCTTATGTTAGTCCAATTTGAAGAAAAGCTTTTGGTAATTCATCTTCCTCCATCAACCCATATTCACCATCAACATTCAATATTTAGATTCTTGGTGCCTTTATTTCTAGATCCTTTGGATATTTATTTGTTTGATTGTAGGGATTCCACTGTATTTTGGTTTTAAAATTCGTGAAAATTCAGATCATTATTATCCAATGTTTGAGAAAAGGTTTCAAAATAGATCATGCTGAATTTTTTGCATTTTTCAGCTTCTGGTACATCGTTAACCAGTTTACCAATTGGTTAACCGGTTAACCAGTTTCAAAAGAGCGTAAATTATTCGAAATCTGCTTGCGTTAACTGGATAACCAAATTGGTTAACTTGTTAACCAGTGCGAACTTTGAATTTTTTATTCAAATTCATCTCCCTTAGGTGATTGATTTAATTGTAATATTCTAGATCCTTTGATTTCTGATTTCTTTACATGACTTTGATCATTTCCTACCATAAACCCACATTAATCACCACTCTTTTCCATTTCCCACCAAAATTCCAAATACAAAACCTAAATTCAAATTACCAAAGCAAGCTCCATTCCACTAAATTTCCATACCTAAGGCCTTTAAATAAGACCACAATTTCATTCATTCCACAAGCTTTTGATAGCCACAAAACCTCTTTCAAAATACTCCCCCAACACCAAAATTCTCCAAAGCTCATCTTTCTTTCTTTTGAAGTTATCAATAATTCACATTGAATTCTTGATTAACTTGAGCTAAACCGTCATCCTTTCATTCTTTTGCTCATCAATTTCAGTAGATATAAGCTTGTGTTGTCCTAATTTGAAGAAAATCTTTTGGTAATTAATCTTACTCCATAAACCCATATTCACCATCAACATTCAAGATTTAGATTCTTGGTGCCTTTATTTCTAGATCCTTTGGATCTTTATTTGTTTGATTGTAGGGATTCCACTGTATTTTGGTTTTAAAATTCGTGCAAATTCTGATCATGTCATCCAATGTTTGAGAAAAGGTTTCAAAATGGATCATGTTGAATTTTCTGCGTTTTTCAGCTTCTGGTACATCGTTAACTGGTTAACCAATTGGTTAACCGGTTAACCAGTTTCATAACAGCGTAAATTATTCAAAATCTGCTTGCGTTAACTGGTTAACCAATTAGTTAACCGGTTAACCAGTGTGAACTTTGAATTTTTTATTTAAATTCATCACCCTTAGATGATTGATTTAATTGGAATATTCTAGAACCATTGATTTCTGATTTCTCTACATCACTTTGATCATTTCCTACCATAAACCCTCATTAATCACCACTCTTTTCCATTTCCCACCAAAATTCCAATTACCAAACCTAAATTCAAATTAGCAAAGCAAACTCCATTCCTCCAAATTTCCATACCTAATGCCTTTAAATAGGCACACAATTTCATTCATTCAACAAGCTTTTGATAGCCACAAAACCTATTACAAAATACTCCCCCAACACCAAAATTCTCCAAAGCTCATCTTTCTTTCTTTTGAAGTTATCAAGAATTCACATTGAATTCTTAATTAACTTGAGCTAAACCTTCATCCTTTCATTCTTTTACTCATCAATTTCAGTACATCTAAGCTTGTGTTGGTCCAATTTGAAGAAAAGCTTTTGGTAATTCATCTTCCTCTATAAACCCATATTTACCATCAACGTTCAAGATTTAGATTCTTGGTGCCTTTATTTCTAGATCCTTTGGATCTTTATTTGTATGATTGAAAGGATTCCACTGTATTTTGGTTTTAAAATTCGTGGAAATTCAGATCATGATCATCCAATGTTTGATAAAAGGTTTCAAAATGGATCATGCTGAATTTTCTGCATTTTTCAGCTTCTGGTACATCGTTAACCGGTAAACCAGTTTCAAAACAGCGTAAATTATTCAAAATCTGCTTGCATTAACTAGTTAAACAATTGGTTAACCGGTTAACCAATCTGAACCTTGAATTTTATATTCAAATTCATCGCCCTTACATGATTGATTTAATTGGAATATTCTAGATCCATTGATTTCTGATTTCTCTACATCACTTTGATCATTTCCTACCATAAACCCTAATTAATCACCACTCTTTTCCATTTCCCACCAAAATTTCAATTACCAAACCTAAATTCAAATTACCAAAGCAAGCTCCATTCCACCAAATTTCCATACCTAAGGCCTTTAAATAGGACCACAATTTCATTCATTCCACAAGCTTTTGATAGTCTGAAAAACTCTTGAAAAATACTCCCCCAACACCAAAATTCTCCAAAGCTCATCTTTCTTTCTTTTAAAGTTATCAAGAATTTACATTGAATTCTTGATTAAATTTAGCTAAACCTTCATCCTTTCATTCTTTTTCTCATCAATTTCAGTAGATCTAAGCTTATGTTAGTCCAATTTGAAGAAAAGCTTTTGGTAATTCATCTTCCTCCATAAACCCATATTCACCATCAACATTCAATATTTAGATTCTTGGTGCCTTTATTTCTAGATCCTTTGGATATTTATTTGTTTGATTGTAGGGATTCCACTGTATTTTGGTTTTAAAATTCGTGAAAATTCAGATCATTATCATCCAATGTTTGAGAAAAGGTTTCAAAATAGATCATGCTGAATTTTTTTCATTTTTCAGCTTCTGGTACATCGTTAACCAGTTTACCAATTGGTTAACCGGTTAACCAGTTTCAAAAGAGCGTAAATTATTCGAAATCTTCTTGCGTTAACTGGATAACCAAATTGGTTAACATGTTAACCAGTGCGAACTTTGAATTTTTTATTCAAATTCATCTCCCTTAGGTGATTGATTTAATTGTAATATTCTAGATCCTTTGATTTCTGATTTCTTTACATGACTTTGATCATTTCCTACCATAAACCCACATTAATCACCACTCTTTTCCATTTCCCACCAAAATTCCAAATACAAAACCTAAATTCAAATTACCATAGCAAGCTCCATTCCACAAAATTTCCATACCTAAGGCCTTTAAATAAGACCACAATTTCATTCATTCCACAAGCTTTTGATAGCCACAAAACCTCTTGCAAAATACTCCCCCAACACCAAAATTCTCCAAAGCTCATCTTTCTTTCTTTTGAAGTTATCAATAATTCACATTGAATTCTTGATTAACTTGAGCTAAACCGTCATCCTTTCATTCTTTTGCTCATCAATTTCAGTAGATATAAGCTTGTGTTGGTCTAATTTGAAGAAAATCTTTTGGTAATTAATCTTACTCCATAAACCCATATTCACCATCAACATTCAAGATTTAGATTCTTGGTGCCTTTATTTCTAGATCCTTTGGATCTTTATTTGTTTGATTGTAGGGATTCCACTGTATTTTGGTTTTAAAATTCGTGCAAATTCTGATCATGTCATCCAATGTTTGAGAAAAGGTTTCAAAATGGATCATGTTGAATTTTCTGCGTTTTTCAGCTTCTGGTACATCGTTAACTGGTTAACCAATTGGTTAACCGGTTAACCAGTTTCATAACAGCGTAAATTATTCAAAATCTGCTTGCGTTAACTGGTTAACCAATTAGTTAACCGGTTAACCAGTGCGAACTTTGAATTTTTTATTTAAATTCATCACCCTTAGATGATTGATTTAATTGGAATATTCTACATCCATTGATTTCTGATTTCTCTACATCACTTTGATCATTTCCTACCATAAACCCTCATTAATCACCACTCTTTTCCATTTCCCACCAAAATTCCAATTACCAAACCTAAATTCAAATTAGCAAAGCAAGCTCCATTCCTCCAAATTTCCATACCTAATGCCTTTAAATAGGCACACAATTTCATTCATTCAACAAGCTTTTGATAGCCACAAAACCTATTACAAAATACTCCCCCAACACCAAAATTCTCCAAAGCTCATCTTTCTTTCTTTTGAAGTTATCAAGAATTCACATTGAATTCTTAATTAACTTGAGCTAAACCTTCATCCTTTCATTCTTTTACTCATCAATTTCAGTACATCTAAGCTTGTGTTGGTCCAATTTGAAGAAAAGCTTTTGGTAATTAATCTTCCTCCATAAACCCATATTCACCATCAACATTCAAGATTTAGATTCTTGGTGCCTTTATTTCTAGATCCTTTGGATCTTTATTTGTTTGATTGTAGGGATTCCACTGTATTTTTGTTTTTAAATTCGTGCAAATTCAGATCATTATCATCCAATGTTTGAGGAAAGGTTTCAAAATGGATCATGCTGAATTTTCTGCATTTTTCAGCTTCTGGTACATCGTTAACAGGTTAACCAGTTTCAAAACAGCGTAAATTATTCAAAATTTGCTTGCGTTTGGTTAACCGGTTAACCGGTTAACCAGTGCGAACTTTGAATTTTTTATTCAAATTCATCACCCTTAGATGATTGATTTAATTGGAATATTTTAGATCCATTGATTTCTGATTTCTCTACATCACTTTGATCATTGCCTACCATAAACCCTCATTAATCACCACTCTTTTCCATTTCCCACCAAAATTCCAATTACCAACCCTAAATTCAAATTACCAAAGCAAGCTCCATTCCACCAAATTTCCATACCTAAGGTCTTTAAATAGGAACACAATTTCATTCATTCCACAACCTTTTGATAGCCACAAAACCACTTGCAAAATACTCCCCCAACACAAAAATTCTCCAAAGCTCATCTTTCTTTCTTTTGAAGTTATCAAGAATTCACATTGAATTCTTGATTAACTTGAGCTAAACCTTCATCCTTTCATTCTTTTACTCATCAATTTCAGTACATCTAAACTTGTGTTGGTCCAATTTGAAGAAAAGCTTTTGGTAATTCATCTTCCTCTATAAACCCATATTTACCATCAACGTTCAAGATTTAGATTCTTGGTGCCTTTATTACTAGATCCTTTGGATCTTTATTTGTTTGATTGCAGGGATTCCACTGTATTTTGGTTTTAAAATTCGTGGAAATTCAGATCATGATCATCCAATGTTTGAGAAAAGGTTTCAAAATGGATCATGCTGAATTTTCTGCATTTTTCAGCTTCTGGTACATCGTTAACCGGTAAACCAGTTTCAAAACAGCGTAAATTATTCAAAATCTGCTTGCATTAACTAGTTAAACAATTGGTTAACCGGTTAACCAATGTGAACCTTGAATTTTATATTCAAATTCATCGCCCTTAGATGATTGATTTAATTGGAATATTCTAGATCCATTGATTTCTGATTTCTCTACATCACTTTGATCATTTCCTACCATAAACCCTCATTAATCACCACTCTTTTCCATTTCCCACCAAAATTTCAATTACCAAACCTAAATTCAAATTACCAAAGCAAGCTCCATTCCACCAAATTTCCATACCTAAGGCCTTTAAATAGGACCACAATTTCATTCATTCCACAAGCTTTTGATAGTCTGAAAAACTCTTGCAAAATACTCCCCCAACACCAAAATTCTCCAAAGCTCATCTCTCTTTCTTTTAAAGTTATCAAGAATTTACATTGAATTCTTGATTAAATTTTGCTAAACCTTCATCCTTTCATTCTTTTTCTCATCAATTTCAGTAGATCTAAGCTTATGTTAGTCCAATTTGAAGAAAAGCTTTTGGTAATTCATCTTCCTCCATAAACCCATATTCACCATCAACATTCAATATTTAGATTCTTGGTGCCTTTATTTCTAGATCCTTTGGATATTTATTTGTTTGATTGTAGGGATTCCACTGTATTTTGGTTTTAAAATTCGTGAAAATTCAGATCATTATCATCCAATGTTTGAGAAAAGGTTTCAAAATAGATCATGCTGAATTTTTTGCATTTTTCAGCTTCTGGTACATCGTTAACCGGTTAACCAATTGGATAACCGGTTAACCAGTTTCAAAACAGCGTAAATTATTCAAAATCTGCTTGCGTTAAACGGTTAACCAATTGGTGGTTAACCGTTTAACCAGTGCGAACTTTGAATTTTTTATTCAAATTCATCACCCTTAGATGATTGATTTAATTGGAATATTCTAGATCCATTGATTTCTGATTTTTCTACATCACTTTGATTATTTCCTACCATAAACCCTCATTAATCACCACTCTTTTCCATTTCCCACCAAAATTCCAATTACCAAACCTAAATTCAAATTACCAAAGCAAGCTCCATTCCACCAAATTTCCATACCTAAGGCTTTTAAATAGGACCACAATTTCATTCATTCCACAAGCTTTTGATAGTCATAAAAACTCTTGCCAAATACTCCCCCAACACCAAAATTCTCCAAAGCTCATCTTTCTTTCTTTTAAAGTTATCAAGAATTCACATTGAATTCTTGATAAAATTTAACTAAACCTTCATCCTTTCATTCTTTTGCTCATCAATTTCAGTAGATCTAAGCTTGTGTTTGTCCAATTTGAAGAAAAGTTTTTGGTAATTCATCTTCCTCCATAAACCCATATTCACCATCAACATTCAAGATATAGATTCTTGGTGCCTTTATTTCTAGATCCTTTGGATCTTTATTTGTTTGATTGTAGGGATTCCACTGTATTTTGGTTTTTAAATTCATGCAAATTCAGATCATTATCATCCAATGTTTGAGGAAAGGTTTCAAAATGGATCATGCTGAATGTTTTGCATTTTTCAGCTTCTGGTACATCGTTAACAGGTTAACCAATTGGTTAACAAGTTAACCAGTTTCAAAACAGCGTAAATTATTCAAAATTTGCTTGCGTTAACTGGTTAACCAATTGGTTAACCGGTTAACCGGTTAACCAGTGTGAACTTTGAATTTTTTATTCAAATTCATCACCCTTAGATGATTGATTTAATTGGAATATTTTAGATCCATTGATTTCTGATTTCTCTACATCACTTTGATCATTTCCTACCATAAACCCTCATTAATCACCACTCTTTTCCATTTCCCACCAAAATTCCAATTACCAACCCTAAATTCAAATTACCAAAGCAAGCTCCATTCCACCAAATTTCCATACCTAAGGTCTTTAAATAGGAACACAATTTCATTCATTCCACAACCTTTTGATAGCCACAAAACCTCGCAAAATACTCCCCCAACACAAAAATTCTCCAAAGCTCATCTTTCTTTCTTTTGAAGTTATCAAGAATTCACATTGAATTCTTGATTAACTTGAGCTAAACCTTCATCCTTTCATTCTTTTACTCATCAATTTCAGTACATCTAAACTTGTGTTGGTCCAATTTGAAGAAAAGCTTTTGGTAATTCATCTTCCTCCATAAACCCATATTCACCATCAACATTCAAGATTTAGATTCTTGGTGCCTTTATTTCTAGATCCTCTGGATCTTTATTTGTTTGATTGCAGGGATTCCACTGTATTTTGGTTTTAAAATTCGTGCAAATTCAGATCATGATCATCCAATGTTCTAGAAAAGGCTTCAAAATGGATCATGCTGAATTTTCTGCATTTTTCAGCTTCTGGTACATCGTTAACCGGTTAACCAGTTTCAAAACAGCGTAAATTATTCCAAATTTGCTTGCGTTAACTAGTTAACCAATTGGTTAACCGGTTAACCAATGCGAACTTTGAATTTTTTATTCAAATTCATCACCCTTAGATGATTGATTTAAATGGAAGATTCTAGATCCATTGATTTCTGATTTCTCTACATCACTTTGATCATTTCCTACCATAAACCCTCATTAATCACCACTCTTTTCCATTTCCCACCAAAATTCCAATTACCAAACCTAAATTCAAATTACCAAAGCATGCTCCATTCCACCAAATTTCCATACCTAAGGCTTTTAAATAGGACCACAATTGCATTCATTCCACAAGCTTTTGATAGTCATAAAAACTCTTGCCAAATTCTCCCCCAACCCCAAAATTCTCCAAAGCTCATCTTTCTTTCTTTTAAAGTTATCAAGAATTCACATTGAATTCTTGATAAAATTTAACTAAACCTTCATCCTTTCATTCTTTTGCTCATCAATTTCAGTAGATCTAAGCTTGTGTTGGTCCAATTTGAAGAAAAGTTTTTGGTAATTCATCTTCCTCCATAAACCCATATTCACCATCAACATTCAAGATTTAGATTCTTGGTGCCTTTATTTCTAGATCCTCTGGATCTTTATTTGTTTGATTGCAGGGATTCCACTGTATTTTTGTTTTAAAATTCGTGCAAATTCAGATCATGATCATCCAATGTTTGAGAAAAGTTTCAAAATGGATCATGCTGAATTTTCTGCATTTTTCAGCTTCTGGTACATCGTTAACCGGTTAACCAATTGGTTAACCGGTTGTCGCTCCCGACAAATGAAAATGGATCATATGAAGGTACAGACGCGAACGGTCGGCGAGAGGGACAATGAGAACACACAGCCGTGAACTCACTGGAGATGAAAAGAGTCGCCAGCTAGGCATTTTTATCCCGGAGGAAAGGTAATGCTGCATAGACCTAGAAAGATACGGATAAGACGGTTTGCGAACCAGAGAGACTGAGAAAGGGGGTTGGTTACAACCTGGGAAGGTATTAGCACCCAGATTGTCCGCCGTACTCGACGGGATCCACGCTTAAAAGATTTGTGTTTTAAAGGGGTAGTGTCAGTGCAATCTGTGTATACAAGAGCTGGAAAAAATGTACAGGTGTCAGTGTAAGAAATGTGATGTGTATAAATGTACAGTGTCAGTGTAAGAACAGAGTGAAATGCTCAAGAACATGAGGCTTAAAAGAATAATGCTAGAAAGAGGGGGAATGTACAGAGACTTTTGTTCGATAACTGTTAAGTTATGCCTACGTATCCTCTCGTGCAATGAGGAAGTCAGAACACCGTAGTTCGACCCAAAGAGACTGAAAGGTGAATTGACTTGTGAACTGCTTGCTTGTCAATGCTCAAGTGTATGACCTGTCTGGCTCAGGTGCTTACCGTCTTGCATTTGACGGGAGAAGCGAGTTCTCGTTTATGAGTGAATGAGATGAGAAAAGAATCCCGAAGGAGACGATTATTGTTTGTTTTTGAGTTTTCAGTCTTTTATTGCTTTTGAAAGTTTGTCATAAGTTAATGAGCTTAAGCCTAAACCAATGGGTTAGTAAACTCATCACATCTTCCCTCTGATTAGGGGGAATGAGAATACCTTAAGTGTGAAGTCAGATTCTCACACTTAATCACCTTTGGTGTAGGATTAAGATCATTAACCTACTTATGATTATTTATATGTTTTTGTGGTTTTTGTTTAGTGTTGAGTAATGAGGTTAAGCCATAATCATGGATTAAACAGACCCATTACACCATCCTAAAAGAAGGATGATAGATGAGAATGTTTAAGCTGAGGAAAGCTCCTCAACTTAACCCATGATTAGGGATTAAACCCATGACAAAACAAGCCTTTGATTAAGTGGATTTTATTTAATGATATGATGATGAAGTGATTTTTATTGTTTGTAAGACAACTTGAGGGGGACTTGTCCATTAACACTAGGGTTAGTCCTTCTTAACCACTTAAGGAAGAATTAGAACCCTAATGCAAGGCCCAAGTTACAAGTGTGATGTCTTGATAGTTATTAAGTGAATTGATTAAGAGAGTTAAACACATTAAGGGTTCAAGACTTAGGATTAAAGTTATACACTCCATCCTAAGAGAAGGATGCAGGCATAAGCTTAATCACAAAGTCTTAAAGCCTTTAGGGTTTAGTCCCTGATTATGAGATGAGAAGAGAAGACTCAAAGAGAGACACAAAGGTAAAACTATGAGGGGAGACTAATCAAAACCCTAATTCATTGTCATGCTTGGATGATCCTAAGGTTTGTGAGGTTAAACAAGAACAATCTTCAGAGGAGCCACCAGGAAGCAGATGAACAAGAGCAAGAGAAGCAAAGTGACTTGCTTCATTCAAGAAGACAAGTCACTTGAAGAAAGAAAGTGGGAGGAACAAGAATGAGCAAGCTCAAACTCAAACACAAACATAAATGCAGCAATGGATGCAAGAGAGATGAAAAGAAAAGTTATGAGAAGTGAAGGCAAATTCACTTCCCAAGTTTACTTACCACCTGAAATGTTAGAAAGAAATGCAATGCAATGCTAAATGAAATGAAATGGTATGATGATAGACCAAACCAAAAGCATGTTGATGATGAAAATGATGCTATGAGATGCTGCAAACATGAGGCAAGGCATGGGGATACTCATACAAGATTATGAATGCAAATGATGCAAGTTAAGGAGCATGAACAAGCATGGAAAGTTATGAATCATACAAGACAAATGACATGGCAAACATGCAATGCAATGGTCAAACATGCTTTCTATATGTCTTAAGATGTCAAATGAAACACAAGAATGTATAAAATGCAAAGACAAGTCATGTTATGCAAGAGAATGCAAGAAGGATGCAAGAGGAAGCCCAAATTAGGGTTCATGAATCAAACATCAAACAAAAACCCAAAACAGAAGCAAACCTTAAGATAAAAAATGGAAAATGCTACTCAAAGGAACCCTAAACCTATAATGAACCACTGCCCAAAGGGGAGCTCTCAACTCTCAACCAAACTCAAGATATGATTTTTACAAGTTATTAGGGTTTTTTAGGGTTCTTAACAAAATAAATGCCAAACAAATAGAAAATGCAAGATCAAATCATGGCCATTTTATCCTATAAACTACATGCTAAACATAAAACAATGCAAGAAGAATCAATGTCTCAACCTTCTCCAACAGGCAGAAATGATTTTTGGAACTTATGATCAAAATAATGCACAAAATATGATTTAATTCAATGAAAAATTCTTAAAGTGCATCAAGATCAAAAAAGAAATTTGGTTTGAAGGTTGGACAATGTTTCTAAATGTCTTAGAACATTTCATGAATTTTTTTGTAATTTTTAAATACCTAGAAGTATTTTTAATTAATTAATTTCCATTAATCAATTAAAAATAATCTTTTAAATATTTAAAAATACTTTTTTAATGATGAAAAATAAAATAAAAATATTTTTGTGTCATAAAAATTATTAAAACTCAGAGGAAAAAGTTTCATAATTTTTATGTATTTTTTGCTATTTTAAAATAATTATGCAAGTTAATTGAAATAAAATGAATTAAAAATCAAATAAAATAAAAGTATGCAGCATGGAAGGCCAGGATTCAATCTGGAAATGAGAGGGTTGACTGCGCGCCAGATCCAATGGGCCTCATTCAAACTGGGCTAAACTTAATTAATTAAATAAATTAAACCTAATTAAGTTAATGACAAGATCTGGGCCATTGGATGCGCGCGGGAAAAGACCTGGTCAACTCATCCAACGCCTGAAATTCAAACCTGAAGCCCTAACCCTAATTACCCATTAATGACTTTCAGGTCACCGGAGACGAGCTCCGGTCGTCTTCTCCGGTGACCTTCTCCCCTGAAAACTTCCAAATCCTTCCCTAGGTCACTAAAATGAAATCTAAAACCATGGAAATGTTCTTCAACCTCTCACGAATCAAACCCCTCTCTCAAAACAAATTTATTCTTCCTAAACAAACTGAATCGAAGAGAAAAAGTTCTAGGGCACGCAGGTTTCAGAGACAAATTAAACTCTCAAATCAAAGCCATTTTCAAAACCAAAGACATATTCATGATCAGGACAACACAAAGAACAAGTTTGTAACAAGAAAAATGATTTCTGGAAAAATAATTTTCAAGCTACCTGAGATTTGAAGCTTTCAGTTTGAAGACTTTCTGGCCACTTCCTTCAGTGCAAACTACTCCACTTGGTCCCCAGAAGATGTTTGAATGCTCAAAGAGAATTTAAGTTGGCTGGATAGTGAGTTTCGAAAGCTCCTGCTTCAGCTCAGTCAGAAATGGCAATGGAGTTTCTGGAGGTTTCAGGTCATGGTGATGGGTTCTATGTGATCCTGAGGGTGAATGGAGAAGCTTTACAAAGTTTGTTTGACTGTTTGTGAGCTAGGATGAGAGTTTCGAATGAAACTGCAAGCTGGTGTCAAAGTGGTGCAGAGATGTTGTAGCTTGTTTAAGGCTTGGTTCTTGGTTGCTTTGGGCTCAATGAGACATGGTGAGATGATTGGTAAAGATGGTTTGGGTGTATGTGAGCTGGGCAGAGAGTTTCGAAGGCAAAAGCAAAAATGGAGTGTTCTTGTGTTTGTGTGTGTATGAGGATGTTTCAGGCTGGCTTAGTACATGAAATGGCTTGCAAATTGTCCACATAACTCTCTCTCATTGGTCAGTTGATTGGACATGTGCTTTATTGATTGGTAAGTTGCCTTTTGCAAAAAGTCAAAAATTGTGTAAGAGAGGCATGGTGAAGTGCTAGCTTGGTACAAAGCCTAGGGGCTGCGCAGCATGGTGTGTGTATGAAGCTAGCTTGGTTCAGCAGCCAATGCCTCAAGTTGGTGAGATGTGATCATGAGTTTTGCAACTTGTGGCCTTTTTGAAATCTCATGAAAAATGCCTTGTTACATGAACTAAACACATGTGATCTTTGGTTCAAATCTGATTTTGGGCCTTAGAGAATGTTTATGTGCTGGTTTGAAATGAATTAGAAGTTGCAATTTGACTTAGCACATGATTTTGCAATTTTCACACTTGGTGCATATCTTGAAAATAAGTGATTTTTGCCAACTTTGCATTGCCATAACTTTTGATCCAAGAAGAGTTTGATCATGTTCTTGTACTTTTTGAAAAGGGAAAGATGAGATCTACAACTTTCATGACCAAAGTTTTTCCATTTGAAGCATTTTTGGATCAAGAATCATGGCTTGAAAAATGACCTAAAATGATGCATTCTTGAAAAGTCAACTATGCCCAAAAAGTCAACATTTGCAAAAACCCTAAATTCTTGATTTCTATGAACTTCAACCTTCTTCCATGATCAAATAAAGATCATATACACTCAAAATGATGAAGATCACCCATTGGTTGGGTCATTGGGGGCCTCAGATGCCCTGATTTTACACTGACTTGTCTGAAAAGTCAACCCTTGATCAGATGACTTCCCCATGGAATTTCTTCATGAAAATTGATATGCATACTCCCTATACCATATAGAGACCAATGGAAACAAGAATGACCAAAGAATTTGGAGTTATGGCCTCTGAAACCAAAACCCTAATTTTAGGTCAACTGTGCAGTTCATCCTGGCTCTGCATCCACTCAAACCCTAGTTCTTGTGATTCCTCTGCAATTTTGACTTTGAGGAGATGAAATATGATATAAGAGCACACATGGACCCCTTTGAGGTGATTGGTTGTCTTTGAAGTGGCTCAAGAGGCTCCTGGATTGCTCAGATCACAAACCCTAGATGCAGATGACTTAGAATCTATGTAGTGAATCAAAAATGAGATATGAGATGATATGTTTGGGTTTATGCATATGAAATGATCACAAGCCATGGTGTGAATGGGTGAGGGCAAATTTGGGGTGTTTACAGCTGCCCCTATTCAAACATGAGTTAGCTGTGCAGGATGTAAGCGACGGCTTAACAGGCAAACAAGATAACTTGTGGTTGAATACCAAAGACAATCCAAAATTTGCACTCACAGAATAAAGAAGAAAAGGGATATAGACTGTAAAAGGAAAATAAAGTATATTGTAAAGTGTGGACGACGGAGGACGACTGCTGGGTGAAGAGCAATGACGGGGACAGCCGACATGCTGGGGATAAAAGGTAAAGCTGAGACGGGGACGGCCGACTAGCTGGAAAAATAAGATATCATGATGGGGACGGCCATCAAGATAAAGCTGTAAAACTCTCTGGGGATCAATGAAACATGACGGGGACGGCCATCAAGTTCATAAAGGTAAAGTAACCAACGATGGGGACGGCCATCGGGTTAAAAGGAAAAGGGACCACGACGGGGACGGCCATCGGGTTAAAGAATAAATGAAATAAACAGATGATGGGGTACGGCCATCAAAGGTGAAGGACGATCACCTAGCAGGGGACGGCTGCTCTGTTGGGTATAAAAGAAATATGATGGGGACGGCCATCAAAGGTGGAGGACGACCACCTGGCAGGGTACGGCTGCCGAAAATATCAACGATGGGGACGACCATCGGATAGAAAAGGTCAACGATGGGGACGGCCATCGGACGAGCATGATGGAGGACGACCATCAAGAAGTGGAGGACGACCACTCAGCAGGGGACGGCTGCTCTCGAGGTTTTTCATGACATAGGACGAATGTCAGATAACCAAAATCAACAATGGGGACGGCCATTGAATAAAGTTGATGAAGGACGATCATCAAAAGGTGGAGGACGACCACCTAACAGGGGACGGCTGCTAAAATATCAACGATGGGGACGGCCATCGGATGAGCATGATGGAGGACGACCATCAAGAAGTGGAGGACGACCACTCAGCAGGGTACGGCTGCTCTCGAAGGTATCATAACACAGGACGAGTGTTAGATAAAAAGAAAATTGGTTGGTGATCTACTGGGGAATAGTAAACACGGACGAGTATTTACATCCAAGAAACAAAAGGTATAAGTGTTTGGTATTGTGTATAGATTAAAGATGCGGACGAGCATCCTTAAGACTATGATACGGACGAGTATCATGCAGAAACAAATTGACACATGTTCAGAGATGATGATACGGACGAGTATCAACTGGTTAACAAGGAACACGGACGAGTGTTGCATCTGAAAGGACTCTTCTGGGGAATAGTAGACACGGACGAGCATCTACATTCAAGAAGACACAAGTGTTTGACACGGTGTATGGATTAAAGATGCGGACGAGCATCCTTAAGACTTATGATACGGACGAGCATCATGTAGAAACAAACACTAGACGCAATGTTCTGAGATGATGGTACGGACGAGTACCAACTGGTTAACAAAGAACAAGGACTACTGTCGAATCTGTGGGGATATGAGTGATGATGTATACAAAATACGGACGAGTATCTGTATAAGTGTACCAATGAGTAGTGAGTATATATATATAAGTGTTTATCTGCTGGGGAGAGTGACATGGACGAGTGTCAAGAGAGAAAAGTACAATATTAACAAGTATATGGGTTGATGACAGTGAGCGACTGCGCTGGGAACATGACACGGACGGGTGTCAAGAAAGTGTATATATAAGTATATGTGAGTGCAAAGAGGATGTCTTTGGCTTTCTGCTGGTGATATGACACGGACGGGCGTCAGGAGGCATCTGTAATGCGGGTGATCTTGTTTGTAGAGTGTATTCAGGCGACCTGTTTGGGGAAGTGATGACACGGACGGGTGCCAAAAGGTGTATATACTGGTGTTTGTGATTTGCGAGGCAACTGCTTTTGCTGGGACTCTGATGGGAATTTTTCTGTACAATGATGATGAACGGTTATTACTCACAAGTGTCACTTCAGAACATGGCTTATGATTATGCTATGCGTTTGATCTTTGCCGTAATGCTCCGTATTAGACGGAATGCTACGCTCTGAGGGGATAGTATGATGCAAATGCCATGATTATGCAAAAATACCACACTGGGATTCGGATCCCGTCGCTGCGAAGATCTCTGGTCGATCTGCTTGAAGCGGACATCCCAGCTGGGGATGAGATCATTGGTAGATCTGATGAGATGTATTTGCTTGGGGATATATGTCACTGATTGACATATCCTTATAATATGAGAGGCCCAGCTGGGGTTTGTAGAAGCTTTTTGTACTCTGTTGTGACTTCTTCGCGCGTTGCTCTTCTGAATAGAGGCTGGGGATTCTGTGGGGAGATGATTCCCTGATTTCTGCATTCTGCTGAGGAAGAATGGTTGGTGCTTCAACTGGGAAATGCTGTTGGTAACTCAGCTGGGGAGAGCAATGGGAAGCAACTCAGCTGGGGATAGCAATGAGAGGCAACTCGGCTGGGGAGAAAACATCCTGAGTGTTAAGCCTGTTTGTTGATTTGGCAACTTTGCTGGGGAAATGGGCACTCTCCATTGCCACGTGGAAGATAGACCGAGTTGATAACGATTCGCCATCTTGCTGAAACGTAACTTGCATGCCCCAGGTTGCGTTCTGGATACCTGCAATCCTGCAAAGATAAGGAAACGCACAAAAGGTCCCGAGGTATCCTTCACTGAATTCCGTCAAAGGAGTTAAGCATTCTCACGAGTAAGTATATTCCCTGCAAGCATGTGTTTTTTTTTTTTTTTAGAGAAAAGCATCTGTACTTATGCAATTGTATTTTCAGAGATATCAGACAATTCTTTGCAAAATATAAGAGTAAAAAACGAAACATGACTGAAAAATCTGATTTTATTAATTCAAATGCCCTGAATTGGCAAGATACAGTCAAAGAAACACATCTCCTGAAATGAGGGGATTGTTACAAATTGAGAAATAAAGTGCTGGCGATGCTGACGACGCTTTCAAGGAGCTTACTCTTCTACTATGACTCGTATGACAATGACGTTCTTCTCGTCTTGCTTTCTGGAGAGAGTTGATTCTGATTGAAGCTTGATTCCGTCGAAGCTTTCTAAGTTGTAAGCGATACAGACGAATTCAGAATGCAGTTGTTCGCTTATTCCCTTATTTTGCATGGATCGCCCTTTCGGGTTTTCAATCCATCGGGATACCCATTTTTGCCTGAGTTGTCCAATGCGGCTTTTCAACTCAGCGGGTGTACATTTTTTTCATTTATTTCCCTTATTTTTGCCCGAGTCTTTTATTCTGTTTTTTTTGACTCGCCGGGATGCCCTATTTTTGCCTGGACTTACATTCTGTTTTTATGTCCAGCGGGTCATTTTATGCGAAGTATTTTTTAACTGCATCTGAATTCACAGGGGACGGGAAATCTTCACCATCCATGGTGCTGAGCATCAGCGCTCCGCCAGAGAAAACTTTCTTTACAACGAATGGTCCTTCATAATTTGGAGTCCATTTGCCCCTGTGGTCTGTATGAGGAGGGAGGATTCTTTTCAGCACAAGATCTCCCACTTGGTACTCTCGGTGCCTGACTTTCTGATCGAAGGCCTTCTTCATTCTCTTCTGATATAACTGCCCATGACAGATTGCAGCCAATCTTTTCTCTTCGATCAGACTCAGTTGTTCGTATCGGGCCCGAACCCATTCTGCTTCACTCAGTTTAACATCCATTAATACCCGTAGGGAGGGTAATTCAACTTCAACAGGTAGGACTGCTTCCATACCATACACAAGCTGATACGGTGTTGCCCCAGTGGATGTCCTGATTGATGTGCGATACCCATGCAAGGCAAACGGTAGCGTTTCATGCCAGTCTTTATAAGTGACTACCATCTTCTGCACAATCTTCTTGATATTTTTATTTGCTGCCTCAACAGCGCCGTTCATCTTTGGCCTGTAAGGAGAAGAATTGTGATGTTGGACCTTGAAGTCCCGGCACAGCTCTGCCATCATTTTGTTGTTTAGGTTGGAACCATTATCAGTAATGATTCGCTCGGGCACTCCATACCGACAGATGATATCTCTCTTCAGAAATCGGGCTACCACTTGTCTTGTAACATTTGCATATGAGGCTGCTTCAACCCACTTGGTGAAATAGTCGATGGCGACCAGGATAAATCTGTGACCATTTGAAGCAGTTGGCTCAATCTTGCCAATCATATCAATGCCCCACATAGCAAAGGGCCATGGTGAAGACATGATGTTCAAAGGATTGGGAGGCACATGCACCTTATCCGCGTAGATCTGGCACTTATGACATTTTCTGGCGTAAGCACAACAGTCTGCATCCATTGTGATCCAGTAATAGCCTGATCTTAACAACTTTTTAGCCATTGCATGTCCTCCAGCATGGGTACCAAAAGATCCTTCGTGCACTTCATGCATCAACAATTCTGCTTCTGTCTTATCAACACATCTGAGGAGTACCATATCAAAGTTCCGTTTATATAAAGACCCATCAGTGTTCAGAAAGAAACTTCCGGCAAGCCTTCTCAAGGTCTTCTTATCATTGGAAGATCCCCCAGGCGGGTATGTTTGACCCTCCAAGAAGCACTTAATGTCATGGAACCAAGGCTTGTCATCCTTGACAACATCCGCTGCAAATACGTATGCTGGTCTGTCTAGTCTGAACACTGAAATCTGGGGTACAAAGTTAGCCGTTTGAACTTTGATCATGGATGAAATGGTAGCAAGAGCATCTGCAAACTGATTCTCGTCCCGAGGGATATACTCAAGCTTGACTGTTGTGAAGAAAGTCAATAACCTCCTTGTATAATCCCTGTAAGGTATCAGATGATCCTGGTGAGTGTACCACTTCCCGTTGGTCTGATTGACTACCAAAGCTGAATCTCCGAATACGTTCAATGTCTTGATCCTGAGGTCAATGGCTTCCTCAAGACCCATAATGCAAGCTTCGTATTCAGCTTCGTTGTTAGTGCAGTTGAAAGTGAGTTTTGCCGAGAAAGGCATGTGAACTCCTTTTGGTGTTATGAGTACTGCACCAACACCACGGCCATTCATGTTAACAGCCCCGTCAAACATCATAGTCCATTCTTCCTCTGGGTCGGGCCCTTCAGTGTGAACAGGCTCTTCATTATCTTTTGCTTTAATGAACATGATGTCTTCATCAGGGAAGTCAAACCTCATAGGCTGGTAGTCGTCAATGGGTTGCTCAGCAAGATATTCAGATAGTACACTGCCCTTGATGGCCTTCTGAGATGTGTACTGTATGTCGTATTCTGTGAGAATCATCTGCCATCTTGCAACCCGTCCGGTAAGAGCTGGCTTCTCAAATATGTACTTAACTGGGTCCATCTTTGAGATCAATAAGGTAGTGTGGGTCAACATATACTGTCTCAGTCGGCGAGCAGCCCACGCTAAAGCACAGCAAGTTTTCTCGAGCAGTGAATAACGCTGTTCACAGTCGGTAAACTTTTTGCTTAGGTAGTATATTGCATACTCTTTTCGACCAGACTCGTCATGTTGACCTAGTACACACCCCATTGACTCTTCTAATACTGTCAAGTACATAATCAGAGGTCTTCCTTCTACTGGAGGCATGAGGATTGGAGGTTCTTGTAAGTACTCTTTGATCTTGTCAAAAGCCTTCTGGCAATCTCCGTTCCACCTGACCGTCTGTTCTTTTCTTAACAGCTTGAACAAAGGTTCACAGGTTGCTGTGAGGTGAGATATGAACCTTGAAATGTAGTTCAATCGACCTAAGAACCCTCGAACCTCTTTCTCAGTTTTCGGTGCAGGCATTTCTTGTATAGCCTTGACTTTATCAGGGTCAACCTCAATCCCTTTCTCGCTTACAATAAAGCCCAGCAATTTACCGGATCGCACCCCGAATGTGCATTTGTTGGGGTTCAACTTCAATTGGTACTTCCTCAGACGCTTGAATAACTTCAGCAGATTCACCAGGTGATCTTCCTCTGTAAGGGACTTGGCGATCATATCATCCACGTAACACTCGATTTCCTTGTGGATCATATCGTGGAATAATGTCACCATAGACCGTTGATATGTTGCACCAGCATTCTTCAGTCCGAATGGCATCACTTTGTAACAGAACGTGCCCCAAGGTGTAATGAATGTTGTCTTCTCCATGTCTTCAGGTGACATCTTGATCTGATTATACCCTGAAAATCCATCCATGAAAGAGAATACCGAGAACTGAGCCGTGTTATCCACCAATACATCAATGTGAGGTAATGGGAAGTCATCTTTCGGGCTGGCTCTATTCAGATCCCGGTAGTCAACACACATTCTTACTTTGCCGTCCTTCTTAGGCACAGGTACTATATTAGCAACCCACGGTGGGTAGCTAGTCACAGCAAGGAACCCGGCGTCCCATTGCTTTTGTACCTCTTCCTTGATTTTCATAGCCATGTCTGGGCGAGTTCGGCGCAGCTTCTGTTTAACTGGTGGGCATTCTTCCCTCAGAGGCAGCTTGTGCACAACTATATCGGTATCCAACCCTGGCATATCTTGATACGACCAAGCAAACACATCAACATACTCTTGAAGCAGATCTATCAGTCGTCTCTTCACTGAGTCTTGCAGGCAGGCCCCAATTTTAACTTCTTTCGCGTCTTCGTCTGTACCAAGATTAATCACTTCAATCTCCTCCTGGTGAGGAGTAATAACCTTTTCCTCTTGTCTTAACAACCTGGCTAGCTCTTCAGGAAGCTCATATTCTTCATCGACCCCTTCATCAGCTTGATTGATTGGATTGTCAAAGTCATACGATGTCATAGCCGTGCTGTTGTCGGTGCAGTCTGGAAGGCACTCTCTGCAAGGGTTAAGTTCGTTCATTTTAGTGATTGATTTTAATCTTGCTTTAGAAAAAAGTGAAATGAAGTTATCATTTTGAAAACACCGCCATTTATTTTTGTACAAAAAGAAAAAAGGAAAAACAGTGAGCAGAAAAGAAAAGACTCGTTTGCAAAAAGATGTCTGATATTTCATTAATTGATCTTGTTTGCACAAAAGTACGGATGGCCCTGATTACAAAATGAGTCTTGTCATCTTGGGCAAGATGCAAGACTTTGATGCATGCTATAAAAAATACAGGAAATAATAATTACTCTGCATGAGTAACTCTTATAATTTCCTGGGAAGACCAGTTCGAGACACTGCTCCCCGGGATCTTTGGACGAATCCAATTCTCCAGATTGCGCTCCTCTTCCAGCTCGTCTTCCAGACAGTTGATAGCATCGGGGGTAAGCATCCCCCCACTGACAAAACCTGGCTCTGCAGCAGCCTTTGCTTGATGTTGAGTTGGTCTGTAACCCAACCCAAATTTGTCCTTCTTCTCCTCCACAGCTAAAACCTTGCCCCAGCCTAGGGCAGTTCCTTCTTCAACAACCTTCCGGGCTTGTTGGTATGATGACATTGGAGTACCAGATACAGCAGATGCTTCATTCACATTCAAAGCTTCAAACCCCTGGCTCATTGTTTCGTGGATCTCTCCATCCATTTCAATGTACTTATAGGTTGCCAGGTGGCTGACAAAAATGTCCTCCTCTCCACAGATTGTGACAACTTGGCCTTCCCACTCAAATTTTAACTTTTGGTGAAGGGTAGACGTTATTGCGCCGGCGGCGTGAATCCAGGGTCTACCCAACAAACAGCTGTAGGCGGGCTGAATGTCCATCACATAAAAGATAGTTTTAAAGGTCTGTGGGCCAATTGTCACAGGCAGCTCAATCTCTCCCAGAACCGATCTCTTAGAGCCATCAAAGGCTCTTACCACCAGGTTGCTGGGTCTCAATGCCAATCCATCATATTCTAACTTCACCAGAGCCTTCTTTGGTAAGACATTCAGGGAAGAACCTGTGTCCACCAGCACATGAGAAAGGACAGCTCCTTTGCATTCCATGGTTATGTGCAAGGCTTTGTTGTGGTTGCGGCCATCCACTGTCAGGTCAGAATTGGTAAACCCTAGCCCATTGCTAGCAGTAACATTTCCAACCACGGTTTCCAATTGGTTGACAGTAATCTCCTCAGGCACGTAAGCTGCGTGCAGGACTTTAAGTAGTGCATTCCGATGGGCTTCGGAGCACATAAGCAACGAGAGGATAGAGATTTTGGATGGCGTCTGGTGAAGTTGATCCACAATTTTGTAATCACTCTTTTTGATGATTCTCATAAACTCATCAACTTCTTGATCGAACGGTGTCTTCAAGGCTTCTTTGGCAGCTGGATCTTCCTGCACCGGGCTCTTTCCTTTTGCCTTGGCAGCAGCTTCCGCTTCGGCAGTAGGTCTTTGAACTTGTGAGGCGAAGAGACGTCCGCTTCGAGTGAAGCCTCCGCCTCCCCCCACATTATCCACTTGTGGTGCAGGTGCTGATGTTTCAAGAGTGATTCTTTTTCCTTCGCAGTACACGTCAGAGCCATAGTGCCAAGGGATGGCCCTATTGCTTTCATATGGTACTGGTCCAGGCACCGTGACAGTGACTGGACTGATTGCTGCTGCTGAAGGGACTGTAATTGTCTGTGGATCATAAAAGATTGTAACTGGTGCTCTGGCGGGAGCAGCACCTTCCGAATGGTAGGCGGAATTATTTTCAGGATCGTAGAATATGGTAACAGTGGAGACATCTTCATGATTGATTGCTGGTGTTGTAGGAGGTGTTGTTGGAAGGACTGATGTTGTTGTTGATGGAGATTCGAAATGGAATGAAGCTGAAGTTGTAGCAGGAGAAACTGTTGAAAACTGATCATTTGGGAGGACAGATGAAGTATTGGTTGATGTTGCTGGTGAATTATCGGGAACAATAGTTGCTGCGGTTGTAGGAGGTTCTGAGACTGTTGCTGATGAAGTTGTTGGGTTTGTCGGAAATGATGTAGTGATCTGTAGCAAGCCACTCTGAATAAGGCTGTCAATGCCATTCCTCAGGTCCTCACACCCATTCCATGAAATATTGCAGTAGGGACACCCTAGTTCACACCCCGGAAATATTTGGTTTTCTCGGAGTTGAGCTTTGATTTCCACCAATGGTGTCCTGATCTGATCCACACTGGTTATTAAATAAGACGGTTGGTCTTCTTCAATAGCGTTAATTCGAGGACCACCATGGTTTGGCATTGGGTTTTTATTGACATTGGGCGGAGGTGCAAAATTCAGAGCCTTGGAGTCTACCAAGTCTTGTACCTTCATATGCAGAGCCCTGCATTTTTCTGTACTGTGACCAGGTGCGTTTGAGTGAAAAGCACACCTAGCATTGGAGTCATAGTTTCTTGGTAGACTGTTGGGATCCGGAGGTGCCAACGTTCTTAGCTCAACTAGGTTGAGTTTCAGAAGTTGTGGCAGCAAGGCAGCATACGGCATTGGGATCGGGTCGATCACTCGGTTAGCTTGGGATGGCCTCTGTTGGAATGGCCTCTGTTGATTGTTGTTGGAGTTGTTGTTGAAGCTTCTTGGAGGATACTGATTCTGCTGATACTGAGGTTGTTGTTGGAAGTTTTGTTGTGGAGGTTGATAGACTGGCTGAGGATGTGCTGGAGCAGGGATAGTGACTGCTGCTATTGACCTTTGAACATACTGGGGCCTACCCCTGTTGGTGTGAATGGCATTGGTCTCGCCAGTTCTTCTCGGGCCTGCAAAAAGCTTTCTTGTACTACTGGACGAGCTTGCACCGTTATCAGAGATCTTACCCATTTTTAACAGGCTTTCAATTCTCTCCCCAGCTATAACAACATCTGCGAAGCTGGTGGAAGAGAAAGCAGCCAACCTGTCAATATACGTTCCCTGGAGAGTGTTCATAAACATGTCTGCCATTTCTCTCTCAGACATTGGTGGTTGAACGGCAGCAGCCAATTGCCTCCATCTCTGGGCATATTCTCGGAAACTCTCCCTCGAAGACTGTGACATTCCCATCAGGAGAGTCCTGTTGGGTGCCATGTCTAGATTATACTGATACTGTCTGATGAAGGCCTCTGCCAGGTCCTTCCAGCATCTAATTGTTGCCCTTGTCAGATGGGAATACCACTCCCTCGAAGCTCCAGTTAAGCTATCTTCAAAATAGAACATCCACAATTTCTCATCCATTGTATAGGCCTTCAGCCTTCCCAGAAATGATTGCAAATGAGTCCGGGGGCATGAAGTCCCATTATACTTTTCGAAACAAGGAGGCTTGAACTTATGGGGGATCCTGACCCCGTCTACCAAACCCATGTCCATGACGTCGAAGCCCAAAGAATTTTGAGACTCCAGTGATCTCAACTTCTCAGCTATTTCCTCCAATCGTCTATCATAAGTTTCCTCTCCAGCACCCATTACTGTAAATTGGTCCTCCTGAGGATCTTCTTGAAGTACCCTGGCTGCAGTGGCTGTCCCTTGAATATTGACTGGGATGTTGGCCTCTGGATGGAGATGGGGTCCAAAAACCGGGGGATTGACATGAGGTTGGACCCTCTCGTTGTTACTTGTGCCAGCAGTCCCCACATGGGGCTCCTCTTGATTCCTTCCTTCTACCAAAGCTCTGAGCCTCTCCTGGCTTTGAGCTAAGTTGTTCATCACTTCCATGAATTGTGTTATCTGGGTTCTCATCTCCAGCCTTTCGTTGGTCATCTGGTTTCTGACCTCCGTCAGGTTCTGCTGCATTTGATCCATCTGGATTCCCGGAAGGTTGTTTCTAGTTGGGTACCTGTGTGGCCTGTTGAGAGGAAATACCCGGCGGCGAGCAATAATTCCTGAGATTCACAACAGAGGTTAGTAACAACAAAACAAAAACCTACAAAACAAACAAAAGGGTTAGCATGCAATGCAGTTATGCTTATTTGCTCTCAAGGTATCCGGTTTGGCATTCAGTTTTGACCCTTCCAGACCCTTGAAGATGATGCTGTTGAAGTTGCTTTTGATGTGAACCCAGATAGAAACCAACACAAATATATTACAAAGGGTGAAATAATACAATTTGTTCATTTTACAACACAAGCCCTTAAAGGGGTCAAAATACATCACAAAAAGGTAAAAGTACATAGAATAGGAACAACAACAAGCAAATGATCAAACTCCAAGGCCAAACTCATCCTCACGAACTTCCTTAAGAAGTGCTTCGGTCACAGGATCAGCCGGACGTTCCGTGAGACCTCTGATGAGAAGGTTTCTTGTTGCAACAGCTGCAGTCAACTTCTTGTTCCGACTTTGGTCCTTAGACCTCTTCGCTCCAGCTCTGATTTCTAGCTCTGATATTTCCTTCTGGGCTGCTGCCAGGGCTTTTTCCATCTGCTCCATCTTGTCCTGGACTCTCTTGTCTTCTAGAGTACGGGCCTCAGTGATCCGGACCCACCTGGCCTGACTCTCCTTCAGGTACAAGTCTGTCCTTGCTCTCTGGAACTGGGCTTCTTTACAAGCATTCTTCAGAATCTGCTCACCAGCTTTAGACTTGTTGATATAATCTCCAGACTTCTCAATTTTAGTCAAGTGTTCCACCCTCAATTTCTCCAATCTCTCAATCTCCCTCACACCTTCACTCCTCTCCCGGAGGGTCTTCTGCAAAGCCTGGGTTAACTTCTCATTTCTTTCCTTCAAGCTCTCAAACTCTTCCAAACTGATAGTGGCAGGGGGTGGTGCTGAAGATGACTCAGGCATGTCTTCTATGGTGAAAGGCATTCCAGAGAAATGGGCCCTAGCATGGGACCACTCATAATATTGGGCTGATGCCACGTTATTGCACTTCCCCAGCATGGTGATTCCCTTGGTTTGAACATGATCCCAGGCCCAGGCAGCCTGCCTAACAGTTGCCAGACTAATCTTGTTCTCACAGTAGAGGGTCTCAACCAAGTCCTGCTCCCTGGGAGTATGGACCAGTGCATAGCCTAATTGCCTCCTGAATAGCAGAGGGTTGTAATTGATACTTCCCTTGACCCCTATTAAAGGCACATTGGGAAAGTGCCCACAGCTTGTAATGATTTCTCTGCCCTTGGTGCTCTGAGTACACCATCTGATATCTGCTGAAGTGAGAGTAGTGAGCCTCTTAGCCCAGTTGCTTTGCTGATGAGGATTTAGAAATGCATCTGTCCTGGGTAGATGCTTAAGAAGCCAAGCATGGAATAATGGAGCACAACACCTCACTAGCCTTCCCCTCTGCTTCTCATTCTTCTGATGTACTGAGTAATAGAGATCTCCTAGCAAAGTTGGCACTGGGTTCTTCAGGATGAACAAATGGATTGCATTCTTGCTGATGAATCGAGGCTCATCTGCAAACAACACAATTCCATATACACTTAAGGCCAACAGAGCACAAACAGCTCTCCACTCCCCCAGGGAAGCCTTCAGACTAGCTTGAGAAATCAGGAAGTCAAGATGAAAACCAGGGATCCCAGCTTTAGAGGTCATATGCTGCTCAATCAAAGCAGGTTCCAGGTGCAGAGCTTTTGCCACCTCTCCATTGCTGGGAAAGACCATTTCAGGGTTGAAAGGTATTTCCCTCTTGATAGGCAAACCAATCAAAGATGAGTATTCTTCTAAAAGAGGCCCCATCTGAAAGTCTTGAAAGGTGAAACATCTCAATGGGGGATCATAAAACTGAATGCAGGTGTGGATGAGGCTCCTCTGTGAAGGGTCCAGATCCATAACCATGTCCAGTATATCTCCAAAACTCTCCCTGAACAAGGGTATGTGATCTGGAGTGATCAGGGTTTGGATCCTCCTGATGTCTGATAAGTCTGGTTGGAAGAAATGATAGGTGATGTTGCTTTTCTTTGGAGCCATGATGCTGAAGACTGAGTAGAGTGCTGATGAAGATGCTGAGGAGTGGGCCACTGGCTGGCTAGTGTAAGTAACCGAAGTATATGGTTGACAAGCTGAAGCCAGTACTGGTGGAGATAGGTCAATAATGCAGATGGGGTCAAAACCAAAACCAGATGAGAATGGATACCCTGAAACACAAATAAGCAAATGTTAATATGATGCAATGAGTATGTATGCAAATGAAATGCAAGGGTTTGTGACTGAGCTGGATCTGATTAACTGCCTTGATATAGATCCATGTGTTTAAGAATTCCAGATGGAGGCCTAAAAATCCAGTAACCAGGGTGGGGGACTCAAATAAAGAGCCACAAGTCCAAGGTTTTAGAATCACAAGAACTGTCCAACATGGAGTATTCTTAACAAAGTCAAAGTAACAGGGTATTCTGAGGTCAAGGTACCTGCAAACCTGTAAACAGCCCAACCCCCTCACAGGTGGTGATCTAGAACAAGGATCCTCAGACTTGGATCAGTTATGAGAAGTGTAAACACTTCTAACCCGGAGGTACAGTGTTTACAATAACCATAACAATTCCTCCTCTAATTCACCTCAGTTTCTGAAGGTCAATACTAAAAGGTCATCCAGACTTAGCAGGCTTCCCAGATAGCCCTAGCATTGCAGGAAATCTGCAACACAGAGTTCTCAAGAAGAAACCCATATCTGAACCGTGTTTCATATTCCCGCACCAGACCGAAATGGAATGGGAAAGAATATGATTCACTCTAGCCTAGGTGTCACTCAGGTCCCAGGTATAGGACCTTAACTCTCAATGAATTACCCTCCCACCAAGGCAAACAACAGATCCAGCCAGCAACAATGACAGTATGATATAAATGCAGTAAAGAAAGCAGTAAAGTAACTGTACATAAAGCAAAATGAATGCAAATATACAAACACAGATAACACATAACACCCCAATAAACACAAATCAATCAAACGCTAGGAGGAACCCACAAAAAGAACCAGAAGCCCTGGTTGCAGTATAAGGGTCCCCAGCAGAGTCGCCAAGCTGTTGCTCCCGACAAATGAAAATGGATCATATGAAGGTACATACGCGAACGGTCGGCGAGAGGGACAATGAGAACACACAGCCGTGAACTCACTGGAGATGAAAAGAGTCGCCAGCTAGGCATTTTTATCCCGGAGGAAAGGTAATGCTGCATAGACCTAGAAAGATACGGATAAGACGGTTTGCGAACCAGAGAGACTGAGAAAGGGGGTTGGTTACAACCTGGGAAGGTATTAGCACCCAGATTGTCCGCCGTACTCGACGGGATCCACGCTTAAAAGATTTGTGTTTTAAAGGGGTAGTGTTAGTGCAATCTGTGTATACAAGAGCTGGAAAAAATGTACAGGTGTCAGTGTAAGAAATGTGATGTGTATAAATGTACAGTGTCAGTGTAAGAACAGAGTGAAATGCTCAAGAACATGAGGCTTAAAAGAATAATGCTAGAAAGAGGGGGAATGTACAGAGACTTTTGTTCGATAACTGTTAAGTTATGCCTACGTATCCTCTCGTGCAATGAGGAAGTCAGAACACCGTAGTTCGACCCAAAGAGACTGAAAGGTGAATTGACTTGTGAACTGCTTGCTTGTCAATGCTCAAGTGTATGACCTGTCTGGCTCAGGTGCTTACCGTCTTGCATTTGACGGGAGAAGCGAGTTCTCGTTTATGAGTGAATGAGATGAGAAAAGAATCCCGAAGGAGACGATTATTGTTTGTTTTTGAGTTTTCAGTCTTTTATTGCTTTTGAAAGTTTGTCATAAGTTAATGAGCTTAAGCCTAAACCAATGGGTTAGTAAACTCATCACATCTTCCCTCTGATTAGGGGGAATGAGAATACCTTAAGTGTGAAGTCAGATTCTCACACTTAATCACCTTTGGTGTAGGATTAAGATCATTAACCTACTTATGATTATTTAGATGTTTTTGTGGTTTTTGTTTAGTGTTGAGTAATGAGGTTAAGCCATAATCATGGATTAAACAGACCCATTACACCATCCTAAAAGAAGGATGATAGATGAGAATGTTTAAGCTGAGGAAAGCTCCTCAACTTAACCCATGATTAGGGATTAAACCCATGACAAAACAAGCCTTTGATTAAGTGGATTTTATTTAATGATATGATGATGAAGTGATTTTTATTGTTTGTAAGACAACTTGAGGGGGACTTGTCCATTAACACTAGGGTTAGTCCTTCTTAACCACTTAAGGAAGAATTAGAACCCTAATGCAAGGCCCAAGTTACAAGTGTGATGTCTTGATAGTTATTAAGTGAATTGATTAAGAGAGTTAAAAACATTAAGGGTTCAAGACTTAGGATTAAAGTTATACACTCCATCCTAAGAGAAGGATGCAGGCATAAGCTTAATCACAAAGTCTTAAAGCCTTTAGGGTTTAGTCCCTGATTATGAGATGAGAAGAGAAGACTCAAAGAGAGACACAAAGGTAAAACTATGAGGGGAGACTAATCAAAACCCTAATTCATTGTCATGCTTGGATGATCCTAAGGTTTGTGAGGTTAAACAAGAACAATCTTCAGAGGAGCCACCAGGAAGCAGATGAACAAGAGCAAGAGAAGCAAAGTGACTTGCTTCATTCAAGAAGACAAGTCACTTGAATAAAGAAAGTGGGAGGAACAAGAATGAGCAAGCTCAAACTCAAACACAAACATAAATGCAGCAATGGATGCAAGAGAGATGAAAAGAAAAGTTATGAGAAGTGAAGGCAAATTCACTTCCCAAGTTTACTTACCACCTGAAATGTTAGAAAGAAATGCAATGCAATGCTAAATGAAATGAAATGGTATGATGATAGACCAAACCAAAAGCATGTTGATGATGAAAATGATGCTATGAGATGCTGCAAACATGAGGCAAGGCATGGGGATACTCATACAAGATTATGAATGCAAATGATGCAAGTTAAGGAGCATGAACAAGCATGGAAAGTTATGAATCATACAAGACAAATGACATGGCAAACATGTAATGCAATGGTCAAACATGCTTTCTATATGTCTTAAGATGTCAAATGAAACACAAGAATGTATAAAATGCAAAGACAAGTCATGTTATGCAAGAGAATGCAAGAAGGATGCAAGAGGAAGCCCAAATTAGGGTTCATGAATCAAACATCAAACAAAAACCCAAAACAGAAGCAAACCTTAAGATAAAAAATGGAAAATGCTACTCAAAGGAACCCTAAACCTATAATGAACCACTGCCCAAAGGGGAGCTCTCAACTCTCAACCAAACTCAAGATATGATTTTTACAAGTTATTAGGGTTTTTTAGGGTTCTTAACAAAATAAATGCCAAACAAATAGAAAATGCAAGATCAAATCATGGCCATTTTATCCTATAAACTACATGCTAAACATAAAACAATGCAAGAAGAATCAATGTCTCAACCTTCTCCAACAGGCAGAAATGATTTTTGGAACTTATGATCAAAATAATGCACAAAATATGATTTAATTCAATGAAAAATTCTTAAAGTGCATCAAGATCAAAAAAGAAATTTGGTTTGAAGGTTGGACAATGTTTCTAAATGTCTTAGAACATTTCATGAATTTTTTTGTAATTTTTAAATACCTAGAAGTATTTTTAATTAATTAATTTCCATTAATCAATTAAAAATAATCTTTTAAATATTTAAAAATACTTTTTTAATGATGAAAAATAAAATAAAAATATTTTTGTGTCATAAAAATTATTAAAACTCAGAGGAAAAAGTTTCATAATTTTTATGTATTTTTTGCTATTTTAAAATAATTATGCAAGTTAATTGAAATAAAATGAATTAAAAATCAAATAAAATAAAAGTATGCAGCATGGAAGGCCAGGATTCAATCTGGAAATGAGAGGGTTGACTGCGCGCCAGATCCAATGGGCCTCATTCAAACTGGGCTAAACTTAATTAATTAAATAAATTAAACCTAATTAAGTTAATGACAAGATCTTGGCCATTGGATGCGCGCGGGAAAAGACCTGGTCAACTCATCCAACGCCTGAAATTCAAACCTGAAGCCCTAACCCTAATTACCCATTAATGACTTTCAGGTCACCGGAGACGAGCTCCGGTCGTCTTCTCCGGTGACCTTCTCCCCTGAAAACTTCCAAATCCTTCCCTAGGTCACTAAAATGAAATCTAAAACCATGGAAATGTTCTTCAACCTCTCACGAATCAAACCCCTCTCTCAAAACAAATTTATTCTTCCTAAACAAACTGAATCGAAGAGAAAAAGTTCTAGGGCACGCAGGTTTCAGAGACAAATTAAACTCTCAAATCAAAGCCATTTTCAAAACCAAAGACATATTCATGATCAGGACAACACAAAGAACAAGTTTGTAACAAGAAAAATGATTTCTGGAAAAATAATTTTCAAGCTACCTGAGATTTGAAGCTTTCAGTTTGAAGACTTTTTGGCCACTTCCTTCAGTGCAAACTACTCCACTTGGTCCCCAGAAGATGTTTGAATGCTCAAAGAGAATTTAAGTTGGCTGGATAGTGAGTTTCGAAAGCTCCTGCTTCAGCTCAGTCAGAAATGGCAATGGAGTTTCTGGAGGTTTCAGGTCATGGTGATGGGTTCTATGTGATCCTGAGGGTGAATGGAGAAGCTTTACAAAGTTTGTTTGACTGTTTGTGAGCTAGGATGAGAGTTTCGAATGAAACTGCAAGCTGGTGTCAAAGTGGTGCAGAGATGTTGTAGCTTGTTTAAGGCTTGGTTCTTGGTTGCTTTGGGCTCAATGAGACATGGTGAGATGATTGGTAAAGATGGTTTGGGTGTATGTGAGCTGGGCAGAGAGTTTCGAAGGCAAAAGCAAAAATGGAGTGTTCTTGTGTTTGTGTGTGTATGAGGATGTTTCAGGCTGGCTTAGTACATGAAATGGCTTGCAAATTGTCCACATAACTCTCTCTCATTGGTCAGTTGATTGGACATGTGCTTTATTGATTGGTAAGTTGCCTTTTGCAAAAAGTCAAAAATTGTGTAAGAGAGGCATGGTGAAGTGCTAGCTTGGTACAAAGCCTAGGGGCTGCGCAGCATGGTGTGTGTATGAAGCTAGCTTGGTTCAGCAGCCAATGCCTCAAGTTGGTGAGATGTGATCATGAGTTTTGCAACTTGTGGCCTTTTTGAAATCTCATGAAAAATGCCTTGTTACATGAACTAAACACATGTGATCTTTGGTTCAAATCTGATTTTGGGCCTTAGAGAATGTTTATGTGCTGGTTTGAAATGAATTAGAAGTTGCAATTTGACTTAGCACATGATTTTGCAATTTTCACACTTGGTGCATATCTTGAAAATAAGTGATTTTTGCCAACTTTGCATTGCCATAACTTTTGATCCAAGAAGAGTTTGATCATGTTCTTGTACTTTTTGAAAAGGGAAAGATGAGATCTACAACTTTCATGACCAAAGTTTTTCCATTTGAAGCATTTTTGGATCAAGAATCATGGCTTGAAAAATGACCTAAAATGATGCATTCTTGAAAAGTCAACTATGCCCAAAAAGTCAACATTTGCAAAAACCCTAAATTCTTGATTTCTATGAACTTCAACCTTCTTCCATGATCAAATAAAGATCATATACACTCAAAATGATGAAGATCACCCATTGGTTGGGTCATTGGGGGCCTCAGATGCCCTGATTTTACACTGACTTGTCTGAAAAGTCAACCCTTGATCAGATGACTTCCCCATGGAATTTCTTCAAGAAAATTGATATGCATACTCCCTATACCATATAGAGACCAATGGAAACAAGAATGACCAAAGAATTTGGAGTTATGGCCTCTGAAACCAAAACCCTAATTTTAGGTCAACTGTGTAGTTCATCCTGGCTCTGCATCCACTCAAACCCTAGTTCTTGTGATTCCTCTGCAATTTTGACTTTGAGGAGATGAAATATGATATAAGAGCACACATGGACCCCTTTGAGGTGATTGGTTGTCTTTGAAGTGGCTCAAGAGGCTCCTGGATTGCTCAGATCACAAACCCTAGATGCAGATGACTTAGAATCTATGTAGTGAATCAAAAATGAGATATGAGATGATATGTTTGGGTTTATGCATATGAAATGATCACAAGCCATGGTGTGAATGGGTGAGGGCAAATTTGGGGTGTTTACACCGGTTAACCAGTTTCAAAACAGCGTAAGTTATTCAAAATCAGCTTGCGTTAACTGGATAACCAATTGGTTAACCGTGGTTAACCGGTTGACACAAGTCAGAATGGTGTTTTGGCTTGTTTCAAGCCCCTTTTTTGTTCCTCTTTCTTCTTCTTCTTCCTCTTTTTTATTTTTACCTTGGGAAGCACTTTTGGGAGTGATTTCTCTTTAATTTCAATGAACTTTTGGTGTAGATTAGAGTAGTTAATGTTCATTAATTCAAAACTATCTTTAAGTGGACTATTCAATTCATTTAAGGTACTTTGCATTAGTGATACATTTTCATGCTTGAATCCACCAAGAAGAGTGATTGAACTTAAGGATGGAAGAATACCATAAGTGCGGCTCAATTTGGTATTCACCTTTAGTTTTGTGCGGTATCGCGTCTGGATAATGATTTACATATCGTTTATCTCGCATGCATTAGCACTAACATTATGCACCTTAGTTGGTGGTGGTCGGCCTCATTTGTAGTGTAATTACTTCGTAAATTAGTCGGCAATTGCTTAACATAGACCTAAATGTGTCCCAACTTCGGAATAAAAATCTAATTGGGTACATGCACTTTCGTGGACCGGATCTCTTGTTGATTGCGTAATCCCATAGTGGTTAATCATATTGCATTAAGAATCGAGACTTATGAATGTTTGACGCGTAGGTGCTTTGAGTCTCCCAATTTCCTTTCAAATTTCATTGAATTCTGTTCGGTTTGCCTTGATTGAACACTATAGTGTAAGATGCTAAGCGGATTCGGTTGCCTTTCGAGTTTGGTTACTTTTTTTTGGGTTGTGGTTGATTAAGTTCACCATACCATTATTATGTAAATATTATTATGCTATTATTACTATTAATATTTTAGATTCTTGCACTTTAATTTCTTTTTGTTACTAACATTTAATTTGTTGCACTTTTATTGCCTTTATTCTATTTTGCTTTATTCATCCATATCATGTTTATTATTTGTTCTTATTATTTTAATTGTTGATTTTCCTTTTGTCCATTTGGATACCAAAAAAAAACATTAATAAAGGGTTAAACTTCTAAAAAACTTGTTACTTTAATTTGTGGACTTTTGGCTACTATCCTTGGCATTGGAATGGAGATTTTGGACTTAGATTTTAAGATCCCTTCCCCTTACTTTGATCTTCATGAAGTTGGATTTAGCCTTTATTTGGCCATTTGCTAGCTTAAAAGGATGGAACTCTTATGCTCATAATTTGGAATGTCATCAAGTTTGGTTAGATCTTTCTTCCCTTATCTCTTTATTTTCTTTTTTAGGATAGTCCCTCCATCTCCTCCCATTCTTCAATTTTCAAAACCTTCCCCCTTTTTCAAAGGATTCCTTCTTTTTTAAATCATCACCTCTTTAATAAACAAAAACAAACCTTGACTTTTGTCAAGTGGCTTTTACTCTTTTTCTTTTTTCTTTTAAAATCAATAAATCTAATCATGTTGACCTTAATTCAAAATATAAAAAAAGAATCAAACTCATCCAATTTATTTTGTGCCTTTGTTTACTTTTGTTTATTTTCTTTTAAAGAGTGTCGATTATGAGTAATTATTCTTTAGTTGGGTGCAAGTCTCTCAATCTCCATGGTTGTAATTTGATGTAATTGAGTCTTTTGTCATTTGTGGGGGTTTAGTGGCATACTCGTTGATTTTATCCGAGTTGGCGCCCTCCCCATAATGATGTATGAGTCCATGTCGTCATTCTCATGGTAGTTTGTTTGGCCATCCACTTGAAGATGACAAATTCTCTTCACTTAATAAAATGAATCATAACCCACCCTTTTCACTATTTGTACCACGAACTACGGGGTTTTGATCTTGCATTTCACTTTGTGGGTACGTAGGCATGAGGTGGTAAACCTCTCCAAACACAAAAATATTAAAAAATAATTCATTCTCTCACCCATCCACTCTTATTTTTACAAACCATTTTCAAACCAAAAGCATTAAATTTTTCAAAGGGCTCCCGTGGAGTACCACGGACATTTTGGGTGCGTAAAACCTTCCCATTTTGTAACTTATCCCCTTACTTGTTTCTCTGTTATGTTTCTTTAGCTTTTTGCTTTTAGATTCATTAGGATTTATTCGCTCTTTTTTCCCTTTCCTTTTGGAATAAAATAAAAGCGCGGTGGTGACTCTATTTACTTTGAGTTAAGTTAACCAATAGCTTACACTCATGTTTTTACCGCTACAACTTTATATTACGCTCTCATTTCCTGGTTATGGATCACTCGATACCATTTCCTTAGTAGATCGCTTGATCTTGTCTGAGTTGTAAATCGCTTGATGTTACTCCTCGTGGTTTGAGTCGTAAATCGCTTGATATTACGTTCTCGTTTTCCTGGTTATGGATCGCTCAATACCATTTCCTTAGCATATCCCTTGATCTTGTCCGAGTTGTAAATCAGATGATGTTACTCCTCGTTTGTTTGGGTCATAAATCGCTTTATATTACATTCTTATTTCCTAGTTATGGATCACTCGATACCATTTCCTTAGCATATCGCTTGATCTTGTCCGAGTTGTAAACCTCTTGATGTTACTCCTCGTGGTTTGAGTCGTAAATCGCTTGATATTACGTTCTCGATTTCCTGGTTATGGATTGCTCGATACCATTTCCTTAGCAGATCGCTTGATCTTGTCCGAGTTGTAAATCGCTTGATATTACTCCTCGTTGTCTGAGTTGTGTTCATTTTCCTGGTTATGGATCGCTCGATACCATTTCCTTTGCAGATCGCTTGATCTTGTCCGAGTTGTAAATCACTTGATATTACTCCTCGTTTGTTTGAGTCGTAAATCGCTTGATATTACGTTATTGTTTCCTGGTTATGGATCGCTCGATGCCATTTCCTTAGCAGATCACTTGATCTTATTCAACACTCGGACGTGTTGAAGAGGTTTGAAGTCCTGACGGTGGAATTAAAGGTCAAAATGTTTACTGGTCCTGGCGTAATAGGTTTATCCGAAGGAGGTTCGTCTGTCTCAAGTCATATATTTTTGTAAAAATGTATGAAGAGGGCTCGTATGTCCATTTCCTAGCGTAACATGGTTGCTTGAAGAGGGCTTGTATGACCAATTCCTGACGTAACAGGTTTGCTCGAAGAAGACTCATCTGTCTAGGTTTTCTTATCCGGCGTAACAATTCAATTTGGAAGGAGCTCGTCTGCTTTGTCCTCACTTCAGACATCCAAAGCGTCATTTGGTTGGGTTTATTTCCCATTCTTGAATTCTCCAGTAGAGTGAAAATTTTAGGTCTTATTGGTATTCAACCACAGTTTATCATGAACAGTCGATAGTCGTGCTACCGTCCTTTTCAGATTAACAGTTGCTTGAATAGGGGCATCTGTAACACCCCAAATTTTCCCTCTTCTATATAGCATCATCATCATATCCTAATCATCATAAGCATGTCTTGTCCTTGGCATCTCGCATAGAAAAATGAAGCATAACACTCACATGTTCTAGCATAAGGCATATGATCAACCATCCGGGAAATTCGAAGCACTAAAAGGCAAAAATCAAGAGCATGGTGACCTGGGAAGAAGCTCATAGGACCTTTTATACCAGCTTTGTATCATGTTCAAATTCCTAAAAGGATTGAAGATCCAAAACAGATCAAAACGGTTGGCGTCAGGTTATTATGGAAGTTTCCCACCAAAAGGAGGGAGAACTCAAAATTCATTGGCGTTAACCGGTTAACGCTTTGGTTAACCGGTTAACGGCTGTGAATTTTGAATTCCAGCAGCAAAATTCAGCATGTGTTTTTGGCTCCAATTTTCATTTTTCTGATTTTTATTCATTTTGAATTATGGAGAAGGATCTAGATCATTTTCCAAGCTTAATTCCTAGGCTAGGTCCTAATAACTTTCTAAGCCATTTCCAAACCATTTCCAAACCATATTTTTTGGATCCCAAGCCAAAATTTTTGGCCCTAAACCTAAACCATATTTATTCCATTTCCCTTCAAGCCAAGAGGAAAGCTCTCTCATAATTTACTTTTCATTTTCTAAATTTTGATCTCTCTCACCATTGTCTCATTTTTTTCTCTCAATTTTCCAAATCATTCAAAGTTCCTCTTTGAAGATCACAAGACTTTTCCTTAAAGCTTGTAGATCTTGGAACTAGACCTCCATCCATAGCTTCTTTGCATCAATTTGCTAGTTTCTCTACTTGGTTCAGATCTGGTTTGGAGATTAGAAGTACTTTTGGAGCCAAAATTCTGCATCAAGATCCTTTGCTTGCATTTATTTTGCATGATGTATGAAGATTAGCACCGGATCTTCGAAGTTTTCCGCGCATTTCCTCATTTCCAGCTCAAACAACAATTACCAAAGCATACCTCGACTTTGTAGGTTGGTTAAATTCAGATCTAGCTCTGTTTTTTTTAGCTTATTTGCATGTTTATGCTTAGATCCACCATGTGCTTGTGTATTTTCTTGTTTTGCTTGAATTGAGTGGTTGATTTGCGATCGGATCTATGTGTTAATGTTCATGAGCTTAATGAAGTGTGATTAATGTGAAATGATCCATTTATTTCATGCTTCATTGATTGCTGGACTGGTGTGGAATTATTTGGATAAGCTGGATTTGAGCTGATTTTCTGCAGGTTCTTATTACTGTTTTCACAGTGTTAACCGGTTAACGCTTTGGTTAACCGGTTAACGTACCTTTTTCTATGTTGTTTTTCTGCAGGTTTGAACTGGTTAACCGGTTAACGCTTTGGTTAACCGGTTAACACTGATGCAGAATGTCATTTTGGAGCTGTTTTGAGCTTGTTTGATCCCCTTGCTTGTATTAATTGCCATGGATCATTACATGATCATTGAATATGTTACTTAGGGGTGTTTTGCTTGCTGGTTGATGTATGCTTTCATGTTCTCGACGCGTAAGTCATGTATTTGCAAAGCTTGGCATGTTGTTTGATCTTTGTTGATTTGAACTTTGAGCATGCTAATTCCATGATTGTGTTGATCAATTTGCTGGAATTTTGCTAACATTTCAGGGGCTCATGGTAAGAGAAGTGTGGATGTTTATCCACATTTCAACTCTTCATCTTTTCTTTTTCAGTTTCTTATGCTTTGTGAGTTTTGATGTGCCTTATGCCATCATGTGATTCAATTCTTATATTTCCCCTCTAGGAGAAACTTATCTCCTTTAGTGGAGTAAGTTGCTCTCTAGATTTCTTATCCTCTTCTTTCCTTCTCTTGTGGTTCTTCTTTTCTCTTAGATAGTTGAAACCTCACTAACCTTAGGACCACATTTGCATGCTAATATTAGGATTAGTCATTCCCATTAGACTTTTACCTTTGCTCCTTTGGTTCTCTTTCTCTTCTCATCTCAAAACAATAGCATAAAAAAATTAATAAAGAAAGAAGTGACTTCTTGTGTAATAGCCTTATTTCATGGGGCATATGTATTCATTCCATCTCAGAATAGTGCATTTGTCTAGCATGATGCACAAGTCGGATCATGAGGTCATCTTCATCAAGAGAAATCCTAAAAAATACTTCTTCATCTTAATCACTAAAACATCTAATAAATTCAACAACTCAATGAAATTAGGCGCTCGCCCTTGGAAACAAGCCTTGGATAAATTCTCCTTACTTGGTGTGCTTGTTCTATTATTCCATCTTGGAATGTAGTAGCAAGTACACGTTCCATGGAAAAGAGATTGAATTCATTATATTGTGCCATACTCTTAAAGTCTCATAAAAAACACAAACAAACAATAAGCGTCTCTCCTTCGGGACTTCTCTTCTCATCACCTTCACTCTCATTGTGCAAACTTGCTCCTACTTGTCATTTTGCAAGACGGTAACACACTCACCGTCTGAGCCTGCAACACCTGAGCATTGACATAGGCAGTTCAAGCCTTAATTCATAAGCAATCTTTTCCACCCCTAGTTAGGGGAACTACGACGTCTCTGATCCTCATGTCCAGATGAGGTACGTAGGCAGCAGGGTAGGGCCCGTCCGAGCACACTCTTTTATTTTCCCTACATTTTCCCATTTCTTTTCTTTTCTTTTCCAGTTCTAGTCCTTCTTTTTGCAGCAACTTTCATTTCTTCACCCTTTGAAACATTTTCTTTGCAAGCATGGATCCCGTCGGGTACGGCGGATGATCTAGGGTGCTAAAACCTTCCCAGGTCGTAACCGACTCCCGAACCCAGTTTCATTGGTTCACAGGACCTTTGTCCTTCCTTTTCTTTTCTTCTGGTTTGTGCAGCATTACCATTCCCGTTCCTTCGGGATAAAAATGCCTGGCTGGCGACTCAACCTCTTTCCGCGCCACTTTCGCGTTTGTACCAGGATGAAAATCCAGGGAACGACAATGGGGTTTTATATCACATTCAGAGTAGGAGAGAAATTAATCGCTTTGGACTCTATTAAATCCTGAACAACCTGCTTCAGGGCTTTGCAGTTTCTGTAGTGTGACCCGGGGCTCCGGAATGGAATTCACACCGGGCGTTCGTATGATAACCTTCAGGAATTTGCCCCGGCCTCGGAGGTTGTAAAGTTATGAGCTGGACCATTTGGAGTGTAAACACCCCAAATTTTCCCTCACTTTTTCTCACACCATGGCTTATGAACTTTTCATATTGCATTTGCATAAGCATATCATTACATCTCACATTGCATAAACAATTTCATCAAATCATTGCATGACTGCACAATTAGGGTTTGTGAACAGGGGAATCCAAGAAGTGATCTGAGCTATCTCAAAGGCCTTGAATCTTGTCAAGAAGGTCCATGTGTGTTCTATGATCATAATATGCTCCCCAAGGTTCATTAAAGTAAAAATATCACAAAGCATTGCAAAGGCATAGAGGCAGACTGAAGATTTCCTACACAGATGACCTAAAATTAGGGTTTTGGGTTTGAGGCCCTTAACCTCAAATTTTTTGGTCATTCTTGATTCTAATGGTCTTAATATGTTATAAGGAGCATGTGTACCAAATTTGATGAATAAATTCATTGTGGAAGTCATCTGATCAACAGGTAACTTATTGTGCAAGAAAAGTCAGAATCAGGGCATCTGAGGCCACCACCGACGGTACCAAAGGGTCATCTTCATCATTTTGAGGTTATATGATCTTTATTTGATCTTATAAGTGGTTATAAGTTCACAATAATTAAGAATTTCAAGCCATTTGCAAACTTTCCATTTTTGGACATGACTTGTAATGAAAACTTTCCATTTTGGGAAAGATTTTCAACCTCCTCTTTCTTGATCAAAAAGGCTTCAAATGAAAAATATTTAAACATGAAAGTTGTAGATTGGATCTTCCCATTTTCAAAAAAGTACAAGAAATCCTCTTGATTCATCCTAGAACTCAAGATATGATGTTTCAAAGTTGGGAAAAATCTTATAATTTTCAAGTATGTGCCAAAGAGGGATTTTTGCAAAACCAAGTTTTAAGACTTCTTGTGACCTCTAATTGATCTCTACACACCATAACATGATCACATAACTTGCCTTGACCAAATTTGTGCCATGGATCACAAGATTTCATGCCTAATCTTCATGAAATTTCCAAAGAGGGAAAATTGCAAAACATATGCAATCTTGCAATCCAAGCCATACAATTCATGAAACTCAATCCAAGGGCCCTCCATAAACTCAGCTGAAGCAAATCAAGCCATAGAATTACTCTTGTCCCAACCCATACTTATGGTACACATTCTTTGACTTTTTTTGCAAATAAAGCCATACAAATCAGCCTGAGAAACCACCAACTTTCTGACCAATCACAATGCTCTATAAACACATCATGGACCTCATTTCATACAACATACAAGCCTGAAACAACCTATACACTCAGAATCACAAATACTTGCAAAAACCTTCAAGTCTTTGAATCTCTCAACACAGCCATCAAAACTTCAAACTTATTCCACCATTCATCTCCATATCACTCATAGAACATATAACACCATTCACCATGGCCTGAAAGCTTCTCAAACCAAAACACGATTCCTGCACTATCAGAACTGAAACACACAAATCAAGCCATTTAGGCTCCATCCAAGCTTCTCAATAGCATCAGGGTGACCATTGGAGGTGATTTGCACAAGGGACAAGGCTAGAAAGCTCAAAACTGCAAAGCTTCATCTCAGGTAACCACCTTCAAACATTTTTCCATAACTCTCTTTTTAAGTTACAATATTAATCTACATGCTTCCCTGATCATGATGATGTCTTTACTTTTGAAAATGATTGAGAAATTAGTGTGTATGCTTGCTCTGAAATTTTTCCCGAAAAATTTGTTTGATTTGATTCATGAGTTTGATGCAATATAAATGGATTTTGTTGCTGGATTCGTGTTTAGGGTTGTTTAATGAGTGATTCTGGAGCTTTGGAGAGCTTGGGGTGGCCTAAGGAGTGATTTCAGGTGATGGTGTAGCCGGAGAAGACGACCGGAGCTTACCTCTGGTCGCCTGAGATTAGTTTGCCCTAATCCCATTAATTAGCCAGGTTTGAATTTAGACCCTTGGATCTCATGTTTACCGCGCGTGTGGACGGCCTAGATTGCTTCACTTAAACCCTAATCCATTTTAATTAATGTAATTAATTTAATTAAATCAGATTCAATATCAACCATTAGATCATGCGCCAATCCCATGTTTGAACCTGAGCCCCTGATTTGTCATGCTTAAAGTCACGCAGACTTTCCATCTGGACCATTGGATCTCTCAACTATCAATCACAGCCCTTCCTTTTGCATACTTTCATTTTTATTTTATTTTCTTTACATTTTATTTCATCTAATTATTAAAAATAGCAAAAACATTTTTAAAAATCTTATTTTCTGCATTTTCATTTTAAATATTATTAAAAACTCAAAAACATTTTTATTTTTAATTTTTGCATTAAAAATGTATTTTTAAATCATTTAAATGTATTATTTAATTAATTAATTAAAAATACATTTAGGTATTTAAAAATCACAAAAAAATCATGAAGCATTCTCATACATTTAGAACAATTTACAAACTCACCACACAAATTTCTTTTTAGTTTTGATCATGTTTTCACATTTTTATTTGAATTAGGGTTTATAAAAATCACATTTTTCTAACCCTAACTTTCAAAAATCATTTTTGATTAACCATGATGAGTTTGCATTTGGTTCTTTTCGCATTGTTTCATAATTTTCATCTAGTATCTAGGTTATTTAACTCATAATTTTGCATTGCATTTTCAAATTGTTTAGCATTTTTCATGAAGAACCACCCAAAAACCCTAGTTAACTTAGAAAATTCATAACTTTCTCTAGGTTTAACTTTAGACCTCCATCTTTTGGGAGTAATCATGTGTGTGTTTAGGGTTTGTTTGAGATCATTTTCAATTTTTTTATCATGATGTATGTGTAAACACCCCAAATTTGCCCTCACTTATTTCACAATTGCTTGTGATCATTTCATATGTATAAACTCAATCATAGCATTTCATACCACATTTTTAGTACACTGCATTGTTTCTAAGTCATCTGCATCTAGGGTTTGTGATATGATCTATCCAAGAGCCACTTGAGCCACTCCAAAGGTCATCAATCATTTCAAAGGGGTCCATGTGTGTTCAAGCATCATATTATATCCTCTCAAGGTCAAAGAAATCAAAGAATCACAAGAACTGAGAAAGGCATGGAAGCAGAGTCAGGTTTAACTACACAGATGACCTAGAATTAGGGTTTTGGTTTCAAAGGCCATAACTCCAATTTTTTTGGTCATTCTTGTTTCTATTGGTCTCTATATGGTATAGGGATCATGCATATCAATTTTCATGAAGAAATTCCATGGGGAAGGCATCTGACCAAGAGTTGACTTTTTGAGCAAGTCAGTGCAAAATTAGGGCATCTGAGGCCCTCAATGACCCAACCAAAGGGTGTTCTTCATCATTTTGATTGTGTATGATCTTTATTTGATCATAGAAGATGTTAGAAGTTCACAAAATTGAAGAATTTCAAGCCATTTGCAAAGTTGACTTTTTGGGAAAATGACTTGTAATGGAAAATTGCCATTTTTGGAAACTTTTTCTACCCTTGCTTTTTGATTCAAAAATGCTTCAAATGAGAAAACTTTGGTCATGAAAGTTGTAGAATGGATCATTCCCTTTTCAAAAAGTACAAGAACTCATTCTAATTCATTTTGGATCAAAAGTTATGGCTTGTCAAAGTTGGCCAAAATCACATAATTTGAAGTTTTCTACCAAAGGGGCATTTTGCAAAATGGTATGATCAAGTGTTCTAAAGGCTTCAAATGTGTACAAACTCTTAACATCATGGTCACATGACTTCTAAAGATCAGAATTGTCCCATAAATATTGCATTTTGATGCCTTGAATCTCATGAATTTTCAAAGTGGCCAAACTTGGGGAAATTTGCAAAACATCTCATAAACTTCATGCAACTTGCTGAATCATCTCAAATCAAATTCCATGGTTCTCCCTAAACTCATCTGAGCCAAGCCATGCCCCTATCTCATCCTGCCACTTGCCCATACCTCCAAGTACAACTTGCTTGACTTTTTGCAACTTGAGCCATACCAATCACAACAGTCCACACCAACTCCTCTGACCTCTCTAGTTGTGATAAGTGGACCAAAGACAGCATAACACACCACACACTCAAGCCTGAATCATATCATAAGCCATAGTTCCAAGTTTATGCTTCATATGCAACTTCTTTCGAAATTCATCATACAACCTTCAAACACACAAACAAACTTCTCAAAACATCTCACCATGATCCTCTGATCATTTCCCAACCATTGTTTTAGCCTGAAACCTCCCACATCACAAATACGATTTTCACACTCCCTTGGCCTGAGCTTCTGCCAACTCTCTCTAAAGGCCATATAAACTCTAGCTAAGGGTCAAAAGCTTCTAAGGAGGATCATTGGGACTTGTTTGAGCCAGAGAAGCAGCCAGAAAGCTCCTGGATTGAAAGCTCAACCTCAGGTAACATGATGAACAAATTTTCCAGAACCTTGTTTTCTTGTTAGAATGTTGTTCTACATGTTACCCTGATCATGGGGATCTATTTATTTTTGAAAATGAGCCAGAAACAAGCATGTTATGATGATCTGAAAGTTTGCCCGTAAAAATGTTTTTGCTTGATTCCTTTGATTCACGAAAAATAAATGTTGTTTGAGTTAGGGTTTATGTTTTGTGATGTTCATAGGTTGATTCTGGAGAGTTTTGTGAGGATTTGATGCATATTAAGAGAGATAGAGATTTTGGCCTGCCGGAGAAGATGACCGGAACATTGTTCCGGTCATCTGAAAGTGTTTAGAGTTTCTGATTAGGGCTTAATCATAATTAAGCAAGTTTGAATTCAGGTCGTCCAGATGCGCGCGCTAGTCTTTCCCTCCATTCCCAGTTTGAATCTCAGCTTCAGGATGCGCTGACTTTCCCATTAATTCAATTTTATTTTCATTTTATTTGATTTATTTTCTACATTTAATTTAAAATAGCAAAATACATTGAAAAATTCTGGAAATTTTTGTCAAGCATTTCACTAATTTTCAGAAACCAAAAATATTTTTATTTTTATTTTTTGCATAAAAAATTATTTTTAAATCATTTAAAAGTTTATTTTTAATTAGTTAATGAAAATTAATTAATTAAAAATACTTTTAGGTATTTAAAAATCACAAAAAAATTCATGTAACCTTTAAAAACATTTAGAAGCATTTTCCAACTCTCAAACCAAATTTATTTTTTGTTCTTGATACCTTTTGATAATTTTTCAATGGAATTAATTTCATTTCAAGGCAATATCTTGTTTCAAACTTCAAAATTTTATTTCTGCCTAACCATTGAGTGTTGGACAATGATTCTTTTTGCATTGCATCTTGCATAACATGTAGTTTATAGGATTAAATTGGCATGATTTGATTTTGCATTTTCAATTTGTTTGGCATTTTTCTTGACAAGGTACCTTAAAACCCTAGCAATCTTAGAAAATTCATAACTCTCAATAGGTTAAGAGTTGGATCCCCTCCTTTGGGCAGTGAGTTTGTATAGGTCTAGGGTTCCTTTGATTGCATTTTCAAATTTTTTTCATGTCATTTGCTTCTGGTTTTGGATTTTTGCTTTGTATGTTGCATATAAACCCTAATCCATGCCTTTCTTTGCATCCATCTTCCATTTGCTTGCATACCATGACTTGCCATGACATTTTATGTATTCATTTGATTCATAATACATCTTAGGACACATTAGAATCATGTTTGATCATTGCATCTTTCATTTGCCATGTTGTATGTCATTTGCATTTCATAACTTTTCATGAACATTCATGGTTCCAAGCATGCTTCTTTTGCATCCATATGTTTGTATGATCATTCTAATGCCTTGCCTCATGTTTGCATCATCTCTTAGCATCATTAAAATCATACTCATGCTTCTGGTTTTGGCTTGAATCATTGCATTGCATCTCATTTGCCTTGCATTCCATTCCTTTTACTAACTTTTCAGGTGGTAAGTTGTTTTGAGAAGTGAATTTGCCTTCACTTCTCAAAATCTCTTTTCATCCCTCTTATGCATAATTGCTGCATTTTATCTTGTGTTTTGGATTGAGCTTGCTCATTGTTGTTCATCTTACCTTCTCTCTCCAAGCAACTTGTCTTCTTAAGAGAAGCAGGTTGTTTTTCTTCTCTTTGCTCCTTTCATCTGCTTCCTTCCTGGTGGTTCCTCTGAAGACTTTCTTGCAAACCTCACAAACCCTAGGAACAACCAAGCATGATCACAATTAGGGTTTAATTAGTCCCCCCATTTAGTTTTACCTTTGTGTCATCATTGAGTCTTCTCTTCTCATCTCACAATCAGGGACTAAACCCTAAAGGTTCTAAGGCTTTGTGATTAAGCTTATGCCTGCATCCTTCTATTAGGATGGAGTGCATAACTTTAATCCTAAGTGTTAAACCCTTAATGTGTTTAAATCCTTTAATCAATTCACTTAATAATCATCAAGACATCAAGCTTGTAACTTGGGCCTTGCATTAGGGTTCTAATTCTTCCTTAATTGGTTAAGAAGGACTAACCCTAGTGTTAATGGACAAGTCCCCCTCAAGTTGTCTTACAAATCATAAAACTCACTTCTTCATCTTATCATTAACTAAAATCCACTTAATAAAGGCTTTGTTTTGTCATGAGGTTAATCCCTAATCATGGATTAAGTTGAGGAGCTTTCCTCAGCTTAAACATTCTCATCTATTATCCTTCTATTGGGATGGTGTAATGAGTCTGTTTAATCCCTGATTATGGCTTAGTCTCATTACTTAACACTAAACAAAAACAACAAAAACATCTAAATAATCACAAGTAGGATACTGATCTTAATCCTACACCATGGTGATTAAGTTTGAGATACTGACTTCACACTTAAGGTATTCTCATTACCCCTAATCAGAGGGAGGATGTGATGAGTTTACTAACCCATTGGTTTAGGCTTAAGCTCATTAATCTATCACAAACTTTCAAAAGGCAATAAAAGACTGAAAACTCAAAAACAAACAATAATCGTCTCCTCCGGGATTCTTTTCTCATCTCATTCACTCACAAACGAGAACTTGCTTCTTCCGTCTAATGAAAGACAGTTTGCACCTGAGCCAGACAGGTCATACACTTGAGCATAGACAAGTAAGAAATTCACAAGTCAATTCACCTTTCAGTCTCTTTGGGTCGAACTACGGTGTTCTGACTTCCTTATTGCACGAGAGGATACGTAGGCATAACTTAACAGTTATCGAACAAAAGTCTCTGTATATTCCCCCTCCTTCCAGCATTATTCTTTAAGCCTCATAGTCTTGAGCATTTCATTATTGTCCTTACACTGACACTTCTCTTATACACTTCGCACTTCTCTTACACTGACACCTGTACATCCTTTTCCAGCTCTTTGATACACAAATTGCACTGACACTACCCCTTTAAAACACAAATCTTTTAAGCGTGGATCCCGTCGAGTACGACGGACAATCTGAGTGCTAATACCTTCCCAAGTTGTAACCAACCCCCTTTCTCAGTCTCTCTGGTTTGCAACCGTCTTATCCATATCTTTCTTAGGTCTATGCAGCATTACCTTTCCTCCGGGATAAAAATGCCTAGCTGGCGACTCTTGTCTTTCTGAGTTCACTCCTGTGTGTTCTCATTCTCCTTTCACCGACCGTTCGCGTCTGTAACTTTCTTGGCCCGGTGGTAATTTGGCGGGAGCGACAGTATGCTTCTGTTTTGATCATGTGCATCTCATACATTCATGAAACCCTAATTTCTCATGTCCAGTTAGCTGAAGCTTTAAAGAAGACCCTTTTGGGAAAGGAATGATGGAAGTCTAGACATTGAGAGGTTAGAGAAGCTCCGAATCGAGCATATGACTAAGATTGAGAAGACAGGGGACTTCATCAGAAAAGCCTGAGCGGGAGAACTGGTATTGAAGAATGCATGCAAAGAAGCCAAGATTCAGAAGGCCAAAGTTGAACATTGTCTGGAAGAGAGTCAGGCTAGATGGATCAGTATCATTAAAGCTTGTTTGCAAGAAGATCAGAAGACACAGACTAAGATAGAGCAGCTTGAAGCCAATGAGAAGAAGAGTCAAGAAGCATTGTTAGCAATACATAAGGAAATCTCCGAGCTGAAACTCTGGGCGGGGTTGAAGAGATCAAAAAAACAAGACAAATACCAGAAGATGACAAGTGCCATTGCAACCAGAAACCTTCTCATCAGAACCATCACAGAGCATCCAATTGGACCAGTGACTGATGCTCTCCTGAAGGAAGTCAAGGAGGATGACTTTGGGCTGGATGTTTGATTTCTCTTTTACTTGTATTTTTATTTTGGTTATACTTTAATTCTCCATGGTGATTTTGTTTGTATTCTTGACTTTATTGTACTTTGAACCACCATGAGAACTTATTGTAATCATAAACTATGTTTTTTGGCATTTTCTAATGTTATGGTTTATGTGTTACCTGGATTTCCTCTTGGACTTTGTTCACTTCAGCATCTCCATCATTCCCAGAGGTCTGGAAGGTCAAAACCAAAGAACCAAACCAGATACCCTCTGAAGACAAATAGACATATTGCATTGCATGCTAACTTCATATTCTTTGTGTTGCAAGTGTTTTGTTGTTGTTTTCTCACTTTGCTGTTTGTTTAAGGAAATATTGCTCGCAGGCGGGTCTTTCCCGTCAATCGCATCCACAGATATCCAACCCGTAACAACCTCCGAGCTTACAAATGGATCAGTTACAGCAAGAACTGACAGATGTGAGGACTCAGATGACTGATGTGAGGACATAAGTGAGGACCCAGATGAATCAATTCATGGCTATAATGACTGGGTTGACACAGACCCAGGAAAGATTGGGGGAGTTAGTCGAGCGGCAAACTTCAGAAGATAACCATGCAGGTACTGGGGGTACAAGTAACAACGCGCGCGATCAGCCACAAACAAACCCACCTGAGTTTGGGCCCCACATCAACCCTGAATTCAATGTTATTGGAAACACCCATAGAAACAATGGAGATCGTGTTCTACGGGAAGATCCTCAGGACGAGCAGTTTACAGTGTTAGGTGTTGGGGCTGATGAAGTTAATGATCTTCGTCAGGACGAGATATCAGAGAAGTTAAAATCCCTTGAATCACAGAACTCTTTGGGATTTGATGTGATGGATATGGGCCTAGTTGAAGGAGTAAGGATTCCTCACAAGTTTAAGCCTCCATGCTTTGAGAAGTATAATGGTACCTCTTGTCCTTGTACCCATCTTCAATCTTTTCTGGGGAGATTGAAAGCTTATACCATGGATGTTCTACTTTGAAGATAGTTTAACCAGGGCATCCAGAGAGTGATATTCCCACATATCCAGAGCTACAGTCAGAAACTAGAAGGACTTAGTCGAGGCCTTTATACGCCAATATCAGTACAACCTGGATATGGCACCCAACATAACTCTGCTGATGGGCATGTATCAGTCCTAAAGAGAGAGTTTCCGGGAATATAACCAAAGGTGGAGACAACTTGCTGCTGCTATCCAACCACATATGTCTGAGCGAGAAATGGCTGACATGTTTATGAATACATTGCAAGGTACTTACCTTGACCGGCTTGCTGCTTTCTCCTCTTCCAGTTTTGCTGATGTGGTTATTGTAACAGCCCGGGCCCCTCGCAAGGCAATCCCAGCACTGCCACCTCACGATCTTCTCTTCTCTACTAGTGATGGGGGTAGAGAAGATCGTGAAGTGGCAGTGCCGGGATTGCCTTGCGAGGGGCCCGGGCTGTTACAGTTATAGTTGGTGAAAGAATTGAAAGCTTATTGAAGATGGGCAAGATCTCTGATAGCGGTGCTAGTTCCAGCAATTCTAGGAAACCTTTCTCAAGACCTAGAAGAACAGGTGAAACCAACTCAGTGCATATGGGAAAAGGTAGACCCCAGTACATGCAAAGATCACTAGCATCTATCACTATCCCTACTCCAGCACCCCAACCATAACATTTCCCACAACAACAACAGTTTCCACAACAACAACAAAGATCTTACAACAATAACAATCAACAACAACGTCCGTTCTAGCAAAGGCCGTCACAAATCAACAGGGTTATCGATCCCATCCCGATGCCCTATGCAGCTCTACTTCCATAGTTATTGAAGCTCAACCTGATTGAATTGAGAACCTTAACTCTACCCGATCCTCTGAATCTCCCAAGGAACTATAATGTCAACGCCAAATGTGTCTTCCACTCCAATGCACCTGGCCATACAACAGAGAAATGTAGGTCATTGCACATGAAAGTTCAAGATTTGATTGACTCCAAGGCTTTGAATTTTGCACCTCCACCAAATGTCACAAAGAATCCAATACCGAATCATGGTGGATCGAGGATTAATGCCATTGAGGAAGACCAACCAACAATTCTGATTGATGACATTTCAAACATTCAAACACCACTGGCTGAAGTTAAAGCTCAGCTATTGAAGTGCCAAGTGTTTCCCGGTTGTGAGGCCTGTTGTGAAGCTTGCAAAGTTTCTACCAATGGTTGTGCAAATCTGAGGAATGGTATCAGCAATATTATCAGGGAAGGCATCTTGCAAATCACTTCAACAGTTCCCACTCCTACAACATCAACAAACACCTCTTCTACAACACCAGCAAACACCATTTCAGAGGTATCTCCTACAACATCAGCAAACACCATTCCAAAGGAATCTCCTACGACATCAGCCAACATTATCTCAACAGAGTCTACTACGACAACCACAACCATCAATGAAGACATCTCAACGGTCACCATTTATTATGACCCAACAACCATTCATGTTCCAGATTCTCTCAACAACAACTCACATCAACATCAACAACTTCCTGCACCGACACCATCTCCAATCAGACCTCCTGTCACAATCTATTATGATCCTCAGATTGTCATAACTCCTTCTTCCGCAGCAATCAGTCCAGTAACCATCACGGTACCTGGACCAGTTCCATATGACAGTAGCAGTGTCGTGCCTTGGCACTATGGCTCAGATCTATATTGCAACGGAAAGAAAGTAACTCTTGATTCTTCAACTTCTACGCCACAGATTGATAATGTAGGGGGAGGCGGAGGCTTCACTCGAAGTGGATGTCTCTTCGCTGCACAGTTTCCTAGGGGTAATGCTGAAGCAGAAGCTGCTTCCAAAGCAAAAGTCAAAAGTGTGGTGCCAGAGGAACTAGTTATGAAAGAGACTCAGAATACATCCTTTGATCAGGATGTGGACGAGTTCATGAGAATTATTAAGAAGAGTGACTACAAAGTTGTGGATCAGCTTCACCAGACACCCTCCAAGATCTCCATTCTATCACTACTCATGTGTTCCGAAGCTCACAGGAATGCATTGCTCAAGGTCTTACACGCAGCTTACGTGCCTGAGGAGATTATAGTTAATCAGCTACAGACGGTAGTTTCAAATGTCAACACTAGTCATGGACTAGGTTTTACTGATGTTGACCTGACTATGGAGGGCCATAACCACAATAAGGCTTTACATATCACCTTAGAGTGTAAAGGTGTTGTACTTTCTCATGTCTTGGTTAACACTGGGTCATCTCTCAATGTCCTTCCAAAGAAAGCCTTGGTCAAGTTGAAATATGATGGTCTTGCACTCCGCCTGAATAACCTAGTTGTGAGAGCCTTCGATGGTTCTAAGAGATCGATTCTCGTTGAAATAGATCTGCCTGTGGTAATTGGCCCACAGATTTTCAAAACTACCTTCTATGTGATGGACATTCAGCCTGCCTACAGCTGTTTGTTGGGTAGACCTTGGATTCATGCCGCTGGCGCAGTAATGTCTACCCTTCACCAGAAGTTAAAATACGAGTGGGAAGGCCAAATTATCACAATCTATGGAGAGGGGGACATCTTTGTCAGTCACTTGGCTACTTACAAGTATATTGAGATGGATGGGGAGATCCATGAAACAATGAGTCAGGGTTTTGAAGCTCTTAATGTCAATAAAGCAACAACTAAAGTGTCGAGTACTTTAATTGCTTCTTACAAACAAGCTCGGAAGGTTGTTGAAGACGGGAATGCCCAAGGTTGGGGAAAGCTGCTGCAAGTTCAGATGAAAGAGGACAAATTCGGTTTGGGTTACAAACCATCTCGACAGGTCCAAGAGGAGGCTGCTAAAGCTCCCAAGTTCATAAGTGGGGGAATGTTGACCCTGGATGTTATCAACAATGTGGAAGACGAGGCTGAAAGCGACTACAACCTGGAAAGCTGGATCCGTCCAAGAGTCTCAGGTCAACAAGTCCTCAACTGGTCTTCCTAGGAAATTATAAGGGTTACTGCTGCAAAGTAATTATTATTTCATGTTTAAGCATGCATCAAGTCCTGCATCTTGCCCAAGGTGTCAGGACTCATTTTGTAATAGGGACATATATGTATTTTGTGTAATTTGAAATTAATGAATAATGGACATCTTTTGCAAACAATCTTTTCCCTCATTGTCTTTTCATTTTTTTTATTTTCGCACAAAACAATAAATGGCAATGTTTTTCTTAATAAACTTCATTCACTTTTTCTAAATAAGATAAAATCAATCACTAAAATGAACAAATCTCAATCCTTACAGAGATAGCCTTCCAGATTGCACCGACAATGACACTGCTATGACCTCATATGACTTTGACAATCCGATTAATCAAGCAGATGAAGGGGTTGATGAAGACTATGATTTGCCTAAGAGTTGGCTAGGTTATTGAGACAAGAGGAAAAAGTGATTGCTCCTCATCAGGAGGAGGTTGAGGTTGTCAATCTTGGTACCGAGGAAGATGTGAAAGAGGTGAAGATCGGGGCCAGTCTGCAAGCTTCAGTGAAAGAACAACTCATCAGTATGCTTCAAGAGTATGTCAACGTCTTTGCTTGGTCCTATCAAGATATGCCAGGTCTGGATACAAATATTGTCATGTACAGACTGCCATTGAAAGAGGATTGCCCACCGGTCAAACAGAAGTTGCGCCGTACTCGCCCGGACATGGCCATGAAAATCAAAGAAGAAGTACAAAAGTAGTGGGACGCCGGCTTTCTTGCTGTAACTAATTTCCCGCCGTGGGTTGCTAACATTGTACTCGTACCTAAGAAGGATGGCAAGGTGAATATGTGTGTGGATTACCGGGATCTGAACAGAGCTAGCCCGAAAGATGACTTCCCATTACCTCACATTGATGTATTGGTGGATAACACGACTTAGTTCTCGGTATTTTCTTTCATGGACGGATTTTCTGGATACAATCAGATTAAGATGTCACCTGAAGACATGGAGAAGACAACCTTCATCACACCTTGGGGCACGTTCTGCTACAAAGTAATGTCGTTTGTTCTGAAGAATGTTGGTGCCACATATCAATGGGTTATGGTAACATTATTCTACGATATGATCCATAAGGAAATCGAGTGCTATGTGGATGACATGATTTCCAAGTCCCTTACAGAGGAAGATCATTCGGTGAATCTGCTGAAATTGTTCAAGCGCCTGAGGAAGTATCAGTTGAAGTTTAACCCCAACAAATGCACATTCGGGGTACGTTCTGGTATGCTACTGGGTTTTATTGTAAGTGAAAAAGGAATTGAGGTTGATCTCGATAAAGTCAAAGCTATTCAGGAAATGCCTGCACCTAAGACTGAGAAAGAAGTTCGAGGGTTCTTAGGTAGATTGAACTACATCTCAAGGTTCATATCTCATCTCACTGCAACCTGCGAACCCTTGTTCAAGTTGTTACGAAAAGAGCAAACAGTCAGGTGGAACAATGATTGTCAGAGAGCTTTTGACAAGACCAAAGAATATCTGCAAGAATCTCCAATTCTTATGCCTCCAGTTGAAGGAAGACCTCTAATCATGTATCTGACAGTATTAGAAGAGTCAATGGGGTGTGTGTTGGGCCAGCATGACGAGTCTGGTCGAAAAGAGTATGCAATATACTACCTAAGCAAAAATTTTACCGACTATGAACAACATTATTCACTGCTCGAGAAAACATGTTATGCTTTAGCGTGGGCTGATCGCCGACTAAGACAGTATATGTTGACTCATACTACCTTATTGATCTCAAAGATGGATCCAGTCAAGTACATATTTGAGAAGCCAACACTTACCGGAAGGGTTGCAAGATGGAAAATGATTTTAACAGAGTATGACATTCAATACACCTCTCAGAAAGCCATCAAGGGCAATGTATTGTCTGACTATCTGGCTGAGCAACCCATTGATGATTACCAGCCTATGAGATTTGACTTCCCTGATGAAGACATCATGTTCTTAAAAGAAAAAGATTGTGAAGAGCCTATTCACACTGAAGGGCCTGACCCAAAAGAAACATGGACTATGATGTTTGATGGGGCAGTTAATTGCAACGGTCGTGGAGTTGGTGCAGTGCTTATTAAACCTAAAGGAGTTCATATGCCTTTCTCAGCAAGGCTCACCTTTGCATGCACTAACAATGAATCAGAATACGAAGCTTGTATCATGGGTCTTGAGGAAGCCATTGACCTCAGGATCAAAACCTTGAATGTATTCGGAGATTCAGCTTTGGTAATCAACGAGATCAACGGCAAATGGTACACTCATCAGGAGCATCTGATTCCATACCGTGATAATACGAGGAGATTGATGACCTTCTTCACAACAGTTAAGCTTGAATACATCCCTCGAGATGAGAATCATTTTGCAGACGCTTTGGCTACCATTTCATCTATGATCAAAGTACAGGTCACTAATTATGTGCCTCGAATTTTAGTATCCAAACTAGATCAGTCGGCATATGTATTCTCTGTGGACACTGTCACTGATAACAAGCCTTGGTACCATGACATCAAATGTGTTTTGGAAACTCAGACATATCCACCTAGGGCATCGTCAAATGATAAAAAGACATTGAGAAGGCTAGCCGGCAGTTTCTTCCTCAATACTGATGGTTCTTTGTACAAGCGAAACTTCGACATGGTCTTGCTCAGATGTATTGACAAGAAGGAAGCAGACCTATTGATGCACAGAGTTCATGAAGGTTCTTTTGGTACCCATGCCGGAGGACATGCAATGGCAAAGAAGTTATTAAGATAAGGTTACTACTGGATCACAATGGATGCAGACTGTTGTGCCTATGCCAGAAAATGCCACAAGTGTCAGATCTATGCAGATAAAGTGCATGTGCCTCCGAATCCTTTGAATGTAATGTCTACACCTTGGCCCTTCGCCATGTGGGGCATTGATATGATTGGAAAGATTGAGCCAACTGCCTCAAATGGTTACAGATTCATCCTGGTAGCCATTGATTACTTCACTAAATGGGTTGAAGCAGCTTCGTATGCAAATGTCACCAGGCAAGTGGTAGCTCGATTTCTGAAAAGGGATATCATCTGTCGATATGGAGTTCCCGAGCAAATCATTAATGATAATGGTTCCAATTTGAACAACAAGATGATGGCAGAACTTTGTCGGGACTTCAAAATTCAACATCACAACTCTTCTCCTTACAGGCCAAAGATGAATGGCGCTATTGAGGAAGCTAACAAGAACATCAAAAATATTGTGCAAAAAATGGTAGTCACCTACAAAGACTGGCACGAAATGCTACCATTTGCCTTGCAAGGGTACCGAACCTCTATCAGAACATCTACTGGGGCAACACCTTATCAGCTTGTGTATGGTATGAAAGATGTCCTACCTGTTGAAGTTGAACTACCCTCCTTACGGGTAATGATGGATGTGAAACTGGATGAAGCAGAACGTGTCCGATCTCGATATATTCAACTGAGTCTGATTGAAGAAAAGAGATTAGAAGCCATTTGTCATGGGCAGTTATATCAAAAGCGAATGAAAAAAATCCTTCGATCAGAAAGTCAGACCTCGGGAATACCAAGTGGGAGAGCTTGTTCTGAAAAGACTTCTTCATCCTCAAACAGACCACGGGGGAAAATGGACGCCAAACTACAAAGGCCCATTCATAGTTGTAACACGGTGGGAGAACTGACTTTTAGTCATGTTGCGGATAGCAAGAGTCGCCACCGACTTTTATTTTATCCAAGTGGAAAGGACATAAAAGAACAGGAAAGACCTATTTTAAAAAAACTTGGGTTCGGGGGGTAGGTTATACAAAGGGAAGGTGTTAGCACCCTTTATATCCATGGTTATCCATGGGCTCTTGGTTATTTAGCTCACTTAAATTGTTTTTGAAGAGTGTAGTGTGTGATTAGAAATTTTTCTAAGTACTTTGTAATGATCCTCGTATGGATGTATACAAAGCCTTGTTTTGAAAAATGTTTAAGAAAGTATTGTGAGGTGTGAAAAGTATTTTTGAAGAGTGAGCAAGCAACTAAGAGATACCTACCCTAGATTAAGTCTTTCATATTCTCGTATGTTCTTTTAATGGTAAGACTATCCCTATTATTAAGGAATAGGTAGTCATTACCTTGGATGTGTTAAGGGACAAGCATAGGGTCACCGTATGGTCATAGAAGGCAACTTAAGGGATGTCTTTAGCAATGCGTAGGGACTATCATCATTTATTCGAAGGGACAAGATCATTATTCCGTTGGCAACCTCGAAGGGACTTAATCTTTTAAACTGTAGGGACTTGATGATTTTATGAATGGACTTTGCTTAAGACACCCCTATATTCGAGGGACTTGACCATTTTAAATAAGGCAACCAAGAGGAATACCCTAGGAAGTGCAAGATAGCGATCAAAGATCGACTTACATGTGTGAGTGTTTATATTCAAATATTTATCTTATTTAAATTAATTTTCTAAGTTAAATTTAATTCATTTAATCTTTTTACTCCCTAGGTTTACTAACCACGCAGTTAAATAAAGTAAATAAAATATGGAAATATAAAATCTACATTATTACATGGCTGGGGCAGTTACATAATTATATGGCGAAAAATTAAACTACACTATTACAAGAGAGGAACAATTACACAGTAAAAATATAATACACATGAATAGCATAAAAATGAGCGACAAAGGTTCATAAACTAGGTTGAAGGTTTACAAAAGTTTAAGGTTTTAGGTTTATAAAAAAAAAATTAGGGTTTTGTTTTATGAAAATTTTTAGGGTTTATCTAAAAAATTAGGTTTTGAAAAAAAAATTAAGGTTTAAAAAAAAGGTTTAGAGAATTAAGAATATTAGGGTTAAAATTAGCAATTTAATCTAAAACCTACATTAAGTGCTATGAGAGAAATAAAATGATTTTTTTAAGGGAAAAGAAAGTAGTTATTATTTTTTTTTGTAAAATATTTATTTATTTTATTTAAAAAAATATATTAACATTTTATGAGAAAACTATATTTTATTTATTTTATTTGTTAGGAAAAAAAATTTAATTGAATTAAAATGATAAATAATATATAAAATAATAGAAAATGGTTAAAAGGAAAAGAAATAGCCAAAATACCTGGGGTGTGATTTGAACCCACGCCCTAGGCTTTTCCCATGTTGGTCCAGCCTTCTTGCCACCAGGCCACTTGCGATGTTGTGATATATGATGGAGCCAATGTATTAAATATTAAACCTAAAAATGAACAGAAAAGTTAACAAAATAAAGGACGTGGGAATCGAACCCAGGTGTTAGACATCACACGCATGTATCATTACCACTGGATCACCTGCACAGGTTTGAAATACTTATAAAACGAAAATAATAAAAAACAAAACAAGATTTAAATTTTTAAAATTAGCGCCAGATCTTCATCTTCTTCCTCAGCTTTCCTGCGAAATCCCTTATGAAATCACCTGCGATTTTTCTTGCGACCAAAACCTGCAAATATCATACCACCTTACTTGCAATTTCATCAAATTAATAGTACCAATATGTTCATTGCAGTTCATACAATATAAATGTGTCCTTTAAAATCATTTATATGGCCTATATTGCAAAACCCCAAACTCAAAAGCAAAACCCTAACAATGGCATTTCACACATCAGGCCATGAAGCTTCAATTAAACCACCCAGAAAGTATCCTTAGATCATAACAAACACAAAACAATCAACAAAATTAGATTATAATGGTTAGATGTGTGAGATCGGAAAAAGTTTAAAACACACGTAAAACGAATTCAGTCATGGCGTATGAAGATGTTTTTAATGATGCAATTGATGGTAATAACATCAAGAAGGTCCAGGGATCATGTTTAGATCATTAGAATACCTTGATACGACCTGCAAATGACAAGACGAAAATCAAATTTTTTTGTAAAATTTTGAAGATGGTAACGATGCTTTTTGGTTCTGGAAAAACCTCCTCTTGTTTGTGTTATGACCAAGGCTTTATAGAGAATCCTTCTAGGACAAAATTTTGGGCTTTTTATCATGGATTTACATTGCTTGATCATGAAGAAATCTCACTTCTATTTTTGTCAAAACAATCAAATATATCATTGCCATAACAAGTTTGCACGAAATTGGATGGTTTTGAATCAACTTAAATGTTATTTAAAAGCTTCTAGAAGAAGAATCCAATCAAATATTCATATTTTCATATTTTATTTTGATTTAAAATGAATTTTAATGAATAAAATCCAAATAAATTATAAATAAATTATAAAAAATAGAAAATAGTTGGATTGGGTCGTGCTTGAGGATATCATGAAGATTGGGTGGCGATTTTGTAGGCCCATTTGGAAAAATTTGGTTTTAAGGCTTCATTTGCTTCATATACCTCCCAAAAATTTCCTAAATTTGCAAAGGCACAAATCCCTCAATTTTAAGGCTATGAAGGTGTTCTTGGACATTTTGAAAATCATAGAGAGTCCTCTAACCAATCTCTTTGGTCTCATGTCCATATCCTTTACCATTTTCAAATTATGCCCTTTGGAAAATGTTGACTTTTTGTTGACTTTTAAAATGACCTATAATGTTTTAGCTCATACCTGCCAAATGAAGCATTTTTAGACTTGGCTTGTGAGACACAAAGTTGTAGAGAATTCAATCTCCTTCAAAATGAGGTTTGGATGGGAAATTTTTTATGAAGCATGTGAAAGTTATGGTTGGTCAAAGTTCAGTTGACTTTTCCTATGAAAACCCTAATTTAGAAACTCCTGATTCTTGATGATCTGAAATCTCCTTGATGAATCATGATCAAACCTTGATCAAATGATGAATTTTACTTCATAAACTTGATGTTGGCCAAAATTCATGAAGTTTGACTTTGGTTTGACCACAATTGACCTTAGTTTGACTTTTTAACCACTTTGATTGATTTTTGCATTTCTGATCATCTGACTGAGCAAACCTTTTGGGGAAGCCTTGAAACTTGACATAGGGATTCTTGAAGACATGTAGGATGTTATGAAGCTCACTTGAGTCCTTGAAAGTACATTTAGCCTGATGAAATCCAAAAACCTAGTTTAGGGTGCATTGCTTAGGAGGAGGCTTTGTCTGAGGGAACTTCCAAGCTTTCTGACTAATTGTGAACCTTGTGAACATCTTGGGACACCTTGTGAACCTTGTGAACCACTTGGGAAACCTTAGAAAACAATTCCTTGACTAGGGGAGGGCAAATTTTGGGGTGCAACAGCTTCCCCTGTTCAATTTTCTGAAACCTGGGGAGTTAGATTGGCCTATGTGCCATTCGTGACCTGGAAGGTTGAAGGGGATTGAACACAAAAGCCCAAAAATTTGCACTCGCCGGATCGTAAAGTAACACTGATGATTGGTTGTATATGCTTGAATGGGCTTAAAGATGCCACTCAGAGGAACTGGAGATGAGCTTATAGATGCCATCCATAATATCAGAAGGTGATAGTATCTTTATGTTGTCACTGGATATCAGTACTAAGTCTTCGTATAGGCCGTCTCTGAATCATTCTTGTAACATGGTTTGAATTGAATGTCAGCATTAGATCTTCGTATAGATCGTCTCTGCATTATCTCTGGGGAAAACGAATATCCTTCATTAGGTGTCAGTACTTAGATCTTCGTATAGATCGGCTCTGAACCATCTTTAGGAACATACTTTAATTTAAGCATCAGAATCAAATCTTCGTGGCGATCATCTCTAAATTTCTTCTGGTAATATCCTGGGCTAAGTACAAGATCTTCGTATCGATCATTTATGTATCATCCCAAAGACAAACTGTTGAATTGACCATTAGATATAAATCTTCGTAGCGATTCTCTCTTCTGGAAGTATCCCGGATCAGGTACTAGATTTTCGTATAGACCATTTACGTACCATCCTAAGGACAATAAGAATATCAAGATTAAATCTTCATGGCGATTATCCTTGATCTTCTTCTGAAAATTCTCTTGGACTAAGTGCTAGATCTTCGTATAGATCATTTACACATTATCCCAAAGATAAACGGTTGAATTGACCATTAGAAATAAATCTTCGTAGCGATTATCTCTTCTGGAAGTATCCCGGATTAGGCACTAGATCTTCGTATAGACCATTTACGTACCATCCTAAGAATATCAGGATTAAATCTTTGTGGCGATTATCCTTGAACTTCTTCTGAAAAAATCTCTTGGACTAAGTGCAAGATCTTCGTATAGATCATTTACACACTATCCCAAAGATAAACGGTTGAATTGACCATTAAAAATAAATCTTCGTAGTGATTATATCTTCTGGAAATATCCCGGATCAAGCACTAGATCTTTGTATAGACCATTTACGTACCATCCTAAGAATATCAGGATTAAATCTTCGTGGCGATTATCCCTGAGCTTCTTCTGAAAAATCTCTTGGACTAAGTGCTAGTTCTTCGTATAGATCCATTACACATTATCCCAAAGATAAACGGTTGAATTGACCATTAGAAATAAATCTTCGTAGTGATTATCTCTTCTGGAAGTATCCCGGATTAGACACTAGATCTTCGTATAGACCATTTACGTACCATCCTAAGAATATCAATATTAAATCTTTGTGGCGATTATCCCTGAACTTCTTCTGAAAAAATCTCTTGGACTAAGTGCTAGATCTTCGTATAGATCATTTACACACTATCCTAGATTAAGTAACGATTATCTCTTCTGGAAATATCCTAGATTAAGTACTAGATCTTCGTATAGATCATTTAGGTACCCTTCCAAGGACAACTTGAGCATCAGGATTAAATCTTCGTGGCGATTACTCCTGAATTGCTTCTGGTAATATCCTGGACTGAACACTAGGTCTTCGTATAGACCATTTATGTGCCATATCAAGGACAACTTGTATTGATCATCAGAAATGAATCTTCGTAGCGATTATCTCTGAATTGTTTGATAGTGTTTATCTTCCTGCAATTATCCTGAAAAGAAAAGGTTAGTTTATGCAAGATTATTTGATGTATGAATGTATGGCATGATGCTCTTAAGTAAGAATGTCATATGGATTATGGATTTGTATGCTGTGATATAATGTAAATGATGTATGTACGAATCATGTAGCCCAAAGTGTCTGGGTATCTTTGTATAACAACTGCTGGCTGGGGACGATAAATCCTGGTTCATTGCTGAGAAACATGGGGACTTCGTTCCCGTCTTGTTTAATAATATGGTACTTAGAACCTCCCGTCTTCGTTCGTCGTGCTTCTTATTGAAGGAATAAGTTCCTGAATATCCTGACTGAGGATAAAAGAGATGGACATAGATCTGGGAGACTTAATTCTTCGGAGGATATGAAACTGCTTGAATACTTTGTCGAGTGGGAGGTATAAGATATTACTTGAAGAGTTATGTATGGATATCCGTAAAGATTACCCTTTGGGGATGAACCGACGAAGCTTCGTTGAATTCATATCTCCCTTCGTTCTTAGTAAATGCTATTATTGTATTTTATACATTTCTTGTAAACATCAATCATATTCAAAAGCATATATACATTCCAACATAACCAGCGGACATTTCTCGCTTTAGTTAAAGGGGAAAAGTAAACCTGAATTTGGAAAGCATTTCCTACTTGAATAAAGAGGGAAAAGTAAAGCTGAACTCGAAAACAAAATCGTTTCAACATTGAGAGTGTATAACCAATTGGATTTAGAGCTCCTGAGATTCTTAACTTTCCTGAATACCTTCCCAGAAATCCTCATAGCTGGATCTGAAGACATGATACTGACACCATCTAATACTACTGGCGTAGACAATTAATTTCTACAATGGCTTATGCTGAGAATCCAATATCAAGGTAATACAATGAAAGGAACGTGTCTTCAAATTGTGATGGACCATATACGCTCCGAATATTAGATTTGAAAAGAGAGCATTACCCCTTGGTTGAGGATGAATTGTCCCATAATGGAAGTATCTGAATGTAGTTACCTCAAGAGAAATAAGCAGAATGCCCCACAATAATATGCCCTTGACATCATGAACTTTGTAATGTTACCCTTGGTAATTCAAATATATGAGGAGAGCTGCCCCTGGCTATTAAGCACTGTTGAATTTGGACCTGATTTCCCCGAATGAATTGAACAGTAACTTGGTATGCCCCCTTGATTGGGAAACATTGACTATGCCCCTGGCATTATGAACTCTATAATGTTACCCTTGGTAATTTAGATATATGAGGAGATCTGCCCCTGGCTACTTAAACATAGTTGAATCCTATCTTGATTGCCCCAAATGAGTTAGGCAGTATCATGGCCTTCCCCATTGATTGAGAGATAATGACTATGCCCCTTTGTATACATGGACATTGATCCAGGAAGCAACTTTGTTTATCAGAAGGACTTTGGTTAATTGAACATTCATCCTATAAGTTTCTCTATTTATCAAACACTCAGGTATATGCAAACAAATATATTCAAAAATGTAATGCTTGTGTCTGTCTTGAAGATTTTAAAAGAGTTATTTTAGAAAAACAATTTTTGTGAAAACTGTGATATTAACTCAAGTTTTATAATAAGCCCTAAAGGAGTCAGGATACCTTTTTGTAGCAGTACGCTTTCGAACTAACCATGCTTCAGTTATGACTTTTAAAGGGTTGTAACGTGGTCTGGTTCACGGTTTAAGAAATAAAGGATAAAGGCTCAAATTTATTTGTACCCAACCCATTCTTCGTGATGTTCTTCAGTCCTATGTTCGGTTAACTTATGCATTGAGGTTCCAAAGTAGTTTGGAATTGTAACACTGACATTTGTGATGATTCAGGAATAAAAAAAAATTATTTGAAAATTCAGTCATCTTTCTTTATTTAGGATCTATAGTGACCTCCTTTTTTCTTTTGACTTTGTTATCCCTTCTTTTTTCCTGAACTGTTTATTTCAAGGTTACAGTCAGCGGAATGTCTTAATTTTTTACTAAGTCTCCTTTATAGGTTTTGACTTAGTGAGATTTTCGTTTGCTTGATATTGACTTGCAGACTTTAGTGATTACAGGGAAACATCATTAGTTGTGTACAACACAAACAATTGACATAGTTGAGTTAACCGAGTAACTACCCTGCCCCAGGTTATGAATAAAGGTTTTAATTTGCGTGAGAATGAAAACTCTTACTTCATAGGCTCAAAAAGGGATGACTAAGGATTAACTTCCTTATATCTCCATTGTTTAGGAATTGAAACAATGCATGTACATCGTCAGCATAGTCTGTTCAAAAGCATACTGCATAAGATTATGGTATTGTTTTCATCATCCTCACTCTACAGGCTCATAGCTTTATCAGGAGTTAAATATCACAAAATAGAAATAAGAAGCATAGTTTAAATATAGTGAAACGAATGGATTGATTCAAGACAAACATATGCAATGCATTATTGAAAACAAAGTCTGACATAATAGTAAGTGTCTAGGCAAACAAAAGAAATTACAAACGAAAATTCAAATGTTCTCAAAGCCACTTCCTCTAAACTCGTCACTCCAGTTATCTAGAAATTTTGATGCTTGATGGACGATAGAAGAACTCAACCTAGCCTTCTAGCATAACCTCGAGTATTCCTTCTTCAATTAGGTCTTGAATCTTATTCTTCAATGCCCAACAGTTATTAGTATCGTGTCCGGGACTGTCGGAGTGGTACATACACCTTGCTTTGGGATTATAGGGAGGAGAAGAGGTATTAGGATTTTTAGGAGAATTTTCCAAGGAAATTAGCTTCATTTCCAACAAGCATTGCAGCATTTGTGGAATTGGCGTGTTGAATTTGATGAACTGTTGTCGCTCCCACCAAATGACACCAGGTCAGACGGGGTACAGACGCGAACGGTCGGTGAAGGAGAAGAATGAAAAGAGTCGCCAGCTAGGCATTTTTATCCCGAAGGAAAGGTAATGCTGCATAAACCTAAGAAAAGATGGATAAGACGGTTGCGAACCAGAGAAACTGAGAAAGGGGTTGGTTACAACCTGGGAAGGTATTAGCACCCAGATTGTCCGTCGTACTCGACGGGATCCACGCTTGAAAGATTGTGTCTAAAACGGGTAGTGCCAGTGCTATTTTGTGTGCAAAAGCTGGAAAAGAATGCAAGTGTCAGTGCAAAAGAAATGTGAAGTGAAATAAAAGAAGTTTTAGTGTAAGGAAAAAGTGCAAAGCTCAAGACTATGAGGCTTAAAGGATAATGCTGGAAGAGGGGGGAATACATAGACTTTTGTTCGTTAACGGTTAAGTTATGCCTACGTATCCTCTCGTGCAATGAGGAAGTCAGAACATCGTAGTTCGACTCAAAGAGACTGTAAGATAAATTGACTTGTGAACTGCTTACTTGTCTATGCTCAAGTGTATGACCTGTCTGGCTCAGGTGCTAACTGTCTTGCATTAGACGGAAGAAGCGAGTTCTCATTTATGAGTGAATGAGGTGAGAAAAGAATCCCGGAGGAGACGATTATTGTTTGTTTTTGTGTTTTAAATCTTTTGTTGCTTTCTGGAGTTTGTCATAAGAAAATGAGCTTAAGCCTAAACAAAGGGTTAGTAAACTCATCACATATTCCCTTTGATTAGGGGTAATGAGAATACCTTAAGTATGAAGTAAACACCTCACACTTAATCACCATGATGTAGGGTTAAGATCATTAACCTACTTGCAATTATTTAGATGTTTTTGGAGTTTTGTTTAGTGTTAAGTAAAGAGTTTAAGCCATAATCAAGGATTTCATGGACCCATTACACCATCCTAATAGAAGGATAATAGATGAGAACATTTAAGCTGAGGAAGATACCTCAACTTAATCCACGATTAGGGATTAACCTCATGACAAAACAAAGCCTTTATTAAAGTGGATTTTAATTAATGGTAAGATTATGAAGTGAATTTTATGGTTTGTAAGACAACTTGAGGGGGACTTGTCCATTAACACTAGGGTTAGTCCTTCTTAACCAATTAAGGAAGAATTAGAACCCTAATGCAAGGCCCAAGTTACAAGCTTGATGTCTTAGTGATTATTAAATGGATTGATTAAAGGATTTAAACACATTAAGGGTTTAACACTTAGGATTAAATTTATACACTCCATCCTAATAGAAGGATACAGGCATAACCCTAATCATAAAGCCTTAAAGCCTTAAGGGTTTAGTCCTTGATTATGAGGTGAGAAGAGAAGACTCAAAAGATGACACAAAGGTAAAACTAAATGGGGGACTAATCAAACCCTAATTGTTATCATGCTTGGGTATTTTTAGGGTTCATGAGGTTTGCAAGAGATCTTCAAGAGAAAAACTACCAAGGAAGAAGCAGGATGAAGGAAGGAGAATCAGAAAGAAGCAAGACAACTTACTTCACTTAAGAAGATAAGTTGCTTGAAGAAAGAGAGAGAGGAAGGAGCATGAATGAGAAAGCTCACTCTAATTCACAAGTAAAATGTAGCAATGATGCATAAGAGAGATGAGAAGAGATTATGAGAAGTGAAGGCAAATTCACTTCTCAAACACTTACCACCTGAAAAGCTAGCAAAAGGAAATGAAATGAATTGAAAATGAGATGAATTGCAAAGAGGAAAACCAAAGTCAGAAACATGTTCATGATGCTAATGATGCAAAGAGATGATGCAAATGTATGTCAAGGGATGTGGATGATCATACAAAGGATGGGGATTCGAATGAGACATGTAAGAGGCATGCAAGTTCATGAATGCATATGACATCAAATGAAAGCAAAAGCATGGAAAATGAATGATGCAATGATCAAACATGATTTCAACATGTCCTAGATGTCTTATATGTCATGTGGATGCACAAAATGTCATGGCAAGTTCATGTATGCAAGCTTATACAAGATGAATGCAAATGAAGATGCAAATAAGGGTTTATGTACAACATGAGATGCAAAATCCAAAATCAGAAGCAAAGCATGAGATAAAAAATTGAAAATGGCATCAAAGGGACCCTAAACCTATACAAGTTCACTGCCCAAAGGGGAAAGTCAGAAGCTAAACCCTAAAGGACTTATGATTTTCCTAAATTTCTAGGGTTTTAAGGGTGATCCTAAAGGTAAAATGCCAAAGAAATTGAAAATGCAAGGTGAAAATGAAACAAAAATGTTTTTAGATGCTTGAAAGGATGCATAACACAATGCAAAAAGAACCATTCACAAACTCAATTTGGATCAAAAGTTATGAATTTTTGAAGTTAGGGTTGAAAATATTCAAATTAAGGAACCCTAATTCAAATGAAAATGCCCAAAGTATTATCAAAACCAAAAAGAAATTTGTGTTGTGAGTTTGTAAATGTTTCTAAATGTTTGGAAATGCTCTCTGAATATTTTTGTGATTTTTGGAAACCTAAATGCTATTTTAATTTATTAATCTTCATTAATCAATTAAAATAAACATTAAAATTATTTTTAAAATGTTTTTAAAATGCAAAAAATAAAATAAAACTTGTTTTTTTCTTGTCAAGAAAATTAATTAAAGTCAGCATGCAAAAAATAAATATTTTTCAGATTTTCTAGCTATTTTAAAAGAAATATGCAAAACAAATAAGAAAAATATGAATTAAAATTCGATTTAATGGAAAGTCAACAGATCAAAGGGCCAACATTTGAATAAAACACGCGGGAGCTGACTTGCGCGCATCTGGACGGCTAAGGTTTAAATTGGGAATTTGAATTTCACTAATCTTAATTAACTTAATTAAACAGGATTAGGGCACAAATCATGAAATCTGGGACGTTGGTTGCACGCGGGAAAGAGGATCCAAGGGCTCTCATTCAAATTGGCCTAAACCCTAACCCTAATCAAATCACTTTCAGATGACCGGAACAGTGGTTCTGGTCATCTTCTCCGGCGAGTTCAAAAAGCTAACTTCTTCCCTAGGCAATTTTAAACCCTCTAAAACTCCAGATCACAACTTCTAATCACCCTAAGCAAGAATCAAGCACAAAAACTCATTTATATTTCAACATAAACAAGAATCGAATCAAACAAGTTTTCAGGTCAAACTTTCAGAGACACGGTTCAGGCTCAAAACTCAATCAGTTTCAAAACCAACAAGCACAACATGATCAGTGAAGCATAAGCAACATTTCTATGGCATAAAAAACGATTTCTGGAAAAAATGTTCTTGGTGGTACCTGAACTGGAGCTTTCACCTTTGGAGTTTCTGACCAGTCCTTTGCTTCAAATCACCTCCAATGATCCCCCTGAAGAGTTTGCAATTCTTGGTTGGAGTTTATATGGCTTCTATGTGAAGTTTGCTGAAGCTCAGGTCAAGAGAGGTGAAAATTGTATTTTTGATGTGGCTGTGTTTAGGGCAAGATGATGGGTGGGAAATGATCAGAGGTTCATGGTGAGTTGTTCTATGGAATTTTTTTGAAGGTTTGTGGCTTGAGTGCAGAGTTTTGAAGAGAAATGCATAAGAGGGAGTTTTTGTGTGTGCTGAGTTGTGGGAGGATTCAGCCTTGCTTGTTGTGTGTGTTGAGTTGCTTTTGGTCCATGTATCAATCCTTGATAGGTCAGAGAGTTGTTGTGGAGCAGTTTGATTGGTATGGCTCAATTTTCATAAAGTCAAGAAAGTTTTCCTTTGAGGTATGGGCTCATGGCAGGCTGGTTGTGAGGTATGGCTCGAGTCAGCTGGCTTTAGGGAGGTCCATGGAAGCTGATTTGAAGAGCTGGCACAAGTGGATGTCAAGATTTGGGGCATTTTGCAATTTGTGAAGGTTTTGGCCCCTTTTGAAATACTTGATGATCAAGACATGAAAGTGAGAGATTCTTTGGGCAATTCTGAATTATAGGTCATGTATCATGTTTGTGTAATGGTTAGAAGTCAATTAGAGGTATCATTTTGCCTTGGTATGAGTTTTTGCAAGTTTCCCTCTTTGGTACATAAGTGAAATTTAGTGATTTTTCCCAATTTTGCAAGGCCATAACTTGAGTTCTATGATGAATTAGATCAAGTTCTTGTACGTTTTGGAAAGGGAATGATCCAATCTACAACTTTCATGACCAAGAATTTTTCATTTGAAGCATTTTTGAATCAAAAAGAGGAGGTTGAAAAACTTTCCCAAAATGGCAAGTTTGCATTACAAGTCACTTTCCCAAAATGGCAACTTTGCAAATGGCTTAAAATTATTCAATTTTGTGAACTTCTAACTTCTCCTAAGATAAAATAAAGATCATATACACCCAAAATGATGGAGGAGACCCTTTGGTTGGATGATTGGGGGCCTCAGATGCCTTGATTTTACACTGACTTGCTCAAGAAGTCATCTATTGATTAGATGCTTTCCCCATTGAATTTCTTCATGAAAATTGGTATGTATGATCCCTATAAGATATAAATACCAATAGAAACAAGAATGGACAAAAAAATTGGAGTTATAGCCTCTGAAACCAAAACCCTAATTTTAGGTCATTTGTGTAGTTAAGCTTGGCTCTACTTCCATGCCTTTCTCAATTCTTGTGATTTTCTGACTTCCTTGGTCTTGGGAGGATATAATATGATGCTTGAACATACATGGATCCTCTTGAAATGATTGAAGACCTTTGGAGTGGCTCAGATGGCTCATTGATTGTTCATATCACAAACCCTAGATGCAGATGGATTTGAACCAATGCAGTGAAGCAAAAGTGCAACATGATATGATATGATTGAATCAGTGCAAATGAAAAGATCACAAGCCATGGTGTGAACTTAGTGAGGGAAAATTTGGGGTGTTTACAGCTGCCTCTATTCAAACATGAGTTAGCTGTGTAGGATGTAAGCGACGACTTATTATACAGACAAGATAACTTGTGGTTGAATACCAAGGACAATCCAAGATTTTCACTCACTAGATGAAGAAGAAAAGGGATATAGATTGTAAAAGGAAGTAAAGTATAATTATAAAGTGTGGGCGACGGAGGACGACCGTTGAGCAGAGGACGACTGCTGGGGATAAAGCAATGACGAGGACGACCGACATGCTGGGGAAATAAAGAGATTATGATGGGGACGGCCATCAAATACAGTAACAGGGTTCTCTGGGGTGTTAAGGACAAAGGTAATGATGCGACGACCATCAGGTTAATGAAATAAATGATGAGGTACGGTCATCAAAGGTGAAGGACGATCACCTAGCAGGGGACGGCTGCTCTGTTGGGGATAAGGATGAGGGACGGTCATCTAAGGTGAAGGACGATCACATGGCAAGGTACGGTTGCCAAAAGTATCACGACATAGGACGAATATCGGATAGAAAGAGTCGATGACGGGGATGGCCATCGGAATAACATGATGAATGACGATCTTCAAGAGGTGAAGGACGATCACCTAACAGGGTACGGCTACTCTCGGGGTTTATCATGACATAAGACAAATGTCAGATAACAAGATCAACGATGGGGACGACCATCGGATAAAATGATGAAGGACGATCATCAAGAGGTGAAGGACGATCACCTAGCAGGGGACGGCTGCTAAAATATCACGACATAGGACGAATGTCGGATAAGAAAGGGTTCCAATAATGGAGACCCCGCTGGGGGAATGATGAAGGACAATCTTCAAAAGGTGAAGGGCGATCACTTGGCAGGGTACGGCTGCCGAAAGTATCATGACATAGGACGAATGTCAGATAGTAGAAAAGTAATTCTACTGGGGAATGGTAAACACGGACGAGTGTGTACATTCAAGAAATGAAAGGTATAAGTGTTTGACACTGTGTATAGACTAAAGATGCGGACGAGCATCCTTAAGACTATGATACAGACAAGTATTAGTAGAAACAAATGCTGACGCATGTTCAGAGATGATGATACAGACGAGTATCAACTGGTTAACAAAGAACACGGACGTGTGTTGAATCTGCGAAAAGATAAGTGGTATATACAAGATACAGACGAGTATCTGTATGAGTAAAAAGTATGAGTGAGACACAGACGAGTGTTCAGCTTATTGGGGAGGGTATGATACAGACGAGTATCATAAAGAAAAGGTATGAGTTATGACCTTATAAGCGTAAAAGATATTTGGTGATCTGTGGGGATTAGATGACACGGGCGGGTGTCAAAAGAAATGTATCGTAAACAAGTGTTTGGTTTACAATAAGTGTTTAGGTAACCATGCTGGGGAATGGTGACACAGACGAGTGTCCAAAGAGTGTATAGATATTTGTTTGTGGTTTATATCTGCAGGGGAGTATATGACACAGACGAGTGTCGGAAAAGGTATATATGTGTATTAGTGAGTGCAAAGGGGGAGCTTTTGGCTTTCTGCTGTGACTGTGGGGCGCTACGGACAAGCGTCAAGAAGGACATGATTCGGGCGACAACTGCTTTTTGGTGCCTTTTCGGGGCGCAGTGGTACGTGCAGGAAATTTCACAACAAAATGTCTGCATTCATCATGATACCCAATACTAGTGTTTGGCTACGCGAAACATGACTACATATCAGAGTGCGAAATATGGCCCAAAAAATCCACTCTTTCGTTTTCAGCGCTGCCATAGCAAGATAGTGTCCCAAATCCTTCGTTGCCTTTTAGCAGCAAAGTCGCTTAGAAGGTGAATCAGAATTTCCTGCTGGAGCATAAAACTGCCTGGCTTCAGATTTTCTGCAGCAATGATGACATTCCAAGCAAGCTGCACTTTGGTAAATATGAGCGGAGCCACGGAGAGAGGGGAGTGAAAAGCGTGGTTAGGGTTTACACTGAATACCTGTTCTTTTTTTTTTGCAAAAGGGGTGCACTGGGTGTATTGTTGATGAGGTACTTGGGACTTGCCGGAGACCGGTTCGTACATGACTCGTGATTATGCAATATGTTTGATTTTTTTTGCCGTAATTCTCCATATTAGACGGAATGCTACGCTCTGAGGGTAAATATGATGCGAATGCTATGATTATGCAAAAGATACCGATCCGGGATTCGGATCCCGTTGCCGTAGAGATCTCTGACTGATCTTCCTCGAAAGAATATCCCAGCTGGGGATGAGACTATTGGTAGATCTGATACAGATGATTCTGCTTGGGAAAATAGGCCACTGCTAGACCAATCTTGATAATGAGGAACCCAGCTGGGGGCTGTGGTAGCTTTCGTCACTTTGTCGTGAGATTTTCAGACATCGCTGCTTTGGAGAGGCTGGAGTTTTGTGGGGATATGGTTCCCTGTCTAGCACTCGGCTGGGGAGGAATAATCACTAAATGGTCTTCCTAGAGATTTCTGTGGGGATCCTGCTAAGGATGATGAACTCAGTTGGGGAAATGAGCCCCTCCTGATGTTGTCCTGGATAAGGTGCTAAGGAATTAATGATTTGGCATCCTGCTGGGGAGAAGCTTTCATGCCCCATGTTGCACTTTGAGCACCTGCAATCATGTTATAACAAAGAAACGTACAAGTACCCCGAGGTATCCCTTACTGGATTCCATCATAGGATTTTAGACACTCCCGAGAGCAAATATATTTCCTGTAAGCATGTAATTTAGAAAAGACGCATCCGTATTTATGCAATCGATATTTTAAGGACATCAGACATATTTTGCAAATGAAATAAAAATGTACAAGGCGGAGTATGACTGAAAATCTGATTTTATTAATTTGTGTGCCCTGAATTGGCAAGTACAGTCAAAGAAATAGATCCCCTGAAATGAGGAGATTGTTACAAATTGAGAAACAAAAAGATGCTGGCAATGTTGATGACGCTTCAGTGTGCTTCCCTTTTGCTATGACTTGTATGAAATTGACGTTCTTCTCATCTTGCTTTTGAAGAAGGTTGATTCTGACTGATGCTTTAACCTTTTGAAGCTTGCCATGTTGTAAGTGATATAGACGAATTAAGAATACAGTTGTTCGCTTATTCCCTTATTTTGCGTGGATCGCCCTTTCGGGATTTCAATCCACCGGGATACCCATTTTTGCCTGAGCTGTCCCATGCGGCTTTTCAACTCAGCGGGTGTACATTTTATTTATTTATTTTCCCTTATTTTTTCCCGAGTCTTTTATTCTGTTTTTGACTCGCCGGGATGCCCTATTTTTACCTGGACTTACATTCTGTTTTTATGTCTAGCGGGTCATTTTATGCGAAGTATTTTTTAACTGCATCTGAATTCACAGGGGACAGGAAGTCTTCACCATCCATAGTACTGAGCATCAGTGCTCCACCAGAGAATACTTTCTTTACTATGAACGGACCATCGTAATTCGGAGTCCACTTTCCCATGTGGTCTATATGAGGAGGAAGGAGTCTTTTTAGCACTATATCTCCTACTTGGTATTCCCGAAGCCTGACTTTCTGATTGAAGGCTTTCTTTATTCTTTTCTGGTATAGCTGCCCATGACAAATTGCAGCTAATCTTTTCTCTTCAATCAGACTTAGTTGATTGTACCGAGAACGAACCCATTCTGCTTCATTCAACTTGACATCCATCAATACCCGTAAAGAGGGTAATTCAACTTCAACAGGTAGGACTACCTCCATACCATACACAAGCTGATACGGTGTTGCCCCAGTGGATGTTCTGATTGAGATACGGTACCCATGCAAGGAAAATGGTAGCATTTCATGCCAGTATTTATAGGTGACCACCATCTTTTGCACAATCTTCTTAATATTCTTGTTAGCTGCCTCTACAGCACCATTCATCTTTGGCCTGTAAGGAGAAGAATTGTGGTGTTGGATCTTGAAGTCTCGGCACAGTTCTGCCATCATTTTGTTGTTTAAGTTGGAACCATTATCAGTATTGATTCGCTCGGGCACTCCATACCGACAGATGATGTCTCTCTTCAGGAATCGGGCTACCACTTGCCTGGTGACATTTGCATATGAAGCTGCTTCAACCCACTTGGTAAAATAGTCAATGGCTACCAAGATGAATCTGTGGCCATTTGAAGCAGTTAGTTCAATCTTGCCAATCATATCAATACCCCACATGGCGAAGGTCCAAGGTGAAGACATCACATTCAAAGGATTCGGAGGCACATGCACCTTATCTGCATAAATCTGGCATTTGTGGCACTTTCTGGCATAGGCACAATAGTATGCATCCATTGTGATCCAGTAATAGCCTAATCTTAACAACCTTTTAGCCATTGCATGCCCTCCAGCATGGGTACCAAAAGATCCTTCGTGCACCTCGTGCATCAACAAGTCTGCTTCTGCCTTATCAACACATCTGCGAAGTACCATATCAAAGTTCCTCTTGTACAAGGAACCATCAACATTCAGGAAGAAACTACCAGCCAACCTTCTTAATGTCTTCTTATCATTGGAAGATGCCCCAGGTGGGTATGTTTGATCCTCTAAGAAGCATTTGATGTCGTAGAACCAAGGAATTTCATCTTTAGCAAGGTCTGCAGAGAATACGTATGCTGGTCTGTCAAGTCTGGATATTGAAATCTGAGGCACAAAGTTGGCAGCTTGAATTTTGATCATGGATGAAATTGTAGCCAGAGCATCTGCAAACTGGTTTTCATCTCGAGAGATATACTCAAGCTTGACTGTTGTGAAGAATGTGAGTAGCCTCCTTGTATAATCCTGGTAAGGTATCAGATGCTCCTGTTGAGTATACCATTTGCTGTCTGTTTGATTGATTACCAGAGCTGAATCTCCAAATACAGTTAAAGTCTTGATCCTGAGGTCAATGGCTTCCTCAAGACCTATGATGCAGGCTTCGTATTCAGCCTCGTTGTTAGTGCAGTTAAAGGTGAGTTTTGCCGAGAAAGGCATGTGGACTCCCTTAGGTGTAATGAGTACTGCACCAACACCACGACCATTCATATTAACAGCCCCATCGAACATCATTGTCCACTCTTCTTCCGGGTTAGGCCCTTCAGTATGAATAGGCTCTTCATGATCTTTTTCTTTAATGAACATGATGTCTTCATCAGGGAAGTAAAATCTCATAGGTTGGTAATCATCAATGGGTTGCTCAGCTAGATAGTCAGACAATACACTTCCTTTGATGGCTTTCTGAGATGTGTACTGAATGTCATATTCTGTGAGAATCATTTGCCATCTTGCAACCCGTCCGGTAAGCGCTGGCTTCTCAAATATGTACTTAACTGGGTCCATCTTTGAGATCAATAAGATAGTGTGGGTCAACATATACTGCATTAGTCGGCGAGCAGCCCATGCTAAAGCACAACAAGTTTTCTCGAGCAGTGAATAACTTTGTTCACAGTCGGTAAACTTTTTGCTTAGGTAGTATATCGCATACTCTTTTCGACCAGACTCCTCATGCTGGCCCATCACACACGCCATTGACTCTTCTAATATTGTCAAGTACATTATCAGAGGTCTTCCTTCAATTGGAGGCATAAGGATCGGAGGCTCTTGTAAGTATTCCTTGATTTTGTCAAAAGCCCTTTGGCAGTCTTCATTCCACCTGACCGTTTGTTCTTTTCTTAACAACTTGAACAAGGGCTCACAGGTTGCAGTAAGGTGAGATATGAACCTTGATATGTAGTTTAATCTACTTAAGAACCCCCGAACCTCCTTTTCAGTCTTTGGTACAGGAATTTCTTGAATGGCTTTAACTTTATCAGGGTCAACTTCAATCCCTTTCTCACTCACAATAAAACCCAGCAGCTTACCGGATCGCACCCCGAATGTGCATTTGTTGGGGTTTAGCTTCAGTTGGTACTTCCTCAGACGCTTGAATAGCTTCAACAGATTCACCAGGTGGTCTTCTTCTATGAGGGACTTGGCAATCATGTCATCCACATAACATTCAATTTCTTTATGGATCATGTCGTGGAATAATGTTACCATAGCCCGTTGATAAGTGGCACCAGAATTCTTTAGTCCGAATGGCATTACCTTATAACAGAATGTGCCCCAGGGCGAGATGAAAGTTGTCTTCTCCATTTCTTCAGGTGACATCTTGATCTGATTATATCCTGAAAATCCATCCATGAAGGAGAACACCGAGAACTGAGTCGTATTGTCGACCAATACATCAATGTGAGTTAAAGGGAAGTCATCTTTCGGGCTGGCTCTGTTCAGATCCCGATAGTCCACACACATCCTTGCTTTTCCGTCCTTCTTAGGCACTGGTACAATGTTAGCAACCCACGGCGGGTAACTAGTCACAGCAAGGAAACCGGTGTCCCACTGTTTTTGTACCTCTTCTTTTATCTTCATGGCCATATCTGGACGAGTACGACGCAACTTCTGTTTTACTGGAGGACAATCTTATTTTAGAGGCAGCTTGTGCATAACAATGTCGGTGTCCAACCCTGGCATATCCTGATAAGAACAAGCAAAAACATCCACATACTCCTGAAGCATATCAATAAGTTGCTCTTTCACTGAATCTTGCAGACGGGGTCCGATTTTCACTTCTTTTAAATCTTCTTCGGTACCAAGATTAACTGTCTCAACTTCCTCCTGATGAGGAGTGATAACCTTCTCCTCTTGTCTCAACAATCTGGCTAGTTCCTCAGGTAGCTCATAATCTTCTTCAACCCCTTCATCGGCTTGATTAATCGGATTGTCAAAGTCATACGAGGTCATATCGGAGTTGTTGTCGGTGCAATCTGGAGGGCACTCTCTTCAAGGGTTTAGATTTGTTCATTTTAGTGATCAGTTTTATCTTGCTTAGAAAAAGTGAAAATGAAGTTATTATTTTGAAAAATATTGCCATTTTATTTTTGTACAAAAAATGAAAAAAATGAAAAACAGTGAGCGGAAAAAAAAGAGACTCATTTGCAAAAGATGTTCTGATATTCATTAATTGATCGTTTGCACAAAATACAAGATGGCCTGATTACAAAATGAGCCCTGACATCTTGGGCAAGATGCAGGACTTGATGCATGCTTAAAGACAGAAAATAATAATTACTCTGAAGGAGTAACTCTTATAATTTCCTGGGAAGACCAGTTTGAGACTTGGTTCCATGGAATCCTTGGACGTATCCAGCTTTCCAGGTTGCGCTCGTCTTCTTCCTCGTCTTCCAAACTGTTCACAACATCCGGGGTAAGCATCCCCCCGCTGACAAATTTGGGCTCCATTGCAGCCTCTGGTTGTTCTTGTAGAGTTGGTCTGTAACCCAACCCGAATCTGTCTTCTTTCTTTTCTACTGGCAGCAGCTTGCCCCAATCTTGAGTTGTACCCTCTTCAACAACCTTTCGGGCTTGCTGATATGATGTGATAGAAGTTCCAGACACATCAGTTGCTTCATTGATGTTAAGGGCCTCAAACCTTTGACTCATGGTCTCATGGATCTCCCCATCCATTTCTATGTATTTATATGTAGCCAACTTGCTAACAAAGATGTCCTCCTCCCCACAGATGGTGATGATCTGGCCTTCCCATTCGAATTTTAACTTCTGGTGAAGGTAGACGTAACAGCACCAGCGGCGTGGATCCAAGGTCTACCCAACTGAAAACTGTAGGCCGGCTGTATGTCCATCACAAAGAAGGTAGTTTTGAAGGTCTGCGGGCCAATCAACACAGGCAGATCAAAACCCCCAAGCACTGATCTTTTAGAGCCATCAAATGCTCTCACCACCAAATTACTCGGACGCAATTCCAGGCCATCATACTCCAGCTTCACTAAGGCTTTCTTTGGTAGGACATTGAGGGAAGATCCCGTGTCCACTAGCACATGAGACAGAACGGCACCTTTGCATTCCAAGTTGATATGTAAAGCCTTGTTATGGTTGCGCCCCTCCGTTGTTAAATCAGCATTTGTAAAGCCCAGTCCATGATTGGTATTGACATTTGCAACCACAGTTTCTAACTGATTAACAGTAATCTCTTCCGGCACATATGCTGCGTGCAGGACTTTCAACAATGCATTCCTGTAAGCTTCGGAACACATTAACAGTGATAATATGGAGATTTTGGAAGGTGTTTGGTGAAGCTGGTCCACTACCTTATAATCACTTCTTTTTATTATTCTCATGAACTCGTCTACATCTTTTTCAAAAGACGTCTTCTGAGTTTCTTTGGCAGTTGGTTCTTCAGATACCACATTCTTTCCTTTTGCCTTAGCAGCAGCTTCTGCTTCAGCATTAGGTTTTTGTGTTTGTGAGGCAAAAAGGCGTCCGCTTTCGGTGAAGCCTCCGCCTCCCCCAACATTATCAATTTGTGGTGAAGAGGTTGATGAATCCAGAGTGATTTTCTCCCCATTGCAGTAAAGATCAGAGTTGTAGTGCCAAGGTATGGCATTACTGCTTTCATAAGGAACAGGCCCAGGTACCGTGATGGTAAATGGGCTGATTGCTGCAAACGAAGGTACTGTAATGGTGTGCGGATCATAGTAAATAGTGACTAGTGATCTGGCAGAAGGTGCCACAATTTGTTGTTGGAAATTGCTGCTGGGAGGAACATTTGATGGGTCGTAGAAAATGGTAACTGTTGAGACATCTTCATTAATTTTTGCTGGCGTTGTAGAAGATTCCTTTGGTAAAATGGATGCTAATGTTGTAGAAGAAACAGTTGTTGAAATTTGACTTGTTGAAATAGTTGACGGAGTAATTGCTGGTGATGTTGATGAATTAGTAGGAATGATTGTTGTTGATGTTGTAGGAGAGTCTGGTGTAAGGAGAACTGTTAGTGTTGTAGGAGATTCCATTGTTGTGGAGACAAGAGTTGTTGCAGGGACTGTTGAAGTAATTTGCAAAATACCATCTTGGATAAGACTATCTATGCCAATCCTTAGCCTCTTACACCCATTGCTGGATGTCTTACACAATCTAGAGCAGGCCCCACAGCCCGGGAACACTTGGCATCTTAAAAGTTGAAATTTGACTTCAGCCAGTGGTGTTTGAATCTGTGTAACATTATCAATCAATATAGATGGTTGGTACTCCTCAATGGCATTAATCCTAGGCCCACCATGATTAGGCATAGGATTTCTGTTGACGTTCGGAGAAGGTGCGAAGTTGAGGGCTTTAGAATCAACCAAATCCTGAACCTTCATCTATAATGCTCTACACTTCTCGGTATTGTGACCAGGTGCATTGGAGTGGAAGGCATACCTGGCATTGACATCATAATTCTTTGGGAGATTAAGAGGATTTGGTGGTGCCAATGTTCTTAACTCAACCAGGGTGAGCTTCAGGAGTTGTGGCAATAAGGCAGCATAAGGCATGGTGTCGCTCCCGGGATTTTCATCCTAGTACAAACGTGAAAGTGGAGCGGAAAAGTTTAGTCTCCAGCCAGACATTTTTATCCCAAAGAAATGAGAAAGGTAATGTTGCACAAACCTAAGGAAGAAGGAAAAGGACGAGGCCTTGCGAACCAAAGATCTGGGTCCGGAAGTCGATTACGAATTGAGAAGGTATTAGCACCCCAATCCGTCCGCCGTACCCGACGGGATCCACACTTATAAGTCTGTTTTCAAAGGGTGAGAAATAATATGTTGTTTGAATGAAGGAACGACTATCTGGAATGAAATGGTAATGAGAAAAGAAATGGAATTAGAAAATGGGAATAAAGGGGGAAAATGTAGGGAAAAAGAAAGATTGTGCTCGAATGGGCCCTACCCCACTACCTATGTACCTCATCGGGATAAATGAGGATCAGAGACGCCATAGTTCGTCTAACTAAGGCTGACACTTGTTTGTGATTTTTAGGATGACATTGCCATAGTTCTAGCTCAGGTGTTACCGGCTCTGACTCGAGGGTGTTTACCATATCGTTGTTTGAACTGTTGAGATAAGTCACATTCGTCCGCAAAGAGTATGAGATGAGATAGAAGACGTGACTTCTTGGTTTGTTGTCTTTTAGAAGAAGTGTTTTGAGATTGTGTTTATTGTATCTACAACACTAAAGACTATGACACAGGAGCGAATACTTTCCAAGATCGCCCCCAATGGAACGTTTGTAAAGCATCCTAGAAGAGTGAAGGAGACCTCCACTAATCATTTCCCGTATAGCTTAAGGCTCGTGGCGCATTGTACACCTTTTCCTTTATTAAGTGTTTTTGATTTTTCTTTTAAAGATGAGAAGTGAGACTCAAGTTATAAAAGGAAAACTTCTAAGGGAAACTAGACTTACCCTAAGTTAATTGAATTCATGGATGACCTATGGTTAGTGAGGTTTGAAATATTAAATCTACCTAAGAGATATAAGACTAGAAATGCAAGTACAAGAGTTAATGATGAACAATATGGTCCTCCTAAGTCATGGTGGGTAAAAATGAGAATGAAACATAAATGGGATGAAACGATGGATCGGGGGGTCGATTGCGTGGTGCTAAGACGCACGACTTATGGTGTGCAACATACAAGGCTTGCTTTTGGTTGAATGGAGTGGAACAATGGTAATCGAGGAATCCTTAGGGTCTCTAACCTGATTATGTCACTATGTTAAAAAAGTCATAGAAAAAATGTGAAATTAATTCCTTAGGGTCTCTAACCTGATTATGTCACTATGTTAAAAAATCTCTTAAAAATTTCTAATTCTAACTATGGTAAATGGTCACCTAAATCAATCTAAGGTTTAATCACAAACTTATACAAATCATACTACCAAAACAATAAAAAAAATGTCCTAAAAAATACACCAAAAATATTCTAGGTACCATAATTTGTCCTTTAATCATAGAAAAAAGAATGGATCAAAAATGTTACAGGAGGTGGAATAAATAAAATGTACAAATTTATGTCTTTATAAAGGAATTCAATATAAATCAATTAAAATGAAAAAAATAGAATTGAAATTGAAAAATGATTAAATTCAGAAAATAAAAATTGGGAATGCTTCTAAGTTGACTTAATATTCTATCTTAATTTTTATAGAATTTTATTCTTAATTTTCGTATTTTTTATGGAATTAAATTAAAAACTAACAAATAGAAATTAAATAGAAAACTAGGAATATGGAAGGGGTGCAGGAAGTATATTTTCAGTTTAATAAACACATGGGCTCATATTGGGGGGTGGAAGTAGAAATTGCAAGGCCCAATGGCGCAGGAGCTTGGGGTTGCATGGAACTTACAGAGGGATGGTATGGGCGTGATCATAAATGGGAGGTCCAACTGGAAGGTGACAAGTGTCACCGCCGGACTGGACCACCAAAAAGATTTTATCTTCAATTGAATTGGACGGTGGCAATGAATGAATTTCTTTATGACTTTTGTAATCTCTAAATGGTGCATTAATCCGGATTTATTGGTCTTTAATTCCTCCTAATTAGAATTAAATCGTGATTATGATAAAAACTCATTAAATTAAAACATACCAAAGCCAAAACTCAGTCCTACCGAACCCTCTCTCCCATCACGTTTCCCCTTTCACTCCCAAACCAAATCTTCTTCCAAGTGAAACCCTAGTTCCGCCGCCGCTGGTTCTTCCTCTCCCCATCTCAAATCTTTGAACTAAAGAAACCTAAATCTATAAACTGAATCATTCTTGAATGAGGTAAAAGAATGAACTTCGAACTCGTACCTTCAACCGGAAACGGAAGGATTGATGCGAAGACGATCGAAGAAGTAGAAGATGACGATCGAAGAAGATGATGATGGTGATTGAAATCACGGAGGCGGAATCTTTGGAAAGTGATAACGAATGATGTCCGAAAAGAGTTCTGAAGGAGCGTTCTTTTCGTCGAGTTGTTGCAGATGATATTGATGAAGATGCAGTTTTCGTTGCAGCGTCGAAACCGATAGATCAAAACTCTCAGGTACGATTGATCTCCTCTTGCGTCTTCCCGTTTGATTCACTTTCTGCGCCTATTATTGAATGACATCAATCTTCTGCTTATTGAATTCACTTGTTGAATTTCCTTTACGTAATGTTGAAGGTCTTGTGATGCCAAGAATATTCTGGATTTTTGCAGGTTTAGCCTTGATGAATTAGGGATGATGAAGAACGTTGATGATGTTGGTTCCAGTTCATTGAAGAAGCTTGGATTGGGCGAGATAGATGAAGATTTTTGGTGTCTGACATTGGAATCGAGATAGATGAAGATGAAGCTTAAGGAAAAATGATGGAAGAAAGTTGATGATGAAGAAGCCGAAGAAGGAGAAGATAAAATGAATAGCGAAAAAATGGAAGAGATGGTGAAGGGTTTTGAGAAGTAGGTGAGTGAATGAAGTTGGAGAAGGATCAGAGGGATGAAGAATCAGAATGAAGAAGAAGTTGAATCTGAAAATGGAGGAATGAGGGAAGAAGAATGAGGAAGCAGAATCCAGAATTCAGCCACAACCGAAATTGAGAGAGCCTTAAAGAAGAAGATGAGCTTCTCATTTATAGCAGCTCGGAGGGGCGGCTTCGAGATTTCGCAGGTATGTTTGTTAGCCAAAATTTGTTATGGCAGTTAGAGTTGGTTAAACGATTACCATTCGGTTATGGGTAGCCCTTCTCACTTTTTGTTTTTCCTTACTTTGTTATTGCAGTGAGTGTAAAGATCTACAGGAGATAAACAACAGAGGCCGGAGGGGTTTCAGATGATGAAGGGACAACGGCAGTTGGTGTTGCTGACAGATTGTGAGATAGCCTTTGCAGAATTGTTCAGGTACTCACTTGTCCTCATTGCTTCATTATCACTTCGCGTTTATAAATTTGATATTCTGTCTTCAAAAAAAAAACATCCACACATTTCTCACGACTCTCCCATCTTTTCTTTTCTGTTTTGACGACCATGATGCGCTAAATCCCGCTATAACCTTCCTTTTTCAGGTCTGCTTGCGATGAGGATAATTAATTGGAACTGATAGTGTTGCGATGGAGCCATAAACCTGCTGCCTCCCTAAAATGAATGCCAAGAGCTTTAGGTTAAAAGCTTCACTGTGACAAAAATTATGCCGCGCACTCTTTAGAATTTTCTTTTGTGAAACGGCTGGCTAGCCTTATTTAATGGAATGATTTGATCTCGCGTATTGCTAGGGAGGTCGTGGAGCTTGAATGTGCTTTGGGATTGATGAAGAAACAAGGCCATGTGATTGTGAAAGACCAAGAGTTTGATACAAAACAAACCATGGTGGGGACCGTGGCTTGAAACTCTTGTAATTCCTTGCAATCTTGTAAATCCATTTGGAACCTTGAAACTTTGATATGATTGAAGGCTTTGCACGAGAAATTTGAAAGTTATTGTTGTTTTAAGAATCATAGAGTTACCCATGTATTTATAACTCTGATGAATGAATCCTTACATTACCGTTTTAGAACTCTCTTTGGACCCTAACTTTATGGCAAAGTCATTTGCCTACACATTCCAATTTAATATTATGAACTTTTCTTTTAACGTGTCTTGCACTTAGAATCTTAAATCACTTGATTAAAAACCCAAAATAAGGTTCAAAGAAATTATAACCCAAATTAAAAGTATTTTTTGTCAAAGCACCAATTGACCACGATTAGGAACCATCTAATGACCACAATTAAATGAATTACCCCCACTTAGTCTTCCATTAACACCCATATTAATTCCTACAACAAACATTAAACAGAGTTGATGCCTATGTCTGCAATTCATTGAAACATTCTAACTTGCCATAGACTTCCCTCCAAGGATGGCTCGCACCAAAATCAAAGCTTCAAGCAAATTATGGAATTGGTAACAAGGCCTAGAGGGACATTTCTAGATAAATCCGTCATGACTTGCAAACAGGACCACTATATCATGAGAGCGAAACTCAAAATGGCTTAAAGAGACTTTGGCCTTAATTACTCCTTGAAGAATAAGACTTTGAAAACGGATGAATTTTAATAAGAAAATTAGTGCCTTAAGAAACCGGCACATAAATCCTCAATTCCACGCATCTTAACATCAATTCATCTTTTCGGCCCAATCCAGGCTTGGATGCCTAGTAACAAGAATGATAACGCCAACCAATCATAACAGATCCTCAAACCACAAGTCTTTAACCAAGTGAACCAATGAAATCCACACACCAGGGGAACCCTTGAGAATCTATGAAAATGCATAAGATTTGTATTAAAATCCCTGATCTTCGACCTTGCAGCAGAAAATGCTCCGAACCTGAGTGAAATAAGCCTCAGAGGTTCAAGAGGCCACGTCCTAGAGAAAACCCTAATCCCATGCCTTGAGGACCCGATGATATGCAATTCAAATGTAAGACGAAGCATAAGCCAATTAAGGTAATAAATTAGAGGGAAAATTGATAGGCTGTAATAATGCCTTAATGGTGTATTATTGGATGGAGTTAGACGAATAACGACTTGCCACGCTGTGGGTGGACTTTCACCAGCTTGCGATAGAATTTTAAGATACTTTGCCACCCTGAGGATGGACTTTTGCCAATCTACGGTTGGAATTCACGATACGATCTGACACACTGCGGGTGGACATTCGACAATTTGCGACACTGCGGGTGGACTTCTGCTTACTACGGGAGACTTTTGCTCACTGCGGGGGACTTTAGAGATTTGCCACACTGCGGGTGGACTTTTGCTCACTACGGGAGACTTTTGCTCACTACGGGAGGCTTTTGCTCACTACGGGAGACTTTAGAGATTTGCCACACTGCGGGTGGACTTTTGCTCACTACGGGAGGCTTTTGCTCACTACGGGAGACTTTAGAGATTTGCCACACTGCGGGTGGACTTTTGCTCACTACGGGAGACTTTTGCTCACTACGGGAGACTTTAAGAATTCGCCACTCGGAGGATGGACTTTGGCCAATCTGCGATTGGACTTTGAATGAATTGCCATGCAGCGGGTGGGCTTGGGATAAGTTGCCACGTTGCGGGTGGACTTTGGAAATTTGCCACACTGCGGGTGGACTTCTTCTCACTGCGGGAGACTTTTACTCGCTACGGGAGACTTTTGAAACTTGCCACCCGAAGATGGACTTTGGCCAGTCTGCGGCTGGACTTTGCATATGTTGAATTGCATGGCATGTTGCCCCATGTCTTCTAAGCCTGCATTACGTGTCGTGGTCCTATTTGGATTAGGCTCTCCGTTACGAACAGCATTAGAATCCACATTCTCAGCCGGTATTCCTGTATTAACAATCCCATGAGGTTGCTCAACCATCATCTGGAGACGCTTCTGGTTCTGGGCAATGCCAGTCATCATTTCCATGAATTGATCCATCCTCTGTCGGAGCTCAACGAGATCAGTCTGCATTCGTTCAGCCATCCTTACTCGGTTTCTTTTAGTCGGATATCGATGAACACGTTGACCAACTATATTGCCTTAAATCAAATAAGTTAGAAACCTTGGGTAACCATCAAAAACACAAGAATATGATATGCAGGAAATGAATGTTTATGGCATGTTAATTCATTTTTAGGGCATTCCATCCCCTGATTCCAGTTTTTTGTGTGGGTTTGATGAAGACAAAAGCTCTTTCAAATAGAAAGCAGTGTTGATAATGTCGCTCCCACCAAAATGACACTTGGTCAGAAGGGGTACAGACGCGAACGGTCGGCGAAAGGAGAAATGAGAACACACAGGAGTGAACTCAAGAGAAGGAAAAGAGTCGCCAGCTAGGCATTTTTATCCCGGAGGAAAGGTAATGCTGCATAAACCTAAGAAAAGATGGACAAGACGGTTGCGAACCAAAGAGACTGAGAAAGGGGGTTGGTTACAACCTGGGAAGGTATTAGCACCCAGATTGTCCGTCGTACTCGACGGGATGCACGCTTAAAAGATTTGTGTTTTAAAGGGGTAGTGTCAGTGCAGTCTGTGTACAAAAGAGCTGGAAAGGGATATACAGGTGTCTGTGTGTATGTGAAGTGTATAAATGTACAGTGTCAGTGTAAGAAATGAATGAAATGCCCAAGATAATGAGGCTTAAAGAATAAAGCTAGAAAGAGGGGGAATATACAGAGACTTTTGTTCGATAACTGTTAAGTTATGCCTACGTATCCTCTCGTGCAATGAGGAAGTCAGAACACCGTAGTTCGACCCAAAGAGACTGAAAAAATGAATTGACTTGTGAACAGCTTACTTGTCTATGCTCAAGTGTATGACTTGTCTGGCTCAGGTGCAAACTGTCTTGCATTAGACGGAAGAAGCAAGTTCTCGTTTGTGAGTGAATGAGATGAGAATAGAATCCCGGAGGAGACGATTATTCTTTGTTTTTGTGTTTTCAATCTTTTATTGCTTTTGGAGTTTGTCATAAGAAAATGAGCCTAAGCCTAAACCAAGGGTTAGTAAACTCATCACATCCTCCCTTTGATTAGGGGTAATGAGAATACCTTAAGTATGAAGTAAACACCTCACACTTAATCACCATGATGTAGGGTTAAGATCATTAACCTACTTGCAATTATTTAGATGTTTTTGGAGTTTTTGTTTAGTGTTAAGTAATGAGATTAAGCCATAATCAGGGATTAAACAGACTCATTACACCATCCTAATAGAAGGATAATAGATGAGAATATTTAAGCTGAGGAAAGCTCCTCAACTTAATCCATGATTAGGGATTAACTTCATGACAAAACAAAGCCTTTATTAAATGGATTTTAGTTAATGATAAGATGAAGAAGTGATTTTTATGGTTTGTAAGACAACTTGAGGGGGACTTGTCCATTAACACTAGGGTTAGTCCTTCTTAACCAGTTAAGGAAGAATTAGAACCCTAATGCAAGGCCCAAGTTACAAGTGTGATGTCTTGATGATTATTAAGTGGATTGATTAAAGGAGTTAAACACATTAAGGGTTTAACACTTAGGATTAAAGTTATACACTCCATCCTAATAGAAGGATGCAGGTATAAGCTTAATCACAAAGCCTTAAAGCCTTTAGGGTTTAGTCCCTGATTGTGAGATGAGAAGAGAAGACTCAATGAGACACAAAGGTAAAATCTAAATGGGGGACTAATCAAAACCCTAATTATTGTCATGCTTGGTTGTTCCTAAGGTTTGTGAGGTTTACAAGAAAGATCTTCAGAGAAACCACCAGGAAGCAGATGAAAGGAGCAAAGAGAAGCAAAGTAACTTGCTTCATTTAAGAAGAAAAGTCACTTGATGAAAGAAAGTAATAAGAAGAAGAATGAGCAAGCTCAATCTCAGACACAAGACAAAATGCAGCAATGATGCATAAGAGAGATGAAAAGAGATTGTGAGAAGTGAAGGCAAATTCACTTCTCAAAGTAACTTACCACCTGAAAAGTTAGTAAAGAAATGAAATGCAATGCAAATGAGATGAAATGTGATGATGCAAACCAAAACCAGAAGCATAAGTATGATGTTGATGATGCTAAGAGATGATGCAAACATGAAACAAGGCATGAGGATGATCATACAAACATATGGATGCAAGAGAAGCATGCTTAGAACCATGAAAGTACATGAAAAGTTATGAAATGCAAATGACATACAACATGGCAAATGAAAGATGGAATGATCACACATGATTCTAATGTGTCCTAAGATGTTTCATGAATCAAATGGATGCACAAAATGTCATGGCAAGTCATGGTATGCAAACAAATGGAAGATGGATGCAAATGAAAGTCCAAATTAGGGTTTATGATCAATGCACAAAACAAAATTCAAAATCAGAAGCAAACATCAAGATAAAAATTTGAAAATGCATTCAAAGGAACCCTAAACCTATACAAATTCACTGCCCAAAGGAGGGGTTCTAACTCTTAACCTAATGAGGGTTATGAATTTCTTAAGATTGCTAGGGTTTTAAGGTACCTTGTCAAGAAAAATATCAAACAAATAGGAAATGCAAGATCAATTCATGCCAATTTAATCCAACAAACTACATGCTAAACAAGATGCAATGCAAAAAGAATCATTGTCCAACTCTTAAAGGCTAGGCAGAAATGAATTTTTGAAGATTGGATCAAAATAATGCCTTGAAATGAAATTAATTCCATGGAAATTTGTCAAAAGACATCAAGATCAAAAAAAGAAATTTAGTTTGAGAGTTGGACAATGTTTCTAAATGTTTTTAAAGGTAACATGAATTTTTTTGTGATTTTTAAATACCTAAAAGTATTTTTAATTAATTAATTCTCATTAATTAATTAAAAATAAACTTTTAAATGATTTAAAAATAAATTTTAATGCAAAAAATAAAAATAAAAATGTTTTTGGTCTCTGAAAATTAATAAAAGCTTGAATAAAAATTTTCAGAATTTTTCAATGATTTTTACTACTTTTAATAAAATGTAGAAAACAAATGAAATTAAATGAAATAAAAATTGAACTAAATGAAAAGTATGCGCATCTAAAGGTCTGGATTCAAACTCAGGAAGGAGGGAAAGACTGCGCGCCAGATCCTATGGCTAGGATTCAAACTGAGCTAATTTCCATTTTAAATTAATTAAACTGAATTAATTAGGTTAATTATGGATTAGGGTTTCTAATGATGCATCCTGTCCATTCAAACACGCGCGGGTCAACCCTGGTCAAGCCATCCAACGCTCCACATTCAAACTCACATTAATTGCACAGATTAACCCTAAACAGATTCAGGTGGCCGGAGAAGACTTCCGGTCGTCTTCTCCGGCGAGACCTTTGACCTAGCTCTCTCAAAACGTTACTAAAACCTGCCAAACTCTCCAGATCAACTCAACTAAACACCCTAAACAACAATCCAACAACAAATTCCATTTCTTTTTCGTGAATCATGAAGAACAAACAAAAATCATGTTTTCGGGCAAAGTTTCAGACAAGCCATACATCCTCAAAACTTAATCATTTTCAAAAGTAAAGGGTTCAGTGAACTCAGGGAAGCATATATATCATTTTAGAAACAAGAAATGAGAGTTCTGGAAAAATGAATTTCCATGGCTACCTGAATCAAAGCTTTCAAATCAGGGACTTTCTGGCCAGTTTCTTGCTTCTAATCAACTCCAATGGACCTCCTGAGAAGCTTTCAATGCTTGTTTGAATTTTATAATGGTTGGTTTGAAAGATTGCTGAAGTTCTGCTCAAAGAGGGGCAGAAATCGTATTTTGGTTTCAGTGAGTTTCAGGCTATGGTGATGGGTGGTTTTTGATCAGTGAGGCATGCTGAGATTGTTTGTGAAGTTTGTTTGTGTGTTTGCAGCTTGTGTGATGAGTTTTTAAGAGTTTTGCAAATGGAGCATAAACTTGGAACTAGGGCTTGGAGTGTGTTTCAGCATGAAGTGTTATGTGCTTTCGGCTTGCTTTTGATTTGTATAAACAAGTGTGATAGGTCAGAGAGTGGGTGCTGGCCTATTGTGATTGGTATGGGCAAGTTGCCAAAATGTCAACTTGACTTGTACTTGAGGTATGGGCAATGGTACAACTTGCTTTTGGCTTGTCTTAGTTCAGCTGAGTTTAGGGAGAACCATGGAATTGTTTATGAGATGATTCAGCAAGTTGATCAAGGTTTGTGTAGTGTTTTGCAAATTTCACAAAGCTTGGCCCCTTTGGAAATTCTTGCAATTCAAGGCATCAAAATGCAAAGTTCTTTGGCCCATTATGAATTTTAGAGGTCATGTGATCATGTTGTGAAGAATTGGTACACATTTGAGGCCCTTAGAACACTTGATCATACCATTTTGCAAAATGCCTCTTTGGTAGAAAACTTCAAATTATGTGATTTTGGCCAACTTTGACAAGCCATAACTTTTGATCCAAAATTAATTAGGTCAAGTTCTTGTACTTTTTGAATAGGGAATGATCCATTCTACAACTTTCATGATCAAAGTTTTTCCATTTGAAGCATTTTTGAATCAAAAAGCAAGGGTTGAAAAAGTTTCCCAAAATGGCAATTTTCATCATAAGTCAACTTTCCCAAAAAGTCAACTTTGCAAATGACTTGAAATCTTCCAATTTTGTGAACTTCTAACATCTTCTATGATCAAATAAAGATCATACACAATCAAAATGATGAAGAACACCCTTTGGTTGGGTCATTGGGGGCCTCAGATGCCCTGATTTTGCAATGACTTGCTCAAGAAGTCAACTCTTGATCAGGTGACTTCCCCATGGAATTTCTTCATGAAAATTTATATGCATGCTCCCTATACCATATAGAGACCAATAGAAACAAGAATGACCAAAAAAATTGGAGTTATGGCCTCTGAAACCAAAACCCTAATTTTAGGTCATCTATGCAGTTAAACCTGGCTCTGCTTCCATGCCATTCTCAGTTCTTGAGATTTTTTGACATTCTTGACTTTGAGGAGATATAATATGATGCTTGAACACACATGGACCCCTTTGAAGTGATTGATTACCTTTGGAGTGGCTCAAGAAGCTCTTGGATTGCTCAGATCACAAACCCTAGATGCAGATGACTTTGAACCAATGCAGTGAATCAAAAATGTGGTATGAGATGCTATGTTTGTGTTTATGCATATGAAGGGATCACAAGCCATGGTGTTAATGAGTGAGGGAAAATTTGGGGTGTTTACAGATAATATAAGGTGTGTGTGTGTGTAGCAGACGTGCTAAACAATTCCAAGAATATGAAGACCAACGTGTCTTGCAGACGTGTCAGATGCGTCAGTAATCACAAAGTGAGAGAACACAAAATGATAATAAAGAGACCTTTTTATGATAAGAAAGTTGTTGATATAGTCAAAACACCCAAAGCATGGATTCAAACAAAAGTACAATGATAAAAAGATTCCATCAACAGTCCTGATGGTAATCCCGCAACATACAAGAAAATAGAAAGATGTCTTTGTCAATGCGATACTCTATCTAGGTCTGAGTCAATGATCGGTCCTATCTTAGGAACTTCTACCAACTCCTTCGTCTGCACCTGGTTGTCTTCAGACCTCTTCAGCTTCTTCTGGTAGCAAATCATCACCCGCTTGTAGTAAGCAGCTTCTTCTAGGGCTTTAGCAAGTTCTGCATCTTTTTCTCTCAACTTACCGGCCATCTCTTCGTCTTTCTCTTTTAGCTTACCTGCGATCTCTTAAGCTTGAAATTTGTCTTGTTCCTCTCTTTTGATCCTGTAAGCAGCATGTCTCTTTTTCATGTTCTCGAACATAAAGGTCTTCTGATCCAGTTGCCTTCTAGTGTCAGTGTGTTCCTTGGAAGAGCTCCTAGTAGAAAACTCGAACTTCTTATACCGAGCCAACTCAACTTCACACTGTTTCCTTGCAATAGCATGCCTTTCAGCATTTTCTTGAGCTTTCCACTCAATCTCAAGTCTGGATGATTAGCCTTAGCAAGCTCTTGACTTAACTGTGCATTCTCCGTTAACAACCCGTCTCTTTCCGTCTTCATCTTGTTGAACTCTTCAATGCTAACTGTGGTGAATTATTCAATGACCGTGGGATATAGAAGAGGTGCAGGCCCAAATGGTAACAGTAACACTTCAACCCGTTCTCTTAGCCATTCTACAAACGGTGTATATATTCGACAATTCCCTACTCCCAAGGTCTTCTTCCCTTTGGTCTTTCGACTATGCCAAGCATTAGAAGCTTTCTGAGCAATCTCGAATCCATCTGTTGACTGCAAGTACAAGTACTCTGTGATGTCTACGGCGGCTGGTGGTTCCTTTAAGGCGTACCCGAACAGTCTAACTGTGAGGGTACGGTTATAATTAATTCCCCCTTTCCTCCTGATCAATGGAACATTAGGGAATCCTCCGCAACTATAAAGAATGTCAATGCACCGCAAACCCTGATTAACCCAAATAATATCCTTTGCTTGTAAGCCCATTAGTCGTTCAAACCATTCAAGAGTGTTCTTCGTCTTATCAAAAGCTCCTTATTGCGGAAGAAAGCGTGTGAACCACTTGTAGAATACAGTCGCGCAACAATTCAACATTCCACCCCTTCACTTCTCATTCTTATAATGCACAGAGTGGTAGAGATCACCTAAGAGAGTAGGAATAGGATTATTTGCTATGAAAATGCGAATAGCATCAACATCCACGAAGTTGGGCATGTTCGGGAACAAAGTGATTCCATAGATACACAAAGCTAGGGTTGCATTAAAGGTACTCCAACTTTTTGCCTCAGCTACTTTGGTAGCCTCATCTAACAAGAAACTCAAATGATATCCCCGGAAGCCTCCTTTGCTATCAATCCGATCTTCCAATAATGACTTGCTCAAATAAAGAGCAGTTGCTACATCTTTGAAGTCTGGATCAATCTTGGTCCCAAAGAATGGTGCACAGTCCTTCACGGAAACTCTCAGGATGCTCGAATACTCCTCTAATGTAGGTGCCAACACGAAATCAGAAAGTACGAAACATCTAAGTCGTGGATCATAAAACTGTAGCAAGGTGTGCAACCCTCTAAAAGCATAATCACTGATGGGGTCTATGAAATACAAAATCCACCCGTAATCCTGCTTGAAGACATTCAAAACTTCTGGAGGAGCTAAAGCCTTCACTTTGAGAATTTCTTTCACAACAGGCTGATGAACCTTGTAGGAGATAATAAACTTGGTCTTTTTCATGGATTCCATGATCATAGATCAATACCCACAACTGGAATCAAGGATGTGATATGCAGCCCTGCAAATGAATAAACATGCGTTAGGAATGCAAGTATGCTGAGGATGTGATGCAATGCAATGGCATGTGATCACTGTTGCATATACTGGGCACTGTTGTACTGCCTTCTTATTTTTCCAGAATACCAACTATCAAGAATACCAGATCATAAGTATGCGTCAGAAGAAAACCCAAGTATCAAGAACAAGGTAGGTTGAAGGTTTAGTTTTCCTGCAAACCTGTAAACCCTTCCCAATCTCATGGGTATGCTACTACGGGTCAACATCACGAACTCTCAAAGCCGAATAGCAATAATACAATCACCCTTTCCGAGAAATGGCTCATGACCAAATCAGGGAATCGGTTTGGCATTATGTACTACTCAGGGAAGCCTCAGCTGAATTCCAGAAAAACAAGCATCCCTCATAAGTTCCCGGCTTCAAGCACTGAAGTCGAGAAACAATAGTACATTCATCCTGAAGGGTACAATACTAACATCATACGACCAGTTGCTTTAACCAGGTTTCTATGAGAGAACAAGTTCATCCTATGCGATTTCCTAGTGGGCCCTCTGGTGCGAATGGGTTTGCCACGAAATGTGGTCTGCCACTGTCACCACTGGAGAGGGTTGTTTCCACTAAGGTCCTCGATGATCGGTTCCCAGTGTTAGCAGCTCAGGTGGGAACATTCTATGGTCTGCCTAGGCAGTATAGAACATATCTCAAGAGAGCCTGATCTGGGTGTGGGACTCGTGAAAACTACACGTGCTCAAAACCACGCAAGCCACATGACTGCCCACTCTAAATCCTATGTGTATACTCAAGCCGGGTATTTGGCTTATCTCACAATAATCCCATCCCGCCAAGGAAAACCAGAATAGCCAGTACAGTATATGCCAGTATATGCGAAAGTAAAGTAAAGTGGAGAAAGCTGTAAATAATGCTGTAAAGGAAAGCGATAAATTGTAAACAAAACAGTAAAGCTAAACTAAAGCATAACAACAAACGAATAAACACCCAAAGAAAACAGAAATAGACAAGCGCTAGGATTGACTCTCAAAGGGGAAATTAGAATTTCTAAAAGTCCCCAGCAGAGTCGCCTGCTGTCGCTCCCGGGATTTTCATCCTAGTACAAACGCGAAAGTGGCACGGAAAAGTTTAGAGTCGCCAGCCAGACATTTTTATCCCAAAGGAATGAGAAAGGTAAAGTTGCACAAACCTAAGGAGGAAGGAAAAGGACGAGGCCTTGCGAACCAAAGATCTGGGTCCGGAAGTTAGTTACGAATTAAGAAGATATTAGCACCCCAATTCGTCCGCCGTACCCGACGGGATCCACGCTTATAAGTCTGTTTTCAAAGGGTGAGAAATAATATGTTGTTTGAATGAAGGAATGACTATCTGGAATGAAATGGTAATGAGAAAAGAAATGGAATTGGAAAATGGGAATAAAGGGGGAAAATGTAGGGAAAAAGAAAGATTGTGCTCGAATGGGCCCTACCCCACTGCCTACGTACCTCATCGGGATAAATGAGGATCAGAGACGCCGTAGTTCGTCTAACTAAGGTTGACACTTGTTTGTGATTTTTAGGATGACATTGCCATAGTTCTAGCTTAGGTGTTACCGGCTCTGACTAGAGGGTGTTTACCGTATCGCTGTTTGAACTGTTGAGACAAGTCACATTCGTCCGCAAAGAGTATGAGATGAGATGAGAAGACGTGACTTCTTGGTTTGTTGTCTTTTAGAAGAAGTGTTTTGAGATTGTGTTTATTGTATGTACAACACTAAAGACTATGACACAGGAGCGAATACTTTCCAAGATCGCCCCCAATGGAACGTTTGTAAAGCATCCTAGAAGAGTGAAGGAGACCTCCATTAATCATTTCCCATATAGCTTAAGGCTCGTGGCGCATTGTACACCTTTTCCTTTATTAAGTGTTTTTGATTTTTCTTTTAAAGATGAGAAGTGAGACTCAAGTTATAAAAGGAAAACTTCTAAAGGAAACTAGACTTACCCTAAGTTAATTGAATTCATGGATGACCTATGGTTAGTGAGGTTTGAAATATTAAATCTACCTAAGAGATATAAGACTAGAAATGCAAGTACAAGAGTTAATGATGAACAATATGGTCCTCCTAAGTCATGCTGGGTAAAAATGCGAATGAAACATAAATGGGATGAAACGATGGATCGGGGGGTCGATTGCGTGGTGCTGAGACGCACGACTTATGGTGTGCAACATACAAGGCTTGCTTTTGGTTGATTGGAGTGGAACAATGGTAATCGAGGAATCCTAAAGTCACATGCAACTTTGTTTATTTTGAAAATTTACTCGACGTTGGATCGAGTATCTTATTTATTTAATTTTTTTGAGATTTTTGTCTTCTAACGATTTGTTTTATCTTTTCTATCCTAACTATAGAAACTATAAAAGCATACAAGTTCTAAGCTATTACATCACAAAGTAAAACACAATAATTGAGGCATAAAAATATCCAAGTCCATAAGCAAATCCTCGGAAAATACCTTGCACATAAAGGAGAATAATTAGTGAATGACATGAACCATGAATATGCATAATATGATGAAATGAATTAAAATGATAAAAATATCAAAAGTCATGGAAAAAATGTGAAATTAATTCCTTAGGGTCTCTAACCTGATTATGTCACTATGTTAAAAAATCTTTTAAAAATTCTAATTCTCACTATGGTAAATGGTAACCTAAATCTATCTAAGGTTTAATCACAAACTTATACAAATCATACTACCAAAACAATAAAAAAAAATGTCCTAAAAAATACACCAAAAATATTCTAGGTACCTTAATTTGTCCTTTATCATAGCAAAAAGAATGGATCAAAAATGTTACAGGAGGTGGAAGAAATAAAATGCACAAATTTATGTCTTTATAAAGGAATTCAATATAAATCAATTAAAATGAAAAAAATCGAATTAAAATTGAAAAATGATTAAATTCAGAAAATAAAAATTGGGAATACTTCTAAGTTGACTTAATATTCTATCTTAATTTTTATAGAATTTTATTCTTAATTTTCGTATTTTTTATGGAATTAAATTAAAAACTAACAAATAGAAATTAAATAGAAAACTAGGAATATGGAAGGGGTGCAGGAAGTATATTTTTCAATTTAATAAACACATGGGCTCATATTGGGGGGTGGAAGTAGCAATTGCAAGGCCCAATGGTGCAGGAGCCTGGGGTTGCATGGAACTTATAGTGGGATGGTATGCGCGTGATCATAAATGGGAGGTCCAACCGGACGGTGACAAGTGTCAACGCCGGACTGGACCACCAAAAATATTTTATCTTCAATTGAATTGGACGGTGGCAATGAATGAATTTCTTTATGACTTTTGTAATCTCTAAATGGTGCATTAATCCGGATTTATTGGTCTTTAATTCCTCCTAATTAGAATTAAATCGTGATTATGATAAAAACTCATTAAATTAAAACATACCAAAGCCAAAACTCAGTCCTACTGAACCCTCTCTCCCATCACGTTTCCCCTTTCACTCCCAAACCTAATCTTCTTCCAAGTGAAACCCTAGTTCCGCCGCCGCTGGTTCTTCCTCTCCCCATCTCAAATCTTTGAACTAAAGAAACCTAAATCTATAAACTGAATCATTCTTGAATGAGGTAAAAGAATGAACTTCGAACTCGTACCTTCAACCGGAATCGGAAGGATTGATGCGATGACGATCGAAGAAGAAGAAGATGACGATCGAAGAAGATGATGATGGTGATTGAAATCACGGAGGCGGAATCTTTGGAAAGTGATAACGAATGATGTCCGAAAAGAGTTCTGAAGGAGCGTTCTTTTCGTCGAGTTGTTTCAGATGATATTGATGAAGATGCAGTTTTCGTTGCAGCGTCGAAACCGATAGATCAATACTCTCAGGTACGATTGATCTCCTCTTGCGTCTTCCCGTTTGATTCACTTTCTGCGCCTATTATTGAATGACATCAATCTTTTGCTTATTGAATTCACTTGTTGAATTTCTTTTACGTAATGTTGAAGGTCTTGTGATGCCAAGAATATTCTGGATTTTTGCAGGTTTAGCCTTGATGAATTAGGGATGATGAAGAACATTGATGATGTTGGTTCCAGATCATTGAAGAAGCTTGGATTGGGCGAGATAGATGAAGATTCTTTGTGTCTGACGTTGGCATTGATGAATTGAGAGAGATGAAGATGAAGCTTAAGGAAAAATGATGGAAGAAGGTTGATGATGAAGAAGCCGAAGAAGGAGAAGATGAAATGAATAGCGAAAAAATGGAAGAGATGGTGAAGGGTTTTGAGAAGTAGGTGAGTGAATGAAGTTGAAGAAGGATTAGAGGGATGAAGAATCAGAATGAAGAAGAAGTTGAATCTGAAAATGGAGGAATGAGGGAAGAAGAATGAGGAAGGAGAATCCAGAATTCAGCCACATCCGAAATTGAGAGAGCCTTAAAGAAGAAGATGAGCTTCTCATTTATAGCAGCTCGGAGGGGCAGCTTCGAGATTTCGCAGGTATGTTTGTTAGCCAAAATCTGTTATGGCAGTTAGAGTTAGTTAAACGGTTACCATTCGGTTATGGGTAGCCCTTCTCACTTTTTGTTTTTCCTTAGTTTGTTATTGCAGTGAGTGTAAAGATCTACAGGATATAAAAAACGGAGGTCGGAGGGGTTTCAGATGATGAAGGGACAACGGCAGTTGGTGTTGCTGACAGATTGTGAGATAGCCTTTGCAGAATTGTTCAGGTATTCACTTGTCCTTATTGCTTCATTATCACTTCGCGTTTATAAATTTGATATTCTGTCTTAAAAAAAAATCCACACATTTCTCAAGACTCTCCCATCTTTTCTTTTCTGTTTTGACGACCATGATGCGCTAAATCCCGCTATAACCTTCCTTTTCCAGGTCTGCTTGCGATGAGGATAATTAATTGGAACTGATAGTGTTGTGATAGAGCCATAAACCTGCTGCCTCCCTTAGATGAATGCCAAGAGCTTTAGGTTAAAAGCTTCACTGTGACAAAAATTATGTCGCGCACTCTTTAGAATTTTCTTTTGTGAAACGGCTGACTAGCCTTATTTAATGGAATGATTTGATCTCGCGTATTGCTAGGGCGGTCGTGAAGCTTGAAGGTGCTTTGGGATTGATGAAGAAACAAGGCCATGTGATTGTGAAAGACCAAGAGGTTGATACAAAACAAACCATGGTTGGGACCGTGGCTTGAAACTCTTGTAATTCCTTGCAATCTTGTAAATCCATTTGGAACCTTGAAACTTTGATATGATTGAAGGCTTTGCACGAGAAATTTGAAAGTTATTGTTGTTTTAAGAATCATAGAGTTACCCATGTATTTATAACTCTGATGAATGAATCCTTACATTACCGTTTTAGAACTCTCTTTGGACCCTAACTTTATGGAAAAGTCATTTGCCTACACATTCCAATTTAATATTATGAACTTTTCTTTTAACGTGTCGTGCACTTAGAATCTTAAATTACTTGATTAAAAACCCAAAATAAGTTTCAAAGAAATTATAACCCAAATTAAAAGTAATTTTTGTCAAAGCACCAATTGACCACGATTAGGAACCATCTAATGACCACAATTAAATGAATAACCCCCACTTAGTCTTCCATTAACACCCATATTAATTCCTACAACAAACATTAAACAGAGTTGATGCCTATGTATGCAATTCATTGAAACATTCTAACTTGCCATAGACTTCCCTCCAAGGATGGCTCGCACCAAAATCAAAGCTTCAAGCAAATTATGGAATTGGTAACAAGGCCTAGAAGGACATTTCTAGATAAATCCATCATGACTTGCAAACAGGACCACTATATCCTGAGAGCGAAACTCCAAATGGCTTAAAGAGACTTTGGCCATAATTACTCCTTGAAGAATAAGACTTTGAAAACGGATGAATTTTAATAAGAAAATTAGTGCCTTAAGAACCCGACACATAAATCCTCAATTCCACACATCTTAACATCAATTCATCTTTTCGGCCCAATCCTGGCTTGGATGCCTAGTAGCAAGAATGATAACGCCAGCCAATCATAACATATCCTCAAACCACATCAAACCACAAGTCTTTAACCAAGTGAACCAATGAAATCCACACACCAGGGGTACCCTTGAGAATCTATGAAAATGCATAAGATTTGTTATAAAATCCCTGATCTTCGACCTTGCAGCAGAAAATGCTCCGAACCTGAGTGAAATAAGCCTCAGAGGTTCAAGAGGCCACGTCCTAGACAAAACCCTAATCCCATGCCTTGAGGACCCGATGATATGCAATTCAAATGTAAGACGAAGCATAAGCCAATTAAGGTAATAAATTAGAGGGCAAATTTTGGGGTGTTACACATGGGGATATGGTCAATCACCCTATTCGCCTGAGGTGGTCTCTGTTGGAAGGGACGCTGCTGTTGGTTGCTATTGTTGTTGTTGTAGGTTCTCTGCTGCGGGAAATGAGATGGATGCTGATAGTGAGGACTAGAGCTGGGATGGTTCTCTGTTGAGGATACAATGGTTGTTGTGGGACTGGAGCTGGGATGGTAACAGCTGCTACTGACCTGTGAGAATATTGGGGCCTGTCCCTGCTTGCATGAATAGAATTAGTTTCACCTGCCCTTCGGGGTCCTGCAAAAGGTTTTCTTGGATTGCTGGAGGAGCTTGCACCACTGTCGGAGATTTTGCCCATCTTCAATAGGCTCTCAATTCTATCACCAGCTATGACCACATCAGAAAACTGGTAAAGGAGAAGGCAGCAAGTCTATCAATATAAGTCCCTTGCAATGTGTTCATGAACATGTCAGCCATCTTCCTTTCTGACATGGGTAGCTGGACAGCAGCAACAAGCTATCTCCATCTCTGAGCATAATCCCGGAAGCTCTCTCTAGAAGATTGAGACATGCCCATTAGAAGAGTTCTATTGGGAGCCATGTCCAGGTTGTACTGATATTGTCGGATGAAAACTTCAGCCAAATCCTTCTAACATCTTATGGTGGCTCTAGTCAGGTGCGAATACCATTCTCTCGAAGCTCCAGTCAGACTGTCCTCAAAGTAGAACATCCATAACATTTCATCCATGGTATAAGCCTTGAGCCTTCCCAAGAAAGATTGCAGGTGAGTACGTGGACAGGAGGTACCATTATACTTCTCAAAGCACGGGGGTTTGAATTTGTGGGGAATTCTCACCCCATCTACTAGGCCCATGTCCATCACATCGAAGCCCAAAGAATTCTGAGATTCCAAATGAAATTCTGTGATCAGGTACGTGATGTCGAATGAGATGTTTAAACACTTGAAGACTTGACTAAAACTTAAAGTGCAGGAAAATTAAACAACACAGGAAATTGTTAACCCAGTTCAGTGTATAACCACACTTACATCTGGGGGCTACCAAGCCAGCAAGGAAATCCAATATAAGTAATATTAATTCTAGACTTAAACCACTCAGTTTAATCTTTCATTTAATATCTACCCAAGGCAATTTCTACCTAAGACACAACTTAGATATGAGTACCAACTCACTCCCCCTCAATCACACAGTGATATGTTTACAAGTTTAATAAAATTGAAGTCATACTTCAAACACAACAGCTTGATCTTACTTCACAGTTTCAATCAAGACACAAATACACTTTTGCTTAAAAGCTCATAAAGTGATACACATAAAATAACCTGCTATTAAAACACAAACACCCTATTTAGTCTTCTTAATTTCATACTCTATTTTGAGAGTTTCTGTTGCTTAAATAGGTGTTTGGATTTTGGGCTTTCTGTAGGTTATCCAATCCTGATACGCATGCTGCCATCACCTTGAATTAGGGTTTGTTACTTCCTTGATTCTAGGTGAGTCAGTTCTTCTGATTATACTGAATTCATATAATCAATCTCCCTACAGATGCGCCTTCTTCTGTTTCATCCATCCATAATTAATTCCAGATAACTTCCCTTAATTTACTCAGTTCTGTTAATCATTAATTAATTCTGGTAGCAGGTTTGAGATGTCACAACATCTGGTGTGACATCCTGAAAACTGAACTTACTTCATTTACTGATACAATGTCACAACATCTGGTGTGACATCCTGAATTAAGTTCATTTACTTATACTATGTTTGATAATGTCACAACATCTGATGTGACATCCTGAACTAAATTCAACACTTCTTGTTGGTCAAAAATTCTGCCAATTCTAAACATCTACAAACTCCCCTTTTGGCTAATTTTTGGCTAAAATACTTTTCTGGTTTATCAGAGTGCTGCAGAATTTCTTTTATCAGAGTCATTTGTGAGTTTACTCCCCCTCAAACCTACATGTGTTCAGACATGTTGCACCAGAAATTTTTCATAAAAAAAACAGCTTTAGTTCAGAAGCAAACAGAAGTTTTTCATTAATCAGTAAGCTGCATCATACATTGTTGTTGTTGTTCAGTTCTCTTCTCCCCCTTGTTAGACATAAATTGGGGCCAAAGTTTACAGAGAGAATTACAAAGTTCAAAATACAATGCTGAAACAGACATTACATATCCCTCACATACATTTTTCACTCAAAATCTTCATATTCAATGTCTTCCTCTTCTCCAGTTTCCTCATCAGAAGCAGCAGCCTTTTGAGCACTCTCTTCAATTTCCAGCCTTTGGATAATCTCCTCAAGCTTCTGCTTCCTGGCATCCAGTTCTTTGCATGTGTTCTTCAGCTCAGCAATCAAAGCAGTTTTGGATATTGGAGACTTTGCCTTTGAAGGTCCAGCAGATGTCCCAGAGGGAGCTTCAACATCAGCTGCATGATTACTTAAGAACAACTTGTAGTGGAAGGCCAGAGGACTCTCTCTTTTGCAGATAGAATCCTTCTTAGTGAGGATACCTGGATACTGGCTAAGAATTATTCCACACAGCAGAGAAGGGAAGGCAATAGGCAGCTTTGTTGCAGATGATCCAGCATGCTTCAAGGTCTGATAAAAAATATAAGCCCCAAAATCCAGCTTTGTTTGGGTGCCCATGAACTATATAAACCTGCCCAATCCAGTTGCTATTGAGGAGGTATGGTTGGTAGGGACCCAGTTTGCAGTGCCAATCCTATGCAGCATTGCATACTTCCTTGTCAGCAAGCTAACAGAAAGCTTCCCCTTGACTGGCCAATTCTTGACCTGATTAGCAGTGATGACCTTGTAAACCTGGTTATCAGTCTTCCCTAACTCATTAGGTCCATCAGATTCTCTTCCTAGATAGTGGTTGATAACCCTAGGAGAGAATTCCACACATCTCCCTCTTACATACACCTTACTGAAGTCAGCTGACTTGCCATCAGCACAGTCTTCTTGAAGGTTGACAATAAATTCCTTGACTAGCAGCTCATAGCAAGGAGAGAAATTTGACACTGTTTTGAATAAGCCAGCAGAAGAGATGAGATCAATTACCTCAGTGCACTCAAGTGCATTGCTGCTCAGCTCTCTTTCAAGTGCTACCCTTCTTTGGTAGACAAATTTCCATCTGCTCACACTTGACACATGATGGAATGAAATGTTGTCCAGAGGAGCTTCTGGAACAGCAGAGGAGGACCTTGAAGGTGCTGGTTTCTTCTTTGGTGGGGATGTTGGGACATCCTCTTCAACATCAGAATCTGGAGGAGTGACAACTTTCCTCTTTTGTGTATTCACTTTGCTCCATTGTTTGGTAGGACCAAAAGCAACTTTAGCTTTGTCCTTCTTTGGTGTAGGTTGCTTCTTCTCAGGAGTTGCATGTCCTACAGTCTTCTTTTCCTTCCTAGTTCTGAGCCTTTTGGCTATGCTAGGGGTCACAGAGGCAATGATTTCTGTGTCAGAATCATGCTCTATGTCAACAACAAGAGGAGGTTGAGTAGTCTCCTCTTCAACAGGTGGATCAACAGAGGCTTGATCATCAGTGGAGGCCTTTTGCTGGTCCTCAGATGTTTCATCATCAACATCAGTGGCTGCTTTGTGTTGTTCCTCAGATGTTTCAACATCTATTGGAACATCCTGTTGGACAGGGGTGTCTTCTTCAACCTGTTTTGGTTGTTCTTCTTGTGGAGATGGCATGGTGTTCAGAGGGATAGATATGCCACTCACAACTCTTTGCTCAGACAGAATCCTGTTCACAAGTTCCTTTATAGAATCATCCACATATTCAGAGGCTTTTGGAGTGGTGTTTGAGGATGAAGGCATTCCTTTGGCTTTGCTGAATACAGGTTCCTTTGCTCTTCTCACTATTGGAGTTCTAGGCTTATGAGCAAGAGGAACACTTCCTCTGATTTCGTCCATGGGAGTTGAATCCATAGGTACCACAGAAATGGGGGTTGCATGCACCACATCCTCTTGGTTGAGAATTTCATCAAAGAGGTTAGGGTTTTGATGTTGAGACATTTTTGAAAGTGGTGAATGAAGAGTTTAGGTTTGAATGATTTTGATGAGTTCTGAAAATCAGATAGAGTATGCAATTCGTTTTGAGAGGATGATGAGAAGATGAATAGCTGAGAGCAAGCTAGAACCTTTATAAGAGTCGTTACTTGGAGAATTTTAAGGAGTGGAATACACAGAGTTTTTGACCAGACTGGTGTTGCCATCTGGTGTTCATGCCACACGATGTCATATGACATGTTGGCACATCTCCATAACTGCTATATTTCACATAAGCAGATTCCCAATTTGCCCCTTAGGTTTTCAAATTGGGTAGCATCCAAAGCTTTAGTAAATATATCAGCCAATTGCAGATTTGTAGCTACATGTTCCAATGAGATCACTTTCTCTTCCACAAGATCTCTGATGAAATGATGCCTGATATCAATATGCTTGGTCCTGCTATGTTGAATAGGATTCTTTGATATGTTAATAGCACTTAAGTTGTCACAGTACAATGTCATGACATCTTGTGGGACATTGTACTCTGTGAGCATTTGCTTCATCCAAACCAACTGTGAACAACTGCTTCCAGCTGCAATATATTCAGCTTCAGCAGTAGATAAGGATACACAATTTTGTTTCTTACTGAACCAAGAAATCAAATTGTTTCCTAGAAAGAAGCATCCTCCTGATGTGCTCTTTCTGTCATCAGCACTTCCAGCCTAATCAGCATCACAGAAGCCAGTGAGAATTGGTTTGCATCCATGAAAGTACATTATGCCATAGTCATAAGTACCATTGACATATTTCAGAATTCTCTTGACTTGGTTTAGATGGCTAACTTTTGGATCAGCTTGATATCTTGCACATACACCTACTGCAAAGGCTATGTCTGGTCTTCTAGCAGTCAGATATAATAAGCTTCCAATCATACTTCTGTATAGGCTTTGGTCTACATTCTCACCCTTGTCATCTTTAGTCAGCTTTAAGTGTGTGGGGGCAGGAGTTCTTTTATGAGTAGCATTGTCCATCCCAAATTTCTTGACAATGTTCTTAGCATACTTGCTTTGGGAAATGAACATGGAGTCCTCCATTTGCTTTATTTGCAATCCAAGAAAGTAGGTTAGTTCTCCTACTAGGCTCATCTCAAATTCAGATTCCATTTGAGTGACAAAATGTTTAACCATCCTGTCTGACATCCCACCAAAAACAATGTCATCTACATATATTTGAGCAATCATGACATTTCCTTCTTCATCTTTAACAAACAAGGTTTTGTCTATTCCACCTTTCCTGTACCCTTGCTTGATAAGGAAAGTAGTCAGCCTTTCATACCATGCTCTTGGAGCTTGCTTCAGTCCATAAAGAGCCTTCCTTAGTTTGTACACATGGTTTGGACAGCTTGGATCAACAAATCTCTTAGGCTGTTCTACATATACCTCTTCATTAAGATATCCATTTAGAAAGGCACTTTTCACATCCATTTGAAATAGTTTGAACTTCAGTATACAAGTTATTCCTAAAAGTAGTCTAATTGATTCAAGCCTTGCTACTGGTGCAAAGGTTTCATCAAAGTCTACTCCCTCAATTTGTGTGTATCCTAGAGCTACAAGTCTAGCTTTGTTCTTTGTAACAACTCCCTGCTCATTTGACTTGTTCTTATACACCCATTTAGTGCCAATCACATTTATGTCATCAGGTCTAGGAACAAGATCCCACACTTCATTCCTTGTGAATTGACCTAATTCTTCTTGCATAGCACAAATCCAGTACTCATCAGTAAGATCTTCCTTGATGTTTTTAGGTTCTATTTTTGAGACAAAACAAGAACATGAAATCACCTCTCTTGATCTAGTTCTTACACCTCTGTTGGGATCCCCAATTATCAAATCTTTGGGATGATCCTTCTGGATTCTGATGGAGGGAGGTTTGCTGGATTGTTCTGTCCTTGCATCAGTTTGAGTGAAGTCAAGATGATCACTCTTTTCTTCAACTTTAGTTTGGCTGTCAACAGATGTTCCAACATCTTCTGTAACATCTGCAGGGGCATCATCAATTATTACATTTATGGACTCCATGATAACCTTGGTTCTAGAGTTAAATACTCTATAGGCTCTGCTGTTTATAGAGTATCCAAGGAAAATCCCTTCATCACTTTTAGGATCCATTTTTCTTCTTTGCTCCCTATCAGCCAGAATATAACAATTACTTCCAAACACATGGAAGTACTTAACTGTGGGTTTTCTGCCCTTCCAGACTTCATAGATTGTGGACAAGGTTCCTTTCCTTAGAGTGACTCTATTATGAATGTAACAAGCTGTGTTCATAGCTTCAGCCCAGAAGTACAATGGTATCTTTTTAGCATGGATCATAGCTCTTGCTGATTCTTGGATGGTTCTATTCTTCCTCTCAACAATCCCATTCTGTTGAGGAGTGATTGGTGAAGAGTATTCATGATTGATTCCTTCTGAAGAACAGAAATCTAAGAATTTTTGGTTCTCAAACTCCTTTCCATGGTCACTTCTTATTCTGACCACACAGCTGGCTTTTTCTCTTTGTATTCTTTGGCATAAATCTTTGAATACATCAAATACATCAGACTTTTCTTTGATAAAATTTATCCATGTATACCTTGAAAAGTCATCAACCACCACATAGGCATACCTCTTACCACCAAGGCTCTCAACCTGCATAGGTCCCATAAGATCCATATGCAATAATTCCAAAACTTTGGAAGTTGTCAGATGTTGGAGCTTTGGATGGGACATCTTGGTTTGCTTGCCTATTTGACATTCACCACATATTTTTCCATTATCAATCTTCAGTTTAGGAATACCTCTCACAGCTTCCATAGATATGATTTTCTTTATGCCTCTGAAATGAAGATGACCCAGTCTTTGGTGCCATAGTTTCACTTCTTCTTCTTTGGCTAAAGAGCAAGTTGAAGTGAGACTGAAGTCTTGAGGTTCCCACATATAACAGTTGTCTTTAGATCTGGATCCTCTTATGACAACCTTCTGTTCTTTATTAGACACTATGCATTCAGTTTTGGTAAAGTTTACATTGTAACCTTGATCACATAATTGACTTATGTTGATCAAGTTAGCAGTCAATCCTTTTACCAGCAGCACATCATATAGTCTTGGTACATCTGGACAGTCCAAGATCCCAACTCCCTTGATTTCTCCTTTAGCTCCATCTCCAAAGGTTACATATCTGGATGAATATGACTTTAAGTCTACTAGCAGATTCTTCAATCCAGTCATGTGTCTTGAACATCCACTGTCAAAGTACCAGTCTTCTTTAGCTGATACTCTTATAGATGTATGAGCTATATATGCAACACCCTTCTTTGACCATTTGTATTGAGGTTTCTTTTGATTCCTCTGCCCTGTGTAGTGTCCATTAGTAGAGCTCCAAGGTTGTTTGTTGAACTTGTTCCTGGGCATGTAGCTTTGATCAGCATGAAGACTAGCTTTAGGTACCCATACTTTCTTGATGACCTCTGTCTTCTGCTTAGGGGGTTGCTGATATCTTTGATGTTGATGTCTATGCAACACTTTCTTGGTAACCTCTATCTTCTGCTTAGGAGGTTGCTGATACATCTGATTTGGATTTCCATGCAACTTGTAGCAATGAGGTTTGATGTGTCCAAATCTTCCACAATGATGACATCTCCATCTTTGATACTTCTTCTTCATTATATTCTTTTCATGATGTTGAGGCATCTGTTGGAACATTATGTTTGACTTTGTGTTCTTTTCATGATGTTGAAGCATCAGTTGGGACATCTTGTTTGACTGTATGGAATTTGAAGTAGTTTTGCTGGTGCTAGCTTCAACCTTATGAACTTTGTTAAATCCCAGTCCACTTCTATCCCCTGAATGCTTATTGTTGTTGAGAATAACATCCAGTGTGTTTGAGCTACTGTTCAGCATTCTAACAGATTTGGACATATGCTCTAACTTGGAGTTGAGAAGGCTTACTTCACTTTTCAAGGTGTCAATGATCTCTAGATCAATTGTTTTTTCATCCTTTAGTGCCTCAATATGCTTCTTCTGCTTTATACTCTCCATGCATATTTCAGTGCTCCTTTTAACCAGTTCTCTGTATGATTGCTCAAGCTCTTCAAAAGTAAGCTCCTCATCACTGGATTCACTTTCAGATTCACATAATCCAGCTAGAGCAGTGATATGCTTAGCTGATTCTTCTTCTGAATCACATCCTGAGTCTTCATCAGACCAGGTTACAGAGAGACCTTTCTTCTACCTTTTTAAATAGGTAGGACATTCATTTCTGATGTGTCCATATCCTTCACATCCATGGCATTTAATCCCTTTTTCTTGATTGGTAATTTCATCATAATTTGACCTTCTATTAGCATCATAAGGTCTTTTATTCTTAGAAGAGTTTGAGTATCTTCCACTTGGTATGGACTTGTCTTCCATCTTTCTGAGAATCTTTTTGAATTGTCTTCCAAGCATAGCAATGGTTTCTGATAAATTTTCTTCAGGTTCTGCTTCATTAATTTCTTCTTCTTTATCAGTATTTGACACCAAGGCTATGCTTTTGTTCTTCTTTACAATTGTGTCATTCATTCCCATCTCAAATGTTTGCAGGGAACCAATGAGCTCTTCAACCTTCATTGTGCATATGTCTTGAGCATCTTCTATTGTTGTGACCTTCATGTCAAATCTTTTTGGCAAAGATCTGAGAATCTTTCTTACAAGCTTTTCATCAGTCATCTTTTCTCCCAAAGCACCAGAAGTATTGGCTATTTCTAAGATGTTCATGTAGAACTCATGAATTGTCTCATCTTCCTTCATTCTCAAGTTTTCAAACTTGGTGGTGATAATTTGAAGTCTTGACATCTTCACCTTTGATGTTCCTTCATGAGTTGTTTTGAGAGTGTCCCAAACATCTTTGGCCAGCTCACAGTGATGCACAAGTCTAAAGATGTTCCTATCAATGTCATTGAATAAAGCATTTAAGGCCTTGGAATTGCTAAGTGCTGAATCTTCTTCCTCCTTACTCCATTCTTCTTCAGGTTTCAACACTTTTGCTCCATCTTTGTTGTCTTGGGTAGGGTGCTCCCATCCATTGTTGACTGCTTTCCAGGCCCTATTGTCAAGTGATTTTAAGAATGCTACCATTCTTGGCTTCCAGTAGTCATAATTAGATCCATCCAATATAGGTGGTCTGTTTACAGATCCTATATCTCTGTCCATGTTTCCAGAATTTGCAGTCCCTAGATCTCACCCAGTTAAATAGGCAGGGTGCCTGCTCTGATGCCAATTGAAATTCTGTGATCAGGTACGTGATGTCAAATGAGATGTTTAAACACTTGAAGACTTGACTAAAACTTAAAGTGCAGGAAAATTAAACAACACAGGAAATTGTTAACCAAGTTCAGTGTATAACCACACTTGCATTTGGGGGCTACCAAGCCAGGAAGGAAATACAATATAAGTAATATTAATTCTAGACTTAAACCACTCAGTTTAATCTTTCACTTAATATCTACCCAAGGCAATTTCTACCTAAGACACAACTTAGATATGAGTACCAACTCACTCCTCCTCAATCACACAGTGATATGTTTACAAGTTTAATAAAATTGAAGTCATACTTCAAACACAACAGCTTGATCTTACTTCACAGTTTCAATCAAGACACAAATACACTTTTGCTTAAAAGCTCATAAAGTGATACACATAAAACAACCTGCTATTAAAACACAAACACCCTATTTAGTATTCTTAATTTCATACTCTATTCTGAGAGTTTCTGTTGCTTAAATAGGTGTTTGGATTTTGGGCTTTCTGTAGGTTATCCAATCCTGATACGCATGCTGCCATCACCTTGAATTAGGGTTTGTTACTTCCTTGATTCTAGGTGAGTCAGTTCTTCTGATTATACTGAATTCATATAATCAATCTCCCTACAGATGCTCCTTCTTCTGTTTCATCCATCCATAATTAATTCCAGATAACTTCCCTTAATTTACTCAGTTCTGTTAATCATTAATTAATTCTGGTAGCAGGTTTGAGATGTCACAACATCTGGTGTGACATCTTGAAAACTGAACTTACTTCATTTACTGATACAATGTCACAACATCTAGTGTGACATCCTGAATTAAGTTCATTTACTTATACTCTGTTTGATAATGTCACAACATCTGATGTGACATCCTGAATTAAATTCAACACTTCTTGTTGGTCAAAAATTCTGCCAATTCTAAACATCTACACCAAAGATCTTAACTTTTCAGCAATCTCATCCAATCTTTTATCATATACCTCATCTCCAGCCCCTATAACAGTAAACTGTTCTTCTTGGGGATCCTCTTGCAGGATTCTGCCCCCAGCAGTATTACCTTGAACATTCCTCGGGATGTTAACCTCTGGATTTAGATGGGGTCCATATTCTGCTGGGTCAATACGAGGCTACCCCCGTTCATTGTTGCTAGTTCCCCCTGTCCCAAGGTGGGGCTCTTCAGGTGTCTGTCTTTCTATTAGTTCCCTCAGTCTTTCTTGGCTATGGGCTAAGCCAGTCATGACAGCCATGAATTGAGACATCTGATTTCTCATCTCTACTCTCTCATTGGCCATCTGATTTCTGACCTCATTTAGGTCCTGCTGTACTTGCTCCATTTGAATGCTGGGAAGGTTGTTACGAGTAGGGTACCGGTGCGAGCGGTTGACAGGGAACACTCGGCGACGAGCAATGTTTCCTGAGATCACAACAAAGTTAGAAACAAGAACAACAACAATAACCTACAAAACAAAAACAAAGTTAGTATGCAATGCAGTATGCTTATTTGTTTTCCAAGGTATCCGGTTTGGTTCTTGGTTTTGACCTTTCCAGACCTCGAGGAAGATGCTTGATGTTGTTGAGAGAAAGCCCAAATGAAAACAAACTAACATATATATTACAACTGATGAACAATACATAGTTTGTTTTACAATACATGCCCATGAAGGGTCAAAATACAACAAAAGGAAAAGTACATCAAAAGGAAAGAACAACAAGCAAAGAAGAATAGGACATCCAATCCAAACTCATCTTCCCTGATCTCCTTCAGGAGTGCCTCAGTCACTAGACCAGCTGGGTGCTCTGTAATGGTCCTAATGAGGAGGTTCCTGGTAGCAATGGCAGTAGTCAGCTTCTTATGCCTGTCCTGGTCTTTTGATCTCTTCAATCCTGCTCTGAGCTTCAATTCTGAAATCTCCTTCTGAGCTGCTAGCAAAGCTTCCTACTGCTTCTTCTCATTGGCCTCTAGCTATTCAATCTTGGCTTGAGTCTTCTGGTCTTCTTGTGCACGGGCTTCGGTGATCCTGACCCACCTAGCCTGGCTCTCTTGCAGATAGTGCTCAGCCATAGCTTTCTGAATCTTGGCCTCTTTACAGGCATTCTTCAATATTTGTTCCCTAGCCCTAGCCTTCCTTATGTAGTCTTCTATCTTTTCAATTTTGGAAAGGTGCTCAACCCTGAGCTTTTCCAATCTTTCAATGTCCAGAAGACCATCACTCCTTTCCCAAAGAGTCTTCTTCAAGGCCTGAGATAGCTGCTCATTCCTTTCCTTCAACTTTTCAAATTCCTCCAGGCTAACAGTTGCTGCAGGCTGTGCTGTAGATGGTCCAGGTATGTCTTCCAAGGTGAAAGGCATTCAAGTAATCTGAACTCTAGTACGGGACTAGTCATAGTACTGAGCTGAAGCAACATTGTTACATTTTCCAAGAATAGCTACCCCTTTTGTCTGGATGTTGTCCCAAGCCCAGGCAGCTTGCCTGACAACAGCTGAATGAGGTTGCACTTCACAATATAGGGTCTTAGCTAAATCCTGTCCTTGGGGAGGGTGAACTAAGGCATAACCCAGTTATCTCTTAAACAATAAAGGATTGTAGTTGATGCAACCCTTTACTCCTATCAGAGGCACATTTTGGTATTGTCCATAGCTGGTGATAATGTATTTGCCTTTGGTGCTCTTGGTACACCATCTGATATTATCTGAAGTTAAGGCAATGAACCTCTTGGCCCAATTCTTCTGCTGGTGTGGGTTCAAGAAAGCATCTGATTTAGGCAGGTGTCTGAGTAGCCAAGAATAAAACAAAGGAGCACAACATCTAACCAACTTCCCCCTTTGTTTTTCATTCCTCTGATGGATGGAATAATAAAAATCTCCTAGCAGTGTAGGTACTGGGTTCTTCAGAAGAAACAAATGGATGGCATTCTTGCTGACAAATTTAGCCTCATCTGAAAACAGTATAGCCCCATATATGCTGAGGGCTAACAGTGCATAGACTGCCCTCCACTCTCCCAATGAAGCCTTCAGGATGGCCTGAGAAATCAAGAAGTCCAAATGCAAACCAGGAATCCCAGCTTTTGTTGTCATACTTTGCTCAATAAGGGCAGGTTCCAAGCACAATGCCCTTGCTATCTCTTCACTTCTGGGAGCAGTCATCTCTGGGTTGAAGGGGATCCCTCCTCTGACAGGCACTCCAATTAGCAAAGAAAATTCTTCCAACAGAGGTCCTAACTGAAAGTCTGGGAAGGTAAAACATCTCAATGGAGGATCATAAAACTGCAAGCATGTGTGGATCATGCTTCTCTGAGAAGAATCAAGGTCCATAACCATATCCAAGATACCCCCATAGTGCTCTCTAAACAGTGGGATGTGGTCAGGTGTGATAAGTGACTGGACCTACCTGATACCAGTCAATACAGGCTCAAAAAAGTGGTAGGATATGTTGCTCTTCCTGGGAGTAGCCATGAGTGCTGCTGAAGAAGATGAAGACAAATGTTGATAAAGATCACAGACTAATGCTGAAGGTGGACCATTGACAGACTGGTGCTGGTGGTGATAGGGATAACTGAAGCAGATAACTGATGAAGATAGCTGAAGCAGAGGTCTATGCAGAAGAAGGCGTCAAAACCAAAACTAAGATACAATGAAATGGATACCCTGAAAAGCAAATAAACAAATTTTAAATGATGCAATGATGATATATGCAAATGATATGCAAGGGTTTGTGATCAAGCTGGATCTGATTTTCTGTCCTGATATAAGGCCCATGTATGTTCAAAAGTCCGGATGGAGGCTTAGAAATCCAGTAACCAGGGTGGGGGACTCAAATAAAGAGTCACATGTCCGGGGTTAATCACAAGAACTTTCCAAAGTGGAGTACTCTTAAACAAAACAGTAACAGGGTATGATGTGGCCAAGGGTTCCTGCAAACCTGTAAACAACCCAACCCCCTCACATGTAATGTTCTAGAACAAGGATCCTCAGACTTAGATCAGTTATGAGAAGTGTAAACACTTCTAACCCGGAGGTACAGTGTTTACAATAACCATAAAAGATCCTCCTCTAATTCACCTCAGCTTCTGAAGGTCATAATAAAGGTCAACCAGACTTAGCAGGCTTCCCAGATAGCCCTAGGACTACAGGAAATCTGTAGCACAGAGTTCTCAAGAAGAAACCCACATCTGAACCGTGTTTCATATTCCCGCACCAGACTGGAATGGAATGGGAAAGAACATGAACCACTCTAGCCTAGGTGTCACTAAGGTTCCAGGTATAAGACCTTAAACTCTCAATGGAACCCCCCCACCAAGACAACAAACCAGATCCAGCAATGACAGTATGAAATATGCATAAGACTGTAAAGAAAGCAAGTAAATAAAGCTGTACACAAAGCAATAGATAAAGCATAATGCAATAAACACACATAGCACATAACACCCCAGTAAACACAAATCAAACAAGCGCTAAGAGGAACCCACAAAAAGAACCAGAAGCCCTGGTTGCAATATAAGTCTCCCCAGCAGAGTCGCCAAGCTGTCCCTCCCACCAAATGACATCGGGTCAGACGGGGTACAGATGCAAACGGCCGGTGAAGGAGAAGAATGAAAAGAGTCGCCAGCTAGGCATTTTTATCCCGAAGGAAAGGTAATGCTGCATAAACCTAAGAAAAGATGGATAAGACGGTTTCGAACCAGAGAAACTGAGAAAGGGGGTTGGTTTCAACCTGGGAAGGTATTAGCACCCATATTGTCCGTCGTACTCGACGGGATCCACGCTTGAAAGATTGTGTCTAAAAGGGGTAGTGTCAGTGTTATTCTGTGTGCAAAAGCTGGAAAAGAATGCAAGTGTCAGTGCAAAAGAAATGTGAAGTGAAATAAAAGAAGTGTCAGTGTAAGGAAAGAGTGTGAAGCTCAAGACTATGAGGCTTAAAGGATAATGCTGGAAGAGGGGGGGGGATATAGAGACTTTTGTTCGATAACGGTTAAGTTATGCCTACGTATCCTCTTGTGCAATGAGGAAGTCAGAACATCGTAGTTCGACTCAAAGAGACTGAAAGATAAATTGACTTGTGAATTGCTTACTTGTCTATGCTCAAGTGTATGACCTGTCTGGCTCAGGTGCTAACTGTCTTGCATTAGACGGAAGAAGCGAGTTCTCGTTTATGAATGAATGAGGTGAGAAAAGAATCCCGGAGGAGACGATTATTGTTTGTTTTTCTGTTTTCAATCTTTTGTTGCTTTCTGGATTTTGTCATACGAAAATGAGCTTAAGCCTAAACGAAGGGTTAGTAAACTCATCACATCTTCCCTTTGATTAGGGGTAATGAGAATACCTTAAGTATGAAGTAAACACCTCACACTTAATCACCATGATGTAGGGTTAAGATCATTAACCTACTTGCAATTATTTAGATGTTTTTGGAGTTTTGTTTATTGTTAAGTAATGAGTTTAAGCCATAATCAAGGATTTAATGGACCCATTACACCATCCTAATAGAAGGATAATAGATGAGAACATTTAAGCTGAGGAAGATACCTCAACTTAATCCCCGATTAGGGATTAACCTCATGACAAAACAAAGCCTTTATTAAAGTGGATTTTAATTAATGGTAAGATTAAGAAGTGAATTTTATGGTTTTTAAGACAACTTGAGGGGGACTTGTCCATTAACACTAGGGTTAGTCCTTCTTAACCAATTAAGGAAGAATTAGAACCCTAATGCAAGGCCCAAGTTACAAGCTTGATGTCTTAGTGATTATTAAATGGATTGATTAAAGGATTTAAACACATTAAAGTTTTAACACTTAGGATTAAAGTTATATACTCCATCCTAATAGAAGGATACATGCATAACCCTAATCACAAAGCCTTAAAGCCTTAAGGGTTTAGTCCTTGATTATGAGGTGAGAAGAGAAGACTCAAAAGATGACACAAAGGTAAAACTAAATGGGGGACTAATCAAACCCTAATTGTTATCATGCTTGGGTATTCTTAGGGTTCATGAGGCTTGCAAGAGATCTTCAAGAGAAAAACTACCAAGGAAGAAGCAGGATGAAGGAAGGAGAATCAGAAAGAAGCAAGACAACTTACTTCACTTAAGAAGATAAGTTGCTTGAAGAAAGAGAGAGAGGAAGGAGCATGAATGAGAAAGCTCACTATAATTCACAATTAAAATGTAGCAATGATGCATAAGAGAGATGAGAAGAGATTATGAGAAGTGAAGGCAAATTCACTTCTCAACACTTACCACCTGAAAAGTTAGCAAAAGGAAATGAAATGAATTGAAAATGAGATGAAATGCAAAGAGGCAAACCAAAGTCAGAAACATGTTCATGATGCTAATGATGCAAAGAGATGATGCAAATGTATGTCAAGGGATGTGGATGATCATACAAAGGATGGGGATTCAAATGAGACATGTAATTGGCATGAAAGTTCATGAATGCATATGACATCAAATGAAAGCAAAAGCATGGCAAATGGATGATGCAATGATAAAACATGATTTCAACATGTCCTAAGATGTCTTATATGTCATGTGGATGCACAAAATGTCATGGCAAGTTCATGTATGCAAGCTTATACAAGATGAATGCAAATGAAGATGCAAATTAGGGTTTATGTACAACATGAGATGCAAAATCCAAAATCAGAAGCAAAGCATGAGATAAAAAATTTAAAATGGCATCAAAGGGACCCTAAACCTATACAAGTTCACTGCCCAAAGGGGAAAGTCAGAAGCTAAACCCTAAAGGACTTATGATTTTCCTAAATTTCTAGGGTTTTAAGGGTGATCCTAAAGGTAAAATGCCAAACAAATTGAAAATGCAAGGTGAAAATGAAACAAAAATGTTTTTAGATGCATGAAATGATGCATAACACAATGCAAAAAGAACCATTCACAAACTTAACTTGGATCAAAAGTTATGAATTTTTGAAGTTAGGGTTGAAAATATTCAAATTAAGGAACCCTAATTCAAATGAAAATTGCCAAAGTATGATCAAAACCAAAAAGAAATTTGTGTTGTGTGTTTGTAAATGTTTTTAAATGTTTGGAAATGCTCTCTGAATTTTTTTGTGATTTTTGGAAACCTAAATGATATTTTAATTAATTAATCTTCATTAATCAATTAAAATAAACATTTAAATTTTTTTAAAATGTTTTTAAAATGCAAAAAATAAAATAAAAATTGTTTTTATGTCAAGAAAATTAATTAAAGTCAGCATGCAAAAAATAAATATTTTTGAGATTTTCTAACTATTTTAAAATAAATATGCAATACAAATAAGAAAAATATGAATTAAAATTGGATTTAATGGAAAGTCAACAGATCAAAGGGCCAGCATTTGAATAAAACACGCGGGAACTGACTTGCGCGCATCTGGACGGCTGAGGTTTAAACTGGGAATTTGAATTTCACTAATCTTAATTAACTTAATTAAACAGGATTAGGGCACAAATCATGAAATCTGGGACGTTGGTTGCGCGCGGGAAAGAGGACCCAAGTGCTCTCATTCAAACTGGCCTAAACCCTAACCCTAATGTAATCACTTTCAGATGACCGTAACAATGGTTCCGGTCATCTTCTCCGGCGAGTTCAAAAAGCTAACTTCTTCCCTAGGCAATTTTAAACCCTCTAAAACTCCAGATCACAACTTCTAATCACCCTAAGCAAGAATCAAGCACAAAAACTCATTTATATTTCAACATAAACAAGAATCGAATCAAACAAGTTTTCAGGTCAAACTTTCAGAGACACGGTTCAGGCTCAAAACTCAATCATTTTCAAAACCAACAAGCACAACATGATCAGTGAAGCATAAGCAACATTTCTATGGCATAAAAAACGATTTCTGGAAAAAATGTTCTTGGTGGTACCCGAATTGGAGCTTTCACCTTTGGAGCTTTTTGACCAGTTCTTTGCTTCAAATCACCTCCAATGATCCCCCTGAAGAGTTTGCAATGCTTGGTTGGAGTTTATATGGCTTCTATGTGAAGTTTGTTGAAGCTCAGGTCAAGAGAGGTGAAAATCGTATTTTTTGATGTGGCTGTGTTGAGTGTTGAGTTTCGAAGAGAAATGAATAAGAGGGAGTTTTTGTGTGTGCTGAGTTGTGGGAGGATTCAGCCTTGCTTGTTGTGTGTGTTGAGTTGCTTTTGGTCCATGTATCAATCCTAGATAGGTCAGAGAGTTGTTGTCGAGCAGTTTGATTGGTATGGCTCAATTTGCATAAAGTCAAGAAAGTTGTCCTTTGAGGTATGGGCTCATGGTAGGCTGGTTGTGAGGTATGGCTCGAGTCAGCTGGCTTTAGGGAGGTCCATGGAAGCTGATTTGAAGAGCTGGCACAAGTGGATGTCAAGATTTGGGGCATTTTGCAATTTGTGAAGGTTTTGGCCCCTTTTGAAATACTTGATGATCAAGGCATGAAAGTGAGAGATTCTTTGGGAAATTCTTAATTATAGGTCATGTATCATGTTTGTGTAATGGTTAGATGTCAATTAGAGGTCACATTTTGCCTTGGTATGAGTTTTTGCAAGTTTCCCACTTTGGTACATAAGTGAAATTTAATGATTTTTCCCAATTTTGCAAGGCCATAACTTGAGTTCTATGATGAATTAGATCAAGTTCTTGTACTTTTTGGAAAGGGAATGATCCAATCTACAACTTTCATGACCAAGAATTTTTCATTTGAAGCATTTTTGAATCAAAAAGAGGAGGTTGAAAAACTTTCCCAAAATGGCAAGTTTGCATTACAAGTCACTTTCCCAAAATGGCAACTTTGCAAATGGCTTGAAATTCTTCCATTTTGTGAACTTCTAACTTCTACTAAGATCAAATAAAGATCATATACACCCAAAATGATGGAGAAGACCCTTTGGTTGGATGATTGGGGGCCTCAGATGCCTTGATTTTACACTGACTTGCTCAAGAAGTCATCTATTGATCAGATGCCTTCCCCAATGAATTTCTTCATGAAAATTGGTATGTATGATCCTTATAAGATATAAAGACCAATAGAAATAAGAATGGCCAAAAAATTTGGAGTTATGGCCTCTGAAACCAAAACCCTAATTGTAGGTCATCTGTGCAGTTAAGCTTGGCTATGCTTCCATGCCTTTCTTAGTTCTTGTGATTTTCTGACTTCCTTGGTCTTGGGAGGATATAATATGATTCTTGAACATACATGGATCCTCTTGAGATGATTGAAGACCTTTGGAGTGGCTCAGATGGCTCATGGATTGCTCAGATCACAAACCCTAGATGTAGATGAATTTGAACCAATGCAGTGAGGCAAAAGTGCAACATGATATGATATGATTGAATCAATGAAAATGAAAAGATCACAAGTCATGGTGTGAACTTAGTGAGGGAAAATTTGGGGTGTTTACAACTGTCTTTTATATTCCTTGTGTCAAAGTGGATTAATCTTACAGGGCCTTCCTTCTTCCATTGAAGAACAATCAGTGGTAGTCTGTCTCTTTCCTTCTGTTATCCTTACTTTCCTTTCAGCCAAGTCAACTTGTTTCAACTTAGGTTGACTGATGATTAGATTCCCAACTCTGTTATGTCGAAGCCTATTGACAAAGTTTCTCAGCTCTTCTTGCCCCTGGGCCAAACTCTGGATAAGAGCCATTTGGCCATTCATTTGGATCCTCATCTCTGCCATCTCAGCTTGTAGTTGTTTCAGCTGATCATCCTTGTTGTCCTCAGGATTCTTCTTCTTCATGTCCTCGGAGAGGAGTGCTTTCAACTCTTCTTGCCCCTTGGACAAATTCAGAATCACTTCTTGAGACTGAGAATTCTGAGCTTGAAGATCTTTGACAGATTGTTCGAGAGCCATTTCTGCTTGAAATAAACAGCGAGAAGATGAGAAACCTGTTGTGACAACCTGTCATGTAATGATATGGTATGTAGATGCATATGCAATGTTTTCAAAGACCGCAAAATTTACATTTGTTAAACAAACGGAAATAAAACTTTTGTTAGTAAATGTTAAAATTATTTTGCCCCTTGGGCTTACAATGAAGGGAAATAAGTACAAAAATGGGGTTTTAAGTCTCCCATGGACGTTTCCTCTTTGTATGGAGGTATGTGTTGAGGTTCCGCTCCTCGTGAAGTTGCTTGGTCAGCTCCAACACTTTTTCTTGTCTAATCCTGAATTGAGCTTCAAAGGTATTTCTTTGTTCCTTTAGTTGGATCCAGGATTTCTGCAATTCTTCCAGGTTAGTGGGCATGTCTGGATGAAGGATGGTATAAGGAGTATCTCCTTCTGCAACAGGTTCCATAGTAACTGGTAGAATAGCAGGATATGGCATCATAAGAGTCTGAGCACAAGATCGCACCCATCTGAGGTAAGGTTCCATAGAAATGGAGTACTTTGGTTCCAGAGTCTTGCTGTCAACCTTGTTCACTTTACCCCAAGCTCATATGAATCTATGACGGTAACCTTGCAGATCGTTGTCGTAGTCGAACACAATTCCTTGAATAAGCATGTCATGAGGACCATTTCTCCGAGCATAACCAAACTGACGTAGAGCTAAAGAAGGATTGTAGGTAATGCCCCCTCTTATGCCAAGGAGTGGCACATTGGGGAATTCCCCACAACGGTCAATGATAGTAACATTCTCCATAGATCTAGAACACCAATGAATGTCTGAATGAGAAAGTGACATGATCCTTTCAGACCACCTTAACCCTTGTTCATTCTTCATCACTGATCGAGGGATGTGAGAAATAAACCACCTAGACAATAGAGGTATGCAGCACATCAGAGTTCCTCGTGCCTTCGTAGTACGGGTATGGAGAGAATGTAAGATGTCTCCAAGTAATGTAGGCACTGGATTGCGAGTCAGAAATATGTTGATGGCGTGTACGTCTATGAGCTGGTCTGGATTAGGGAACAACACTAGGCCATAGATTAATAAGTCCAAGATCTCCTCAAAAGCATCATAACTCATAGCCTTCAGGAACACTTGAGCTTTCTTCATCAATACCTTAGCAAGGATACCCTTAACTCTACTTCTCGTTTCTAGGACAATGTCTGATTTCTTCAAATGTAGGGCTGCAACAGCGATTTCAGGTTTAGGCTCTTTTCCTAAGCCTGTGAAGAGTCTCTGATCAAGGATAGGTATACCCAATAGTTTGGAGAATTCTTCCATTGTAGGAACCAGCTGATAGTCGGGGAATGTGAAACAATGGTGTTTAGGATCACAGAACTGAAATAGGACATTCATCATGTCTTCATTAAACCCTGAAGTGACTAGATCCAGTAGGAGACCATGCCTCTTGATGAATTGGGAGTTTTCAGAAACTTGAGATACAAATTCCTTAAGCTTAGGAGGTATTCCTACAAAGTTGATTCGGATAGTATTCCTACGAGCAGAAGCCATGACCTGCAACAAAGAACAAAGATAAATCCTTTGGTCCTTGAAATGGTTAGTGAAAATGCTATGCTTATGATGCATGATGTCATGATGTTATGCTCAATCACAAACATGTGGCACACACAAACAAGTCACACAAAAGCCCTAGGTTTGAAGGCTCGCATGACGTTTAAAGGTAAGTACCCTCCCTTGAAGTTTAGTTGGTTCATCCTTTCCTACAAAAGTAACCAGGTTCTAAGGGATCTTAATATCACTGATCCTTCCCAAGGGTGGTTGTTCAGTAGGCAACTTACTTGCCAACCAAAACCCTCCAAGTTTAGGATCTCAATGAGTGTAGCATCGAGTATCAACCAACTTCAGTCTTCACCAAAGTCGGCTATCTCACTACTTTCTAAAGGCCAAGATGGGATGACTAAGGTTCTAAAAGTCAGTTAGTGTATTGACAACATATGGCATCCTCATATTATCCTCAACTTACTTAAGGAACATAAGCACCAACCAAGAAGTCACACTAACTATGGCCACCAGATCAACCATATCGGTATACGCCGTACAGTTTCCTTAGAGTATTGCCATTGACCTAAGGTACACTAGATCCGGGTTAGGATAATTCACACATAAAGCCCAACAAGTAATATAAAGCAAACAAGGCAAACAATTTAAGTGATCTAATTCCTAAGGGTACCCCTCTTTTATTAAATCCCCAACAGAGTCGCCAGTTCTGTAACACGGTGGGAGAACTGACTTTTAGTCATGTTGCGGATAGCAAGAGTCGCCACGGACTTTTATTTTATCCAAGTGTAAAGGACATAAAAGAACAGGAAAGACCTATTTTTTAAAAAAAACATGGGTTCGGGGGGTAGGTTATACAAAGGGAAGGTGTTAGCACCCTTTATATCCATGGTTATCCATGGGCTCTTAGTTACTTAGCTCACTTAAATTGTTTTTGAAGAGTGTAGTGTGTGATTAGAAATTATTCTAAGTACTTTGTAATGATCCTCGTATGGATGTATACAAAGCCTTGTTTTGAAAAATGTTTAAGAAAATATTGTGAGGTGTGAAAAGTATTTTTGAAGAGTGAGCAAGCAACTAAGAGATACCTACCCTAGATTAAGTCTTTCATATTCTCGTATGTTCTTTTAATGGTAAGACTATCCCTATTATTAAGGAATAGGTAGTCATTACCTTGGATGTGTTAAGGGACAAGCATAGGGTCATCATATGGTCATAGAAGGCAACTTAAGGGATATCTTTAGCAATTCGTAGGGACTATCATCATTTATTCGAAGGGACAAGATCGTTATTCCGTAGGCAACCTCGAAGGGACTTGATCTTTTAAACTGTAGGGACTTGATGATTTTATGAATGGACTTTGCTTAAGACACCCTTATATTCGAGGGACTTGACCATTTTAAATAAGGCAACCAAGAGGAATACCCTAGGAAGTGCAAGATAGCGATCAAAGATCAATTTACGTGTGTGAGTGTTTATATTCAAATATTTATCTTATTTAAATTAATTTTCTAAGTTAAATTTAATTCATTTAATCTTTTTACTCCCTAGGTTTACTAACCACGCAGTTAAATAAAGTAAATAAAATACGGAAATATAAAATCTACATTATTACATGGCTGGGGCAGTTACATAATTATATGGCGAAAAATTAAACTACACTATTACAAGAGAGGAACAATTACACAGTAAAAATATAATACACATGAATAGCATAAAAATGAGCGATAAAGGTTCATAAACTAGGTTGAAGATTTACAAAAGTCTTAGGTTTTAGGTTTATAAAAAAAAATTAGGGTTTTGTTTTATGAAAATTTTTAGGGTTTATCTAAAAAATTAGGTTTTGAAAAAAAAAATTAAGGTTTAAAAAAAAAGGTTTAGAGAATTAAAAATATTAGGGTTAAAATTAGTAATTTTATCTAAAACCTACATTAAGTGTTATGAGAGAAATAAAATGGTTTTTTAAAGGAAAAAGAAAGAGGTTATTATTTTTTTTTGTAAAATATGTATTTATTTTATTTAAAAAAATATATTAACATTTTATGAGAAAACTATATTTTATTTGTTAGAAAAATTTTTTTTAATTGAATTAAAATGATAAATAATATATAAAATAATAGAAAATGTGTAAAAGGAAAAGAAATAGCCAAAATACCTGGGGTGGGATTTGAACCCACGCCCTAGGCTTTTCCCATGTTGGTTCAGCCTTCTTGCCACCAGGTCACTTGCACTGTTGTGATATATGATGGAGCCAATGCATTAAATATTAAACCTAAAAATGAACAGAAAAGTTAACAAAATAAAGGACCTGGGAATCGAACCCAGATCTTCGATATCACACGCACGTATCATTACCACTGGATTACCTGCACAGGTTTGAAATACTTATAAAACGAAGAAAAAAAACAAGATTTAAATTTTTAAAATTAGCGCCAGATCTTCATCTTCTTCCTCAGCTTTCCTGCGAAATCCCTTATGAAATCACCTGCGATTTTTCTTGCGACCAAAACCTGCAAATATCATACCACCTAGAATACTTGCAATTTCATCAAATTAATAGTACCAATATGTTCATTGCAATTCATACAATATAAATGTGTCCTTTAAAAGCATTTATATGGCCTATATTGCAAAACCCCAAACTCGAAAGCGAAACCCTAACAATGGCATTTCACACATCAGGCCATGAAGCTTCAATTAAACCACCTAGAAAGTTTCCTTAGATCGTAACAAACACAAAACAATCAACAAAATTAGATTATAATGGTTAGATGTGTGAGATCGAAAAAAGTTTAAAACACGTGTAAAACGAATTCAGTCATGGCGTATGAAGATGTTTTGAATGATGCAATTGATGGTAATAACATCAAGAAGGTCCAGGGATCATGTTTAGATCATTAGAATACCTTGATACGACCTGCAAATGACAAGACGAAAATCAAATTTTTTTGTAAAATTTTGAAGATGGTAATGATGCTTTTTGGTTCTGGAAAAACCTCCTCTTGTTTGTGTTATGACCAAGGCTTTATAGAGAATCCGTCTAGGTCAAAACTTTGAGCTTTTTATCATGGATTTACATTTCTTGATCATGAAGAAATCCCACTTCTATTTTTGTCAAAAAATCAAATATATCATTGCCATAACAAGTTTGCACGAAATTGGATGGTTTTGAATCAACTTAAATGTTATTTAAAAGCTTGTAGAAGAAGAATCCAATCAAATATTCACATTTTCATATTTCATTTTGATTTAAAATGAATTTTAATGAATAAAATCCAAATAAATTATAAATAAATTATAAAAATCAGAAAATACTCGGATTAGGTCGTGCTTGAGGATATCATAAAGATTGGGTGGCAATTTGGTAGGCCCATTTGGCAAAATTTGGTTTTAAGGCTTCATTTGCTTCATATACCTCCCAAAAATTTCCCAACTTTGCAAAGGAACAAATCCCTCAATTTTAAGGCTATGAAGGTGTTCTTGGACATTTTGGAAATCTTAGAGAGTCCTCTAACCAACCTCTTTGGTCTCATGTCCATATCCTTTACCATTTTCAAATTATGCCCTTTGGAAAATGTTGACTTTTTGTTGACTTTTAAAATGACCTATAATGTTTTAGCTCATACCTTCCAAATGAAGCATTTTTAGACTTGGCTTGTGAGACACAAAGTTGTAGAGAATTCAATTTCCTTCAAAATGAGGTTTGGATGGGAAATTTTTGATGAAGCATGTGAAAGTTATGGCTGGTCAAAGTTTAGTTGACTTTTTCTATGAAAACCCTAATTTAGAAACTCCTGATTCTTGATGATCTGAAATCTCCTTGATGAATCATGATCAACCCTTGATCAAATAATGAATTTTAATTCATAAAATTGATGTTGGCCAAAAATCATGAAGTTTGACTTTGGTTTGACCACAGTTGACCTTAGTTTGACTTTTTGACCACTTTGACTGATTTTTGCATATCTGATCATCTGACTGAGCAAACCTTTTGGGTAAGCCTTGAAACTTGACATAGGGATTCTTGAAGACATGTAGGATTTTATGAAGCTCACTTGAGGCCTTTAAAGTCCATTTAGCCTGATGAAATCCAAAACCCTAGTTTAGGGTGCATTGCTTAGGAGGAGGCTTTGTCTGAGGGAACTTCCAAGCTTTCTGACTAATTGTGAACCTTGTGAACCTTGTGAACATCTTGGGAAACCTTGTGAACCTTGTGAACCTCTTGGGAAACCTTCGAACACAATGCCTTGACTAGGGGAGGGCAAATTTTGGGGTGCAACAATAGTAAAGAAAGTTTTGTCTAGTGGGGCACTGATGCTCACTACTATGGATGGCGAGGATTTCTTATCTCATGTTAATTCAGATGCAGTTAAAAAATACTTCGCATAAAAGACCCGCTGGACATAAAATCAGAATGTAAGTCCAAGCAAAAATAGGGCATCTCGGCGAGTCAAAAATAGAATAAAAGACTCGGGAAAAAATATGGGAAAAATTAAAAAAATGTGTACACCTGCTGAGTTGAAGAGCCACATCGGACAGCTCAGGAAAAAATGGGTATCCCGGTGGATTGAAAGCCCGAAGGGGCGATCCACGCAAAATCTAGGAAAAAGCGAACAACTGCATTCTGAATTCGTCGGTATCACTCACAACATGGCAAGCTTCGAAAGGATAAAGCGTAGGTCAGAATCAACCTTCTTCAGAAAGAAAGATAAGAAGAACGTCAAGGTCATACAGGTCATAGCAAAGGAAGCTCACTGGAGCGTCAACTTTAACATTTCCAACACTTTTATTTTCTCAATTTACAGCAATCTCCTCCTTTCAGGGATTCGCTTCTTCATTGTAATTGCCCATTCAGGGTACACAAATCAATAAAATCAGAATATTCAGTCACACTTTGTTTTGTACATTTTTGTTTCGTTTACAAAATGTCCAAAGTTCAAAATACAACACTTGCATGAAAACATATAAGCTATTTTCAATATATGCTTGCAGGAAATATGCACTCTTGAGAAAATCTAACTCCTATGACGAAATCCGGTTGAGGATACCTCGGGACACTTGTGCGTTTCTTTTTAACAGGTTGTAGGTACTCAAGACAGACAATCTCACAACATGGGGTATATCAAGCCTCTTATCCCCAACCAAGTCAGCAATAACATCAACAGCAGGGTTACTTGACAGGAGTTTTCCCCCACGAAGTTATCATCCCCTCAGAGGATCCTTCGAGAAACTCATTAAATCCCCAATGTATCACTTGGACGAAGGAGTTAAAACATATTACATCCCAGAAGTTCTCTTCTCCCCAAGCAGGATCTCCCGAGCAATGCCTGAACTGCTCTTCCCCAGCGAAGTTTCCAAGAACTCCTTCTCCCTAGCAAAGTCGCCAGGAACTTATTTTTCCCCAAAGAGTTTCAGAAGTCTTCTTTTCCCTAGTGAGGTCGCCAGAGTTTTCCTCAGCTAAGTTGCCAGGATCCTCTCATCTCCAGCAAGTTGCCAAAGTTTTTTCCAGTAGATTTGCCAGGATCTTCTTTTCCTCAACAGAGTCGCCAGGATTTTCTCATCCTCAGCAGAGTGGGAAGAGTCCCCTTCCTCATCCAGTCGTCAGGACTTTCTGTTCCCCATCAGAGTTGCCAGGATTTTCTCATCCTCAGTAGAGTCGGCAGAATCGCTTTCCCGCGGGGTTGCCAGTTTCTCCCCAGTGGAGTTGCCAGGGTTTTCTGTTCCCCAGCAGTTTGCCGAAGCCTCCTCATCCCCAGCATGAGTCTCTTCAACAGAAGCTTCCCCAGCCGGGATCCCCTAGAGTTCCCTAAGAAGATCGTTCGGTGATCCTATCTCCCCACAGATCGACCAATGCTCTCTTTCCCCAGCGGAGTTCTCCCTCCAGACAGATCGCCCAGAGATCTTTCTCCCTATAGGATCCGGATCTCGGATCAGTTCTCTCATTTTGCATAATCATCGCATTCGCATCATTTTTTCCCAAAACAAAGCGTAGCATTCCGTCTAATACGGAGCATTACGACAAAAATCAAACATTTGCATGATCATAAGCCAAGTTTGAGCCAATCACCAGCAAACATCAGAATCACTTAACTAGCAATATACAAAACTTATTCCCCGCAGACAAAGCCAGAATACGTTTTGCACTCTCAATATAGTTACTTGTTCATACTCGTACATATTCATTTTGATAATCGCCCGTGTCATACTTCCCCAGCAAGTCAAACACTCGTTCGTGTCCCTTGCTCAATCTTTTTGACACTTGTCCGTGTCTTGCACATATTTCCCCAGCAGGTCAAACAATTGTACATACTTATACACAATCCTCTGATACTCGTCTGTATCTTGTACGAGTATCATCGTCCGTGTTCCTTGCTTAACCGATTGATACTCGTCTGTATCATCATCCTCAAACATGTGTCAGCATTTGTTTCTATCGATACTCGTACGTATCATGGTCCTAAGGATGCTCGTCCGCATCTTTAGTCTATACACACCATCAAAGACTTATACTGTTTATTTTAGAGCGTAAGCACTCATCCCTGTTTACCATTCCCCAATAAGTCACCAATAAAACAACTTTTCTATCTGACATTCGTCCTATGTCGTGATATGTTCGGCAGCCGTCCCCTTCCAGGTGATCTTCCTTCACCTTTTGATGACCGTCCCTCATCAATTATCCGATGGTTGTCCCCATTGTTGATCCTCTTATCCAGAATTCGTCCTATGTCGCGATACTTTCGGCAGTCGTCCCCCGCCAGGTGATCGTCCTTCACCTATGGATGACTGTCCCTCATCCTATCCCCAGTGGAATCCCCATTGTTAGAACTTTCTATCCGACATTTGTCCTATGTCGCGATATCTTTTTAGCAGTCGTCCCCTGCTAGGTGATCGTCCTTCACCTTTTGACGACCGTCCCTCATCATTTATCTGATTGTTGTCCTTATCGTTGATCTTTGTTATCCGGCATTCTTCCTATGTCGCGATAATCCCCAAGAGCAGCTGTACCCTGCTAGGTGATCTTCCTTCACCTCTTAAAGATCGTCCTTCATCATGCTTATTCGATGGTCGTCCCCATCGTTGATCTTTTTTATCCGGCATTCGTCCTATGTCGTGATATTTTCAGCAGCCGTCCCCTGCTAGGTGATCGTCCTTCACCTTTTGATGATTGTCCCTCATCATTATTTCATTTATTCTTTTACTCGATGGCCGTCCCCGTCGCGGTTTGTTTACCATTTAAACTGATGGTCGTCCCCGTCAGTGCTTTCCTCATTTATTTAATCCCCAGAGAGTTTTATATCTTTACCCGATGGTCGTCCCCGTTATGGTCTTTTCCTTTATCTTGATGATCGTCCTTCATCATTTTACCCGATGGTCGTCCCCATCGCGGTCTTTTTATTTCCCAGCATGATGGTCGTCCCCATCATTGCTTTACTTATCGTTTTTCATCCCCATCAGTCGTCCTCTGCTCGATGGTCGTCCTCCATCGCTTTCATTTGATACTCATACTATACTTCCTGTTACAATTTATATCCCTTTTCTTCTTTTTAAAGAGTGCAAATTTTGGACTGTCTTGATATTCAACCACAAGTTATCTTGTTTGTCTGTTAAGCCAGGAGCTTACACCCTGCACATCTAACTCATGCTTGAATAGGGGCAGTGTCGCTCCCGACAAATGACAACGGGTCAGATGAAGGTACAGACGCGAACGGTCGGCGAAAGATACAGTGAGAACACACAGCCGTGAACTCACTGGAGAATGAAAGAGTCGCCAGCTAGGCATTTTTATCCCGGAGGAAAGGCAATGCTGCATAGACCTAGAAAGATATGGATAAGACGGTTGCGAACCAGAGAGACTGAGAAAGGGGGTTGGTTACAACCTGGGAAGGTATTAGCACCCAGATTGTCCGTCGTACTCGACGGGATCCACGCTTAAAAGATTTGTGTTTTAAAGGGGTAGTGTCAGTGCAATCTGTGTATAAAGAGCTGAAAGCAATATGTACAGGTGTCAGTGTAAAGTGTATAAGTGATGTGAAGTATGAAAGTGTCAGTGTAAAGACAAGAATAAGATGCTCATGATAATGAGGCTCAAAGAATAATGCTGGAAGGAGGGGGAATGTACAGAGACTTTTGTTCGATAACCGTTAAGTTATGCCTACGTATCCTCTCGTGCAATGAGGAAGTCAGAACACCGTAGTTCGACCCAAAGAGACTGAAAGGTGAATTGACTTGTGAACTGCTTGCTTGCCTATGCTCAAGTGTATGACCTGTCTGGCTCAGGTGCTAACTGTCTTGCATTAGACGGAAGAAGCGAGTTCTCGTTTGTGAGTGAGGATGATGAGAAAAGAATCCCGGAGGAGACGATTATTGTTTGTTTTTTTGTTTTCAGTCTTTTATTTCTTTTTTGGATTTTTGTCATAGGATAATGAGCTTAAGTCTAAACCAATGGGTTAGTAAACTCATCACATCCTCCCTCTGATTAGGGGTAATGAGAATACCTTAAGTGTGAAGTCAGATTCTCACACTTAATCACCTTCGGTGCAGGATTAAGATCATTAACCTATTTGTGATTATTTAGATGTTTTTGGTGTTTTTGTTTAGTGTTGAGTAATGAGGTTAAGCCATAATCAAGGATTAAACAGACCCATTACACCATCCTAAAAGAAGGATAATAGATGAGAATGTTTAAGTTGAGAAAAACTCCTCAACTTAATCCATGATTAGGGATTAAACCCATGACAAAACAAGCCTTTGATTAAGTGGATTTTACTTACTGGTATGATGATGAAGTGAATTTTATGGTTTGTAAGACAACTTGAGGGGGACTTGTCCATTAACACTAGGGTTAGTCCTTCTTAACCACTTAAGGAAGAATTAGAACCCTAATGTAAGGCCCATGTTACAAGTGTAATGTCTTGATGATTATTAGATGAATTGATTAAGAGATTTAAACACCTTAAGGGTTTAATACTTAGGATTAAAGTTATACACTCCATCCTAAGAGAAGGATACAGGCATAACCCTAAGCACAAAGTCTTAAAGCCTTTAGGGTTTAGTCCCTGATTATGAGGTGAGAAGAGAGGACTCAAAGAGAGACACAAAGGTAAAAACTATGGGGGGAACTAATCAAAACCCTAATTCATTGTCATGCTTGGATGATCCTAAGGTTTGTGAGGTTTTCAAGAACAAACTTCAAAGGAGCCACCAGGAAGCAGATGAACAGGATCAAGAGAAGCAAAGTGACTTGCTTCATTCAAGAAGTCAAGTCACTTGAAGAAAGAAAGTGGGAGGAAGAAGAATGAGCAAGCTCAATCTCAAACACAAATAGAAATGAAGCAATGGATGCAAGAGAGATGAAAAGAAAAGGTATGAGAAGTGAAGGCAAATCCACTTCTCAAGTTTACTTACCACCTGCAATGTTAGAAAGAAAATGCAATGCAATGCAAGATGAGATGAAATGATATGATGCTAAGCAAGACCAGAAGCATGTTGATGATGATTATGATGTTATGAGGTGCTGCAAACATGAGGCAAGACAATGGGGATGTTCATACAAGATCATGAATGCAAATGATGCAAGCTAAGGAACATGAAAAGTTATGAATCATACAAGACAAATGACATGGCAAATATGCAATGCAATGGTCAAAGATGCTTTCTATATGTCTCAAGATGTCAAATGGATCACAAGAATGCACAAAATGCAAAGACAAGTCATGTTATGCAAGGAAATGCAAGAGGGATGCAAATGAAAGCCCAAATTAGGGTTTATGGATCAAACATCAAACACTAACCAAAAACAGAAGCAAAACCCTAAAGTAAAAATGGAAAATGGTACCCAAGGAAACCCTAGACCTATAATAAACCACTGCCCAAAGGGGAGCTCTCAACTCTCAACCAAACTCAAGATATGAATTTTCTAAGTTATTAGGGTTTTTTAGGGTTCTTAACAAAGGAAATGCCAAACAATTTGAAAATGCAAGAACAATTCATGGCCTTTTTATCCTTGAAAATACATGCTAAACACAAAACAATGCAAGAAGAACCAATGTCTCAACCTTCTTCAAAAGGCAGAAATGAATTTTCAAACATGTGATCAAAATAATGCATAAAAAATGATTTAATTCAATGAAAAATTCTTAAAATGCATCAAGATCAAAAAAGAAATTTGGTTTGAAGGTTGGACAATGTTTCTAAATGTCTTAGAACATTCCATGAATTTTTTTGTAATTTTTAAATACCTAAAAGTATTTTTAATTAATTAATTCTCATTAATCAATTAAAAATAATCTTTTAAATATTTAAAAATACTTTTTTGATGATAAAAATAAAATAAAAAATATTTTTGGGTCTTAAAAATTATTGAAACTCATGAGAAAAAGTTTCATAATTTTTAAGATATTTTTGCTATTTTTAAATAATTATGCAAAACAAAAGACAAATAAAAGAAAATAAATGAATTAAATCTGATTTAATGAAAAGTATTCAAATCCAACGCGTGAGATTCAAAGTTGCCAGGGCGGGAATTGACTTGGCGCGGGAATGAACGGCTCACATTCAAACTGGCTTAATTACACTTAACCCTAATTAAACAAACCCTAATGACTTTCAGGCGACCGGAACACTGTTCCGGTCGTCTTCTCCGGCAAGTCAAAACTACTATCTCACTGAATACGCATCAAATCACCACCAAACTCTCCAGATTTCATCCCTGAACATCATTAAACCTAACCCCTAACTTAAACCCCATTTATTTCCACTAAATCAAGAGAAACAAGCAAGAACAAATTTTCGGGCAAACTTTCAGATCAAGCATACAGCCTCAAAACTCAATCATTTTCAAAAGTAAAAGGTTCAATGCACTCAGGGGAACATAAGGATCATTTTAGAAACAAGAAAAAGGAGTTCTGGAAAAATGAAATTCCAAGGCTACCTGAATCGAAGCTTTGACTCCTGGCACTCTCTGGCTAGTTCTTTGGCTCAAACAGGTTCCAATGATCCCCCTTTGAAGCTTTGGATGCTTAGTTGGAGTTTAAAAAGTCTCTTGAGTGAATTTGCAGAAGTTCTGACCAAGGGCATGTGAAAATCGTATTTGAGTTATGGAGGGTTTCAGGTCAAGGTAGTGGGTGGTTTCTGGTCAGTGGAGCAAGATGAGTTGATGTGTGGAGTTTGTTTGAGTGTTCTTGGCTTGTAGAAGCAGATTCGAATGCTTTTGCTTTATGGAGTGAAAATGGTGAAATGGGGTTGTGGCTTGTTTCAGGCCTGGGTCTTGTGGGTTTGGGGTCAATGAAGCATGGTGATTTGATCTATGGACTTGGCTTTTGTGTTTGTAAGCTGAGAAAACAAATTCGAATGAATATGCAAAATGGAGTGTTTTGGTGTATGTGATGGTGGAGAGAGTTTCAGCCTTGCCTCTTCTTATGTTTAGCCAGCATTTGATCCACATAAACTAATCTCATTGGTCAGATGATGTGACCTGCCCTTTATTGATTGGTATGGCCACTTTTGCAAATTGTCAACCTTTGTGTAAGAGAGGCATGGGTTGTGTTCTAGGCTAGTACAAGTGTGTGGGCTGGCGCAGCATGGTGAGGGGAAAGGCTAGCTTGGTTCAGCACCCAAGGCAACAAGTGGTAGGAGGTGAAATGATGATTTTGCAAGTTGTTGCTCCTTTGTTCACATGTGAGAAATCTTGTTGTATGAACCATAAAACATGAGCAATACCTAGTCCAATCTGAACTTTATGACTTGTAGAAAGTTTGTGTAATGGTTTGAAATGAATTTGAGGCTGCAAGAGTCATTGATCCATGATTTTGCAAAATTCTCACCTAGGGCATGCCTTGAAAATCAATGATTTTATCCAACTTTGCATTGCCATAACTTTTGATCCAAGAAGAGTTTTATCATGTTCTTGTACTTTTTGAAAAGGGAAAGATGAGATCTACAACTTTCATGACCAAAGTTTTTCCATTTGAAGCCTTTTTGGATCATGAATCAAGGCTTGAAAATTGACCTAAAATGATGCATTCTTGAAAAGTCAACTATGCCCAAAAAGTCAACCTTTGCAAAAACCCTAAATTCTTGATTTCTAAGAACTTCAACCTTCTTCCATGATCAAATAAAGATCACATACACTCAAAATGATGAAGATCACCCATTGGTTGGGTCATTGGGGGCCTCAGATGCCCTGATTTTGCACTGACTTGTCTGAAAAGTCAACCCTTGATCAGATGACTTCCCCATGGAATTTCTTCATGAAAATTGATATGCATACTCCCTATACCATATAGAGACCAATGGAAACAAGAATGACCAAAAAAATTGGGGTTATGGCCTCTGAAACCAAAACCCTAATTTTCAGTCAACTGTGTAGTTCAAGCTGGCCCTGCACCCACTCAAACCCTAGTTCTTGTGATTCCTCTGCAATTTTGACTTTGAGGAGATAGAATATGATGTAGGAACACACATGGACCCCTTTAAGTTGATTGGTGGCCTTTGGAATGGCTCAAGATGCTTTGGGATTGCTCAGATCACAAACCCTAGGTGCAGATGCCTTAGAAACTATCCAGTGAATCAAAAATGAGATATGAGATGATGTGGTTGTGTTTATGCATATGAAATGATCACAAGCCATGGTGTGAATGGGTGAGGGCAAATTTGGGGTGTTTACAGCTGCCCCTATTCAAACATGAGTTAGCTGTGCAGGTTGTAAGCGACAGCTTAACAGGCAAACAAGATAACTTGTGGTTGAATACCAAAGACAGTCCAAAATTTGCACTCACAGAATGAAAAAGAAAAGGGATATAGATTGTAAGAGCAAAACAAAGTATATCGTAAAGTATGGGCGACGGAGGACGACCGTCGAGCAGAGGACGACTGCTGGGTAAGGTGGTATGTGAAGCAAAGCGATGACGGGGACGGCCGACATGCTGGTAAAGTGTATAAAGCAATGACGGGGACGGCCGACATGCTGGGGATAAAAGGTAAAGCTAAGACGGGGACGGCCGACTAGCTGGGGAAAATAAAATATCATGATGGGGACGGCCATCAAGATAAAGCTGCAAAATTCTGAGGATTAATGAAACATGACGGGGACGGCCATCAAGTTCATAAAGGTAAAGTAACCAACGATGGGGACGGCCATCGGGCTAAAAAGGAAAAGGGACCACGACGGGGACGGCCATCGGGTTAAAGAATGAATGAAATAAACAGATGATGGGGTACGGCCATCAAAGGTGAAGGAAGATCACCTAGCAGGGGACGGCTGCTCTGTTGGGCATAAAAGAAATACGATGGGGACGGCCATCAAAGGTGGAGGACGACCACCTGGCAGGGTACGGCTGCCGAAAATATCAACGATGGGGACGGCCATCGGATAGAAAAGGTCAACGATGGGGACGGCCATCGGACGAGCAAGATGGAGGACGACCATCAAGAAGTGGAGGACGACCACTCAGCAGGGGACGGCTGCTCTCGAGGTTTATCATAACACAGGACGAGTGTTAGATACCCAAAATCAACAATGGGGACGGCCATTGGATAAAGTGGTGAAGGACGATCATCAAGAAGGTGGAGGACGACCACCTAGCAGGGGACGGCTGCTAAAATCAACGATGGGGACGGCCATCGGATGAGCATGATGGAGGACGACCATCAAGAAGTGGAGGACGACCACTCAGCAGGGTACGGCTGCTCTCAAAGGTATCATAACACAGGACGAGTGTTAGATAAAAAAGGAAAATTTGTTGGCAATCTACTGGGGAGATAGTAAACACGGACGAGCGCTTACATCCAAGAAACAAAAGGTATAAGTGTTTGGTATTGTGTATAGATTAAAGATGCGGACGAGCATCCTTAAGACTATGATACGGACGAGTATCATGTAGAAACAAACTGACACATGCTCTGAGATGATGATACGGACGAGTATCAACAAAGAACAAAGACTACTGTCGAATCTGTGGGGATATAAGTGGTGATGTATACAAGATACGGACGAGTATCTGTATAAGCGTACCATGAGTAGTGAGTATTGTATTTGTATGGATGAGTGCTTATCTGCTGGGGAGAATGACACGGACGAGTGTCAAGAGAGAAAAGTATAATATTAACAAGTGTGAGTTGATAAAGGTGTAAGCGACTGCGCTGGGGATATGACACGGACGGGTGTCAAAAAGGGTGTATATACAAGTATATGTGAGTGCAAAGAGGATGTCTTTGGCTTTCTGCTGGGACATGACACGGACGGGTGTCAGGACGTATCTGTAATGAGGGTGATTTTGTTTGTAGAGTGTATTCAGGCGACCTGTGGGAAAGATGACACGGGTGGGTGCCAAAAAGTGTATACACTGGTGTTTGTGATTGTGGGGCAACTGCTTTTGCTGGGACTCTGATGGGGATTCTGGGGAAAGTAATCTGTATTCACAAGCGTTTAATTCATAACATGACTTATGATTATGCTATGCATTTGATTTTTGCCGTAATGCTCCGCATTAGACGGAATGCTACGCTCTGGGGGGTGAATATGATGCGGATGCCATGATTATGCAAAGGGGCACAGATCCGGGATTCGGATCCTATTGCTGCGAAGATCTCTGGTCGATCTGCTTGAAGTGGACCTCCCAGCTGGGGATGAGATCATTGGTAGATCTGATGATGTATCTGCTTGGGGATATATGTCACCGGTTGGCATATCCTTGTAAATGAGAGACCCAGCTGGGGTTTGTAGAAGCTTTCTTCACTCTGTTGTGATCTCTTCGTGCGTTGCTCTTCCGAATAGAGGCTTGAAGCTCTGTGGGGAGATGATTCCCTGATTTCTGTATTCTGTTGAGGAAGAATGGCCGTTCGACTGGGGAATTGAGAGGCAACTCAGCTGGGGAGAGCAACGGGGAGCAACTCAGCTGGGGAAAGAGCATCTCGGATGCTGAGATGGAGTGTATGCTGGTTTGGCAGCTCCGCTGGGGAAATGGGCATCCTCCAGTGCCATGTGGAAGATAGACCGAGTTGATAATGATTCGCCTACTTGCTGAGACGTAACCTGCATGCCCCTGGTTGCGTTCTGGATACCTGCAATCCTGCAAAGACAAAGGAACGTACAAAAGGTCCCGAGGTATCCCTTATTGGATTCCGTCATAGGAGTTAAGTACTTTCGGGAATAATCACATTCCCTGCAAGCATGTTTTTTTTTTTTTTTTTTAGAGAAAGGCATCTGTACTTATGCAATTGTATTTTTAGAGATATCAGACAACTCTTTGCAAAACATAAATGTAAAACGAAACATGACTGAAAATCTGATTTTATTAATTCATGTGCCCTGAATTGGCAAGATACAGTCAAAGAAACATATCTCCTGAAATGAGGAGATTGTTACAAATTGAGGAATAAAGTGGTGGCGGTGTTGACGACGCTTTCAAGGAGCTTCCTCTTCTGCTACGACTCGTATGACAATGACGTTCTTCTCGTCTTGCTTTCTGGAGAGAGTTGATTCTGATTGAAGCTTGATCCTTTGGAAGCTTACCAAGTTGTAGGTGATGCAGACGAACTCAGAATGCAGTTGTTCGCTTATTCCCTTATTTTGCATGGATCGCCCTTTCAGGTTTTCAATCCATCGGGATACCCATTTTTGCCTGAGCTGTCCAATGCGGCTTTTCAACCCAGCGGGTATACATTTTTTTTCCAGTTATTTCCCTTACTTTTGCCCGTGTCTTTTATTCTGTTTTTGACTCGCCGGGATGCCCTATTTTTGCCTGGACTTACATTCTGTTTTTATGTCCAGCGGGTCGTTTTATGCGAAGTATTTTTTAACTGCATCTGAATTCACAGGGGACGGGAAGTCTTCACCATCCATGGTACTGAGCATCAGTGCTCCACCAGAGAAAACTTTCTTTACCACGAATGGTCCTTCATAATTTGGAGTCCATTTGCCCCTGTGGTCTGTATGAGGAGGGAGGATTCTTTTTAGCACAAGATCTCCCACTTGGTACTCTCGGTGCCTGACTTTCTGATCGAAGGCCTTCTTCATTCTCTTCTGATATAACTGCCCATGACAGATTGCAGCTAATCTTTTCTCTTCGATCAGACTCAGTTGTTCAAGTCGGGACCGAACCCATTCTGCTTCACTCAGTTTAACATCCATCAATACCCGTAACGAGGGTAGTTCAACTTCAACAGGTAGGACTGCTTCCATACCATATACAAGCTGATACGGCGTCACCCCAGTGGACGTTCTGATTGATGTGCGGTACCCATGCAAGGCAAACGGTAGCATTTCATGCCAGTCTTTGTAGGTGACTACCATCTTCTGCACAATCTTCTTGATATTCTTATTCGCTGCCTCAACAGCGCCATTCATCTTTGGCCTGTAAGGAGAAGAATTGTGATGTTGGATCTTGAAGTCCCGGCACAGCTCTGCCATCATTTTGTTGTTTAAATTGGAACCATTATCAGTAATGATTCGCTCGGGAACTCCATATCGACAGATGATATCTCTTTTCAGAAATCGGGCTACCACTTGCCTCGTAACATTTGCATATGAGGCTGCTTCAACCCACTTAGTGAAATAATCAATGGCAACCAGGATGAATCTGTGACCATTTGAAGCAGTTGGCTCAATCTTGCCAATCATATCAATGCCCCACATGGCAAAAGGCCATGGTGAAGACATGATGTTCAAAGGATTGGGAGGCACATGCACCTTATCTGCGTAGATCTGGCATTATGGCATTTTCTGGCGTAGGCACAACAGTCTGCATCCATTGTGATCCAGTAATAGCCTGATCTTAACAACTTCTTAGCCATGGCATGCCCTCCGGCATGGGTACCAAAAGATCCTTCGTGCACTTCATGCATCAGCAAATCTGCTTCCGTCTTGTCAACACATCTGAGGAGTACCATGTCAAAGTTCCTCTTGTATAAAGACCCATCAGCATTCAGGAAGAAACTACCAGCAAGCCTTCTCAAAGTCTTCTTATCATTGGAAGATGCCCCAGGTGGGTATGTTTGATCCTCCAAGAAGCACTTAATGTCATGGAACCAAGGCTTATCATCTTTTACGACGTCTGCTGCAAATACATATGCTGGTCTATCAAGTCTAGATACTGAAATCTGAGGTACAAAGTTAGCCGCTTGAACTTTGATCATGGATGAAATGGTAGCAAGAGCATCTGCAAACTGATTCTCGTCCCGAGGGATATACTCAAGCTTGACTGTTGTGAAGAAAGTCAATAACCTCCTTGTATAATCCCTGTAAGGTATCAGATGATCTTGGTGGGTGTACCATTTTCCGTTGGTTTGATTGACTACCAAAGCTGAATCTCCGAATACGGTCAATGTCTTGATCCTGAGGTCAATGGCTTCCTCAAGACCCATAATGCAAGCTTCGTATTCAGCTTCGTTGTTAGTGCAGTTGAAAGTGAGTTTTGCCGAGAAAGGCATGTGAACTCCTTTAGGTGTAATGAGTACTGCACCAACACCACGACCATTCATGTTAACAGCCCCGTCAAACATCATTGTCCATTCTTCTTCCGGGTTAGGCCCTTCAGTGTGAATAGGCTCTTCGTGATCTTTTGCTTTAATGAACATGATGTCTTCATCAGGGAAGTCAAATCTCATAGGCTGGTAGTCATCAATGGGTTGCTCAGCAAGATATTCAGATAGTACACTGCCCTTGATGGCTTTCTGAGATGTGTACTGTATGTCGTATTCTGTGAGAATCATCTGCCATCTTGCAACCCGTCCGGTAAGAGCTGGCTTCTCGAAAATGTACTTAACTGGATCCATTTTTGAGATTAATAAGGTAGTGTGGGTCAACATATACTGTCTCAGTCGGCGAGCAGCCCACGCTAAAGCACAGCAAGTTTTCTCGAGCAGTGAATAACGCTGTTCACAGTCGGTAAACTTTTTGCTTAGGTAGTATATTGCATACTCTTTTCGACCAGACTCGTCATGCTGGCCCAGCACACACCCCATCGACTCTTCTAATACTGTCAAGTACATTATCAGAGGTCTTCCTTCAACTGGAGGCATGAGAATTGGAGGTTCTTGTAAATACTCCTTGATCTTGTCAAAAGCCTTCTGGCAATCTTCGTTCCACCTGACCGTTTGTTCTTTTCTTAACAGCTTGAACAAGGGTTCACAGGTTGCTGTAAGGTGAGATATGAACCTTGAAATGTAGTTCAATCGACCTAAGAACCCTCGAACCTCTTTCTCAGTTTTCGGTGCAGGCATTTCTTGAATAGCTTTGACTTTATCAGGGTCAACTTCAATCCCTTTCTCGCTTACAATAAAGCCCAACAGCTTACCGGACCGCACCCCGAATGTGCATTTGTTGGGGTTCAACTTCAATTGGTATTTCCTCAGACGCTTGAATAATTTGAGCAGATTCACCAGATGGTCTTCCTCCGTAAGGGACTTGGCGATCATATCATCCACATAACATTCTATTTCTTTGTGGATCATATCGTGGAACAATGTCACCATAGCCCGTTGATATGTTGCACCAGCATTCTTCAGTCCGAATGGCATCACTTTGTAACAGAACGTGCCCCAAGGTGTAATGAATGTTGTCTTCTCCATGTCTTCAGGTGACATCTTGATCTGATTATATCCTGAAAATCCATCCATGAAGGAGAATACCGAGAACTGAGCCGTGTTATCCACCAATACGTCAATGTGAGGTAATGGGATGTCATCTTTCGGGCTGGCTCTGTTCAGGTCCCGGTAGTCAACACACATTCTTACTTTGCCATCTTTCTTAGGCACAGGTACTATGTTAGCAACCCACGGCGGGTAGCTAGTTACAGCAAGGAACCCGGCGTCCCATTGCTTTTGTACCTCTTCCTTGATTTTCATAGCCATGTCTGGGCGAGTCCGGCGCAACTTCTGTTTAACTGGCGGGCATTCTTCCCTCAAAGGCAGCTTGTGCACAACAATGTCGGTATCCAACCCTGGCATATCTTGATACGACCAAGCAAACACATCAACATACTCTTGAAGCAGATCTATCAGTTGTCTCTTCACTGAGTCTTGCAAGCCGGCCCCGATTTTAACTTCTTTCACATTTTCTTCCGTACCAAGATTAATCACTTCAATCTCCTCCTGATGAGGAGTAATAACCTTTTCCTCCTGTCTCAACAACCTGGCTAGCTCTTCAGGAAGCTCATATTCTTCATCAACCCCTTCATCAGCTTGATTGATTGGATTGTCAAAGTCATACGATGTCATAGCTGTGCTGTTGTCGGTGCTGTCAGGAAGGCACTCTCTGCAAGGGTTAAGTTGGTTCCTTTTAGTGATTGATTTTAATCTTGCTTTTAGAAAAAGTGAAATGAAGTTGTCATTTTGAAAACACCGCCATTTATTTTTGTACAAAAAGAAAAATGGAAAAACAGTGAGCATAAAAGAAAAAGACTCGTTTGCAAAAAGATGTCTGATATTTCATTAATTTAATCTTGTTTGCACAAAAGTACAGATGGCCCTGGTTACAAAATGAGTCTTGTCATCTTGGGCAAGATGCAAGACTTGGATGCATGCTATAAAAAATACAGGAAATAATAATTACTCTGCATGAGTAACTCTTATAATTTCCTGGGAAGACCAGTTCGAGACACTGCTCCCCGGGATCTTCGGACGAATCCAATTCTCCAGATTGCGCTCCTCCTCCAGCTCGTCTTCCAAACAGTTGATAGCATCGGGGGTAAGCATCCCCCCACTGACAAAACCAGGCTCTGCAGCAGCCTTTGCTTGATGTTGAGTTGGTCTGTAACCCAACCCAAATTTGTCCTTCTTCTCCTCCACAGCTAAAACCTTGCCCCAGCCTAGGGCAGTTCCTTCCTCAACAACCTTCCGGGCTTGTTGGTAAGACGACATTGGGGTACCAGATACAGCAGATGCTTCATTCACATTCAGCGCTTCAAACCCCTGGCTCATTGTTTCATGGATCTCTCCATCCATTTCAATGTACTTGTAGGTTGCCAGGTGGCTGACAAAAATGTCCTCCTCTCCACAGATTGTGACAACTTGACCTTCCCACTCAAATTTTAACTTTTGGTGAAGGGTAGACGTTATTGCGCCGGCGGCGTGAATCCAGGGTCTACCCAACAAACAGCTGTAGGCGGGCTGAATGTCCATCACATAAAAGATAGTTTTAAAGGTCTGCGGGCCAATTGTCACAGGCAGCTCAATCTCTCCCAGAACCGATCTCTTAGAACCATCAAAGGCTCTTACTACCAGGTTGCTGGGTCTCAATGCCAATCCATCATATTCGAGCTTCACCAGAGCCTTCTTTGGTAAGACATTCAGGGAAGAACCTGTGTCCACCAGCACATGAGAAAGGACAGCTCCTTTGCATTCCAGGGTTATGTGCAAGGCTTTGTTGTGGTTGCGGCCATCCGCTGTCAAGTCAGAATTGGTAAACCCTAGCCCATTGCTAGCAGTAACATTTCCAACCACGGTTTCCAACTGGTTGACAGTTATCTCCTCAGGCACGTAAGCTGCGTGCAGGACTTTAAGTAGTGCATTCCGATGGGCTTCGGAGCACATAAGCAGTGAGAGGATGGAGATTTTGGATGGCGTCTGGTGAAGCTGATCCACAACTTTGTAATCACTCTTTTTGATGATTCGCATAAACTCATCAACTTCCTGATCAAATGGAGTTTTCAGGGCTTCTTTGGAAGCTGAATCTTCCTGCACCGGGCCTTTACCCTTTGCCTTGGCAGCAGCTTCTGCTTCGGCTGTAGGTCTTTGAACTTGTGAAGCAAAGAGACGTCCGCTTCGAGTGAAGCCTCCGCCTCCCCCCACATTATCTACTTGTGGTGCAGGTATTGATGTTTCCAGAGTGATTCTTTTTCCTTCGCAATACAAGTCAGAGCCATAGTGCCAGGGGATGGCCCTATTGCTTTCATATGGTACTGGTCCAGGCACCGTGACAGTGACTGGACTGATTGCTGCTGCTGAAGGGACTGTAATTGTTTGTGGATCATAAAAGATTGTAACCGGTGCTCTGGTGGGAGCAGCACCTTCTGAATGGTAAGCGGAGTTATTTTCAGGATCGTAGAATATGGTAACAGTGGAGACATCTTCATGATTGATTGCTGGTGTTGTAGGAGGTCCTGTTGGAAGGACTGTTGTTGTTGCTGATGGAGAGTCGAAATGGAATGAAGCTGAAGTTGTAGCAGGAGAAACTGTTGTAAACTGATCATTTGGAAGGACAGGTGGAGTACTTGTTGATGGTGCTGATGAATTGTCGGGAACAATAGTTGCTGCATTTGTAGGAGGTTCTGAAACCGTTGTTGATGAAGTTGCCGGATTTGTCGGAAATGATGTAGTGATCTGTAGCAAGCCACTCTGAATAAGGCTATCAATGCCATTCCTTAAATCTTCACACCCATTCCATGAAATATTGCAGTATGGGCACCCTAGTTCACACCCCGGAAATATATTGTTTTCACGGAGCTGAGCTTTGATTTCCACCAATGGTGTCCGGATCTGATCCACACTAGTTATTAAATAAGACGGTTGGTCTTCTTCAATAGCGTTAATTCGAGGACCACCATGGTTTGGCATTGGGTTTTTATTGACATTGGGCGGAGGTGCAAAATTCAGAGCCTTGGAGTCTACCAAGTCTTGTACCTTCATATGCAGAGCCCTGCATTTTTCTGTACTGTGACCAGGTGCGTTCGAATGGAAAGCACACCTAGCATTGGAGTCATAGTTTCTTGGCAGACTGTTGGGATCCGGAGGTGCCAACGTTCTTAGCTCAACTAGGTTGAGTTTCAGAAGTTGTGGCAGCAAGGCAGCATACGGCATTGGGATCGGGTCGATCACTCTGTTAGCTTGGGATGGCCTTTGTTGGAATGGCCTCTGTTGATTGTTGTTGTTGGAGTTGTTGTTGTTGTAGTTTCTTGGAGGATACTGATTTTGCTGATACTGAGGTTGTTGTTGGAAGCTTTGTTGAGGAGGTTGATAGACTGGCTGAGGATGAGCTGGAGCAGGGATAGTGACTGCTGCTATTGACCTTTGAGCATATTGGGGCCTACCCCTGTTGGTGTGAATGGCATTGGTCTCGCCAGTTCTTCTCGGGCCTGCAAAAGGCTTTCTTGTACTACTGGACGAGCTTGCACCGTTGTCTGAGATCTTTCCCATTTTTAACAGGCTTTCAATTCTCTCCCCAGCTATAACAACATCCGCAAAGCTAGTGGAAGAGAAAGCAGCTAACCTGTCAATATAGGTCCCCTGAAGAGTGTTCATAAACATGTCTGCCATTTCTCTCTCTGACATTGGTGGTTGAACAGCAGCAGCCAATTGCCTCCATCTTTGAGCATATTCTCTGAAGCTCTCCCTTGAAGACTGTGACATTCCCATTAGGAGGGTCCTGTTGGGTGCCATATCTAGATTATACTGATACTGTCTGATGAAGGCTTCTGCCAGGTCCTTCCAGCATCTTATAGTTGCTCTTGTCAGATGGGAATACCATTCCCTTGATGCTCCAGTCAAGCTATCTTCAAAATAGAACATCCACAATTTCTCATCCATTGTATAGGCCTTCAGCCTTCCCAGAAATGATTGCAAATGAGTCCGGGGGCATGAAGTCCCATTATACTTTTCGAAACATGGAGGCTTGAACTTGTGGGGGATCCTGACCCCTTCTACCAATCCCATGTCCATGACGTCGAACCCCAAAGAGTTTTGAGACTCCAGGGACCTCAACTTCTCAGCTATTTCTTCCAATCGTCTATCATATGTTTCTTCTCCGGCACCCATTACTGTATACTGGTCCTCCTGAGGATCTTCTTGAAGTATTCTGGCTGCAGTGGCTGTTCCTTGAACATTTGCAGGGATGTTAACCTCAGGATGGAGATGTGGACCAAACACAGGGGGGGTAACATGTGGTTGTACCCTTTCATTGTTACTGGTGCCTGCAGTTCCTACATGAGGCTCTTCTTGATTTTGCCTCTCCACCATGGCCCTTAGTCTCTCCTGGCTCTGAGCCATGTTGTTCATAACTTCCATGAACTGCGTCATCTGCGTTCTCATCTCTAACCTTTCGTTTGCCATCTGGTTTCTGACCTCCGTAAGGTCTTGTTGCATCTGATCCATCTGAATTCCCGGAAGGTTGTTTCTAGTTGGGTACCTGTGAGGCCTGTTGAGAGGAAATACCCGGCGGCGAGCAATAATTCCTGAGACATCACAACAGAGGTTAGCAACAAAAACAAAGACCTACAAAACAAACAAAAGGGTTAGCATGCAATGCAGTTATGCTTATTTGCTATCAAGGTATCCGGTTTGGCCTTCAGTTTTGACCCTTCCAGACCCTTGAAGATGATGCTGTTGAAGTTGCCTTTGATGTGATCCCAGATAGAAACCAACACAAATATATTACAAAGGCGAAATAATACAATTTGTTCATTTTACAACACAAACCCTCAAAGGGGCCAAAATACATCACATAAAGCAAAAGTACATGGAAAAGGAACAACAACAAGCAAATGATCAAACTCCAAGGCCAAACTCATCCTCACGAACTTCCTTGAGAAGTGCTTCGGTCACAGGATCAGCCGGATGCTCCGTGAGACTTCTGATGAGAAGGTTTCTTGTTGCAACAGCTGCAGCCAATTTCTTGTTCTGACTTTGGTCCTTAGACCTCTTCACTCCTGCTTTGATTTTCAGCTCTGATATTTCCTCCTGGGCTGCTGCCAGGGCTTTTTCCATCTGCTCCATCTTGTCTTGAGCTCTCTTGTCTTCTAGAGTACGGGCCTCAGTGATCCGGACCCACCTGGCCTGACTCTCCTTCAAGTACAAGTCTGTTCTTGCTCTCTGAAACTGGGCTTCTTTACAAGCATTCTTCAGAATCTGTTCACCAGCCTTAGACTTGTTGATATAATCTCCAGACTTCTCAATCTTAATCAAGTGTTCTACCCTCAATTTCTCCAATCTTTCAACCTCCCTCACACCTTCACTCCTCTCCCTGAGGGTCTTCTGCAAGGCTTGAGTTAACTTCTCATTTCTTTCCTTCAAGCTCTCAAACTCCTCCAAACTGATAGTGGCAGGGGGTGGTACTGAAGATGACTCAGGCATGGCTTCTATGGTAAAGGGCATTCCAGAGAATTGGGCCCTAGCATGGGACCACTCATAATATTGGACTGATGCCACATTATTGCACTTACCCAGAATGGTAATTCCTTTAGTTTGAACATGATCCCAGGCCCAGGCAGCCTGCCTAACAACAGCCAAACTAATCTTGTTCTCACAGTAGAGGGTCTCCACCAAATCTTGTTCCCTAGGAGTATGAACCAGTGCATAGCCTAATTGCCTTCTGAACAGCAGAGGGTTGTAATTGATACTTCCCTTAACTCCTATCAAAGGCACATTGGGAAAGTGCCCACAGCTTGTGATCATGTCTCTGCCCTTGGTGCTCTGAGTACACCATCTGATATCTGCTGAAGTTAGGACAGTGAGTCTCTTAGCCCAATTGCTTTGCTGATGAGGATTGAGAAATGCATCTGTCCTGGGTAGATGCCTGAGAAGCCAAGCATGGAATAATGGAGCACAAATTCTTACTAATCTCCCCCTCTGCTTCTCATTTCTTTGATGGACTGAATAATAAAGATCACCCAGTAAAGTTGGCACAGGGTTCTTCAGGATGAACAAATGGATTGCATTCTTGCTAATGAAACGAGGCTCATCTGCAAACAATACAATCCCATATACACTCAAGGCCAATAGAGCACAAACAGCTTTCCAATTCCCCAAGGAGGCCTTCAAACTAGCTTGAGAAATCAGGAAGTCCAGATGAAAACCAGGGATCCCAGCCTTAGAGGTCATATGCTGTTCAATCAACACAGGCTCCAGGTGCAAAGCTTTTGCTATCTCTCCATGGCTTGGAAAGACCATTTCAGGGTTGAAAGGGATTTCCCTCTTGATAGGCAAACCAATCAAAGATGAGTATTCTTCTAATAGAGGCCCCAACTGAAAGTCTTGAAAGGTGAAACATCTCAATGGGGGATCATAGAACTGAATGCAAGTGTGGATGAGGCTCCTCTGTGAAGGGTCCAGATCCACAACCATGTCCAGTATATCCCCATAATGCTCCCTGAACAGGGGTATGTGATCTGGAGTGATCAGGGTTTGGACCCTCCTGATGTCTGATAAGTCTGGTTGGAAGAAATGATAGGTGATGTTGCTTTTCTTTGGAGCCATAAGTGCTGAGTAGAATAAGTGCTGATGAAGATGCTGAGGAGTGGGCCACAGGCTGGCTAGTGCAAGTAACTGAAGTATGGCTGACAAACTGAAGCAAGTGCTGGTGGAAACAGGTCAAAACTGCAGATGGGGTCAAAACCAAAACCAGATGAAGGTGGATACCCTGAAACACAAATAAGCAAATGTTAATATGATGCAATGAGTATGTATGCAGATGATATGCAAGGGTTTGTGACTGAGCTGGATCTGATTAACTGCCTTGGTATAGATCCATGTGTGTTCAAGAAATCCAGATGGAGGTCTATAAATCCGGTAACCAGGGTGGGGGACTCAAATAAAGAGCGACATATCCAAGGTTTTAGAATCACAAGAACTGTCCAACATGGAGCATTCTTAATCAAAACAAAGTAACAGGGTATTCTGAGGTCAAGGTACCTGCAAACCTGTAAACAGCCCAACCCCCTCACAGGTGATGATCTAGAACAAGGATCCTTAGACTTGGATCAGTTATGAGAAGTGTAAACACTTCTAACCCGGAGGTACAGTGTTTACAATAACCATAAAAGTTCCTCCTCTAATTCACCTCAGTTTCTGAAGGTCAATACTACAAGGTCATCCAGACTTAGCAGGCTTCCCAGATAGCCCTAGTATTGCAGGAAATCTGCAACACAGAGTTCTCAAGAAGAAACCCATATCTGAACCGTGTTTCATATTCCCGCACCAGACCGAAATGGAATGGGAAAGAATATGATTCACTCTAGCCTAGGTGTCACTCAGGTCCCAGGTATAGGACCTTAACTCTCAATGGAACACCCACCCACCAAAACAAAAACCAAATCCAGCCAGCAACAATGACAGTATGATATAAATAAATGCAATAAAGAAAGCAGTAAAGTAACTGTACATAAAGCAATAAACAAAAATAAATACAAGCACAAACAAGCACATAACACCCCAGTAAACACAAATCAATCAAGCGCTAGGAGGAACCCACAAAAAAGAACCAGAAGCCCTGGTTGCAGTATAAGGTTCCCCAGCAGAGTCGCCAAGCTGTCGCTCCCGACAAATGACAACGGGTCAGATGAAGGTACAGACGCGAACGGTCGGCGAAAGATACAGTGAGAACACACAGCCGTGAACTCACTGGAGAATGAAAGAGTCGCCAGCTAGGCATTTTTATCCCGGAGGAAAGGCAATGCTGCATAGACCTAGAAAGATATGGATAAGACGGTTGCAAACCAGAGAGACTGAGAAAGGGGGTTGGTTACAACCTGGGAAGGTATTAGCACCCAGATTGTCCGTCGTACTCGACGGGATCCACGCTTAAAAGATTTGTGTTTTAAAGGGGTAGTGTCAGTGCAATCTGTGTATAAAGAGCTGAAAGCAATATGTACAGGTGTCAGTGTAAAGTGTATAAGTGATGTGAAGTATGAAAGTGTCAGTGTAAAGACAAGAATAAGATGCTCATGATAATGAGGCTCAAAGAATAATGCTGGAAGGAGGGGGAATGTACAGAGACTTTTGTTCGATAACCGTTAAGTTATGCCTACGTATCCTCTCGTGCAATGAGGAAGTCAGAACACCGTAGTTCGACCCAAAGAGACTGAAAGGTGAATTGACTTGTGAACTGCTTGCTTGCCTATGCTCAAGTGTATGACCTGTCTGGCTCAGGTGCTAACTGTCTTGCATTAGACGGAAGAAGCGAGTTCTCGTTTGTGAGTGAGGATGATGAGAAAAGAATCCCGGAGGAGACGATTATTGTTTGTTTTTTTGTTTTCAGTCTTTTATTTCTTTTTTGGATTTTTGTCATAGGATAATGAGCTTAAGTCTAAACCAATGGGTTAGTAAACTCATCACATCCTCCCTCTGATTAGGGGTAATGAGAATACCTTAAGTGTGAAGTCAGATTCTCACACTTAATCACCTTCGGTGCAGGATTAAGATCATTAACCTATTTGTGATTATTTAGATGTTTTTGGTGTTTTTGTTTAGTGTTGAGTAATGAGGTTAAGCCATAATCAAGGATTAAACAGACCCATTACACCATCCTAAAAGAAGGATAATAGATGAGAATGTTTAAGTTGAGAAAAACTCCTCAACTTAATCCATGATTAGGGATTAAACCCATGACAAAACAAGCCTTTGATTAAGTGGATTTTACTTAATGGTATGATGATGAAGTGAATTTTATGGTTTGTAAGACAACTTGAGGGGGACTTGTCCATTAACACTAGGGTTAGTCCTTCTTAACCACTTAAGGAAGAATTAGAACCCTAATGTAAGGCCCAAGTTACAAGTGTAATGTCTTGATGATTATTAGATGAATTGATTAAGAGATTTAAACACCTTAAGGGTTTAATACTTAGGATTAAAGTTATACACTCCATCCTAAGAGAAGGATACAGGCATAACCCTAAGCACAAAGTCTTAAAGCCTTTAGGGTTTAGTCCCTGATTATGAGGTGAGAAGAGAGGACTCAAAGAGAGACACAAAGGTAAAAACTATGGGGGGAACTAATCAAAACCCTAATTCATTGTCATGCTTGGATGATCCTAAGGTTTGTGAGGTTTTCAAGAACAAACTTCAAAGGAGCCACCAGGAAGCAAATGAACAGGATCAAGAGAAGCAAAGTGACTTGCTTCATTCAAGAAGTCAAGTCACTTGAAGAAAGAAAGTGGGAGGAAGAAGAATGAGCAAGCTCAATCTCAAACACAAATAGAAATGCAGCAATGGATGCAAGAGAGATGAAAAGAAAAGGTATGAGAAGTGAAGGCAAATCCACTTCTCAAGTTTACTTACCACCTGCAATGTTAGAAAGAAAATGCAATGCAATGCAAGATGAGATGAAATGATATGATGCTAAGCAAGACCAGAAGCATGTTGATGATGATTATGATGTTATAAGGTGCTGCAAACATGAGGCAAGACAATGGGGATGTTCATACAAGATCATGAATGCAAATGATGCAAGCTAAGGAACATGAAAAGTTATGAATCATACAAGACAAATGACATGGCAAATATGCAATGCAATGGTCAAAGATGCTTTCTATATGTCTCAAGATGTCAAATGGATCACAAGAATGCACAAAATGCAAAGACAAGTCATGTTATGCAAGGAAATGCAAGAGGGATGCAAATGAAAGCCCAAATTAGGGTTTATGGATCAAACATCAAACACTAACCAAAAACAGAAGCAAAACCCTAAAGTAAAAATGGAAAATGGTACCCAAGGAAACCCTAGACCTATAATAAACCACTGCCCAAAGGGGAGCTCTCAACTCTCAACCAAACTCAAGATATGAATTTTCTAAGTTATTAGGGTTTTTTAGGGTTCTTAACAAAGGAAATGCCAAACAATTTGAAAATGCAAGAACAATTCATGGCCTTTTTATCCTTGAAAATACATGCTAAACACAAAACAATGCAAGAAGAACCAATGTCTCAACCTTCTTCAAAAGGCAGAAATGAATTTTCAAACATGTGATCAAAATAATGCATAAAAAATGATTTAATTCAATGAAAAATTCTTAAAATGCATCAAGATCAAAAAAGAAATTTGGTTTGAAGGTTGGACAATGTTTCTAAATGTCTTAGAACATTCCATGAATTTTTTTGTAATTTTTAAATACCTAAAAGTATTTTTAATTAATTAATTCTCATTAATCAATTAAAAATAATCTTTTAAATATTTAAAAATACTTTTTTGATGATAAAAATAAAATAAAAAATATTTTTGGGTCTTAAAAATTATTGAAACTCATGAGAAAAAGTTTCATAATTTTTAAGATATTTTTGCTATTTTTAAATAATTATGCAAAACAAAAGACAAATAAAAGAAAATAAATGAATTAAATCTGATTTAATGAAAAGTATTCAAATCCAACGCGTGAGATTCAAAGTTGCCAGGGCGGGAATTGACTTGGCGCGGGAATGAACGGCTCACATTCAAACTGGCTTAATTACACTTAACCCTAATTAAACAAACCCTAATGACTTTCAGGCGACCGGAACACTGTTCCGGTCGTCTTCTCCGGCAAGTCAAAACTACTATCTCACTGAATACGCATCAAATCACCACCAAACTCTCCAGATTTCATCCCTGAACATCATTAAACCTAACCCCTAACTTAAACCCCATTTATTTCCACTAAATCAAGAGAAACAAGCAAGAACAAATTTTCGGGCAAACTTTCAGATCAAGCATACAGCCTCAAAACTCAATCATTTTCAAAAGTAAAAGGTTCAATGCACTCAGGGGAACATAAGGATCATTTTAGAAACAAGAAAAGGGAGTTCTGGAAAAATGAAATTCCAAGGCTACCTGAATCGAAGCTTTGACTCCTGGCACTCTCTGGCTAGTTCTTTGGCTCAAACAGGTTCCAATGATCCCCCTTTGAAGCTTTGGATGCTTAGTTGGAGTTTAAAAAGTCTCTTGAGTGAATTTGCAGAAGTTCTGACCAAGGGCATGTGAAAATCGTATTTGAGTTATGGAGGGTTTCAGGTCAAGGTAGTGGGTGGTTTCTGGTCAGTGGAGCAAGATGAGTTGATGTGTGGAGTTTGTTTGAGTGTTCTTGGCTTGTAGAAGCAGATTCGAATGCTTTTGCTTTATGGAGTGAAAATGGTGAAATGGGGTTGTGGCTTGTTTCAGGCCTGGGTCTTGTGGGTTTGGGGTCAATGAAGCATGGTGATTTGATCTATGGACTTGGCTTTTGTGTTTGTAAGCTGAGAAAACAAATTCGAATGAATATGCAAAATGGAGTGTTTTGGTGTATGTGATGGTGGAGAGAGTTTCAGCCTTGCCTCTTCTTATGTTTAGCCAGCATTTGATCCACATAAACTAATCTCATTGGTCAGATGATGTGACCTGCCCTTTATTGATTGGTATGGCCACTTTTGCAAATTGTCAACCTTTGTGTAAGAGAGGCATGGGTTGTGTTCTAGGCTAGTACAAGTGTGTGGGCTGGCGCAGCATGGTGAGGGGAAAGGCTAGCTTGGTTCAGCACCCAAGGCAACAAGTGGTAGGAGGTGAAATGATGATTTTGCAAGTTGTTGCTCCTTTGTTCACATGTGAGAAATCTTGTTGTATGAACCATAAAACATGAGCAATACCTAGTCCAATCTGAACTTTATGACTTGTAGAAAGTTTGTGTAATGGTTTGAAATGAATTTGAGGCTGCAAGAGTCATTGATCCATGATTTTGCAAAATTCTCACCTAGGGCATGCCTTGAAAATCAATGATTTTATCCAACTTTGCATTGCCATAACTTTTGATCCAAGAAGAGTTTTATCATGTTCTTGTACTTTTTGAAAAGGGAAAGATGAGATCTACAACTTTCATGACCAAAGTTTTTCCATTTGAAGCCTTTTTGGATCATGAATCAAGGCTTGAAAATTGACCTAAAATGATGCATTCTTGAAAAGTCAACTATGCCCAAAAAGTCAACCTTTGCAAAAACCCTAAATTCTTGATTTCTAAGAACTTCAACCTTCTTCCATGATCAAATAAAGATCACATACACTCAAAATGATGAAGATCACCCATTGGTTGGGTCATTGGGGGCCTCAGATGCCCTGATTTTGCACTGACTTGTCTGAAAAGTCAACCCTTGATCAGATGACTTCCCCATGGAATTTCTTCATGAAAATTGATATGCATACTCCCTATACCATATAGAGACCAATGGAAACAAGAATGACCAAAAAAATTGGGGTTATGGCCTCTGAAACCAAAACCCTAATTTTCAGTCAACTGTGTAGTTCAAGCTGGCCCTGCACCCACTCAAACCCTAGTTCTTGTGATTCCTCTGCAATTTTGACTTTGAGGAGATAGAATATGATGTAGGAACACACATGGACCCCTTTAAGTTGATTGGTGGCCTTTGGAATGGCTCAAGATGCTTTGGGATTGCTCAGATCACAAACCCTAGGTGCAGATGCCTTAGAAACTATCCAGTGAATCAAAAATGAGATATGAGATGATGTGATTGTGTTTATGCATATGAAATGATCACAAGCCATGGTGTGAATGGGTGAGGGCAAATTTGGGGTGTTACAGGCAGCTGTAAACACCCCAAATTTTCCCTCACTTTTTCTCATATCATGGCTTATGATCTTTTCATATTGCATTTGCATAAGCATATCATTACATATCACATTGCATAACCAACTTCATCAAATTATTGCATGACTGCACAATTAGGGTTTGTGATCAGGGGAATCCAAGAAGTGATCTGAGCTATCTCAAAGGCCTTGATGCTTTTCAAGAAGGTCCATGTGTGTTCTATGATCATAATATGCTCCCCAAGGTTCATTAAAGTCAAAATATCACAAAGCATTGCAAAGGCATAGAGGCAGACTGAAGATTTCCTACACAGATGACCTAAAATTAGGGTTTTGGGTTTGAGGCCCTTAACCTCAAATTTTTTGGTCGTTCTTGACTCTAATGGTCTTAATATTTTATAAGGAGCATGTGTACCAAATTTGATGAAGAAATTCATTGTGGAAGTCATCTGATCAACTGGTAACTTATTGTGCAAGAAAAGTCAGAATCAGGGCATCTGAGGCCACCACCAATGGTACCAAAGGGTCATCTTCATCATTTTGAGGTTCTATGATCTTTATTTGATCTTATAAGTGGTTAGAAGTTCACAAGATTGAAGTATTTCAAGCCATTTGCAAACTTTCCATTTTTGGACATGACTTGTAATGAAAACTTTCCATTTTGGGAAAGATTTTCAACCTCCTATTTCTTGATCAAAAAGGCTTCAAATGAAAAATCTTTAAACATGAAAGTTGTAGATTGGATCTTCCCATTTTCAAAAAGTACAAGAACTCATCTTGATTCATCCTAGAACTCAAGATATGATGTTTCAAAGTTGGGAAAAATCTTATAATTTTCAAGTATGTGCCAAAGAGGGATTTTTGCAAAACCAAGTTTTAAGACTTCTTGTGACCTCTAATTGATCTCTACACACCATAACATGATCACATAACTCGCCTTGACTAAATTTGTGCCTTTGATCACAAGATTTCATGCCTAATCTTCATGAAATTTCCATAGAGGGAAAATTGCAAAACATATGCAATCTTGCAATCCAAGCCATACAGTTCATGAAACTCAATCCAAGGGCCCTCCATAAACTCAACTGAAGCAAATCAAGCTATAGAATCACTCATGTCCCAGCCCATACTTTTGGTACACATTCTTTGACTTTTTTGCAAATGAAGCCATACCAATCATCCGGAGCCACCACCAACTTTCTGACCAATCATAATGCTTTATACAAACATCATGAACCTTATTTCATACAACATACAAGTCTGAAACAACCCATACACTCAAAATCACAAAAACTTGCAAAAACCTTCAAGTCTTCAAATCTCTCAACACAGCCATCAAAACTTCAAACTTCTTCCACCATTCATCTCCATGTTGTAAACACCCCAAATTTGCCCTCACCCATTCACACCATGGATTGTGATCATTCTCATATGCATAAATACAATCATATCATCTCACATCTCATTTTTGATTCACTGGATAGTTTCTAAGGCATCTGCACCTAGGGTTTGTGATCTGAGCAATCCCAAAGCTTCTTGAGGCACTCCAAAGGCAACCAATCAACTCAAAGTGGTCCATGTGTGTTCTTATGTCATATTCCATCTCCTCAAAGTCAAAATTGCAGAGGAATCACAAGAGCTAGGTTTTGAGTGGATGCAGAGCCAGGATGAACTGCACAGTTGACTGAAAATTAGGGTTTTGGTTTCAGAGGCCATAACTCCAAATTTTTTGGTCATTCTTGTTTCCATTGATCTCTATATGGTATAGGGAGTATGCATATCAATTTTCATGAAGAAATTCCATGGGGAAGTCATCTGATCAAGAGTTGACTTTTCAGACAAGTCAGTGCAAAATCAGGGCATCTGAGGCCCCCAATGACCCAACCAATGGGTGATCTTCATCATTTTGAGTGTATATGATCTTTATTTGATCATGGAAGAAGGTGGAAGTTCATAAAAATCAAGAATTTAGGGTTTTTGCAAATGTTGACTTTTTGGGCATAGTTGACTTTTCAAGAATGCATCATTTTTGGTCATTTTTCAAGCCTTGATTCATGATTCAAAAAGGCTTCAAATGGAAACACTTTGGTCATGAAAGTTGTAGATCTCATCTTTCCCTTTTCAAAAAGTACAAGAACATGACCAAACTCTTCTTGGATCAAAAGTTATGGCAATGCAAAGTTGGCTAAAATCATTGATTTTCAAGGCATGCCCTAAGTGAGAACTTTGCAAAATCTTGGACAAAAGCATTATGTGACTTCTAATTCCTCTCAAACCAGTACACAAACATTTCTCTAAGTCATAAATTCAGAATTGGATCAAGTTTCATCATGGTTTGGTTTGTGTAACAAGGCATTTTTCATGAAAATCCATAAAGTAACCAAGTTGCAAAACTCATGATCAAGCCTTCACCACTTGCTGCCTTGAATGCTGGACCAAGCTGACATTTCCCCCTCATCTTGCTGCGCATAGCCCATGCCTTGTACCAAGCTAGCACCTCACCATACTTTCTCTTACACAAGAGTTGACAAATTGCAAAAGTTGCCTCACCTATCCATAAAGCACATGTCAAATCAACTGACCAATGAGAGAGAGTCATATGGACAATTTGCAAGCAAAGCATAGCATAAGGCAAGGCTAAAATCATCACATTACCCACATACACAAAAACTCACCATCTTGCAACTTGCTTCGAATTTCTCTATACAGCCTGCAAACACTCAAACCTTTTCCTCCATTCAACTCACCATGTATCACTGAGTAGAAACCACCCAAAGCACAAGCCTAAAACATCCAGAACACCTCATTGCCATCTCTCACTCCATTCTGCAGATTCATTCGAATCTCCCTCCCTAGCCCACAAACAGCCAAACAAACCTTGCAAAGCTTCTCCATACATCATCTGGACCACAAGCAATCACTCACCATGGCCTGAATCAGTCAGAATCACCATAGCCATTGTCGACTGAGCTTGAAGCAGTTCCTTTCGAAACTCATTATCCAGCCAGCACAAACTCATTTCGAGCATTCAAACATCATCAAGGGGTTCTAAGGAGTAGATTGCACATAAAGAGAAGGCCAGAAAGTCCTCAAGTGGAAAGCTTCAAATCTCAGGTAGCCTGAAATTTATTTTTCCAGAAATGATTTTGCGTGTTACAAACTTGTTCTTCATGTCTTGCTGATCATCCTGGTACCATTAGTTTTGAAAATGGTTGTGGTTTGAACATTTAATTTGACTCTGAAACTGGTTTGCCCTAAAAATGTTTGCCTTCGATTCATGTGATTGATGAAGAATAAATTTGTTTGGGGTTAGGGTTTTGATTCAGGAGATCATGGGGTTCATTTCTATGTGCTTAGTTTTCATTTTAGTCACGTTTTTAGGAAGTTTGAAGTTTTCAGGGGAGGAGGTCACCGGAGAAGACGACCGGAGCTCGTCTCCGGTGACCTGAAAGTGTTTAATTATTAATTAGGGTTAGGGCACTGAGTTTGAACGTGAGCCATTGGATTCCATTTCCCGCGCGTGAATAGAAGGCCAGGATCTTTTCATTAAGTCTTAATTATGAATTATTATTTAATTAATCCGGATTAGGCTAGTTTGAATTGTGACCCTTGGATCACGCGCCAAGTCAACCATCTCCTCCCCAGATTGCATCCCAGCCTCTCGTTCTGATTACTTTCATTTTTATTTAATTTTAATTCATTTCTTTCTCATTTGTTTTGCATATTTAATTTAAAATAGTAAAAATATCTTAAAAATTATGAAACTTTTTCTTTAAAGTTTTATTAATTTTTATGACCCAAAAACATTTTTATTTTATTTTTTATCATTAAAAAAGTATTTTTGAATATTTAAAAGATTATTTTTAATTGATTAATGGGAATTAATTAATTAAAAATACTTTTAGGTATTTAAAAATTACAAAAAAATTCATGAAATGTTCTAAGACATTTAAAAACATTGTCCAACCTTCAAACCAAATTTCTTTTTTGATCTTGATGCATTTTAAGAATTTTTTATTGAATTAAATCATATTTTGTGCATTATTTTGATCATAAGTTCAAAAATTCATTTCTGCCAATTGGTGAAGGTTGAGACATTGATTCTTCTTGCATTGTCTTTTGTTTTGCATGTAGTTCCTAGGATAAAAAGGCCATGATTTGTTCTTGCATTTTCAAATTGATTGGCATTTGTTTTGTTAAGAACCCTAAAAACCCTAATAACTTAGAAAATTCATATCTTGAGTTTGGTTGAGAGTTGAGAGCTCCCCTTTGGGCAGTGGTTTATTATAGGTCTAGGGTTTCTTTGGGTACCATTTTCCATTTTTACTTTAGGGTTTTGCTTCTGTTTTTGGTTTGTGTTTGATGTTTGGTCCATGAACCCTAATTTGGGCTTTCATTTGCATCCCTCTTGCATTTCCTTGCATAACATGACTTGTCTTTGCATTTTGTGCATGCTTATGATTCATTTGACATATCAAGACATGTAGGAAGCATCTTTGATCATTGCATCTCATATTTGCCATGTCATTTGCCTTGTATGCTTCATAACTTTTCATGCTTGTTCATGCTCCTTAGCTTGCATCATTTGCATTCATGATCTTGTATGAACATCCCCATTGCCTTGCCTCATGTTTGCAGCACCTCATACCATCATAATCATCATCAACATGCTTCTGGTTTTGCTTAGCATCATATCATTTCATCTCATCTTGCATTGCATTGCATTTTCTTTCTAACATTGCAGGTGGTAAGTAAACTTGAGAAGTGGATTTGCCTTCACTTCTCATACCTTTTCTTCTCACCTCTCTTGCATACATTGCTGCATTCTTATATGTGTTTGAGTTTGAGCCTGCTCATTCTTCTCCTTCTCACTTTCTTTCTTCAAGTGACTTGACTTCTTGAATGAAGCAAGTCACTTTGCTTCTCTTGGTCCTGTTCATCTGCTTCCTGGTGGCTCCTTTGAAGATTGTTCTTGAAAACCTCACAAACCTTAGGATCATCCAAGCATGACAATGAATTAGGGTTTTGATTAGTCCCCCCATAGTTTTACCTTTGTGTCTCTCTTTGAGTCTTCTCTTCTCACCTCATAATCAGGGACTAAACCCTAAAGGCTTTAAGACTTTGTGATTAAGCTTATGCCTGCATCCTTCTCTTAGGATGGAGTGTATAACTTTAATCCTAAGTCTTGAACCCTTAAGGTGTTTAAATCTCTTAATCAATTCATCTAATAAATATCAAGACATTACACTTGTAACTTGGGCCTTGCATTAGGGTTCTAATTCTTCCTTAAGTGGTTAAGAAGGACTAACCCTAGTGTTAATGGACAAGTCCCCCTCAAGTTGTCTTACAAATCATAAAATTCACTTCATCATCATACCACTAAATAAAATCCACTTAATCAAAGGTTTGTTTTGTCATGGGTTTAATCCCTAATCATGGATTAAGTTGAGGAGTTTTTCTCAACTTAAACATTCTCATCTATTATCCTTCTTTTAGGATGGTGTAATGGGTATGTTTAATCCTTGATTATGGCTTAACCTCATTACTCAACACTAAACAAAAATCCCAAAAACATCTAAATAATCACAAGTAGGTTAATGATCCTAATCCTACACCAAAGGTGATTAAGTGTGAGAATCTGACTTCACACTTAAGGTATTCTCATTACCCCTAATCAGAGGGAAGATGTGATGAGTTTACTAGCCCATTGGTTTAGGCTTAAGCTCATTATCCTATGACAAACTCCAAAAAGCAATAAAAGACTGAAAACCTCAAAAACAAACAATAATCGTCTCCTCCGGGATTCTTTTCTCATCACCTTCACTCACAAACGAGAACTCGCTTCTTCCGTCTAATGCAAGACAGTTTGCACCTGAGCCAGACAGGTCATACACTTGAGCATAGACAAGTAAGCAGTTCACCAGTCAATTCATCTTTCAGTCTCTTTGGGTCGAACTACGGTGTTCTGACTTCCTCATTGCACGAGAGGATACGTAGGCATAACTTAACAGTTATCGAACAAAAGTCTCTGTCCATTCCCCCTCCTTCCAGCTTTACTCTTTAAGCCTCATAATCATGAGCATACTCTCTCTTACACTGACACTATATATATACACTTCACTTCTTTTTACACTGACACCTGTACATTCTTTTCCAGCTGTTTACACACAGATTGCACTGACACTACCCCTTTAAAACACAAATCTTTTAAGCGTGGATCCCGTCGAGTACGGCGGACAATCTGGGTGCTAATACCTTCCCAGGTTGTAACCAACCCCCTTTCTCAGTCTCTCTGGTTCGCAACCGTCTTGTCCATATCTTTCTAGGTCTATGCAGCATTGCCTTTCCTCCGGGATAAAAATGCCTAGCTGGCGACTCTATTCATTCTCCAGTGAGTTCACGGCTGTGTGTTCTCACTGTTCCTCTCGCCGACCATTCGCGTCTGTACCTTCATATGATCCGGTGTCATTTGTCGGGAGCGACAGCTTGGCGACTCTGCTGGGGAACCTTATACTGCAACCAGGGCTTCTGGTTCTTTTTGTGGGTTCCTCCTAGCGCTTGATTGATTTGTGTTTATTGGGGGTGTTATGTGCTATTTGTATGTGTATATTTGCTTTATTTACTGCTTTCTGTACAGCTTTATTTATTGCTTTCTTTACTGTTTTTTTTCATTTATCGTATTGTCATACTGTGCTGCTGGCTGGATCTGGTTTTTCTTTGGTGGGTGGGTGTTTCATTGAGAGTTAAGGTCCTATACCTGGGACCTGAGTGACACCTAGGCTAGAGTGAATCATATTCTTTCCCATTCCATTTCGGTCTGGTGCGGGAATATGAAACACGGTTCAGATATGGGTTTCTTCTTGAGAACTCTGTGTTGCAGATTTCCTGCAACGCTAGGGCTATCTGGGAAGCCTGCTAAGTCTGGATGACCTTTTAGTATTGACCTTCAGAAACTGAGGTGAATTAGAGGAGGAATTGTTATGGTTATTGTAAACACTGTACCTCCGGGTTAGAAGTGTTTACACTTCTCATAGCTGATCCAAGTCTGAGGATCCTTGTTCTAGATCACCACCTGTGAGGGGGTTGGGCTGTTTACAGGTTTGCAGGTACCTTGACCTCAGAATACCCTGTTACTTTGACTTTGTTAAGAGTACTCCATGTTGGACAGTTCTTGTGATTCTAAAACCCTGGACATGTGGCTCTTTATTTGAGTCCCCCACCTTGGTTACTGGATTTTTAGACCTCCATCTGGATTTCTTGAACACACATGGACTTATATCAGGGCATTTTGATCAGATCCAGCTCAGTCACAAACCCTTGCATTTCATTTGCATACATACTCATTGCATCATATTAACATTTGCTTATTTGTGTTTCAGGGTATCCATATTCATCTGGTTTTGGTTTTGACCCCATCTGCAGTTTTGACCTATCTCCATCAGCACTTGCTTCAGTTTGTCAGCTATACTTCAGTTACTTGCACTAGCCAGCCAGTGGCCCTCTCCTCAGCATTTTCATCAGCACTTACTCTACTCAGATTTCAGCATCATGGCTCCAAAGAAAAGCAACATCACCTATCATTTCTTCCAACCAGACTTATCAGACATCAGGAGGATCCAAACCCTGATCACTCCAGAGCACATACCCTTGTTCAGGGAGAGTTATGGGGATATACTGGACATGGTCATGGATCTGGACCCTTCACAGAGGAGCCTCATCCATACTTGCATTCAGTTCTATGATCCCCCATTGAGATGTTTCACCTTTCAAGACTTTCAGTTGGGGCCTCTATTAGAAGAATACTCATCTTTGATTGGTTTGCCTATCAAAAGAGAAATCCCATTCAACCCTGAATTGGTCTTTCCTAGCAATGGAGAGGTGGCAAAAGCTTTGCACCTGGAGCCTGTTTTGATTGAACAGCATATGACCTCTAAAGCTGGAATCCCTGGTTTTCATCTTGACTTCCTGATTTCTCAAGCTAGTCTGAAGGCCTCCTCGGGGGAGTGGAAAGCTGTCTGTGCTCTGTTGGCCTTAAGTGTATATGGAATTGTGCTGTTTGCAGATGAGCCTCGATTCATCAGCAAGAATGCAATCCACTTGTTCATCCTGAAGAACCCTGTGCCAACTTTACTGGGTGATCTCTATTACTCAGTCCATCAGAGAAATGAGAAGCAGAGGGGAAGATTAGTGAGGATTTGTGCTCCATTATTCCATGCTTGGCTTCTTAAGCATCTACCCAGGACAGATGCATTCCTAAATCCTCATCAGCAAAGCAACTGGGCTAAGAGGCTCACTACTCTCACTTCAGCAGATATCAGATGGTGTACTCAGAGCACCAAGGGCGGAGATATGATCACCAGCTGTGGGCACTTTCCCAATGTGCCTTTAATAGGGGTTAAGGGAAGTATCAATTATAACCCTCTGCTGTTCAGGAGGCAATTAGGCTATGCACTGGTCCACACTCCTAGGGTACAGACTTGGTTGAGACCCTCTACTGTGAGAACAAGATTAGTTTGGCTGTTGTTAGGCAGGCTGCCTGGGCCTGGGATCATGTTCAAACCAAGGGAATCACCATTCTGGGGAAGTGCAATAATGTGGCATCAGTCCAATATTATGAGTGGTCCCATGCTAGGGCCCAATTCTCTGGAATGCCCTTTACCATAGAAGACATGCCTGAGTCATCTTCAGCACCACCCCCTGCCACTATCAGTTTGGAGGAGTTTGAGAGCTTGAAGGAAAGAAATGAGAAGTTAACCCAAGCTTTGCAGAAGACCCTCAGGGAGAGGAGTGAAGGTGTGAGGGAGATTGAGAGATTGGAGAAGTTGAGGGTGGAACACTTGACCAAGATTGAGAAGTCTGGAGATTATATCAACAAGTCCAAAGCTGGTGAACAGATTCTGAAGAATGCTTGTAAAGAAGCCCAGTTTCAGAGAGCAAGAACAGACTTGTATTTGAAGGAAAGTCAGGCCAGGTGGGTCCGGATCACTGAGGCCCGTACTCTAGAAGACAAGAGAGCTCAAGACAAGATGGAGCAGATGGAAAAAGCCCTGGCAGCAGCCCAGGAGGAAATATCAGAGCTGAAAATCAAAGCAGGAGTGAAGAGGTCTAAAGACCAAAGTCAAAACAAGAAGTTGACTGCAGCTGTTGCAACAAGAAACCTTCTCATCAGAAGTCTTACGGAGCATCCGGCTGATCCTGTGACCGAAGCACTTCTCAAGGAAGTTCGTGAGGATGAGTTTGGCCTTGGAGTTTGATCATTTGCTTGTTGTTGTTCCTTTTCCATGTACTTTTGCTTTTTGTGATGTATTTTGACCCCTTTGAGGGCTTGTGTTGTAAAAATGAACAAATTGTATTATTTCACCTTTGTAATATATTTGTTGGTTTCTATCTGAGTTCACTTCAAAAGCAACTTCAACAGCATCATCTTCAAGGGTCTGGAAGGGTCAAAACTGAAGGCCAAACCGGATACCTTGAGAACAAATAAGCATAACTGCATTGCATGCTAACCCTTTTGTTTGTTTTGTAGGTTTTTGTTTTGTTGTTGCTAACCTCTGTTGTGATGTTCAGGAATTATTGCTCGCCGCCGGGTATTTCCTCTCAACAGGCCACACAGGTACCCAACTAGAAACAACCTTCCGGGAATCCAGATGGATCAGATGCAGCAAGACCTTACGGAGGTCAGAAACCAGATGGCCAACGAAAGGTTGGAGATGAGAACTCAGATAACACAATTCATGGAAGTGATGAACAATTTAGCTCAAAGCCAGGAGAGGCTCAGAGTTTTGGTAGAAGGAAGGAATCAAGAGGAGCCCCATGTGGGAACTGCTGGCACAAGTAACAACGAGAGGGTCCAACCTCATGTCAATCCCCCAGTTTTTGGACCCCATCTCCATCCAGAGGCCAACATCCCTGTCAATATACAAGGGACAGCCACAGCAGCCAGAGTACTTCAAGAAGACCCTCAGGAGGACCAGTATACAGTAATGGGCGCTGGAGAGGAAACATATGATAGACGATTGGAAGATATAGCTGAGAAGTTGAGGTCCTTAGAATCTCAAAATTCTTTGGGTTTCGACGTCATGGACATGGGGCTGGTAGACGGGGTCAGGATCCCCCATAAGTTCAAGCCTCCTTGCTTCGAAAAGTATAATGGGACTTCATGCCCCCGGACTCATTTGCAATCATTTCTGGGAAGGCTGAAGGCCTATACAATGGATGAGAAACTTTGGATGTTCTACTTCGAAGATAGCTTGACTGGAGCTTCTAGGGAATGGTATTCCCATCTGACAAGAGCAACAATTAGATGCTGGAAGGACCTGGCAGAAGCCTTCATCAGACAGTATCAGTATAATCTAGACATGGCACCCAACAGGACCCTCCTAATGGGAATGTCACAGTCTTCGAGGGAGAGTTTCCGAGAGTATGCCCAAAGGTGGAGGCAACTGGCTGCTGCTGTTCAACCACCAATGTCTGAGAGAGAAATGGCAGACATGTTTATGAACACTCTCCAGGGAACGTATATTGACAGGTTGGCTGCTTTCTCTTCCACTAGCTTCGCAGATGTTGTCATAGCTGGGGAGAGAATTGAAAGCCTGTTAAAAATGGGAAAGATCTCAGACAACGGTGCAAGCTCGTCCAGTAGTACAAGAAAGCCTTTTGCAGGCCCGAGAAGAACTGGCGAGACCAATGCCATTCACACCAACAGGGGTAGGCCCCAATATGTTCAAAGGTCAATAGCAGCAGTCACTATCCCTGCTCCAGCTCATCCTCAGCCAGTCTATCAACCTCCTCAACAAAACTTCCAACAACAACCTCAGTATCAGCAGAATCAGTATCCTCCAAGGAACTTCAACAACAACTCCAACAACAACAATCAACAGAGGCCATTCCAACAAAGGCCATCCCAAGCTAACCGAGTGATCGACCCGATCCCAATGCCGTATGCTGCCTTGCTGCCACAACTTCTGAAACTCAACCTGGTTGAGCTAAGAACGTTGGCACCTCCGGATCCCAACAGTCTACCAAGGAACTATGACTCCAATGCTAGGTGTGCTTTTCACTCGAACGCACCTGGTCACAGTACAGAAAAATGCAGGGCCCTGCATATGAAGGTACAAGACTTGGTAGACTCCAAGGCTCTGAATTTTGCACCTCCGCCCAATGTCAATAAAAACCCTATGCCAAACCATGGTGGTCCCCGAATTAATGCTATTGAAGAAGACCAACCGTCTTATTTAATAACCAGTGTGGATCAGATCCGGACGCCATTGGTGGAGATCAAAGCTCAACTCCGTGAAAACCAAATATTTCCGGGATGTGAACTAGGGTGTCCCTATTGCAATATTTCATGGAATGGGTGCGAGGACCTGAGGAATGGCATTGACAGCCTTATTCAGAGTGGCCTGCTACAGATCACTACATCATTTCCGACAAATCCGGCAACTTCATCAACAACGGTTTCAGAACCTCCTACAAATGCAACAACTATTGTTCCCGACAATTCACCAGCAACATCAACAAGTACTTCACTTATCCTTCCAAATGATCAGTTTTCAACAGTTTCTCCTGCTACAACTTCAGCTTCATTCCATTTCGACTCTCCATCAACAACAACGACGGTCCTTCCAACAATACCTCCTACAACTCCAGCAATCAATCATGAAGATGTCTCTACTGTTACCATATTCTACGATCCTGAAAATAATTCCGCCTACCATTCAGAAGGTGCTACTCCCGCCAGGGCACCAGTTACAATCTTTTATGATCCGCAAACAATAACAGTCCCTTCAGCAGCAGCAATCAGTCCAGTCACTGTCACGGTGCCTGGACCAGTACCATATGAAAGCAATAGGGCTATCCCTTGGCACTATGGCTCTGACTTGTATCGCGAAGGAAAAAGAATCACTCTGGAAACATCAGCACCTGCACCACAAGTAGATAATGTGGGGGGAGGCGGAGGCTTCACTCGAAGCGGACGTCTCTTTGCTTCACAAGTTCAAAGACCTGCTGCCGAAGCAGAAGCTGCTGCCAAGGCAAAAGGAAAAGGCCCGGTGCAGGAAGATCCAGTTGCCAAAGAAGCCCTGAAGACTCCATTTGATCAGGAAGTTGATGAGTTTATGCGGATCATCAAAAAGAGTGATTATAAAATTGTGGATCAACTTCACCAGACGCCATCCAAAATCTCCATCCTCTCACTGCTTATGTGCTCCGAAGCCCATCGGAATGCACTACTTAAAGTCCTGCACGCAGCTTACGTGCCTGAGGAGATTACCGTCAACCAATTGGAAACCGTGGTTGGTAATGTTACTGCTAGCAATGGGCTAGGGTTCACTAATTCTGACTTGACAGCGGATGGCCGCAACCACAACAAAGCCTTGCACATAACCATGGAATGCAAAGGAGCTGTCCTTTCTCATGTGCTGGTGGACACAGGTTCTTCCCTGAATGTCTTACCAAAGAAGGCTCTGGTGAAGCTTGAATATGATGGATTGGCATTGAGACCCAGCAACCTGGTAGTAAGAGCCTTTGATGGTTCTAAGAGATCGGTTCTGGGAGAGATTGAGCTGCCTGTGACAATTGGCCCACAGACCTTTAAAACTATCTTTTATGTGATGGACATTCAGCCCGCCTACAGCTGTTTGTTGGGTAGACCCTGGATTCACGCCGCCGGCGCAATAACGTCTACCCTTCACCAAAAGTTAAAATTTGAGTGGGAAGGCCAAGTTGTCACAATCTGTGGAGAGGAGGACATTTTTGTTAGCCATCTGGCTACTTATAAATACATTGAGATGGATGGAGAGATCCATGAAACAATGAGCCAAGGTTTTGAAGCCTTGAATGTGAATGAAGCATCTGCTGTATCTGGTACTCCAATGTCATCTTACCAACAAGCCCGGAAGGTTGTTGAAGAAGGAACTGCCCTAGGCTGGGGCAAGGTCTTAGCTGTGGAGGAGAAGAAGGACAAGTTTGGGTTGGGTTACAGACCAACTCAACATCAAGCGAAGGCTGCTGCAGAGCCTGGTTTTGTCAGTGGGGGGATGCTTACCCCCGATGCTATCAACTGTTTGGAAGACGAGCTGGAAGAGGAGCGCAATCTGGAGAATTGGATTCGTCCGAAGATCCCGGGGAGCAGTGTCTCGAACTGGTCTTCCCAGGAAATTATAAGAGTTACTCATGCAGAGTAATTATTATTTCCTGTATTTTTTATAGCATGCATCCAAGTCTTGCATCTTGCCCAAGATGACAAGACTCATTTTGTAACCAGGGCCATCTGTACTTTTGTGCAAACAAGATTAAATTAATGAAATATCAGACATCTTTTTGCAAACAAGTCTTTTTCTTTTCCGCTCACTGTTTTTCCATTTTTCTTTTTGTACAAAAATAAATGGCGGTGTTTTCAAAATGATAACTTCATTTCACTTTTTCTAAAGCAAGATTAAAATCAATCACTAAAATGAACAAACTCAACCCTTGCAGAGAATGCCTTCTAGACAGCACCGACAACAGCACGGCTTTGACATCGTATGACTTTGACAATCCAATCAATCAAGCTGATGAAGGGGTTGATGAAGAATATGAGCTTCCTGAAGAGCTAGCCAGATTGTTGAGGCAAGAGGAGAAGGTTATTACTCCTCATCAGGAGGAAATTGAAGTGATTAATCTTGGTACAGACGAAGACGTGAAAGAAGTTAAAATCGGGGCCTGCCTGCAAGACTCAGTGAAGAGACAACTGATAGATCTGCTTCAAGAGTATGTTGATGTGTTTGCTTGGTCGTATCAAGATATGCCAGGGTTGGATACCGATATAGTTGTGCACAAGCTGCCTCTGAGGGAAGAGTGCCCACCAGTGAAACAGAAGCTGCGCCGAACTCGCCCAGACATGGCTATGAAAATCAAGGAAGAGGTACAAAAGCAATGGGACGCCGGGTTCCTTGCTGTGACTAGCTATCCGCCGTGGGTTGCTAATATAGTACCTGTGCCTAAGAAGGACGGCAAAGTAATAATGTGTGTTGATTACCGGGATCTGAACAGAGCCAGCCCGAAAGATGACTTCCCATTACCTCACATTGACGTATTGGTGGATAACACGGCTCAGTTCTCAGTATTCTCCTTCATGGATGGATTTTCAGGATATAACCAGATCAAGATGTCACCTGAAGACATGGAGAAGACAACATTCATCACACCTTGGGGCACGTTCTGTTACAAAGTGATGCCATTCGGACTGAAGAATGCTGGTGCCACATATCAACGGGCTATGGTGACATTGTTCCACGATATGATCCACAAGGAAATAGAATGTTATGTGGATGATATGATTGCCAAGTCCCTTACAGAGGAAGATCACCTGGTGAATCTGCTGAAGTTGTTCAAGCGTCTGAGGAAGTACCAACTAAAGTTGAACCCCAACAAATGCACATTCGGGGTGCGATCCGGTAAGCTGCTGGGATTTATTGTAAGCGAGAAAGGGATTGAAGTTGACCCTGATAAAGTTAAGGCTATTCAAGAAATGCCTGCACCGAAAACTGAGAAAGAAGTTCGAGGGTTCTTAGGTCGATTGAACTACATCTCGCGGTTCATATCTCACCTTACAGCAACCTGTGAACCCTTGTTCAAGCTGTTAAGAAAAGAACAAACGGTCAGGTGGAACGAAGATTGCCAGAAGGCTTTTGACAAGATCAAGGAGTATTTACAAGAACCTCCAATTCTCATGCCTCCAGTTGAAGGAAGACCTCTGATAATGTACTTGACAGTATTAGAAGAGTCAATGGGGTGTGTACTAGGTCAGCATGACGAGTCTGGTCGAAAAGAGTATGCAATATACTACCTAAGCAAAAAGTTTACCGACTGTGAACAACGTTATTCACTGCTCGAGAAAACTTGCTGTGCTTTAGCGTGGGCTGCTCGCCGACTGAGGCAGTATATGTTGACCCACACTACTTTATTGATTTCAAAAATGGACCCAGTTAAGTACATATTCGAGAAGCCAGCTCTTACCGGACGGGTTGCAAGATGGCAAATGATCCTCACAGAATACGACATACAGTACACATCTCAGAAAGCCATCAAGGGCAGTGTACTATCTGAATATCTTGCTGAGCGACCCATTGATGACTACCAGCCTATGAGATTTGACTTCCCTGATGAAGACATCATGTTCATTAAAGCAAAAGATCATGAAGAGCCTATTCACACTGAAGGGCCCGACCCGGAAGAAGAATGGACTATGATGTTTGATGGGGCTGTTAACATGAATGGCCGTGGTGTTGGTGCAGTACTCATTACACCAAAAGGAGTTCACATGCCTTTCTCGGCAAAACTCACTTTCAACTGCACTAACAACGAAGCTGAATACGAAGCTTGCATTATGGGTCTTGAGGAAGCCATTGACCTCAGGATCAAGACATTGACCGTATTCGGAGATTCAGCTTTGGTAGTCAATCAAACCAACGGGAAATGGTACACCCACCAAGATCATCTGATACCTTACAGGGATTATACAAGGAGGTTATTGACTTTCTTCACAACAGTCAAACTTGAGTATATCCCTCGGGATGAGAACAAATTTGCAGATGCTCTTGCTACCATTTCATCCATGATCAAAGTTCAAACGGCCAACTTTGTACCTCAGATTTCAGTGTCTAGACTCGATAGACCAGCATATGTATTTGCAGCAGACGTTGTCAAAGATGATAAGCCTTGGTTCCATGACATTAAGTGCTTCTTGGAGGATCAAACATACCCACCTGGGGCATCTTCCAATGATAAGAAGACTTTGAGAAGGCTTGCTGGCAGTTTCTTTCTGAACACTGATGGGTCTTTATACAAGAGGAACTTTGACATGGTACTCCTCAGATGTGTTGACAAGACGGAAGCAGATTTGCTGATGCATGAAGTGCACGAAGGATCTTTTGGTACCCATGCAGGAGGACATGCCATGGCTAAGAAATTGCTGAGATCAGGCTATTACTGGATCACAATGGATGCAGACTGTTGTGCCTACGCCAGAAAATGCCATAAATGCCAGATCTACGCAGATAAGGTGCATGTGCCTCCCAATCCTTTGAACATCATGTCTTCACCATGGCCCTTTGCTATGTGGGGTATTGACATGATTGGCAAGATTGAGCCGACTGCTTCAAACGGCCACAGATTCATCCTGGTCGCCATCGACTATTTCACCAAGTGGGTTGAAGCAGCCTCATATGCAAATGTTACAAGACAAGTGGTAGCCCGATTTCTGAAAAGAGATATCATCTGTCGGTATGGAGTGCCCGAGCGAATCATTACTGATAATGGTTCCAACTTAAACAACAAAATGATGGCAGAGCTGTGCCGGGACTTCAAGATCCAACATCACAATTCTTCTCCTTACAGGCCAAAGATGAACGACGCTGTTGAGGCAGCAAATAAGAATATCAAGAAGATTGTGCAGAAGATGGTAGTCACTTACAAAGACTGGCATGAAATGCTACCGTTTGCCTTGCATGGGTACCGCACGTCAATCAGAACATCCACTGGGGCAACACCGTATCAGCTTGTATATGGTATGGAAGCAGTCCTACCTGTTGAAGTTGAACTACCCTCTCTGCGGGTGTTAATGGATGTTAAACTGAGTGAAGCAGAATGGGTACGGTCCCGATACGAACAACTGAGTCTGATCGAAGAGAAAAGATTGGCTGCAATTTGTCACGGGCAGTTGTACCAGAAGAGAATGAAGAAAGCCTTCGATCAGAAAGTTAGGCACCGAGAGTACCAAGTAGGCGATCTTGTGCTGAAAAGAATCCTCCCTCCTCATGCAGACCACAGGGGCAAATGGACTCCGAACTATGAAGGGCCATTCGTGGTAAAGAAAGTTTTCTCTGGTGGAGCACTGATGCTTAGCACCATGGATGGTGAAGATTTCCCGTCCCCTGTGAATTCAGATGCAGTTAAAAAATACTTCGCATAAAATGACCCGCTGGACATAAAAACAGAATGTAAGTCCAGGCAAAAATAGGGCATCCCGGCGAGTCAAAAACAGAATAAAAGACTCGGGCAAAAGTAAGGGAAAATAAATGAAAAAATGTACACCCGCTGAGTTGAAAAGCCGCATTGGACAACTCAGGCAAAAATGGGTATCCCGATGGATCGAAAACCCGAAAGGGCGATCCATGCAAAATAAGGGAATAAGCGAACAACTGCATTCTGAGTTCGTCTGTATCACCTACAACTTGGTAAGCTTCCAAAGGATCAAGCTTCAATCAGAATCAACTCTCTCCAGAAAGCAAGACGAGAAGAACGTCATTGTCATACGAGTCATAACAGAAGAGGAAGCTCCTTGAAAGCGTCGCCAACATCGCCAGCACTTTATTTCTCAATTTGTAACAATCTCCTCATTTCAGGGGATTTGTTTCTTTGACTGTATCTTGCCAATTCAGGGCACATGAATTAATAAAATCGGATTTTCGGTCATGTTTCGTTTTTACATTTATGTTTTGCAAAGAGTTGTCTGATATCTCTAAAAATACAATTGCATAAGTACAGATGCCTTTCTCTAAAAATAAAAAGAAAAAAACACATGCTTACAGGGAATGTGATTATTCTCGAAAGTACTTGACTCCTATGACGGAATCCAGTGAGGGATACCTCGGGACCTTTTGTACGTTTCCTTACCTTTGCAGGATTGCAGGTATCCAGAACGCAACCTGGGGCATGCAGGTTGTGTCCCAGCAAGTAGGCGAATCATTATCAACTCGGTCTATCTTCCACATGGCACTAGAAGGTGCCCATTTCCCCAGCGAAGTTGCCAAATCAACATACACTCAATCTCAGCATCGGAAATGCTCTATCCCCAGCTGAGTTGCTCCCCATTGCTTTCCCCAGCAAAGTTGCCAAATCAACTAACAGGTTTAACACTCAGGATGTTTTCTCGCCAGCCGAGTTTCCATTCTTCCTCAACAGAATACAGAAATCAGGGAGTCATCTCCCCACAGAGCTTCAAGCCTTTATTCAGAAGAGCAACGCACGAAGAAGTCACAACAGAGTGAAGAAAGCTTCTACAAACCCCAGCTGGGTTTCTCATTTATAAGGATATGTCAATCAGTGACATATATCCCCAAGCAGATGCATCATTGGATCTACCAGTGATCTCATCCCCGGCTGGGATGTTCACTCCAAGCAGATCGACCAGAGATCTTCGCAGCAACGGGATCCGAATCCCGGATCCTTGCCTCTTTGCATAATCATAGCATTCGCATCATATTATACCCTCAGAGCGTAGCATTCCGTCTAATATGGAGCATTACGGCAAAAATCAAATGCATAGCATAATCATAAGTCATGTCGTGAATTGAACGCTTGTGAATAATAAACTGTTCATCATCATTGTACAAACATCCCCCCAGAGTCCCAGCAAAAGCAGTTGCCTCTCAAATCACAAACACCAGTATATACACCTTTTGGCACCCGTCCGTGTCATCCTTCCCCAGTAAAGTCGCCCGAACACTCTTTACAAACAAGATCACCCGTATTACAGATACATCATGACACCCGTCCGTGTCATATCTCAGCAGAAATCCAAAGACATCCTCTTTGCACTCACATATACCTATACATACACTTTCTTGACACCCGTCCGTGTCATATCCCCAGCGCAGTCGCTTACACCCTCATCACTCATATACTTGTTAATATTATACTCTTCTCTCTTGACACCCGTCCGTGTCACTTTCCCCAGCAGTTAAAACACTCGTCTATACAATACAATACTCACTACTCATGGTACACATATACAAATACTCGTCTGTATCTTGTATACATCATCACTCATATCCCCGCAGATCCGACAGTAGTCCTTGTTCTTTGTTAACCAGTTGGTACTCGTCCGTACCATCATCTCAGAACATTGCGTCTAGTGTTTGTTTCTACATGATACTCGTCCGTATCATAGTCTTAAGGATGTTCGTCCGCATCTTTAATCCATACACCGTGTCAAACACTTGTGTCTTCTTGAATATAGATACTCGCCTGTGTCTATTATTCCCCAGAAGAATTCTTTCAGATGCAACACTCGTCCGTGTTCCTTGTTAACCAGTTGATACCCGTCCGTATCATCATCTCTGAACATGTGACGGTATTTGTTTCTACCCGATACTCGTCCGTATCGTAGTCTTAGGGATGCTCGTCCGCATCTTTAATCTATACACTAACATCTAAACACTCATACTTTCTTTTCTTGGTTGAAAATACTCGTCCGTGTTTACTATGTCCCCAGTAGATCGCCAACAAAGCAATTTTCTTTTTATCTAACACTCGTCCTGTGTTATGATACCTTTGAGAGCAGCCGTACCCTGCTGAGTGGTCGTCCTCCACTTCTTGATGGTCATCCTCCATCATGCTCATCCGATGGCCGTCCCCATCGTTGATTTTAGCAGCCGTCCCCTGCTAGGTGGTCGTCCTCCACCTTTTGATGATCGTCCTTCATCACTTTATCCAATGGCCGTCCCCATTGTTGATTTTGGTTATCTGGCATTCGTCCTGTGTCATGATAAACCCTGAGAGCAGCCGTCCCCTGCTGAGTGGTCGTCCTCCACTTCTTGATGGTCGTCCTCCATCTTGCTCGTCCGATGGCCGTCCCCATCGTTGACCTTTTCTATCCGATGGCCGTCCCCATCGTTGATATTTTCGGCAGCCGTACCCTGCCAGGTGGTCGTCCTCCACCTTTGATGGCCGTCCCCATCATATTTCTTTTATCCCCGACAGAGCAGCCGTACCCTGCTAGGTGATCGTCCTTCACCTTTGATGGCCGTACCCCATCAGCTGTTTATTTCATTTATTCTTTAACCCGATGGCCGTCCCCGTCGTGGTCCCTTTTCCTTTTAACCCGATGGCCGTCCCCGTCGTGGTCCCTTTTCCTTTTTAGCCCGATGGCCGTCCCCATCGTTGGTTACTTGACCTTTATGAACTTGATGGCCGTCCCCGTCATGTTTCATTAATCCCCAGAGAACTTTGCAGCTTTATCTTGATGGCCGTCCCCATCATAATATCCTATTTTCCCCAGCTAGTCGGCCGTCCCCGTCTTAGCTTTACTTGTTTTTCCCCAGCTAGTCGGCCGTCCCCGTCTTAGCTTTACCTTTTATCCCCAGCATGTCGGCCGTCCCCGTCATTGCTTTATTTTTTCTGCACTTTCCCCAGCATGTCGGCCGTCCCCGTCATCGCTCTTCACCCAGCAGTCGTCCTCTGCTCGACGGTCGTCGTCCGTCGCCTACACTCTACAATATACTTTATTTTGCTTTTACAATCTATATCCCTTTTCTTCTTCATTTCTGTGAGTGCAAATTTTGGACTGTCTTTGGTATTCAACCACAAGTTATCTTGTTTGCCTGTTAAGCCGTCGCTTACAACCTGCACAGCTAACTCATGTTTGAATAGGGGAAGCTGTAAACACCCCAAATTTTCCCTCACCCATTCACACCATGGCTTTTGATCATTCTCATATGCATAAATACAATCATATCATCTCACATCTCATTTTTGATTCACTGGATAGTTTCTAAGGCATCTGCACCTAGGGTTTGTGATCTGAGCAATCCCAAAGCTTCTTGAGGCACTCCAAAGGCAACCAATCAACTCAAAGTGGTCCATGTGTGTTCTTATGTCATATTCCATCTCCTCAAAGTCAAAATTGCAGAGGAATCACAAGAGCTAGGTTTTGAGTGGATGCAGAGCCAGGATGAACTGCACAGTTGACTGAAAATTAGGGTTTTGGTTTCAGAGGCCATAACTCCAAATTTTTTGGTCATTCTTGTTTCCATTGATCTCTATATGGTATAGGGAGTATGCATATCAATTTTCATGAAGAAATTCCATGGGGAAGTCATCTGATCAAGAGTTGACTTTTCAGACAAGTCAGTGCAAAATCAGGGCATCTGAGGCCCCCAATGACCCAACCAATGGGTGATCTTCATCATTTTGAGTGTATATGATCTTTATTTGATCATGGAAGAAGGTGGAAGTTCATAAAAATCAAGAATTTAGGGTTTTTGCAAATGTTGACTTTTTGGGCATAGTTGACTTTTCAAGAATGCATCATTTTTGGTCATTTTTCAAGCCTTGATTCATGATTCAAAAAGGCTTCAAATGGAAAAACTTTGGTCATGAAAGTTGTAGATCTCATCTTTCCCTTTTCAAAAAGTACAAGAACATGACCAAACTCTTCTTGGATCAAAAGTTATGGCAATGCAAAGTTGGCTAAAATCATTGATTTTCAAGGCATGCCCTAAGTGAGAACTTTGCAAAATCTTGGACAAAAGCATTATGTGACTTCTAATTCCTCTCAAACCAGTACACAAACATTTCTCTAAGTCATAAATTCAGAATTGGATCAAGTTTCATCATGGTTTGGTTTGTGTAACAAGGCATTTTTCATGAAAATCCATAAAGTAACCAAGTTGCAAAACTCATGATCAAGCCTTCACCACTTGCTGCCTTGAATGCTGGACCAAGCTGACATTTCCCCCTCATCTTGCTGCGCATAGCCCATGCCTTGTACCAAGCTAGCACCTCACCATACTTTCTCTTACACAAGAGTTGACAAATTGCAAAAGTTGCCTCACCTATCCATAAAGCACATGTCAAATCAACTGACCAATGAGAGAGAGTCATATGGACAATTTGCAAGCAAAGCATAGCATAAGGCAAGGCTAAAATCATCACATTACCCACATACACAAAAACTCACCATCTTGCAACTTGCTTCGAATTTCTCTATACAGCCTGCAAACACTCAAACCTTTTCCTCCATTCAACTCACCATGTATCACTGAGTAGAAACCACCCAAAGCACAAGCCTAAAACATCCAGAACACCTCATTGCCATCTCTCACTCCATTCTGCAGATTCATTCGAATCTCCCTCCCTAGCCCACAAACAGCCAAACAAACCTTGCAAAGCTTCTCCATACATCATCTGGACCACAAGCAATCACTCACCATGGCCTGAATCAGTCAGAATCACCATAGCCATTGTCGACTGAGCTTGAAGCAGTTCCTTTCGAAACTCATTATCCAGCCAGCACAAACTCATTTCGAGCATTCAAACATCATCAAGGGGTTCTAAGGAGTAGATTGCACATAAAGAGAAGGCCAGAAAGTCCTCAAGTGGAAAGCTTCAAATCTCAGGTAGCCTGAAATTTATTTTTCCAGAAATGATTTTGCGTGTTACAAACTTGTTCTTCATGTCTTGCTGATCATCCTGGTACCATTAGTTTTGAAAATGGTTGTGGTTTGAACATTTAATTTGACTCTGAAACTGGTTTGCCCTAAAAATGTTTGCCTTCGATTCATGTGATTGATGAAGAATAAATTTGTTTGGGGTTAGGGTTTTGATTCAGGAGATCATGGGGTTCATTTCTATGTGCTTAGTTTTCATTTTAGTCACGTTTTTAGGAAGTTTGAAGTTTTCAGGGGAGGAGGTCACCGGAGAAGACGACCGGAGCTCGTCTCCGGTGACCTGAAAGTGTTTAATTATTAATTAGGGTTAGGGCACTGAGTTTGAACGTGAGCCATTGGATTCCATTTCCCGCGCGTGAATAGAAGGCCAGGATCTTTTCATTAAGTCTTAATTATGAATTATTATTTAATTAATCAGGATTAGGCTAGTTTGAATTGTGACCCTTGGATCACGCGCCAAGTCAACCATCTCCTCCCCAGATTGCATCCCAGCCTCTCGTTCTGATTACTTTCATTTTTATTTAATTTTAATTCATTTCTTTCTCATTTGTTTTGCATATTTAATTTAAAATAGCAAAAATATCTTAAAAATTATGAAACTTTTTCTTTAAAGTTTTATTAATTTTTATGACCCAAAAACATTTTTATTTTATTTTTTATCATTAAAAAAGTATTTTTGAATATTTAAAAGATTATTTTTAATTGATTAATGGGAATTAATTAATTAAAAATACTTTTAGGTATTTAAAAATTACAAAAAAATTCATGAAATGTTCTAAGACATTTAAAAACATTGTCCAACCTTCAAACCAAATTTCTTTTTTGATCTTGATGCATTTTAAGAATTTTTTATTGAATTAAATCATATTTTGTGCATTATTTTGATCATAAGTTCAAAAATTCATTTCTGCCAATTGGTGAAGGTTGAGACATTGATTCTTCTTGCATTGTCTTTTGTTTTGCATGTAGTTCCTAGGATAAAAAGGCCATGATTTGTTCTTGCATTTTCAAATTGATTGGCATTTGTTTTGTTAAGAACCCTAAAAACCCTAATAACTTAGAAAATTCATATCTTGAGTTTGGTTGAGAGTTGAGAGCTCCCCTTTGGGCAGTGGTTTATTATAGGTCTAGGGTTTCTTTGGGTACCATTTTCCATTTTTACTTTAGGGTTTTGCTTCTGTTTTTGGTTTGTGTTTGATGTTTGGTCCATGAACCCTAATTTGGGCTTTCATTTGCATCCCTCTTGCATTTCCTTGCATAACATGACTTGTCTTTGCATTTTGTGCATGCTTATGATTCATTTGACATATCAAGACATGTAGGAAGCATCTTTGATCATTGCATCTCATATTTGCCATGTCATTTGCCTTGTATGCTTCATAACTTTTCATGCTTGTTCATGCTCCTTAGCTTGCATCATTTGCATTCATGATCTTGTATGAACATCCCCATTGCCTTGCCTCATGTTTGCAGCACCTCATACCATCATAATCATCATCAACATGCTTCTGGTTTTGCTTAGCATCATATCATTTCATCTCATCTTGCATTGCATTGCATTTTCTTTCTAACATTGCAGGTGGTAAGTAAACTTGAGAAGTGGATTTGCCTTCACTTCTCATACCTTTTCTTCTCACCTCTCTTGCATACATTGCTGCATTCTTATATGTGTTTGAGTTTGAGCCTGCTCATTCTTCTCCTTCTCACTTTCTTTCTTCAAGTGACTTGACTTCTTGAATGAAGCAAGTCACTTTGCTTCTCTTGGTCCTGTTCATCTGCTTCCTGGTGGCTCCTTTGAAGATTGTTCTTGAAAACCTCACAAACCTTAGGATCATCCAAGCATGACAATGAATTAGGGTTTTGATTAGTCCCCCCATAGTTTTACCTTTGTGTCTCTCTTTGAGTCTTCTCTTCTCACCTCATAATCAGGGACTAAACCCTAAAGGCTTTAAGACTTTGTGATTAAGCTTATGCCTGCATCCTTCTCTTAGGATGGAGTGTATAACTTTAATCCTAAGTCTTGAACCCTTAAGGTGTTTAAATCTCTTAATCAATTCATCTAATAAATATCAAGACATTACACTTGTAACTTGGGCCTTGCATTAGGGTTCTAATTCTTCCTTAAGTGGTTAAGAAGGACTAACCCTAGTGTTAATGGACAAGTCCCCCTCAAGTTGTCTTACAAATCATAAAATTCACTTCATCATCATACCACTAAATAAAATCCACTTAATCAAAGGTTTGTTTTGTCATGGGTTTAATCCCTAATCATGGATTAAGTTGAGGAGTTTTTCTCAACTTAAACATTCTCATCTATTATCCTTCTTTTAGGATGGTGTAATGGGTATGTTTAATCCTTGATTATGGCTTAACCTCATTACTCAACACTAAACAAAAATCCCAAAAACATCTAAATAATCACAAGTAGGTTAATGATCCTAATCCTACACCAAAGGTGATTAAGTGTGAGAATCTGACTTCACACTTAAGGTATTCTCATTACCCCTAATCAGAGGGAAGATGTGATGAGTTTACTAGCCCATTGGTTTAGGCTTAAGCTCATTATCCTATGACAAACTCCAAAAAGCAATAAAAGACTGAAAACCTCAAAAACAAACAATAATCGTCTCCTCCGGGATTCTTTTCTCATCACCTTCACTCACAAACGAGAACTCGCTTCTTCCGTCTAATGCAAGACAGTTTGCACCTGAGCCAGACAGGTCATACACTTGAGCATAGACAAGTAAGCAGTTCACCAGTCAATTCATCTTTCAGTCTCTTTGGGTCGAACTACGGTGTTCTGACTTCCTCATTGCACGAGAGGATACGTAGGCATAACTTAACAGTTATCGAACAAAAGTCTCTGTCCATTCCCCCTCCTTCCAGCTTTACTCTTTAAGCCTCATAATCATGAGCATACTCTCTCTTACACTGACACTATATATATACACTTCACTTCTTTTTACACTGACACCTGTACATTCTTTTCCAGCTGTTTACACACAGATTGCACTGACACTACCCCTTTAAAACACAAATCTTTTAAGCGTGGATCCCGTCGAGTACGGCGGACAATCTGGGTGCTAATACCTTCCCAGGTTGTAACCAACCCCCTTTCTCAGTCTCTCTGGTTCGCAACCGTCTTGTCCATATCTTTCTAGGTCTATGCAGCATTGCCTTTCCTCCGGGATAAAAATGCCTAGCTGGCGACTCTATTCATTCTCCAGTGAGTTCACGGCTGTGTGTTCTCACTGTTCCTCTCGCCGACCGTTCGCGTCTGTACCTTCATATGATCCGGTGTCATTTGTCGGGAGCGACACATGTCACTCATAGAACATAAAACACCCTTCATCATGGCTTGAAAGCTTCTCAAACCAAAACACGATCCCTGCACTATTAGGACTGAAACACACAAATCAAGCCATTTAAGCTCCATCCAAGCTTCTCAATAGCATCAGGGTGACCATTGGAGGTGATTTGCACAAGGGAGGAGGCCAGAAAGCTCAAAACTGCAAAGCTTCATCTCAGGTAACCACCTTCAAACATTTTTCTAGAACTCTCTTTTTATGTTACATATTCAATCCTGATCATCCTGATGTCTTTACTTTTGAAAATGATTGAGAAATGAGTGTGTATGCTTGCTCTGAAATTTTGCCCGAAAAATTTGTTTGATTCGATTCATGCGTTTGATGCAATATAAATGGATTTTGTTGCTGGATTCGTGTTTAGGGTTGTTTAATGAGTGATTCTGGAGCTTTAGAGAGCTTGGGTGGCATAGGGAGTGAGTTCAGGTGATGGTGTAGCCAGAGAAGACGACCGGAGCTTACCACCGATCGCTTGAGATTAGTTTGCCCTAATCCCATTAATTAGCCAGGTTTGAATTTAGACCCTTGGATCTCATGTTTAACGCGCGTTTGGACGGAAAACATTGCTTCACTTAAACCCTAATCCATTTTAATTAATGTAATTAATTTAATTAAATCAGATTCAATAACAACCATTAGATCACGCGTCAATCCCATGTTTGAACTTGAGCCCTTGATTTGTCATGCTTAAAGTCACGAAGACTTTCCATCTGGACCATTAGATCTCTCAACTTTCAATCACAACCCTTCCTCTTGCATACGTTCATTTTTATTTTATTTTCTTTACATTTTATTTCATCTAATTATTAAAAATAGCAAAAACATTTTTAAAAATCTCATTTTCTGCATTTTCATTTTAAATATTATTCAAAACTCAAAAACATTTTTATTTTTAATTTTTGCATTAAAAATGTATTTTTAAATCATTTAAATGTATTATTTAATTTATTTATTTATTTTAATTAATTAAAAATACATTTAGGTATTTAAAAATCACAAAAAAAATCATGAAGTATTCTCATACATTTAGAACAATTTACAAACTCACCAAACAAATTTCTTTTTAGGTTTGATCATGTTTTCACAATTTTCTTTGAATTACGGTTTATAAAAATCACATTTTTCTAACCCTAACTTTCAAAAATCATTTCTGATCAACCATGATGAGTTTGCATTTGGTTCTTTTTGCATTGTTTCATAATTTTCATCTAGTATCTAGGTTATTTAACTCATAATTTTGCATTGCATTTTCAAATTGTTTAGCTTTTTTTATGAAGAACCATCCAAAAACCCTAGTTAACTTAGAAAATTCATAACTTTCTCTAGGTTTAACTTTAGACCTCCATCTTTGGGGAGTGATCATGTATGTGTTTAGGGTTTGTTTGAGTTCATTTTCAATTTTTTATCATGATGTATTGATAACACCAAATTTCACTGTATTTCTAACTCCGATTTCCCATGCATTCTTAGTTTTTTATTGTTATTTTGTTATGTTATTACTTTTTTTTTCTTTTTTTTTAGGTTTTTTATGTAATCGGGGCCTAAATCAAGAAAAGGAGCGAAAAAGGAGTTGAAACGGACGAAAACCAAGAAATTCAGCTTTTTACACTTACGGCATCCACCATGGCTGGCGCCATGGGGTCAGCCATGACGTGGCCACGTCTCAAGATCACTCCACAACTGCCAAAGCCCACGATCCCCACTTTCTCCACCATTTTGTACCTATGGCGGGCGCCACAAGGCAAAAATGTTTCCCTCCACTTTTTAGTGGAGGGGGGCATCCTGGTCTTTTGTCACTTAATATTTGCCTATAAATAGGGCTTTAGAATTTCGTTTTTATCATCCAAACTTAGTATCTCTTAGGCATATATTAGTTTTAAAGTAGTAATCACTTCACATCGGGGTGTTACTACAATCGAGTGATCGAGTCTTTATACGTCTGTGTGATCGAGTTTTGGAGCACTCTGGGAGGAAGTTAATCCTACCGCCATTTTAATTCCAGTTCGTATTTTATTTTTCCGCATTCGCTTTATTTTATTTACTTTCCGCATTTCTTTACTTTTATTTATTTCCTGCACTCGCTTTACTTTATTTATTTCTCGCACTCGCACTACTTTCGTTTATTTTCTGCACTCGCTTTAAATACCTTTATTTCTCGCACTCACACTACTTTTATTTACTTTCCGCACTCGCACTAGTTACTTTTATGAAAAATAATAAAAATAACTTTTACTTTACCATGTCTAACTAAATGCATAAAGGTTAGAATGTAAGGATCGTAATTGAACCAGTAGTTCGTACAATTGTTAGTAGAAACACTTAAGCGCTATTTTAACTTTCAATATAAGTTTAATTGTTTTTAACTATTTCAAAAACAGCCAAAAGCGCTTTGTCTAGTTCATTAGGAGTTTTTAAATTAAAAAGAAAAGGGATTTTAAAACGATTTTCGGACGCATTAAGAAGTTTAGAGTCTGGTTTATGAGAACCGCTTTTTGCTAAGAAATCCAGGTTAAAGTACTTTTCAACTTAGTTAAGATACTATATTTCTTAAAAATAGGTTTACTACTCTAACGCAGTACGCACCTTTTTATCTGTGACAAATAGGAGGGGTTGATTAGAGAGTACAACTCGGTTCTGAATACGCGAAAGCGATAGTTCCTGTTAAATTATTTCTTTTCAAAGTAGAAAACATTGCCCATAAGTAGTTCTATTAACAAGTACCGGAATATCTATTGATTACGTGAATTACATTCAAGCCTGTCTTTATTAATTGTTTAAAATTACCATTTTATTTACCATTGTGCACTCCTTAAAACCATTATATTCAGTTGCCTTAGATACACACCATAACAACAGGTACGATAGATTGACACTTGGTCTCTGTGGATTCGACAATCTTTTATATTACTCTGACGTGTTCGTACACTTGCGAAAAACACGCATCATGTTTTTGGCGCCGTTGTCAGCGACCAATTTCGTCAAATTTCATACCCTGTAGTTATACCGTTTAGACTAAGGTTGTTACCTGCCGGTCAATGCGAAAGACTCGCAGTGCCGGAAGCTTAGTAGACCCTCTTGCTGAACCTGAACGTTACGTTCGTGCACGTTTGTTTTTCCATAGGAATAGGAGATCTATGGCCGAAGATCAAAACCGAAGACCTCTTAAGGACTTCGCCCAACCATCAAACGAGGAACCTAGTTCCAGTATAGTAAACCTCGTTATCCCAACCAATAATTTTGAACTTAAACCATCCCTGCTGCAATTAGTGCAACAGAGACAATTCGCAGGTCTTGCTACCGAGAACCCAAACCAACATTTAAAAAACTTTCTCCAGTTAGCAGACACCTTTAAAACCAATGGAGCTCCTCCTGAGGCGATACGCTTAAGATTATTTCCTTTTTCCCTCAGAGATAAAGCTCTCTCATGGTTAGATTCCCTTCTACCCAATTCTATAACAACTTGGGAAGACCTTAGAAAAGTATTCCTTGCTAGATATTTTCCCCCGAGTAAGACCATTGTTCTTCGAAACCTAATAACCAGATTTACCCAACACCAAGGATGTAAACACCCCAAATTTTCCCTCACCTATTCACACCATGGCTTGTGATCATTTCATATGCATAAACACAATCATAGCATCTCACACCACATTTTTGATTCATTGCATTGGTTCAAAGTCATCTGCATCTAGGGTTTGTGATCTGAGCAATCTAAAATCTTCTTGAGCCACTCCAAAGGTCATCAATCACTTCAAAGGGGTCCATGTGTGTTCTTATATCACATTATATCCTCTCAAAGTCAAGAATGCCAAAGAATCACAAGAACTGAGGAAGGTATGGAAGCAGAGTCAGGTTTGACTGCACAGTTGACCTGAAATTAGGGTTTTGGTTTCAAAGGACATAACTCCAATTTTTTGGTCATTCTTGTTTCTATTGGTCTCTATATGGTATAGGGAGTATTCATATCAATTTTCATGAAGAAATTCCATGGGGAAGCCCTCTGATCAAGAGTTGACTTTTCAGACAAGTTAGTGCAAAATCAGGGCATCTGAGGCCCCCAATGACCCAACCAAGGGGTGATCTTCATCATTTTGATTGTGTATGATCTTTATTTGATCATAGAAGATGTTGGAAGTTCACAAAATTCAAGAATTTCAAGTATTTTGCAAAGTTGACTTTTTGGGCAAGTTTGACTTTTAGTGAAAATGTCATTTTTATGCAACTTTTTCAACCCTTACTTTTTGATTCAAGAAAGCTTCAAATGGAAAAACTTTGGTCATGAAAGTTGTAGAATAGATCTTTCCCTTTTCAAAAAGTACAAGAACATGACCTAATTCATTTTGGATCAAAAGTTATGGTGCATCAAAGTTGGCAAAAATCACTAAATTTTCAAATTATGCACCAAATGAGAAACTTGCAAAAACTTGTACCAAGGCAATTTGTGACTTCTAATTGATGTCTAATCCTTACAAAAACATCACACAAGTCTTAAAAATCAGAATGGGGCAAAGGATTACAAGTTTTATGGCCCGTGGATCAAGTTTCCTTCATAAAAACCAAAAGCAAAGTCAAGTTGCAAAAACTCATGATCACATCTCATCCACTTGCTAGCTATTTTGCTGATCAATCCTAGCCTTTTCCCTCACCATGTTGCGTAGCCCACACCCTTGTACTTGGCTAGAACATGACCCATGCTTTCTCTTACACAAAGTTGACAAAATTGCAAAAGCTACCATACCTATCACAAAAGGGCATGTCACATCTTCTGACCAATGAGCATTGTTTATACAAATCAAATGCAAGTTAAACATCACAAGGAGCCATCCTGAAACACACAAGAGCAACACATTCTCATTTTCACTCCATAGAGCAAAACCCTTCGAAACTCATCACACAACTCAAAAACACACAAACAAACTTCATAGATCAACTCAACTCATCATCCTGATCAGAAAGCACCCCTCATTCTTGCCCTAAACTGCCTGAATCATAAACACGATTCTCACCTGAGCTTGAACAGAACTGCTTCAAACTTCCAAACCAGCCATCACAAACTCTTTCTAAGCATCAAGAGTTCATCAGTGGCCCAAGAGGAGTGGATTGCATAAGAAGAAAGGACCAGAAAGTTGCAGATTGAAAAGCTTCAAACTCAGGTAGCTTCATGAAATTTTTTTCCAGAAATGGATTTTTAAGTTCTTAATAGCTTCTACATGCTTCCCTGATCATGAATATGTGGTTGTTTTCGAAAATGAGTGAGAAATAAGTATGTATGCAGTCTCTGAAACTTTTTGCCCTAGAACATGTTTGATTCGATTCTCCTTGTTTCTGAATGATAAATGTTGTTTGAGTGGGGGGTTTAATGCGTTTTTGAATGGGGAAGAGTTCTGGGCTATTGGATTTCATTTTCATTGCGTGTAGAGTGAGTTTGTGATTTTGGGTGATCGGAGAAGATGACCGGAACACTGTTCCGGTCACCTGAAAGTCATTAAGGGCTGGATTAGGGCTAATTAATTAGGGTTAGTGAGTTTGAATGCTGGCCGTCCAGATGCGCGCCAGGTCAATTCGCGCGTGTTTGAGTTTGAATCTGGGCCTTCAGATTGGATTACTTTTTCTTTTTCAGCTTTAATTTCATTTTATTTTTCATATTATTCCATTTAATTTGTACAATTTATTAAAAATAGCAAAACTTATTCAAAAATTCTAAAATTTTTTATACAAGTTATTATTTAATTTCAGAAACCAAAAATAATTTTATTTTTATTTTTTGTATTCAAAAAATATTTTTAAATATTTAAAAGTTTATTTTTAAGTAATTAATGAGAATTAATTAATTAAAAATACTTTTAGGTATTTAAAAATCACCAAAAAATTCATGAAACATTTAAAAACATTTAGAAACATTGTCCAACCCTCAAACCAAATTTCTTTTTTGATCTTGATGCATTTTGAGAATTTTCCATGGAATTAAAATCATTTTAATGCATTATTTTGATCCAAACTTCCAAAAATCATTTCTGCCTAACCAATGAGAGTTGGACTTTGATTCTTTTTGCATTGCATTGTGTTTATCATGTAGTTTGTGGGATTAAATGGCCATGATTTGATCTTTCATTTTCAATTTGTTTGGTAATTTTCTTTGTAAGGAACCCTAAAACCCTAGAAAACTTAGAAAAATCATAACTTGAATTAGGTTAAGAGTTGGAACTTCTCCTTTGGGCAGTGAGTTAGTATAGGATTAGGGATCCTTTGAGTGCATTTTCAAATTTTTGTATTGATGTTTGCTTCTGATTTTGGTTTGTGTTTGATGCTTTGATCATAAACCCTAATTTGGGCTTCCATATGCATCCATCTTGCATTTGCATTCATACCTTGACTTGCCATGACATTTTGTATCTCCATTTGATTCATTTTACATCTTAAGACATATTGAAAGCATGTTTGATCATTGCATCTTGCATTTGCCTTGTTGTATGCCATTTGCATTTCATAACTTTTCATGTATGTTCATGTGTCTTAACTTGCTTCATTTGCATCCATGAGCTTGTATGATCATCCCCATGCCTTGTCACATGTTTGTAGCATCTTATAGCATCATTATCATCTCATATATGCTTCTGGTTTTGGTTTACATCATGCCATTTCATTTCATTTTGCATTGCATTGCATTTCTTTCACTAACATTTCAGGTGGTAAGTTGTTTGAGAAGTGAATTTGCCTTCACTTCTCATAATCTCTTTTCATCTCTTTTATGCATCATTGCTGCATTTTACTTTGTGTTTGAGATTGAGCTTGCTCATTCTTTTTCTTCTTACTCTCTTTCCTCAAGTGACTTGTCTTCTTGATTGAAGCAAGTTACTTTGCTTCTCTTTGCTCCTTTCATCTGCTTCCTGGTGGTTCCATTGAAGACTCCTCTTGTAAACCTCACAAACCTTAGGAACAACCAAGCATGACAATGATTAGGGTTTTGATTAGTCCCCCCACTTAGTTTTTACCTTTGTGTCTCTTTGAGTTTCCTCTTCTCATCTCATAATCAGGGACTAAACCCTAAAGGCTTTAAGGCTTTGTGATTAAGCTTATGCCTGCATCCTTCTAATAGGATGGAGTGTATAACTTTAATCCTAAGTGTTAAACCCTTAATGTGTTTAAATCCTTTAATCAATTCACTTAATAATCATCAAGACAACACACTTGTAACTTGGGCCTTGCATTAGGGTTCTAATTCTTTCTCAATTGGTTAAGAAGGACTAACCCTAGTGTTAATGGACAAGTCCCCCTCAAGTTGTCTTACAAACCCTAAAAATCACTTCATCATCTCACCATTAAATAAAATCCACTTAATCAAAGGCTTCTTTTGTCATGAGTTTAATCCCTAATCATGGATTAAGTTGAGGAGCTTTCCTCAGCTTAAACACCCTCATCTATTATCCTTCTATTAGGATGGTGTAATGAGTCTGTTTAATCCTTGATTGTGGCTTAATCTCATTACTTAACACTAAACAAAAACACCAAAAACATCTAAATAATCACAAGTAGGTTAATGATCTTAATCCTACACCATGGTAATTAAGTGTGAGAATCTGACTTCACACTTAAGGTATTCTCATTACCCCTAATCAGAGGGAAGATGTGATGAGTTTACTAACCCATTGGTTTAGGCTTAAGCTCATTAATCTATGACAAACTTTCAAAAGCAATAAAAGATTGAAAACTCAAAAACAAACAATAATCGTCTCCTCCGGGATTCTTTTCTCATCTCATTCACTCACAAACGAGAACTTGCTTCTTCCGTCTAAAGCAAGACAGTTTGCACCTGAGCCAGACAGGTCATACACTTGAGCATAGACAAGCAAGCAGTTCACAAGTCAATTCATCTTTCAGTCTCTTTGGGTCGAACTACGGTGTTCTGACTTCCTCATTGCACGAGAGGATACGTAGGCATAACTTAACGGTTATCGAACAAAAGTCTTTGTATATTCCCCCTCTTTCCAGCATTATTTTCTTAGCCTCATTATCATGGGCATTTCACTCTTGTTCTTACACTGACACTGTATATTTATACACTTCACCTTCTTTTACATAGACACCTGTACATCCTTTTCCAGCTCTTTGATACACAGATTGCACTGACACTACCCCTTTGAAACACAAATCTTTTAAGCGTGGATCCCGTCGAGTACGACGGACAATCTGGGTGCTAATACCTTCCCAGGTTGTAACCAACCCCCTTTCTTAGTCTCTCTGGTTCGCAACCGTCTTATCCATCTTTTTCTAGGTCTATGCAGCATTACCTTTCCTCTGGGATAAAAATGCCTAGCTGGCGACTCTTTTCTTTTCTAGTGAGTTCACTGCTGTGTGTTCTCATTGTTCCCTTTGCCGACCGTTCGCGTCTGTACCTTTATTTGGGCCATTCCCATTTATCGGGAGCGACAAAGGAGAATCATTGTTCGAAGCCTGGGAGAGATATAAAGAGCTATTAAGAGCATGCCCACATCATGGCTTAGAGAATTAGCTAATCATTCAAACTTTCTATAATGGACTTCATTATAACACTAAGATGACCATCGACGCTGCCGCTGGTGGCGCACTAATGAACAAACCTTACCCTGAATTTAGTGCCCTTATCGAAGATATGGCCCAAAACCATCAATCATGGGAGTAGAACGAGCGACAGTGGAAAAGAAGGAAGCCCGAGGAGGAATACATGAGCTAAGCTCTATGGACATGATGCAAGCTAAAATGGACATGTTGGCCCTTAGAGTCGAACATATGTGTACAACCCCGAATACTGTAGCTGCAGTTTCGCCGAATTGTGAGATATGTGGGACGCAAGGACACCAATCCGCCGAATGCAATTTGTTAAATGAGACAAACCCTGAGCAAGTCAACTACACCCAAGGGAACCCATTTTCAAACACATACAACCCTGGATGGAGGAATCACCCAAACTTCTCCTACAAAAATAATAACCCTATCCAAAATACCACACCTCTGAGACAACAAGGTTACCAAGCCCTGAGAACAAATCAACCTATGCAACCCGTACCACCAAATCCGAGCCTTGAGAAAATTGTGGAAAATTTTATCACCGCTCAAACACAACAAAACAAAGAGTTCATGAACCAAAATGTCCATGTTAACGAACTAATTACCTAGTTAGGAACCAAGGTTGACCAAATTATTACTCATAATAAGATGCTTGAAACCTAGATCTCTCAGGTAGCTTTAAACCAAGCCCCTCATACTACACCTGGAGGACAATTCCCTGGACAACCTCAACAAAACCCAAAAGGGCAAGCAAATTCCATTACTCTACGAAGTGGAGCCGCTTATAAGGAACCTTCAAACCCTAGATTAAGTGATCCCGAAACTTCTGAGAGAACTGAAGAGAAAGAACCAGAGGAATCTGAAAACCCAGAAGGTCAAGAAAAAAGAGAAGAACCTAAAAACAAAACCTATGTACAACCACCGCCATACAAACCACCAATACCATACCCTCAAAGATTAAAGAAAACCCAGATCGATAATCAGTATCAAAAATTCGTTAAGGTTATAGAAAAACTTCACGTAGAAATACCCTTTACAGAAGCCATCACCCAAATACATTCTTATGCTAAGTTTCTCAAAGATATACTTACAAATAAACGTAGACTTGAAGATCCGAAACCCGTGGAATGTAATTCTATTTCCGAAAATAGGTTAGCAAAGAAAGATAAAGATCCCGAAAATTTTTCCATTCCTTGTATTTTGGGGAATCATGTCATCGAAAAAGCTTTTCTAGACTTAGGAGGTAGTGTGAGCTTAATGCCTTTAGCAGTTTGTGAAAGGTTAAACTTAGGAGAATTACAACCTACTAAGATGTCACTTCAATTAGCTGATAGATCCGTTAAATACCCTATAGGCATACTTGAAGACGTCCCTGTTAGGATAGGTCAGCTGTTTATACCTACTGATTTTGTTGTCATTGACATTAAAGAAGATGACGACATACAAATCCTCCTAGGTAGACTGTTCTTATCAACCGCTGGAGCCATAATAGATGTTAAAAAAGGGAAACTAACCTTTGAGGTGGGTGACGAGAAGATAGAATTTTTACTCTCGAAGTTTCTTATGGCACCTGTAATAGGAGATGCTTGTTATGCCTTAGATATCATTGATGAATGCATTAGGGAATTAGAATAAGAAGAAGAAACTGAATCTATAAAATTGCCATCAGCCCTTATTTGGGAAGATGACAGTTATAAAAAACCCTACATTGATGATAACCTTTACGAATGTTTATCCCTTACCCCAGATCCTATGCCCTGCCCTATGAAACCAACCGTAAAACTTAAGGAACTGCCTAAGAACCTGAGATATGAATTTCTTGATGAAGAAATGAATTGTCCAGTTATAGTCAGTGCTGCCTTGGACCAAGAGGAAACAAACCAATTGTTAGATGTTTTACGAAGGTACCCCTCAGCCTTAGGATATAAGATCTCAGATCTAAAAGGGATAAGCCCATCCTAATGCATGCATCGAATTTTGCTTGAAGAAGATTCAAAAACCCTCCAAAGAACACCAACGAAGAATAAATCCTATGATGAGTGAAGTAGTTAAGACTGAAGTTCTTAAGTTACTAGAGGCAGGTATAATATATCAGATCTCGAACAGTAAATGGGTGAGTCCTGTGCATGTAGTACTTAAAAAGGGAGGCATCACAGTCGTGCAAAACTAAAAGGGTGAACCTATAGCAAAAAGAACTAATGGAGGTTGGCGTATGTGCATAGACTATAGAAAATTAAATATAGCAACTAGGAAGGACCATTTCCCTTTACCATTCATAGACCAAATGTTGGAGCGCCTAGCCAGACACTCTTACTTTTGTTACCTATATGGATATTCAGGATTCTTCCAAATACCTATTCACCCCGAAGATCAAGAAAAAACTACCTTTATATGCCCAGTTGGAACTTTTGCCTACAGAAGAATGCCTTTTGGACTCTGTAATGCCCCTGCCACTTTCCAACGCTGCATGATGTCTATCTTTGCAGACTATTTAGATGGAATCATGGAAGTATTTATGGACGATTTCTCAGTTTGTGGATCTGATTTCAAAAATTGTCTTATCAACCTTGAGAAAATCCTGGAAAGATGTGTATAGGTAAACCTTGTGCTAAATTGGGAAAAATGTCATTTCATGGTCACCGAAGGGATTGTTTTAGGACATATAGTTTCCAAAAAAGGTATAGAGGTAGACAAAGCTAAAATAGAAGTCATAGAGAATCTAAAACCGCCGAAGACTATCAGGGAGATAAGAAGTTTTCTTGGACATGCCGGATTTTACCGATGTTTTATCAAGGACTTCTCCAAAATAAAAAAGCCCTTAACTGGTCTTTTAATGAAAGATGCTGAATTCATCTTTGATGAAAAATGTACTGAAGCATTTAATCTACTGAAGCAAGCTCTGATTTCAGCACCTATAATAAAACCCACTGATTGGTCAGAACTATTTGAGATAATGTGTGACACTAGTGACTATGTTGTAGGAGCCGTTTTAGGTCAGAGAAAAGATAAAAAGTTACACGTAATTTATTATGCCAGTAGAACCCTAGACGTTGCACAGCTCAACTACGCAACAACCGAAAAAGAGCTCCTAGCTGTAGTTTTCGCCATAGATAAATTTAGATCTTATCTAGTAGGAGCCAAAATTATAGTTTACACCGACCATGCTGCCATTCGTTACTTACTAAGTAAAAAGGATGCCAAACCTAGGTTACTTCGATGGATTCTGTTACTGCAAGAGTTCGATTTAGATATCCGTGATAAGAAAGGCACAGATAAGGTAGTAGCTGATCACCTTTCTAGGATAGAATACCTGAAACCTGACTCAGTTCCCATAAATGATCATTTTGCCTATGATAGACTGATAGCCCAACTAGAAACTATTGAAGATGATAACCCAGACCCACATGAGCATTCACATAAATCCTTAGTTATAAGTAATGTACCTTGGTATGCAGACTTTGTTAATTACCTAGCCGCTGACATCATACCCCCCGATCTAAATTACCACCGGAAGAAGAAGTTCTACAATGATGTGAGAAACTTCTATTGGGACAAACCATTTCATTTCAAGAGAGGTAAATATGGCATTTTCCGCCGTTGCGTTCCAGAAGAGGAGGTACATAATATAATTGAGCATTGTCACTCTGCATCCTATGATGGACATGCAAGCACATCTAAGACCTACGCCAAGATTCTTCAAGCTGGCCTATTCTGGCCTACCATGTGGCGTGATGTCCATGCTTTCATTGTCAAATGTGACAGATGCCAACATACAAGAAATATTTCAAGACGTAATGAAATGCCTCTAAGAAATATCAATGAAGTAGAACTCTTCGACATATGGGGTATAGACTTTATAGGACCGTTCCCACCATCTTTAGGAAATCAGTACATCTTAGTAGTTGTTGACTACGTGTCTAAATGGATTGAAGTTATCGCCGCACCCACAAATGACACCAGAGTAGTCATCAAATTATTTAAAAACTATATATTTCCCAGGTTTGGAACCCCCCATTTAGTCATAAGTGATGGAGGATCACACTTCATATCGAGAATATTTGATAAACTTTTAAGCAAGTATGGATTTAAGAATAGAGTAGCAACACCATACCACCGACAGACTAATGGACAAGTGGAAGTATCTAATAAGGAGATCAAACAAATTCTTGAGAAGACTGTCTCTATATCTAGAAAAGATTGGTCGCAAAAATTTCAAGAAGCGTTATGGGCCTATAGAACTGCTTTCAAAACCCCTATAGGAACAACCCCTTATCAACTGGTCTATGGAAAATCATGTCACTTACCTTTTGAGTAGGAGCATAAGGCCTATTGGGCCATCAAAACTTTGAATTTGGATTACCTAACTACTGGTGAAAAACGTATCCTTGATACCCACAAATTAGAAGAGCTTAGACAATCTGCCTACAAAAATGCCATCATATACAAAGAAAGAACAAAAGCTTGGCATGACAAAAGAATCATAAGAAAAGACTTCAAATAGGCGATCCTGTTCTCCTGTTCGATTCTAGGTTACGACTTTTTCCAGGGAAGCTTCGTTCGAGATGGACTGGCCCTTTCGAAGTATCTGAGATTCTATGATCGGGTGCTATTGAAATCAAGAACCAAACATGTAAATCGTTCATCGTTAATAGAAAGAGGCTGAAGCCCTATGAAGGAGGTTACATCCCAACAACATACTCCATCCATACTTTGAGTGATCCACCAAATCCTTCGAATGATGTATAAAATTCGGTCGTCGAGCTAATGACGTTAAACAAGCGCTGCATGGGAGGCAACCCATGGTTTTTCTTATCTTACTTACTTTTTATTTATTTTTACTTTATTTTAAATTTGTTTACTTTATTATTCTGTCGGGACTAACGATTGAATGTTTAATGTGATTTCAAGACCCTTGTTTGCTAACCTTGTGCAGAATGCAGAACCCTGATGACATGCACGTGGCCTTCAGAGACGACGCACAGAGAGAGCGTTACTATGTCCACATGAGAGGCCCTATGGCACCTACCAGGTACCCAGACCAAGATTGCATGGATGCCTTGGGGATAGAGCCAAGCGTCAGATTCTTATGCCACCAACTCCAGTGGGACCAATTCGATGATATGAACAACACTTACAGGAACTTGACTCTAGAGTTCCTCAGCTCGTTTGATTATGATCCTTGGGCTGGACCCGATGGACATGCTGTTTTTAGGTTGTTCGGGACTGACTACTCTTTCTCTCACAAAGAGTTTGGTGATTTACTAGGTTTTTAGACTACTCTTGAGGCTATTCCAAAGACACCGATGGGGTATTTTATGAGCAGAGAAGTGGAAAAGTTTTGGTCTAACATCTCAGGTGGAGGGAACCAAGATCCTTCCACTCAGTTTTCTCAGGTAATCCACAATCCTGCATTAAGGTACTTCCAGATGATTCTAGCACACTCTTTCCTCGGTTTGCCAAATACATAGACTATGTTGAGTGAAGAGGAGATTTTCCTACTATTTTGTGTGACTCAGTCACGCCAAGTTGCTTGTGGCAACTTTCTGTTGAAGGGTCTTGCCAGTGTCGCCAGGTCATTTGTCGACATTATACATGTCGGTGGGATTGTTACACTGATTGCTACTGCATTGGGTTTGTCTCGCAAATTATTGCATCTCAGGACCTTCTGCTGCTACACCACCATGGATGTTGACTTTTGTCTTGACAGAGGATTGATGAGGATGGCCTCTTTTGAGCCCAACACTTTTAGATTACTGATCGACGGCGAAGTGATACGTTACTTTACATTACCAGACTCGCTGATGACCAGTTTCCACGACCCTGCTAATTGGAGTTATGCTTTAAAGGGTTATGAAGAGACTGTCGAAGAGCCAAAATCACCTCCCGCCGCTGAGTACACTCCTACACCTCTTTCTCCCTGAATCACTATTATGTCTAACAATATGTCTTTGCAGCCACCTGATCTACAGACCCAGATTTATCAGCTCCGCATGGAGACTGCCCTGCTCAAGCAGGAAGTAGAGGACTTGGCATTATAGATCAAGGTATCTGATCTCACTCATGCCTCAGAGGCCGATGCTCTATATCAGGATATTGGAGAGCTTCGGAGGAAGATAGCTGAGATTCGTGGATCGAACCAGGAAGAGAAGCCTACCACATGATCATTTTACACTGACATTATTACTCTAGTATTTAATTTTTTTTCATGCTTTATTTCTCGCATCTCCAGACAAATTTTATATTATCGCATATATTACATTTTTCATGTACTTTAATTTTTATCTGATATATTATTTCATGCACTAATCTCATTTTTCTCTTTTCTTCTTCTTATTTTATGTCGAATAAAGAAAAAAAATATAAGGACAAAAATAATTTCATTTTTTGTCTTCATAAAAAAATATGCAAGCTTCATGCCTTAGAAGAAAGAAGAAAACGCTATCCGGATCCCCCGAAGACCAAAGGTACGCTAGGCCCAAAAGGGGAATTGAAGATTTTAAGGCCCAAAGGCAAAATAGCATTGTGGTGGGCGCCATAGAGCCATGGCGGGTGCCACACCGTCCTTCCCTATTTCGGGGCATATTCATCTCCCCACCATTTTCACACCTTCAAACTTCCAAAAACCCCATTGAACCCCATTAAAGCTCCCACCTTTCCAAAACATTCACCATCTATAAAACCCATCCAAAATCCATTTTTATTTTCATCCACCACAAACCATAAAAATCCAACCTTTACCATTTCTCACATAAACCATTCTTCACCATTTTTTCACTTCTTAAGGAGCAACAACAATGGAGATCAACGGATATCTTCTTCGCGATGGAAGACCGGGAGATAGGCAAAGGAAAATAATTCAAAGGCTTCAGAGTCGAGAAATTTTCTCGACTAGGTACGTCGATGATAATTGTCTTTACTCTTTGGGTCTGTATCATAGTGTTTTTCATTTATTAGATTTTCTAGGCTTGCATAATATTTTTGTTAATCAGGAACCAACCTATGAGAGGCTGACAGTTGAGTTTTTAAGTTCATTGATATACACTGTCAGTCCTAACACTGCTAGCACAGTCGGTACTGTTAATTTTAGACTGTTTGGAATTTAATACGAATACAATACCGGCGAACTAACAGGCTTGTTAGGAATCCCTCATAGGGAAGGTGCTTTATGTGAGGCACCTTTGGAATCAGAATGGTCGGCCGGAGTATTTTCCTTCTGGAAGAGGCTGTTAAGTACTTCAATAAATTCTTTTGAAGGAATACTTGCGTCGACCACCCATAACCCGGCCATAAGAGTTTTCAGATATCTTTTGGCATGTACTATTTTTGGCCGGGAGAGCCCAAATAAGGTAAACGCCAAAGAGCTCCTATTTTTGCAAGGATGCCTCACTAATACTCATATCATTCCGGTCCCGTTTATGCTTGCACACATGGCTTTAACTATTAATAAAACAGGACCGATTGTTATTGGAGGACTTGTTACATCTATTGCTCGGGCTCTTGACCTGAACAATGAGATAGCTACACTAGAACCCCTACCTCCTCGCACAATTAATTTAAAATTTCTAAAAGACATGAAATTGTGTCGAACGAGGAGAGCAGGTGGTTATGAGTTGATGGTTCATGGGGTAGCTATCCCATCTGTTGCTTTACCTTGCAGTAGACGTACCGATGTACGTAATGAAAGGAACTGGACCTATGATCTGAATGCTCCACCTGTTTTGGGTCCACTTCCTCCTAATATTCTTGATGGGGAGGCACATGACACTGATGAAGAATATGATCGGAGAGAACATTCTCCCATACCTCACGTGTCCCCCCATCACCATTCACAGTCACACACCGCACCATCTTCCTCTAACCCTGTTGCAGGTGCTACTCTTGGATTCTATGTCACTGAGGAGATGTGGCGTGATATGACGGCTAGAGAGGAAAGGCGAGACAACCTACTCTCTACTATTTCACAACAACTGACGGACAACATGAGCTTCATGCAACAATCGTGATTGGTTTCGGATCGTGCCTACAGTAATGTTTCGCGCCTTGACCGACATCACATCAGAGCAGGCCCGTCAGTGAGAAGTCAACCGCCGACACCACCAGCTTATGGAGGCCACTCAGGGTTCCATCCAAGGTATCCTTCGAGAGGTCCGGGGTGCCCAGGCTGCCTTATCAGCACGACTTGACCGGAGGGACCAGCAGCGCAGTAGATCTCGTCGTTCCTGACCATCACATCAGGACGGCGAGGGCACCAGTGCTCCTCCGCAGTAGTTTTCCAGGTTACTCTCCTTATCTTATTTTGAAACATTGGGGATAATGTTCGATTTAAGTGTGGGAGGGGATTTTATTGCTTTCTGTTATTTCCCTTCTTAGTTATTTATTTTCTTTCTGTTATTTTCCTTTTCAGTTAGTTATTTAGTTTAAGTTTTTTTTAGATAATGCATGAGTCTGACGAGTCACCAGTATAGTGTATCTTTAATACACCCTCATTTTTCCCATTTCCTTAGCCTTATCAAAAACAAATTCAAAAGAAAACAATGTTATTTCACATATTTTTTGGGCTTTGAGACAGGTTTGGATTAGGATGTGGTGACTTAGGTAAATTTTTTTAACATCAGTATCATTTTAGCACCATAGACCTCTCGAATATAGGAATCACTCCTAAACCCCGCACACCATGGCCTTTATTATCATTCAAAAAAATTTCCTAAGTAGTTTATTCTAGCAGCCAGCTCCAGCCTAAGCATGCTCTACGTAGGGGGCCGATGAACATAAATGAATGATCCAGTGCTAATAAAAAAGAGAAAAAGTTAAACTCTGGGATAGGTGACCCTCACAAAGTCATTTAAACCGAAAAAAGAGAAGAAAAAAATTTTGCCACAAAAAGAAAAAAATTGTAGTCACCTATTGTTAGTTGGTTCAGAGGTATCTGGCATTGAACTTGGTAGGGCGCATTACGATCTGATCCCCCGCAACTACATTTAGGTCAAATAAAACGGGTTTACACATGCTTATGTGCCAGAAACCCTATGTTTTAGATCAGAATCACTAACCGGTCACTCTACTATGAAGCATGTACAGATAACAGGCTTAATGTGATTGCGCCTGAATGAAAAGGACCCAAAAAGAGATGAGAAGATAGGCCTAGGTATTGTGGGATGACATGGGTGGTTAATATAGGATTGAAGTCTGTGTCTGTGTTATTATGGTACCCTTGGTTCACTTAGTTAGTACCTGTCACTGCATCCTGACTTGAACTTAGAAGCCCTCTTAGCCCAAATCACGTGTTGACACCATTTTCTTCATTTTTGAGCTTTAAATGTTTGCTTGAGGACAAGCAAAGGTCTAAGTGTGGGAGGATTTGATAACACTAAATTTCACCGAATTTCTGACTCCGATTTCGCATGCATTCTTAGTTTTTATTGTTATTTTGTTATATTATTACTCTTTTTTTTCTTTTTTTTTTCCAGGTTTTTTATGTAATCGGGGCCTAAATCAAGAAAAGGAGCGAAAAAGGAGTTGAAACGGACGAAAACCAAGAAATTCAGCTTTTTACACTTACGGCATTCACCATGGCTGGCGCCATGGGGTCAGCCATGACGTGGCCACGTCTCAAGATCACACCACAAATGCCAAAGCGCATGATCCCCACTTTCTCCACCATTTTGTACCTATGGCAGGCGCCATGGCCTTGTGGCGGGCGCCACAAGGCAAAAATGTTTCCCTCCACTTTTTAGTGGAGGGGGGCATCCTGGTTTTTTCTCACTTAATGTTTGCCTATAAATAGGACTTTAGAATTTCTTTTTTATCATCCAAACTTAGTATCTCTTAGGCATATATCATTTTTAAAGTAGTAATCACTTCACATCGGGGTGTTACTACAGTCGAGTGATCGAGTCTGTATACGTCTGTGTGATCGAGTTTTGGAGCACTCTGGGAGGAAGTTAATCCTGCCGCCATTTTAATTCCAGTTCGTATTTTATTTTTCCGCATTCGCTTTATTTTATTTACTTTCCGCATTTCTTTACTTTTATTTATTTCCTGCACTCGCTTTACTTTATTTATTTCTCACACTTGCACTACTTTCGTTTATTTTCCGCACTCGCTTTAAATACCTTTATTTCTCGCACTCGCACTACTCTTATTTACTTTCCGCACTCGCACTAATTACTTTTATGAAAAATAATAAAAAGAACTTTTACTTTACCATGTCTAACTAAATCCATAAAGGTTAGAATGTAAGGATCGTAATTGAACCAATAATCCGTACAATTATTAGTAGAAACACTTAAGGGCTATTTTAACTTTCAATATAAGTTTAATTGTTTTTAACTATTTCAAAAACAGCCAAAAGCGCTTTGTCTAGTTCATTAGGAGTTTTTAGATTAAAAAGAAAAGGGATTTTAAAATGATTTTTGGACGCGTTAAGAAGTTTAGAGTCTGGTTCGTGAGAACCTCTTTTTGCTAAGAAATTCAGGTTAAAGTACTTTTCAACTTAGTTAAGATATTATATTTCTTAAAAATAGTTTTACTACTCTAACGCAGTACGACCTTTTTATCCAAGACAATAGGAGGGGTTGATTAGAGTGTACAACTCGGTTCTGAATAAGCGAGAGCGATAGTTCCTGTTAAATTAGTTCTTTTCAAAGTAGAAAACATTGCCCATAAGTAGTTCTATTAACAAGTACCGGAATATCTATTGATTACGTGAATTACATTCAAGCCTGTCTTTATTAATTGTTTAAAATTACCATTTTATTTACCATTGCGCACTCCTTAAAACCATTATATTAGATTTCCTTAGATACACACCATAACAACAGGTACGATAGATTGACACTTGGTCTCTGTGGATTCGAAAAAAAATTTATATTACTCTGACGTGTTCGTACACTTGCGAAAAACAAGCATCATGTATGCTTATGTTTTTATCATGTGAATCTCATAAATTCATGAAACCTTAATTTCTCATGTTCAATTGCATCCATCTTTGCATATCATCATCATATGAACTTGCCATGACATTCCATGCTCTTGTATGCCACCTTAGACATCTTAAGACATGTTAGAACATTGCTTGATCATTTCTTCATTCATTTTGTATGCTTAGCATTCATTGCATTTCATGTTTATCCATGTGTTTTCAAGCTTATTTCATGCTTCTCTTTGCATCTCATCTCTTTTATGATCATACATAAGCATCTCACATGTCTTTGCATCATTCCACAACACATTTGCATAGCATATTCACTTCTGTTCTTGCTCTTTGCACCTTCATTTGCTTTACTTCCTTTTGCTTTGCATCTTATGCATTCACACTAACATTTCAGGGGCTTATGGTAAGTTGTTTGGGATGTGGATTTTCCTTCACATCCCACCTCTTCTCATCTTTTCATTTGCATCTTTTATATGTCTTTGAAGTGAACTTTTTTCACTTATGCTCTCTTGCTCCTATCTCTTACTTTTAGGTTACTTATCTTCTTCAGGAAGTAAGTAACATATTATCCTTCTCTTCTCTTTTCATCTGCTTCTTCTTCCTTGGTGGCCTCCTGAAGATCTTTCTTTAAGCCTCACAAACCATAGGAACATCCAAGCATGATAATTTTAGGGTTGTACATAGTCTCCCCTTTGTTTTTACCTTTGAGTCTCCTTGAGTCTCTCTTCTCATCTCATAATCAGAGGCTAAACACTTAAAGCTTTAGGACTTTGAATTAGGGTTATGCATGCATCCTTATCTTAGGATGGAGTGTATAACTTTAAACCTTAGTGTTAAACCTTTAATTTGTTTACACCTTCTAATCAAAACACCTAATAATGATTAAGACTTAAGCTTGTAACTTGGGCCTTATATTAGGATTACATCTCTTCCTTTTGGTTAAGAGGGACTAACTCTAGTGTTTAATGGACAAGTCCTCCTCAAGCTAGTCTTACAAACTTAAAATCCATTTCTTAATCTCACCCTTTAATTAAAATCCATCTTTAATAAAAGCTTGTTATCTAATGAATTGTCCCTAACCATGGATTAAGTTGAGGAGTCTTCCTCAGCTTACGTATTCTCATCTATCATCCTTCTCTTAGGATGGTGTAATGAGTTCACTAATCTGAGATTGGAGATTAAACTCATTACTTAACACAAAACAAAATTAAAAAAAAAACACTTAATAATCACAAGTAGGTTAATGATCTTAATCCTGCATCATTAGGGTAATTAAGTTGAGATGCTTATCTCACACTTAAGTAGGCTCATTATCCCTAATCAGGGAGGATATAATGAGTTTACAACCCTTGATTTAGGCTTAAGCTCATTATCTTATGCAAAACACCAAAAACAATAAAAAACTGAAAAACACAAAAACAAACAATAATCGTCTCCTCCGGAATTCTTTTCTCATCACACTCACTCTGAAAACGAGAACTCGCTTCTTCCGTCTAATGCAAGACAGTTAGCATTCGAGCCAGATGAGTCACACACTTGAGCATAGACATGTAAGCAGTTCACAACAAATCATCCAGTCTCTTTGAGTCGAACTACGGTGTTATAACTTCCTCATTGCACGAGAGGATATGTAGGCATAACTTAATAGTTATCGAACAAAAGTCTCTGTGTCTTCCCCCTCTTTCAGATTTCTTTTCTAAGCCCCATTCTTGAGCACTCACCCTCTCTTTTTTCACTGACACACTGTACATTCATTCCTAGATTTTTATGCATAGTTAGCACATACATTATCCCTTTTAAACACAATCAAGTAAGTGTGGATCCCGTCGAGTACGACGGACGATCTGGGTGCTAATACTTTCCCAGGTCGTAACAAACCCCCTTTCTCAGTTTCTTTGGTTCGCAACCGTCTTATCCATACCCTTCTAGGTATATGCAGGATTACCTTTCCTTCAGGATAAAAATGGCTAGTTGGCGACTCTATTCAACCTCAACCTCCAACATCAAGGCCATCCGCGTCTGCACCGGGACGAGAGTCCCGGGAGCGACATGGAGCTGGAGAAGATTCTTCAAGAGTTATGAATAAGACATAGGTGGAGTGTCAAACTGCCTCTCTTGAGCCTTCTAAGAATTATAGGGACAAGGGGCCCTCTGTTGCGGATAACCTTGTTGGGGCTGTCGTTGCGGTTGTTGAATTTGTTGTTGATTAGGCTGAGCTGAAATAGTAACAGGAGGCACTTGCTGATAAACACCTTCATTGCCTCTGTTTCTCTGTGCATACACTGCTCCAGTTTCTCCTTCCCTCCTCTTCACGAATGGTTTCTTGATACCGGAAGCTAAAGCACCACCATTCTGGATCTTTCCCTGCGTAATCCAGCTCTCTATCCTCTCACCAATTAAGATAATATCTGAAAAGCCGCTTGAAGAACATCCAACCAACCTTTTCATAAAGTGCCCAGGGAGGGTGTCCATGAAAAGGTCTATCATCTCTCTTTATAGTAAGGTGGTTGCACCATGGAGGGAACTTCACGCCATCTCTGTGCATAATCTTTGAAGCTTTCTGAATTTTTCTGTGTCAAACTTTGGATCTGAGTGCAACTAGGCGCCATGTCAATGTTATACTGATATTGTTTAAGAAAGGCTTCCCCCAAATCCTTCCAACTTCGAACAGAGCTCCTCTCCAACTTCATATACCATTCCAAGGATCCACCGGAGAAACTATCTTAGAAATATTACATCCAGAGTTTTTCGTCCCTAGTATGGGTAACTATCTTTCGGTAAAACGCCTGAAGATGAGTTTTGGGGCAGGAATTACCGTTATACTTGTCAAAGGTAGGTGACCTGAACTTGTGAGGAATGACCACCCCAGGAACTAGGCCCATGTCAGATATATCTATCCCAAGAGTGTCTCTACACTCAAAGGCTTTGACCTTCTCAGCTAGCAGCAAAAAGTCGTGAAAATTTCCTTCCACACCAAATCCCATATCATTGTTAAAGGAAGGAAATTGATCCTCTTGTCGGTCTTGCACAGGGATGAAGGTTGTTGTGTCGGGCTCTGGAACTGGATGTCCACCTATTCCATTGTCGCTCCCGAAGATTTGCATCCTGGTACAAGCGCGAACGGTCAGCGAAAAGAGAAATGAAAATGAAGATGAATAGAGTCGCCAACTAGGCATTTTTATCCCAAAGGAAAGGTAATGTTGCATCAACCTAGAAAAAGATGGTAAGACGGTTTCGAACCAGAGTCTCTGAGAAAGGGGGTTGGTTACAACCTGGGAAGGTATTAGCACCCAGATTGTCCGTCGTACTCGATGGGATCCATGCTTAAGAGATTGTGTTTAAAGGGGTAGTGTATGTGATATCTGTGTGCAAAAGCTGGAAAAGAAATGTACAAGTGTTAGTGCAAAAAGGGTGAATGCTCAGGAACTGAGGCTTAGAAAAGAATGCTGAAAGAGGGGGAAGACACAAAGACTTTTGTTCGATAACAGTTAAGTTATGCCTACGTATCCTCTCATGCAATGAGGAAGTTAGAACACTGTAGTTCGACTCAAAGAGACTGAAAGATAAATTGACTTTGAACTGCTTGCTTGCCTATGTTCAAGTGTATGACTCGTCTGGCTCGAGTGCTAACTGTCTTGAATTAGACGGAACAAGCGAGTTCTCATTTGTGAATGAGTGTGATGAGAAAAGAATCCTGAAGGAGACAATTATTGTTTGTTTTTTGGTGTTTTGCATAAGTTAATGAGCTTAAGCCTAAATCAAAGGCTTGCAAACTCATTATATCCTCCCTGCTTAGGGATAATAAGCCTACTGAAGTATGAGATAAACATCTCAACTTAATTACCATGATAATTTAGGATTAAGATCATTAACCTACTTGTGATTAGTTAGATGTATTTTTTGGGTTTTTGTTTAGTGTTAGGTAATGATTTTAATCTCTAATCGCAGATTAGTGAACTCATTATACCATCCTAATAGAAGGATAATAGATGAGAACACTTAAGCTAAGGAAGATACCTCAACTTAATCCATGGTTAGGGATTAAATTCATTATATAACAATCCTTTATTTAATGGATTTTAATTAAGGGTGAGATTAAGAAGTGAATTTTATGGTTTGTAAGACAACTTGAGGGGGACTTGTCCATTAAACACTAGGGTTAGTCCTTCTTAACCATAAAGGAAGAATTAGAACCCTAATGTAAGGCCCAAGTTACAAGATGAAGTCTTAGTGATTATTAAAATGATTTGATTAAGAGGTTTAAACAAATTAATGGTTTAACACTTAGGATTAAATTTATACACCCCATCCTAAGAGAAGGATGCAGGCATAACCCTAATTCCAAAGTCCTAAAACTTTAAGAGTTTAGTCTCTGATTATGAAGATGAGAAGAGAGACTCAAGGAGAATCAATGGTAAAATCTAAGGGGGACTAATCACAACCCTAATTATTGTCATGCTTGGATCTTCCTATGGTTTGTAAGGCTCAAGAGAGATCTTCATGGAAGCCACCAATGGAAGTAGCAGATGAAAGAAGGAGGAAGCAGAAGAACAAGTTACTTACTTCACTAAAGAAGATAAGTAGCTTAAAGAAAGAAAATGATAGAGAATGAACATAGGTGAATCAAATTCACTTAAATGACAAGTAAGAATGCAAATGAAATAGATAAGAAGAAGTGATAAATGAAGGCAAATCCACTTCTCAAAGTAACTTACCACATGAATATGTTAGTATGAATGCATAAGATGTAAAGCATAAATAAATGAAATGAAATGAGATGTAATGAGATGTAATGAGATGAAATGACCAAAGTCAGAAGTGTTTATGCAATTTTAATGTCATGTAAGATGATGCAAAGGCATACAAAATGCATATGTATGATCATACAAGAATGATATGCAAATGGAAGCATGCTTTGAGGTTTGAAAACACATGAAAGTTAATGAAATGAAAGGAATGCAAAATCATGGAAAATGAATGAATAAATGATCAAGCATGATTCTAACATGTCCTAAGATGTCTAAGGTAACATATGAATGCATGAAATGTCATGGCAAGTTCATGTATGGATGCATATGCAAGATGAATGCAAATGAACATGATAAATTAGGGTTATATGAAAGTATGAGATGCACATGAACAAAACAGAATCATATTACATGATAAAAATTTGAAACCAAACTCAAACAAACCTTAATCCCATACTAGGTCACACCACAAAGGAGAAGGTCAGAAGTCTTACCACTCAAAAGTTATGAATTTCCTAAGTTTCTAGGGTTTTTTGGGTGGTTCAAAGGGAAAAATGAAAATCAATTTGAAAATGCAAGATAAATTTATGAGATAAATAACTTATAAACTAAATGCAATATGCAAGACAATGCAAAAAGAATCATCTTCAAACTCTTCTTGGTTAGGCAGAAATGATTTTTTTAAGTTAGGGTTCAAAAAATGAAGTTTAATGACCCTTAATTTAAAGAAAATTCACAAACTATGATCAAATCTAAAAAGAAATTTGTATGAAGAGTTTGAAAATGTTTCTAAATGCAATTAGATGATTCATGATTTTTTTGGTGATTTTTAGAAACCTAAATGTATTTTTAATTAATTAAAAGACTTTAATTAATTAAAAATAACATTTAAATATTTTAAAATTACTTTTTTAATGCAAAAAATAAAATAAAAATCATTTTCAGGTTGAGAAAAATATTTAAAACCAAAATGAAAAAGGAAATATTTTTTGAATGATTTTTGCTATTTTTAATAAATTGTACAAAAGAAATAGAATAAAATGAAAATAAAATGAATTAAAGAGGGAAGTATGTCAATCTAAGGGCTGAGATTCAAACCTAGGGGGGGACGTTGACTGCGCGCGTGTTTTAATGGCTGGGATTTGATCTAGCATTATTTAAATTAAACCTAATTAATTAATCTAATTAAGAGATTAGGGTTTTAATGAGGCAAACAAGGCCCTCCAATCACGCGCGGGAAGCAAGATCCTAAGGTCCACATTTAAACTGAGCCTAAACCCTAATTAAACCCTAATTACCCTCAGGTAACCGGAACAGTGTTCCGGTCATCTTCTCCGGCCAACCAAAACACCTAACTTCTTCCCTAGGTTAAAACAAAAGCTCTAAAGCTCCATAATCCATCTCCTAATATCCCTAAGCAAGAATCCATCATCAAAACACGTTTATCATACATCAAAAACAAGATTTGAAGCAAATCGTAAAACTGAACAAAACTTTCAGAAGTTCAATACACTCTTAATACTCAACCATTTTCAAAACAAATTACATCAGGATGATCCGTGAAGCATGAAGATTCATTTAGAAACTTAAAATGCAAGTTCTGGAAAAAAAAGTTCTTAAGGTTACCTGAGGTTGTGCTTTCAGTTCTTGAGCTTTATGGACCTTTCTTTGGTTCAAATCAACTCCAATGAACTTCCTGAGAATGCTTTAATGCTTGGAGTGAGTTTATTTGTCCTCTTTTTGAAGTTCAGTTTTGGAGAGGTGGAAAATCGTGTTTTGATTTGAGTGGGTGTTTGGTTGAAATGAAGAGTGGGAAAAGATCCTTAGGTGGTGGTGAGGTGAATGGTGCAAAAATATTTGAGTTTGAGTGGGTGGTTTTGCAGATTCGAAGAGAGGAATTTTTTTTATGATTTTGTCAATATTGGCTTGTGGGAGGTTCTGAGCTTGTGTGTGTTGTGTTTTGGATTGCTTTAGATTAGTATAAATAATTGTGATTGGTTCAGAGAGTTGTTGTGGCTCAGCTTGATTAGTATGGTTGTTTTTGCAAAAAGTCAACATTGGTTGTACTATGAGCATGGGTCATGGCAGGAGTGGTTCTATGGCATGTCTGGCCTCAGGTGACTTTGTGGAGAGCCATGGGATTGGTTTTGGCATGCTGGCACAAGTGGATGAAGAGATTTATACCATTTTGCAACTCTTGAAAGTTTTGGCCCTTTTGAGATTTCTTGAAGTTCAAGACATGAAAATGCATGGTTCAAAGCATAATTCTGATGTTTAGAGGTCCATTTGACATATTGTGAAATGTTTGTGTCCATTTGAAGTCATTAAAATGCCTTAACATGCCAATTTGCAAAAAATCCCTCTTTGACATGAAACTTGAAATTTTAGGATTTTTGCCAACTTTGAAAAGCCATGTCTTGAGTTCTAGGATGAATCAAGACATGTTCTTGTACTTTTTGAAAAGGGAAAGACCTAATCTACAACTTTCATGACCAAGAATTTTTCATTTGAAGCATTTTTGGTTAAGAAAGAGGAGGTTGAAAAACTTTCCCAAAATGGAAAGTTTGTATTTCAAGTCATTTCCATTTTTGGCAAGTTTGCAAATGGCTCAAAATTCTGCAATCTTGTGAACTTCCAACAAATTCTAAGATCAAATAAAGATCATAGAACTTCAATTTGATGAAAATACCCCTTTGGTTCCATTGTTGGGGGCCTCAGATGCCCTGATTTTGACTTAACTTGCTCAAGAAGTTACCCAGTGAACATATGGCTTCCACAATGAATTTCTTCATCAAACTTGGTACACATGATCCTTATAACATATTAAGAACATTAGAAACAAGAATGGCTCAAAAATTTGGAGTTAAGGCCTCTGAAACCAAAACCCTAATTTTGGTCATCTGAGCAGTGAAAACCCTAGCTCTGCTTCCATGCCTTGTCAGTTCTTGTGATCTCTTGACTTCCATGAACTTTGAGGGACAATATGATGATAGAACACACATGGACCCTATTGGAACACTTTGAGGCCCTTAGGATGGCTCAGATGGAATCTTGGATTACTCAAATCACAAACCCTAGATGCAAATGAATTTGAACTATGCAGATGAAACAAATATGCAATGTGAGGTGGTATGCTTATGCTTATGAAAAAATGAAAGATCACAAGCCATGGTGTGATATGAGTGAGGGAAAATTTGGGGTGTTTACAGCTGCCCCTATTCAAGCATGAGTTAGTTGTGCAGGATGTAAGCGCCTGGCTTAACAGACAAACAAGATAACTTGTAGTTGAATACCAAAGACAGTCCAAAATTTGCACTCGCTGGATAGTAGAAGAAAAGGGATATAAACTTTAAAAGATGGTATAGTATGATTGTCAAATGAAGGCGATGAAGGACGACCATCGAGCAGTGGACGACTGCTGGGGATAAAGCGGTAAGTAAAGCAATGACGGGGACGACCGACAAGCTGGGGAAATAAAGCGACCATGACAGGGACGGCCATCGGGTAAGGATTCTCCGGGGATTAAAGTAAAGGCAATGATGGGGACGACCATCAAGCTTAGAAACTAAAGTAAACAATGATGGGGACGGCCATCGGTTAAAAGAATAAATGAAATATTGATGAGGGATGACCATCAAAGGTGAATGACGATCATCTAGCAGGGGACGGCTGCTCTTTATCACGACATAGGACGAATGTCGGATAGAAAAGGGTCAACGATGGGGACGGCCATCGGATAAGCAAAATGATGGACGATCATCAAGAGGTGAAGGAAGATCACCTAGCAGGGTACGGCTGCTCTCGGGGTTTATCACGACATAGGACGAATGCCGGAAAACAAGATCAACGATGGGGACAGCCATCAGATAAAAATGATGAAGGACGATCATCAAGAGGTGAAGGACGATCACCTAGTAGGGGACGACTGCTAAAATATCACGACATAGGACGAATTCCGGATAGAAAAGGGTTCCACTAATGGGGACTCCGTTGGGGAAGGGGATGAGGGACAATCATCCAAAGGTGAAGGACGATCACCTGGTAGGGGACGGCTGCCGAAAGTATCACGACATAGGATGAATGTCGGATAGAAGGAAGTTGTTTTTGTTGGTGACTTGCTGAGGATCGGTAAACACGGAAGAGTGATTACGCTTAAGAATGAAAAGGTATAAGTGTTTGACGCTGTGTATTGATTAAAGATGCAGACTGGCATTCTTAGGACCATGATACAGACGAATATCAGTATAAACAAACGCTGACGCGTGTTCAGAGATGATGGTACGGACGAGTACCAACTGGTTAACAAAGAACACGGACGAGTGTCAGATCTGTTGAGAAGTGATATATATTTATATTTATACAAGAAACGGACGAGTATCAAAGACCTCTGTATAAGCATGAGTGAGCAATGGTTTATTGGTGAAGTAAGAGTAAGACACGGATGAGTGTTCGATTTGTTGCGAATGCATGACACGGACGAGTGTCAAATTTTGTACTATATATAAACAAACATTTGCTTCGAGGATGCAAAGAGAGATACTTTGGCTTTCTGTGGGGATAGGATGACACATACGGGTGTCGAAGAGAGTGTGTTATAAACAAGTACTCTGTTTGTAGAAGGTTTTCGTGCGACCTTGCTGGGGAAGGATGACATGGGCGAGTGTCAAAAGAGTATGTATAGGTATCTGTATTTGATAGTGCAAAAGGTATTCTGGCGACCTGCAGGGGATAAGATGACACGGACTAGTGTCGAAAAGAGTATATATGAATATGAACAAGCATTTGTGTTTGAGAGTGCAAAGGGGACTCTTTGGCTTTTATTTGCAGGGGATGTGAGTTTTTATATTCATTGTTGATGAAAGTACTGATGGTATTTGCAGGTGACTGGATCAAACCTGGCTTGTGATCATGTAAATATTTGATTTTTGCCGTAATGCTCTGTGTTAGACGGAATGCTACGCTTATTTGGTGAATATGATGCAAATGCTATGAATATGCAAAAGAGGAACCGATCCGGGATTCGGATCCCGCTAGGATAATGATCTCTGGCTTATCTGCTTGGAGGGATGTCCCGATTGGGGAAGATATCCTTGGATCTGTCTGGAGATATAGCTTTACTTGGGGAAAAAAATCATTGGTCGATCTATCCGTGAGGAGAACTCAGCCGGGGAGAGGGAAGCTTTCATCACTTTGTTGTGTAAGAGTTTCAGGCATTGCTCTTCTAGGGAGAGAATGGAAACTTCTGTGGGGAGATGGTTCTTTTACCCTTGCTGAGGATGAGAGATCTGGCACTCTGGTGGGGATCTCAGCTGGGGATGCTCCTGTTGAATTGACTTATGCTGGGGATGAGGAGGCTTTGACAACTTCACTGAGGAAAAGCATTTCAGATATAACTCCTCTGGGAATTAGCCTGTTGGGGATGCAATGCTTGGCATGCCGCATGTCGTGTGTTGAATACCTGCAATTTGTTACGACAAAAAAAATGCACAAGTATCCCGGGATATCCCTTACCGGGTTCCGTCAAAGGAGTTAGGCTTTCCTGCAAGTAATATATTTCCTGCACGCACAAAGATGGCTCATTTGTATTATGCAAGTACTTATCATAAACTTTGGACATTTTGCAAACGAAACAAAAATGTACAAAACAAGATGTGACTGAAAATTCTGATTTTATTAATCTGGGTGCCCTGAATTAGAGAATACAGTTAAAGAAGCAAATCCCCTGGAATGAGGAGATTGCTATAAATTAAAAGTAAAAGTGTTGGCAATGTTGATGACGACGCTCTAGTGAGCTTCCTTTGCTATGACCTGTATGACATTGACGTTCTTTTCATCTTGCTTTCTGAAGAAGGCTGATTCTGAATGATGTTTTATCATTCTGAAGTTTTCCATGTTGTGAACGATACAGACGAATTCAGAATGCAGTTGTTCGCTTATTCCCTAATTTTGCGTGAATCGCCCTTTCGGGTTTTCAATCCACTGGGATACCCATTTTTGCCTGAGCTGTCCAATGCGGCTTTTCAAATCAGCAGGTGTACAATTTTTTTCAATTTTCCCTTATTTTTGCCCGAGTCTTTTATTCTGTTTTTGACTCGTCGGGATGCCCTATTTTTTCCTGGACTTACATTCTGTTTTTATGTCCAGCGGGTCATTTTTATACGAAGTATTTTTTAACTGTATCTGAATTCACAGGGGATAAGAAATATTCGCCATCCATAGTAGTGAGCATCAGTGCTCCACCAGAGAAAACCTTCTTTACTATGAATGGACCATCGTAATTTGGAGTCTACTTGCCCCTGTGGTCCGTATGAGGAGGAAGAAGTCTTTTCAGCACAAGATTTCCCACTTGATATTCCCGAAGTCTGACTTTCTGATCGAAGGCTTTCTTCATCTTTTTCTGATATAACTGCCCATGACAGATTGCAGCTAATCTCTTTTCTTCGATCAGATTCAATTGATTGTACCGAGATCGGACCCATCAGTACCCGTAAAGAGGGGAGCTCAACTTCAACAGGTAGGACTGCCTCCATACCATACACAGGTTGATACGGCGTTTCCCCAGTAGACATTCTGATTGAGGTTCGATACCCATGCAAGGCAAACGGTAGCATTTCATGCCAGTCTTTGTAAGTGACCACCATCTTCTGCACAATCTTCTTGATATTTTTGTTAGCTGCCTCAACATCGTTATTCATCTTTGGCCTGTAAGGAAAAGAGTTGTGATGTTGAATTTTGAAGTCCCGACACAGTTCTGTCATCATTTTGTTTTTCAAATTGGAACCATTATCAATAATGATTCTCTCGGGAACTCCATATCAACAGATGATGTCTCTTTTCAGGAATTTGGCCACCACTTGTCGGGTGACGTTTGCATACGAAGCTGCTTCAACCCACTTGGTAAAATAATCAATGGCTACCAGGATGAATCTGTGGCCATTTGAAGTAGTCAGTTTGATCTTTCCAATCATGTCAATGCCCCACATAGCAAAGGGCCAAGGTAAAGACATTACATTCAAAGGATTTGGAGGCACATGCACTTTGTCTGCATAGATCTGGCATTTATGACACTTTCTGGCATAGGCACAATAGTTTGCATCCATTGTGATCCAGTAATAACCTGATCTTGACAATTTCTTAGCCATTGCATGTCCTCCAGCATGGGTACCGAAAGATCCTTCATGCACCTCGTGCATCAGCAAGTCTACTTCTTTCTTATCAACACATCTGAGCAGAACCATGTCATGGTTTCGCTTGTATAATGAACCATCAGCATTAAGGAAGAAACTACCGGACAGTCTTCTTAATGTCTTCTTATCATTGGATGATGCCCCAGGTGGGTATGTTTGATCCTCTAAGAAACATTTGATATCATGGAACCAAGGCTTGTCATCTTTAGCAATGTCCATAGAGAATACGTATGCCGGTCGGTCTAGTCTGGATACCAAAATCCGAGGCACATAATTTGCAGTTTGAACCTTGATCATGGAGGAAATGGTAGCTAGAGCATCTACGAACTGATTTTCGTCACGAGGGATGTACTATAGTTTGACTGTTGTGAAGAAAGTCAATAATCTCCTCGTGTAGTCGCGGTATGGAATCAGATGCTCTTGGTGAGTGTACCATTTTTCGTTGGTTTGATTGATTACCAAAGCCGAATCTCCGAATACATTCAAGGTCTTGATCCTGAGGTCAATGACTTCCTCAAGACCCATAATACAAGCTTCGTATTCTGCTTCGTTGTTAGTGCAGGCAAATGTGAGTTTTGCCGAGAAAGGCATATGAACTCCTTTAGGTGTAATGAGCACTGCACCAACTCCACGACAATTCATATTGACAGCCCCATCAAACATCATTGTCCACTCTTCTTTTGGGTCAGGCCCTTCAGTGTGAACAGGCTCTTCATGATCTTTTGCTTTTAAGTACATGATGTCTTCATCAGGGAAGTCAAATCTCATCAGCTGGTAATCATCAATGGGTTGCTCAGCTAGATAGTCAGACAGTACACTTCCCTTGATGGCCTTTTGAGATGTGTACTGAATGTCATACTCTATCAGAATCATTTGCCATCTTGCAACCCTTCCGGTAAGTGCTGGCTTCTCAAATATGTACTTGACGGGGTCCATTTTTGAGATCAACAAGGTAGTGTGAGTCAACATATATTGTCTTAGTCGGCGAGCAGCCCACGCTAAAGCACAACAAGTTTTCTCGAGCAGTGAATAACGTTGTTCACAGTCGGTAAACATTTTGCTTAGGTAGTATATTGCATACTCTTTTCGACCAGACTCGTCATGCTGGCCCAACACACACCCCATTGACCCTTCTAATACTGTCAGGTACATTATCAGAGGTCTTCCTTCAATTGGAGGCAAGAGAATTGGAGGTTCTTGCAGGTACTCCTTGATCTTGTTAAAAGCTTTTTGACAATCTTCGTTCCACCTGACTCTTTGTTCCTTTCTTAACAGTTTGAACAGGGGCTCACAGGTTGCTGTAAGATGAGATATGAACCTTGATATGTAGTTCAATCTACTTAAGAACCCCCAAACTTCTTTTTCAGTCCTAGGTGTAGGAATTTCCTGAATGGCTTTGACTTTGTCAGGATCAACCTCATTTCCCTTTTCGCTTACGATAAATTACAGCAACTTACTAGAACGTACCCCGAATGTGCATTTGTTGGGGTTTAGCTTCAGTTGATACTTTCTCAGACGCTTGAACAACTTCAGTAGATTTACCAGATGGTCTTCTTTAGTGAGGGACTTGGCAATCATGTCATCCATGTAGCATTCAATTTCTTTGTGGATCATATCGTGGAATAATGTTACAATAGCCCGTTGATAAGTCACACCAACATTCTTCAGTCCAAATGGCATTACCTTGTAACAAAATGTGCCCCAAGGTGTGATGAAGGTTGTTTTCTCCATGTCTTTGGGTGACATCTTGATCTGATTATACCCAGAAAATCCGTCCATGAAAGAAAATACTGAGAACTGAGTTGTGTTATCGATCAATACATCAATGTGAGGTAATGGGAAATCATCCTTCAGGCTAGCTCTATTCAAATCCCGGTAATCCACACACATCCGTACTTTTCCATCCTTCTTAGGCACTGGTACAATGTTAGCAACCCACTGCGGGTAGCTCGTTACAACAAGGAAACCGGCGTCCCACTGTTTTTGTACCTCTTCTTTAATCTTCATGGCCATATCTGGACGAGTACGGCGTAGCTTTTGCTTCACTGGAGGGCAATCTTCTTTCAACGGTAGCTTGTGCATAACAATATCCGTATTTATACCTGGCATGTCTTGATAGGACCTGTCACTCCCTGGATTTCGATCCTGGTACAAACGCGAAAGTGGCGCGGAAAGGAATAAAGTCGCCAGCCAGGCATTTTTATCCCGAAGGAACGGGAATGGTAATGCTGCACAAACTAGGAGAAAAGAAAAGGAAGGACACGGGTCCTGCAAACCAAAGAAACTGAGTTCGGGAGTCGGTTACGACCTGGGAAGGTATTAGCACCCCAGATCGTCCGCCATACCCGACGGGATCCACGCTTGCAAAGAAATCTGTTTCAAAGGGTGAAGAAATGAAAGTTGCTGCGAAGAAAAGGAACTGAACTGGATAAAAGAAAAGAAAAGGGAACTGAAAAAGAAATGAAAAGGAAAAATGTAGGGAAAATAAAGATTGTGCTCGAACGGGCCCTACCCCGCTGCCTACGTACCTCATCTGGACAATGAGGATCAGAGTCGCCGTAGTTCCCCTAACTATGGGTGAAAAAGATTGCTGTGAATTAAGGCTTGAACTGCCTATGTCAATGCTCAGGTGTTTCTGGCTCGAACGACGAGTCTGTTACCGTCTTGCAAAGTGACAAGTAGGAGCAAGTTCGTACGTAAAGAGTGAATGAGATGAGAAAAGAAGTCCCGAAGGAGAGACGTTTATTGTTTGTTTGTGTTTTTTTAGAAGCTTTTATTGGTGTGGCACAAGGAAGTGAACTCGAGCTCTTTTCTAGGGAATGTGCGCTTGCTACCACATTCCAAGATGGAATAATAGAACAAGCACACTCAAGTAAGGAGAAGATCCCCAAAACTTGGTTCCAGAGATTAGGGCCTAAGCTCACTAACGCATTGAATTTATTAAGTGTTTTTTTTTGTATTTTTGATGAAGATATCTTTTTTATGATTTTTCTTGATGAAGGTGACTTCATGAGCCGACTTGTGCATCATGATAGACAAGCTTGTACTATCCCAAGATGGGAAAACTACAAGTAACCCATGGAATAAGGCTATTACACAAGAAGTCACATCTTTTTTTATTAATGTTTTTAGGATTTTGTTTTGAGATGAGAAGAGAAGAGAACCAAAGATCTTAAAGGTAAAAGTCTAATGGGGGACTAACACCTAATTGTTATCATGCATAGAAAATCCTAGGTTAGTGAGGGTTACTATCCTAAAGGAGGAAGAGATAAGAGTAGAAAGAGGATAAAGAAGAAAAGGAGAAGAAAACTAGAGAGGAGAAAGAGAACCACATGATGGCACAAAGCACATCAAAACTCAAAAAAGCAAAAGCAAAGTAAAAGAGGAAAGATGAAGAGTTGAAATATGGATAAACATCCATACTTCTCTTACCATGATCCCCTGAAATATTAGCAAAAATCCAGCAAATTAATCAACATAAACATGGAATTAACATGCTCAAAGTTTCTAGCAAACAAGGATCAAACAACATGTCAAGCATTGCAAATATACGACTTACGCGTCGAAAACATGAAAGCATACATCAACCAGCAAGCAAATCATCCTAAATATCATGTTCAATGATCATACAATGATCCATGGCAATTAAAACAAGCAAGGGGATCAAACAAGCTCAAAATAGCCCCAAAAAGTCAATTTGCTTCAGTGTTAACCGTTTAACCAAATGCGTTAACCGGTTAACCAGTTCAAACCTGCACAAAATACGCATAAAACAGGTGTGTTAACCGGTTAACCATATGTGTTAATCAGTTAACATTGTTAAAACAGAAGCAAATCCTGCAAAAACAACAACTCAAACCAGCTTATTCAAATAATCTTGCACCAGACCAGCAATCAATTATACATGGAAAAATTACATCAATTCACATTAATCCATATCATCAAGCTCATGAACATTAAAATTCGGATCCAGATACAAATAAACCAATCAATTCAAGCAAGCCAAACAAATACACAAGCACATGGTGGATCTAAAGCACAAGCATGAAAATAAGCTAAAACAGAGCTAGGTCTGAATTTAACCAACCTACAAAGCTGAGGTATGCTTTGGTAGTTGTTGATTGAGCTGAAAACAGTAGATCTCGTGGCAAATTTTGAAGATCTGGTGCTAAGCTCCACACTCCGTGCAAAATAAATGCAAGAACAAGCTCTTGATGCAGAATTTTGGATCCAAAAACACTTCTAGATCTCAAACCAGATCTGAACCAAGTAATAAACCAGCAAAAAGATGCAAAGAAGCTATGGATGGAGGTCTAGTTCCAAGATCTACACACCTCAAGGCAAGGTTGTGTGATCTTCAAAGAGGAACTTTGAGTGATTTGGAAAATTGGGAGAGAAAAGTGAGAGAATTGTGAGTGAGAAGAATGAAAATTCAGAAAATGAGAATGCAAAATGAGGGAGTGGTCTCTTGGTTTGGAGGGGAATGGAATAAATATGGTTTAGGCTTGGGGCCCAAAATTTTGGTTTGGGATCCAAAAAATATGGCTTGGCATTAGCTTAGAAAGTGATTAGGATTTGGCATTGGAATTAGGCTTAGATAAATGCTCTAGATCCTTCTCCATAATTCAAATTAATTCAAATGAATAAAAATTAGAAAATTGGAAAATGGAGCCAAAACACACATGCTGAATTGCTGCTGGAAATTCAAATTTTGCAGCCGTTAACCAGTTAACCATATGCGTGAACCAGTTAACGCAGGAAAAATTTGAATTTCCCTCCTTTTGGTGGGAAACCTCAGGAATAACCCGACGCCAACCGTTTCAAGCTGGTTTTGATCCTCATCCTCTTTAGGGTCTTGAACATGATACAGAGCTTGTGCAAAATGATCCTGTGAAATTCTTGCCAGGTCACCTTGCTCTTGATTTTGACTTGCAGTGCTTCAATCTTCCTGGATGGTTGATCATATGCCTTATGCTAGATCATGCGAGTGTTATGCTTCATTTTTCTATGCCAGATGCTAAAAAATGATATGCTAATGATGTGCTTACGATGAGGATGCTTAAAAAGAAAATGGCAAATTTGGGGTGTTACAGCTGCCCCTATTCAAGCAACTGTTAATCTGAAAAGGACAGTAGCACGGGCTATTGACCGTTCAAGATGAACTGTGCTTGAATACCAAGAAAACCTGAAATTTGCACTCTGCTGGAGAATGTAGACAATGGGAAATAAACCCATCCAAAGGACGCTGTGGGTACTTGAAGTGAAGAAAAAGCAGACGAGCTCCTTGCATATTGAACTGTTACGCCAGATAAGGATACTTAGACAGACAAGTCTTCTTCAAACAAACCTATCACGCCAGGTGCTGGACATACGAGCCCTCATCGCGTATACCTGTTACGCCAGGAACTGGACATACGAGCCCTCTTCATACATTTTATATAAAAAAATGACTTGAGACAGACGAATCTCCTTCGGATAACCCTTTACGCCAGGACCGGTGATGCACTTAAGTCTGTGGGATAGACATGCATAATCAGGATAGACGAACCCTCTTCATATATTATCCGTGGACATATGGTCTAAGACATACGAGTCTTCTTCAGGCAAACCTGTTACACCAGGTGCGACATTAGGATTGGACGAACCCTCTTCCCAAATCTTGCGTAGATAAGTGGTGCTTGAGATAGACGAACCTCCTTCGGATGACCTATTACGCCAGGACCAGTAACCATTTTGACGTTTAATCCCACCGTCAGGACTTCAAACCTCTTCAACACAGACGAGTATTGGATGATCATCAAGAGAACACAGGCGAGTGCCATAAGTCAATGATACAAACGAATATCAGACGATGATCTAAGGAACATAGACGAGCGCTTCAGGCGATGATACAGACGAATATCAGCCACTGGCACAGACGAATACAAGAAACCCAACACAGACGAGCATTCGGAGCAGCAATACAGATGAGTACCAGAAATCCAACACAGACGAGCATTTGGAGTAGCAATACAGACGAGTACTAGAGTCATTATTAAATTTACACATAAGGATATAGGCTAACACAGACGAGTGTGAGGGATGATACAGACGAGCATCCAAACAATGCAAACGAGCTTCAAACGAATAACAAACACAGACGAGTGTTGGAGAACGCATACGAGCATCACCTAAGTTCAAACACAGACGAGTGTCGAGCACCAAAAGGAAGTTACACACAGACGAGTGCTGGGAAGTGCAGATGAGCAACAACATCTACCAACTATGGGCAACTGCTGGGGAAAGCAAACGGGCAATAACAAAGTGTGAACACAGACTAGTGTTGGGGCAATGTTGACGAGCAACTACCAAACATCAAACACAAACGAGCGTTGGGGAATGCAGACGAGCAACAAATAAATAACAAACACATACGAGTGTTGGGGAATGCAGAAGAGTAGCAAGCAAATATCAAACACAAACGACTATTGGGGGGTGCATACGAGCATCAAACAAATGCCTGATTGGCAACAAGAATCAAAACTGTGCAGGAGAGAACCAGATCAAGAGGCTTTGACAATGCCTAATTCTGACTGGGGATATTTCAATGATGGTTGTATCTCAATCATGAAACTCTGCGGGGGAAATTACGATCTTCCAACACTGCCGGGGAGATGCTTGGTCAAATATCCTTTGCTTAGGAAAAGAGTTCTGACAGTTATAAACTCTATGGGGGAATTGGGCATCCAGCTGCCTGCTGGGCATACTTCTCTTGTGGAGAGATAATCTGCTTGGGGATTCCACCTGCCCTAACTCAGTTGGGGAAAATTCTGTTTGGGATAATGTGACACCATCCTGCAAAACCTACAACAACAAAAAACACATATGTGCCCCGGGAACTTGAATGGTATGATCTGCTCATCCATCGTCCTCCGACACTCAAAGATGGTTTTAAATGTTTCCCTGCAATGTCATTTTTTATTTAGAAAACAATCATCATGTTTTAAATGCAATGTTCTTTTTGCCAAAAATTCAGGACATTTTTGCAAACAAAGTAAACAAAACACAACACAACTTTTGACTGAATATTCATTTATTGAAAGGCCTCTGAATAGGCAAAGTTTTTTTTACATCAGGAAGCAACCACCTAGAAAGAGGTAGCTACCATAAAATTGAGAAAATAAACTATCCTAATGGCAATGGGCATGGCATCCTAATTAGTTTCCTTCTTGCTATGACCAACATGTCTTCAAAACTTTCCATTCTTGCCTTTGCTTTCTGAAGAGATGAGGAGACGGATTCCTATCCTTATGATATTGCCAGACTGTATGAAACGATGCTTTGGTTCAGATTACCCGGATCGTAGTTGTTCGCTTATTCCCTTGTTTTCGTGGATCGCCCTTTCTGGTTTTTAATCCATCGGGATACCCTTTTTTTGCCTGAGCTGTCCGATGTGGCTTTTCAACTCAGCGGGTGTACCTTTTTTTCTATTTTATTTCCCTAACTTTTGCCCGAGCTTTTTATTCTGTTTTTAGCTCACCGGGATGCCCTTTTCTTGCCTGGACTTTAATTCTGTTTTTGTGTCTAGCGGGTCTTTTATGCGAAGTATTTTTTAACTGTGTCCGAGTTAACAGGGGATTGAAAATCTTCTCCATCCATTGTGGTGAGCATCAGTGCTCCTCCCGAGAAAACTTTCTTCACTATGAATGGTCCTTTGTAGTTTGGGGTCCACTTGCCCCTGTGATCTGAACCTGGAGGAACGATCCTCTTGAGCACAAGCTAGCCTACTTGATACTCCCGAGTACGTACTCGTTGGTCGAATGCTCGCTTCATTCTCCTCTGATAAAGTTGACCGTGACAGATAGCCGCTAATCTCTTTTCCTTAATTAGACATAACTTATTGTATCGAGCACGTACCCACTTAGCCTCATCAAGCATCACATCCATCATCACACGCAACGAAGGAATTTCCACCTCAACAGGCAAGACTGCCTCCATACCATATACCAATGAGAAAGGAGTTGCCCTGGTTGACGTCCTGACTGACGTTCGGTACCCATGAAACGCAAGTGGTAGCATTTCATGCCAATCCTTGTAAGTGACAACCATCTTTTTCACAATCTTCTTAATATTCTTATTTGCCGCCTCTACCGCACCATTCATCTTTGGTCGGTAAGGAGAAGAATTGTGATGCTGAATCTGGAAGTCCCGACACAACTCGGCCATCATCTTGTTGTTCAAATTGGAACCATTTTCAGTAATGATTCGCTCGGGCACTCCGTATCTGCAAATGATGTCCCTTTTCAAAATCCTGGCTACCACTTGACAAGTGACATTGGCATAAGATGCTGCTTTAACCCACTTAGTGAAGCAATCGATCGCAACCAAAATGAAACGATGACCATTTGAAGCAGTAGGCTCTATCTTCCCGATAATGTCAATGCCCCACATAGAAAAGGGCCAAGGAGATGACATGACGTTGAGCGGGCTTGGAGGAACATGCACCTTGTCCGCATAAATCTGGTACTTGTGGCACTTACGGGCGTACGGACAACAGTCTGCATCCATTGTTATCCAATAGTACCCCGACCTCAACAACTTCTTATCCATTGCCTGTGCTCCTGCATGAGTACCGAAAGACCCCTTGTAAACTTCTTGCATTAACAGGCTTGCTTCGTGTCTATCCACGCATCTGAGTAAGACCATATCAAAGTTCCTCTTATACAAAACCCCATTTGTATTCAAGAAGAAGCTGGCAGTAAGTCGTCTTAAGGTCTTCTTGTCGTTGGATGATGCCCCAATTGGGTATTCTTGTTTTTCCCGGAAGAGTTTGATATCAAAGTACCAAGGTTTCTCATCAGACACTGCGTCTACAGAGAAAGCATAAGCTGGTGCATCAAGCCTGGAAATGTCAATCCTGGGCACATAGTTCCAACACAAGACTTTGATGGATGGAGAAAGAGTAGCCAATGCATCGGCAAATTGATTCTCATCTCGTGGTATATACTGAAGCTTAATCATTGTGAAGAACGTCAACAATCTTCTAGCATAATACCTATAAGGAACTAAGTAATATTAATGTGTATACCACTTGCCGGTAATCTGATTGATAACGAGGGCTGAATCTCCGAATATATCGAGGGTCTTAATAGTGGCTGTTGTGCAAGATAATTTGACAATACACTCCCTTTGATGGCTTTTTGAGAAGTATATTGTATGTCATACTCTGTTAAGATCATTTTCCACCTTGCAACCCTTCCGGTTAATGCTTGTTTCTCGAAAATATACTTGACAGGATCCATTTTTGAGATTAGTTGTGTGGTATGGGTCAACATATACTGTCTCAGTCGGCGAGCAGCCCATACCAAAGCGCAGCAAGTTTTCTCGAGCAGTGAGTAACAGGATTCACAGTCGATAAACTTTTTGCTAAGGTAGTAAATAGCATACTCTTTTCGACCAGACTCGTCATGTTGGCCTAGAACACACCCCATCGACCCCTCTAACACAATCAAGTACATGATAAGTGGCCGTCCTGGAACTGGAGGCATTAGAATCGGAGGTGTCTGCAAATATTCTTTTATCTTTTCAAAGGCTCTTTGACAGTCCTCATTCCACTTGACCGTTTTTTATTTTCTCAATAATTTGAATATTGGCTCACACGTGGTAGTTAGATGAGATATGAACCGTGAAATGTAGTTCAACCTCCCTAAAAACCCGCGCACTTCTTTTTCTGTTTTCGGTGCAGGCATATCTTGTATTGCTTTTACTTTTGCAGGATCCACCTCAATTCCTTTCTGGCTAACAATGAAACCCAACAATTTTCCGGAACGCACTCCGAAAGTACACTTGTTTGGATTCAACCTCGGCTTATACTTTATCAGTCTATCAAACAACTTTTTGAGATTGACCAAATGCTCTTCTTTGTTTCGGAACTTGGCAATCATGTCGTCCACATAGCATTCAATTTCTTTATGTATCATGTCGTGGAACAATGTGACCATAGCCCGCTGATACGTTGCCCCGACGTTCTTCAACCCAAAGGGCATAACCTTGTAACAGAATGTACCCCACGGGGTAATGAACGTTGTTTTCTCCATGTCTTCCGGTGCCATTTTAATCTGATTATACCCGGAGAAGCCATCCATGAAAGAAAATACCGAGAAATGAGCGGTGTTATCTACCAGCACATCAATGTGTGGTAATGGAAAGTCATCCTTCGGAGTCGCTCTGTTTAGATCCCGATAATCAATGCACATTCGAACTTTGCCGTCTTTCTTTAGTACATGCACAATATTAGCTACCCAAGGTGGGTAACTAGTTACGGCAAGGAATCCGACATCCCACTGCTTCTGAACTTCCTCCTTGATCTTCATCGCCATATCAGGACGAGTTCTTCTCAGCTTTGTTTTTCCGGGGGAAAGTCTTCTCTTAGTGGTAGCTTATGCACAACAATGTCAGTATCCAGTCCTGGCATATCTTGATACGACCAGGCGAAGATATCCACATATTCACATATCATACTAATTAACTCATTATTTACCTCGACCTGCAGACTGGCCCCAATCTTTATCTCTTTCTTTAACTCTTCAGTCCCGATGTTGATGATCTCTATCTCTTCCTGATGAGGCTGAATGACCCTTTCCTCTTGTTTCCACAACCTGACCAATTTTTCAGGGAGTTCACAGTCTTCCTCAACCCCTTCATCAGCTTGGTAGATAGAATTGTCGAAGTCATGCATGGTCATAGCAGGAACGTTATCACTAGAATCTGGATGATCAACACTACACAGATGATGTTCTCATTTCAGAATCTGGTTTTTTTAAAAGAGAAGCAAACACACAAACACAAGAAAAGGAAAAGCATTGCCATTTATTTTTGTGAAAACTTTAAAACGAAAGAAAGAGAACAAAATTTGCTTGAAAAATGTCCTTTATTTCATGGTAAAAATAAATGCATTAAAAGCATGGTGGCCCTACAAATGGATCCGTGCACCTTGGGCAGAGTCCAGGATTGACATGCAGCATGATAAAAAGAAAACAAGTAAATTACTTTGATTTCCAAGTAACTTGAACGAAATCCTCGGCATACCAGTTCCTGAACTCTTCCCCAGGTGCACATGGGTGAATCCAGCTATCCCAATCGCAGTCATTGTCCCCTTCTTCACTGGTTGCACAGATGTTGTTGCGATCGAGCATTCCGGCGCTTGTGAAAGTTATGACCTTATTACCCTGAGACCAGTTGGACCCACCAGGCTGGTAACCAAGACCGAACTTATAATCTTTCTTTTCCAACTCTAGCAACTTGCCCCAGCCCTGGGCACTTCCGGATTGGACCACTTCTTTGGCTTACTTGTAAGAGTAGATGGAGGTCCCTTCCTTCTCGTTGTTCCTCTTTGTCGGAGCCAAATTACTAACATTGACCACTTCAAAAGCCTGACACAACGTTTCATGAATTTCTCCGTCCATTTCCACATACTTGAAAGTTGACAAATGACTCACAAAGATGTCTTCTTCTCCACACACAATGATAACCTGGCCATCTACCACATACTTCATCTTCTGATGTAACGTGGATGTCACTGCGCCTGCAGCATGGATCCAGGGACGTCCTAGCAGGCAACTGTAAGCAGGTTGAATATCCATGACATAGAACGTGATCTTGAACACTTGAGATCTTATCTTCACAGGTAGCTCAACTTCCCCGAACACAGACCTCTGGGACCCATCAAAGGCTTTCACAATTAAATCACTGGGTCGCAAAACAATGCCATCAATATTCAACTTCATCAAGGCCTTCTTAGGGAGCACATTGAGAGAGGAGCCTGTATCAACCAAGACATGTGACAGGACAACACCCTTACACTCCATGGTGATATGCAGGGCCTTGTTGTGATTACGGCCTTCAGAAGTAAGATCTCTATCCGTGAAGCCCAACCCATGACTGGCATTCACGTTGCCTACCATAGCCTCCAACTGGTTAACCGTTATCTCCTATGGTACATACGCCATCTGTAAGACTTTCAATAAAGCTTCCCTATGAGCTGGAGAGCACATCAACAAGGACATAATTGATATTTTGGACGGAGTCTGATTCAACTGTTCAACTACTTTATAGTCACTCTTCTTTATTATTCTCAAAAACTCTTCGACTTCTTTTTCAAAAGTACCTTGCCCGGCAGCATGAGTTGTCACTTCTTCGGTCGCTATTTTTTTACCCTTAGCCTTTGCAACAACTTTAGCTTCAGGATATCCTCTAAGAGCTTGAGGAGAAAAAAGACGTCCGCTTCTCGTAAATCCACCAACTCCTCCGACATTCACCACAGTCGGTTCAATTGCCACTGCTTTACTCTCCACCTTCTTACCTTCTACATACACGTCCGAGCCATAGTACCACGGGATGGCCTTGTCATCAGCATAAGGAACTGGTCCTGGAACAGTAATAGTAACAAGACTAACCTCCGGCATATAAATAGTCACTGGCTCTCTCCGGACAGGAACTTCAACAGGATCAAAGTAAATTGTTATGGTAGACACACAATCACTTCTATCATCAACCCTATCACACTATAGTGACCCCTCGTCAATCAAATATTGCAGTCCGACCTTCAAGTCCTCACAACCATCAACTGAACTCAAACACTCTTCACAGTCATAACCACACCCCGAGAATACTTGTCCTTTCAACAATCTGTCTTTCACAACCAGCAATGAAGTTTTAACTTCCTCCACATTTAAAATCAAGCTTAAGTTCTCACCTCTATCCACAACATTTATCCTTGCCCCTCCATGGTTGGGAATGGGATTTGATGTAACATTAGGAGGCGGTGCGAAGTTAATCGCCTTTGAATCGATCAAATCTTGAACTTTATGCTGTAGTGCCCTGCACTTCTCTGTTGAGTGCCCGGGAGCTCCTGAATGAAACATACATCTTGCGTTAGCATCATACCCCATTGGAAGCTCTCCAGGTGGAGGTGGTGCTAAAGTCCTCAATTGAACCAAGTTCAAGTCTAACAACCTTTGCAGCAGCGCCGTGTACGTCATCGGAATGACTTCAAGCACCCTGTTAGCTGGACGAGCTTGTCTAGGTTGATAGGGTCTTTGCTGATAATTATTGCGCGGCGGCTGTTGTTGTTGTTGTGGTTGAGTTTGTTGCCCAGGACTTGATGGAATAGTGACAGTTGCCACTTGCTCATAGGATCTTCTGTATCCCCGGCCCCGACCTCGGCCGTACACAACATTAGTTTCCCCCTCTCTTCTTCTCGGAGGTCCATTAAAAGCTTTCCTCACACCGCTTGAGCTACCCGCACCGGTGTCCTGAATCTTCGCCATCTTTAAAAGTGTTTCAACCCTCTCTCCAACTATCACAATGTCATTGAACTTTTTTGCCGAACAAGACGCCAACCTCTCAATAAACACCCCCTGTAGTGTTCCCATGAACATGTCCGCCATTTCATTTTCCAAAAAGGGGGGTTGTACTCTAGCAGCAAGTTGACGCCACCTCTGAGCGTACTCCTTAAACCCTTATTTAGCATTCTGAGACATGGTCTGCAACTGAGTACGATTTGGAGCCATATCCAAATTGTACTGACACTGCTTCACAAATGCCTCTGCTAGATCCTTCCAGCTTCGGATATTAACCCTGCTCAGCTTCATGTACAACTCCAAGGAAGCCCCCGCAAGGCTATCTTGGAAGTAATACATCCACAGCTTCTCATCATCGGTGTGTGCAACAATTCTTCCGACAAAAGACTAGAGGTGATTTTTCGGGCAAGACGTGCCATTATACTTATCGAAAGTAGGAACCTTGAAATTGTAGGGAATTCTAACCCCTGGCACCAAGCCCAAGTCAGTGTTATCAAACCCCAGAGAGCTCTGAGATTGAATGGCACAAATCTTCTCAGCCATCTCTTCAAACTTTCTGTTCATGTCAGACCCTTGGCCTTCTGCCTCATCCAGCAAAGTAAACTGTTCATCTTGTCCATCCATCTGCACGTTGTTCAGTCCATCATTGATAATAGTAATCCCTGGTTGCGCCACGGGGATTTCAAATTGAAGGGCGCCAGCCCCATTTCGATTACCTCTATCTGCTGCTCCATTGTTCCTGGCCTGATTGTTTTCCACCATCTCGCGCAAGCGCTCCTAAGTTTGACCCATCCCAGCCATGAGGGTCATGAAGTTATCCATTCTTGTTCTCAAGTCAGCCAGATCTGCCTGCATCGGATCCATTACTATCTCTCTATTTACTCTTGTAGGATATCTGTGTACAGTTGGTTGTTCTCGAACCTTCTTGGGAGCTATAGTGCCTGAAAGGACATAAACGTTAGAAAACTGATGAACCACCTGCAAAACAGAAAACACGTTATATGCATGCAATGTAACTATTCGTGCTTCCAAGTTTAGGCATTTATATGCCCCAGTTCTGGTATTTGCTCCAGATAGCCCTTTTGAGCATTAATTTTCAAACTCTCCCTTTGAAGAGTGTTCAGATCTCAGCAGTCTCAAACAAACAAGCTTCGCGTACTCAGAAATGGTAATTGGGATTTAACATTGCATAACATAGATAACCCACTAGTGGCCAAAGTTAGAGCACAAACAAATTCCCCGAAGGGTTACAAGTCAATATATGAATATAAAGCAAGACTCCTACAAGAAGCCTGTAGGTAGTCTGAACAACAATAAATTAAAAAACTAGACTAAAGGAAAGACCCAGGTTCTTCTTCTGCAGCTATCACCTCTGTCTGGTTCTTCTTCATGCCTGCTCTCAGCTTAAGCTCTGCAATCTCTTTCAATGCCTCCTCCAAGGCCATCTGGCTTTGTGCCAATTGTTGAGTCTTCTCTCTTCGTATTTTTTGAACTTGTTCTACTTCTTCTTTCTTGAAGGCCATCTTTACCTCGAAAAACTCTTCCTTTTCTTTATACTTCTTCTACTCCTGTTCCCTTTGGCCCTGCAACCAAACAATGGACTAGCGAGCTTCTTTAAGAGTCTTCAAAGTCTTCTTACGCTTCGCTTCTCTTTTTGATTCCATTAGACCCAACCTCTGAAAATGAGCTTCTCTTCCAGAAAACTCCTTTTCCTTAGCTTCTAATGTAACCTGCATCTTCTGTAGCTTTTCATCGGCTTCATTCTTAGAACGATTGGCAAGGTGGTACAAGTTAACCATTTCAACATTCTCTATCCGGACCTCGTGCAACTGAGCTTCCAACTTCTTATATTCTTCAAGAAAAACAGCATTCTGACATGGCACCTCTTTGGGGTATAATGGAGCTTCCACTGAAAATGGCATGAGCACTTCCTCTACACGTTTCTGCAACCATGTAGCAAAAGGAGGATATGTCCTGGGATCTACCCTTCCAATATCCTTCTTTCCTTTCTTCACCCTGTGAGCCCAAGCCTGGGATGCTAGTATGACCAACTCTTTGTTTCCCTCCATAGAAAAATAAAAAGACCCAGCTAATTCTTCCATACTTGGTAGATCCCTCAGAGGATAGCCAAATTGTTTCCTAGCTAAGACTGGATGGTAACTGATCACACCTTCCTAGCAAAGGCACATTAGCAAATCTTCCTCAACTAACCAGTAACTCTTTCCCCAACAAATCTATGTTATAACGCCAAGCTATATCCTCAGAAGTTAGTCCCATTAGCCTCATGGACCACCTCCATTCATCTCTCATCTCTTTGAAAGGGCCTAACTTTGGCAATTGCTTGGCAAACCAATCAGCAAATAATGGAACACAACAACCCACCGGTCCACCCCTTCCTTTCTCATTCCGGTAGTGAACGTTGTAGTAGAAATCTCCCAACAAGGTTGGTACAGGATTACCTTTAGCAAAAATGGAAATTACCTCCAAGCTTACAAACTCCTTTTCTCCCAGGAAAAGACTAGATCCATATACCATCAAGGCCACCACAACACCAAAATATCCCCACCTACTCTCTTTGGCATACTCTTCAGCTTCCGGTATAAGCACATCCCAAGGAAGTCCTCTGCCCTCATTGTCCTTCAAAGCTTTCTTGACCTTAGAAGCTGGTATACGACAAACTCTGGATATGTTTTCTTCCTTGAGAACTACCTCTAACCCATAGTAAGGCAAAGTATCTCTGACGGGAATACCCAAAATGCTAGAAATCTCCTCCAAGGTAGGAGCCAAAATATAATCCGGAAATACAAAACACCGCAGCAAGGGATCATAGAACTGAAGCAAAGTGTGCAAGCTATCCTTCTGGTCTGCAGTAGGTTTATCCATTTACTTCAGAATCTGACCATACCTCTTCCTGAAGTTCCCTAAAACTTGATCATTCATCAGCCCTGCTAATCTCTGAACACTCTTGACTTCTGGTTGGAGAAAAGTGTAATGAACATTCTTCTTTCTTGTAATTTTCTTAACTTCTGCCATCTGGAGAGCTTACAATTACCAGAACTGGTGCTAAACTATAAAAAACAACCTGAAAAAGCAAACACAAATAGTTAATGCGAGTATGATGCGATGCAAATGCAATGCAGGCATATGATCAATCTGGGACCATATGGATACTGGATATTAGGACCCTCGAGTAACTGAAAACCAAGATTCTCTGAGCCATAACCATCTGATAGAAACCCTTAGAACCAAGAGATCAATAAATCCAGAACCATAAGGACCAAATCATAACAAAGACCATACTGATAATGAGGGTATATAGAGGTCAAGGGTTCCTGCAAACCTGTAAACCCCTCCCAATCTCACTGGTGTGCTCCGAGTCAAACATCACAGACTCTCAAAGCTGGACAGTAATAATACGTTCACCATCTCCGAGAAATGGTTCATGACCAGGTCAGGGAATCGGTTTGGCATTATGTACTACTCAGGGAGGCCTCAGCTGAGTCCGAGAAAACAAGGTCATCCTATGTGAGTTCAAGATGGGCCCTCGGGTGCGAATGGGTTTGCCACAAAATGTGGTATGCCACTTTCACCACTAAAGAGGGATGTTTCCACAAGGTTCTCGATGATCGGTCCCCAACTACACATAACTATCAAGGTTATGAAATGAAAGAGGAAGATCCCCAAATCAAGACATTCCCAAGACGGTCGCAAATCTAGCGTGGAACTCACTACTACCCCCATGACAATATCTCATGAGGCCAAAGTGGAACCACTCTAAGTCCTAAGGTGCACTTGAGCCTTGGTAATGAGCTCATCTCACAATAACAGTATCACCCAAGTCCCACCAAACAGAAAATCCAGTCCAGACAGTCCAGTATATATATATGATGCAGGAAAATAAATACTGAAAACTGTAAATAAAGCTGTAAATAAAACTGTGAATAAACAACAGTAATATACACACAACAGCAAACAATTAACACCCAGTGAAACAGAAACACGCAAGAGCTAGGAGAGAATCTCAAGGAACCAGAGATTCTGGGTTCGATCCCCAGCAGAGTCTCCAGCTGTCGCTCCCTGGATTTCCATCCTAGTACAAACGCGAAAGTGGCACGGAAAGGAATAGAGTCTCCAGCCAGGCATTTTTATCCCGAAGGAACGGGAATGGTAATGCTGCACAAACCAGGAGAATAGAAAAGGAAGGACACTGGTCCTGCGAACCAAAGAAACTGAGTTTGGGAGTCGAGTACGACCTGGGAAGGTATTAGCACCCCAGATCGTCCGCCGTACCCGACGGGATCCACGCTTGCAAAGAAATCTGTTTCAAAGGATGAAGAAATGAAAGTTGCTGCGAAGAAAAGGAACTGAACTGGATAAAAGAAAAGAAAAGGGAATTGAAAAAGAAATGAAAAGGAAAAATATAGGGAAAATAAAGATTGTGCTCGAATGGGCCCTACCCCGCTGCCTACGTACCTCATCTGGACAATGAGGATCAGAGTCGCCGTAGTTCCCCTAACTAAAGGTGAAAAAGATTGCTTGTGAATTAAGGCTTGAACTGCCTATGTCAATGCTCAGTGACAAGTAGGAGCAAGTTCGTCTTGCAAAGTGACAAGTAGGAGCAAGTTCGTACATAAGGAGTGAATGAAATGAGAAAAGAAGTCCCAAAGGAGAGACGTTTATTGTTTGTTTGTGTTTTTTAGAAGCTTTTATTGGTATGGCACAAGGAAGTGAACTCAAGCTCTTTGTAGATGTTTAGAATTGGCAGAATTTTTGACCAACAAGAAATGTTGAATTCAGTTCAGAATGTCCTATCAGATGTTGGGACATTATCAAACAAAGTATAAGAACTTAATTCAGGATGTTACACCAGTTGTTGGGACATTGTGTAAATGATTTAAGTTCAGTTTTTCAGGATGTCCCAGCAGATGTTGTGACATCTCAAACCTGTTACCATAATTAATTAATGACTAACTGATATGAGTAATTTAAGGAAAGTTATCTGGAATTAATTATGGATGGACAAAAACAGAACAAGGCGCATCTGTAGGGAGTGTTGTTATGAGACTTCAGCATAATCAGAAGAACTAAATCACCTAGAATCTAGGAAGTAACAAACCCTAATTCAAGGTGGAAGCTGCATGCGTTTTAGGACTGGATTAACCTACAGAAAGCCCAAAATACAAACACCTATTTAAGCAACAGAATATCTCAGAATTGAGTACGAATTTCAGAAGACAAAATAGGGTGTTTTGAGTTTTAATAGCAGGTTGTTTTACTGTACCACTTTATGAGCTTTTAAGCAAAAGTGTATTTGTGTCTTGATTGAAACTGTGAAGTAAGATCAAGCTGTTTTATTTGAAGGATGACTTCAATTTTATTAAACTTGTAAACAAGATCACTGTGTGATTGAGGGGGAGTGAGTTGGTACTCATATCTAAGTTGTGTCTTAGGTAGAAATTGCATTGGGTAGATATTAAGTGAAAGATTAAACTGGGTGGTTTAAGTCTAGAATTAATATTACTTATAGTGGATTTCCTCCTGGCTTGGTAGCCTCCAGATGTAAGTGTGGTTATACACTGAACTGGGTTAACAAACTACTGTGTTGTTTAATTTTCTTGCACTTTAAGTTTTGGTTAAATCTGTCAAGTGTTGGAACATCTCATAGGACATCTCATACCTGATCATAGAATTTCAATTGGCATCAGAGCAGGCACCCTGCCTATTTATACTGGGTGAGATCTAGGGAATACAAATTCTGGAAACATGGACAGAGATATAGGATCAGTAAATAGACCACCTATACTGGATGGATCTAATTATGACTACTGGAAACCAAGAATGATTGCATTCTTAAGATCACTTGACAACAGGGCCTGGAGAGCAGTCAACATTGGATGGGAACATCCTGTCCAAGACACCAAAGATGGATCAAAAGTGTTGAAACCTGAAGAAGAATGGAGTAAGGAGGAAGAAGATTCAACACTAGGCAACTCCAAGGCCTTAAATGCTTTATTCAATGGCATTGATAGGAACATCTTTAGACTTGTGCATCACTGTGAGCTGGCCAAAGATGTTTGGGACACTCTCAAAACAACTCATGAAGGAACATCAAATGTAAAGATGTCAAGACTTCAACTTCTCACCACCAAGTTTGAAAACTTGAGAATGAAGGAAGATGAGACAATTCATGAATTCTACATGAACATCTTAGAAATAGCCAATACTTCTGGAGCCTTGGGAGAAAAGATGACTGATGAAAAGCTTGTAAGAAAGATTCTCAGATCTTTGCCAAAAAGATTTGACATGAAAGTCACAGCAATAGAAGAAGCTCAAGACATATGCACAATGAAAGTTGAAGAGCTCATTGGTTCCCTTCAAACATTTGAGATGGGAATGAATGACACAAATGTTAAGAAGAACAAAGGCATAGCCTTGGTGACAAATACTGATGAAGAAGAAGATGATGAATCAGAAAATGGTGAAAGCTTATCAGACAACATTGCTATGCTTGGAAGACAATTCAACAAGATTGTCAGAAGGATGGAAGACAAATCCAAACCAAGTGGAAGATACACAAACTCTTCTGAGAACAAAAGACCTTATGATGCTAATAGAAGGTCAAATTATGATGAAAAGACCAGTCAAGAAAAAGGAATTAAATGCCATGGATGTGAAGGATATGGACACATCAGGAATGAATGTCCTACCTACTTAAAAAGGCAAAAGAAAGGACTCTCTGTAACCTGGTCTGATGAAGACTCAGGAGGTGATTCTGAAGAAGAATCAGCTAAGCATATCACTGCTCTAGCTGGATTATGTGAATCTGAAAGTGAATCCAGTGATGGGGAGTTTACTTTTGAAGAACTTGAGCAATCATATAGAGAACTATTCAAAAGAAGCACTGAAATATGCAGTGAGAGTATAAAGCTAAAGAAGCAGATTAAGGCACTAAAGGATGAAAAAGCAAGTGATCTAGAGATCATTGACACCTTGAAAAGTGAAGTAAGTCTTCTCAACTCCAAGTTGGAACACATGTCCAAATCTGTTAGAATGCTGAACAGTAGCTCAAGTACACTGGATGTTATTCTAAACAACAATAAGCATTCAGGGGATAAAAGTGGACTGGGATTTAACAGAGTTCATAAGGATGAAGCTAGCTCTAGCAAAACTACTCCAAAGTCCATACAGTCAAACAAAATGTCCCAACAGATGCCTCAACATCATAAGAACACAAAGTCAAACATAATGTTCCAACAGATGTCTCAACATTCTGAAAAGAACATAATGAAGAAGAAGTATCAAAGATGGAGATGTCATCATTGTGGAAGATTTGGACATATCAAACCTCATTGCTACAAGTTGCATGGATATCCAAATCAGATGTATCAGCAACCTCCTAAGCAGAAGATAGAAGTCATCAAGAAAGTGCTGCATAGACAACAAAGAGATCAGCAACCCCCTAAGCAGAAGACAGAGGTCATCAAGAAGGTATGGAGACCAAAAGCTAGTCTTCATGCTGATCAAAGCTACATGCCCAAGAACAAGATCAACAAACAACCTTGGAGCTCTACTGATGAACAATACACAGGGCAGAGGTATCTAAAGAAATCTCAACTCAAACGGTCAAAGAAAGGTGTTGCATATATAGCTCATACATCACTAAGAGTATCAGCTAAAGAAGACTGGTACTTTGACAGTGGATGTTCAAGACACATGACTGGATTGAAGAATCTGCTAGTAGACTTAAAATCATATTCATCCAGATATGTAACCTTTGGAGATGGAGCTAAAGGAGAAATCAAGGGAGTTGGGACCTTGGACTGTCCAGATGTACCAAGACTAGATGATGTGCTGCTGGTTAAAGGTTTAATTGCTAACCTGATCAGCATAAGTCAATTATGTGATCAAGGGTACAGTGTAAACTTTACCAAAACTGAATGCATAGTGTCTAACAAAGAACAAAAGGTTGTCATGAAAGGAGCCAGATCTAAAGACAACTGTTACATGTGGGAACCTCAAGACTTCAGTCTCACTTTAACTTGCTCTTTAGCTAAAGAAGAAGAAGTGAAACTATGGCACCAAAGACTAGGTCATCTTCATTTCAGAGGCATAAAGAAAATCATATCTATGGATTCTGTGAGAGGTATTCCTAAACTGAAGATTGATGATGGCAAAATATGTGGTGAATGTCAAATAGGCAAGCAAACCAAGATGTCCCATCCAAAGCTCCAACATCTGACAACTTCCAAAGTTTTGGAACTATTGCATATGGATCTTATGGGACCTATGCAGGTTGAGAGCCTTGGTGGTAAGAGGTATGCCTATGTGGTGGTTGATGATTTTTCAAGGTATACATGGATAAATTTCATCAAAGAAAAGTCTGATGTATTTGATGTATTCAAAGACTTATGCCAAAGAATACAAAGGGAAAAAGCCAGCTGTGTGATCAGAATAAGAAGTGATCATGGAAAAGAATTTGAGAATCAAAAATTCTTAGATTTCTGTTCTTCAGAAGGAATCAATCATGAATACTCTTCACCAATCACTCCTCAACAGAATGGGATTGTTGAGAGGAAGAATATAACTATTCAAGAATCAGCAAGAGCTATGATCCATGCTAAAAAGTTACCTTTGTACTTCTGGGCTGAAGCTATGAACACAGCTTGTTACATCCATAACAGAGTTACTCTAAGGAAAGGAACTTTGTCCACAATCTATGAAGTCTGGAAGGGCAGAAAACCTACAGTTAAGTACTTCCATGTGTTTAGAAGTAACTGTTATATTCTGGCAGATAGGGAGCAAAGAAGAAAAATGGATCCTAAAAGTGATGAAGGGATCTTTCTTGGATACTCTATAAACAGCAGAGCATATAGAGTATTTAATTCTAGAACCAAGGTTATCATGGAATCCATAAATGTGATAATTGATGATGCTCCTACAGATGTTCCAGAAGATGTTGGAACATCTGCTGATATCAAAACTGAAGCTGAAGAAAAGAGTGATCATTCTGACTTCACTCAAACTGATACAAGGACAGAACAATCCAGCAAACCTCCCTCCATCAGAATCCAGAAGGATCATCCCAAAGATTTGATAATTGGTGATCCCAACAGAGGTGTAAGCACTAGATCAAGAGAAGTAATTTCAGGTTCCTGTTTTGTTTCTAAAATAGAACCTAAAAACATCAAGGAAGCTCTTACTGATGAATACTGGATTTGTGCTATGCAAGAGGAATTAGGTCAATTCACAAGGAATGAAGTGTGGAACCTTGTTCCTAGACCTGATGACATAAATGTGATTGGAACTAAATGGGTGTATAAGAACAAGTCAAATGAGCAAGGAGTTGTTACAAAGTACAAAGCTAGACTTGTAGCTCAAGGATACACACAAATTGAAGGAGTAGACTTTGATGAAACCGTTGCACCAGTAGCAAGGCTTGAATCAATCATATTACTTTTGGGAATTGCTTGTATCTTAAAGTTCAAGCTATTTCAAATGGATGTGAAAAATGCCTTTTTAAATGGATATCTTAATGAAGAGGTATATGTAGAACAGCCTAAAGGATTTGTTGATCCAAGTTGTCCAAATCATGTATACAAACTAAAGAAGGCTCTTTATGGTCTGAAGCAAGCTCCAAGAGCATGGTATGAAAGGCTGACTACTTTTCTTATCAAGCAAGGATACAGGAAAGGTGGAATTGACAAAACCTTGTTTGTTAAAGATGAAGAAGGAAATGTCATGATTGCTCAAATATATGTAGATGACATTGTCTTTGGTGGGATGTCAGACAGGATGGTTAAACATTTTGTCAACCAGATGGAATCTGAATTTGAAATGAGTCTAGTAGGAGAATTAACCTACTTTCTTGGACTGCAAATAAAGCAAATGGAGGACTCCATGTTCATTTCCCAAAGCAAGTATGCTAAGAACATAGTCAAGAAATTTGGGATGGACAGTGCTACTCATAAGAGAACTCCTTCCCCCACACATTTAAAGCTAACTAAAGATGACAAGGGTGAGAATGTAGATCAAAGCCTATACAGAAGTATGATTGGAAGCTTGTTATATCTGACTGCTAGCAGACCAGACATAGCATTTGCAGTAGGTGTATGTGCAAGATATCAAGCTGATCCAAAAGTTAGTCATATTAATCAAGTCAAGAGAATTCTGAAATATGTTAATGGTACTTGTGACTATGGCATAATGTACTTTCATGGATGCAAACCAATTCTCACTAGCTTCTGTGATGCTGATTGGGCTGGAAGTGTTGATGACAGAAAAAGCACTTCAGGAGGATGCTTCTTTCTAGGAAACAATTTGATTTCTTGGTTCAGTAAGAAACAAAATTGTGTATCCTTATCTACAGCTGAAGCTGAATATATAGCAGCTGGAAGCAGTTGTTCACAGTTGGTTTGGATGAAGCAAATGCTCACTGAGTACAATGTCCCACAAGATGTCATGACATTGTACTGTGACAACTTAAGTGCAATTAACATATCAAAGAATCCTATCCAACATAGCAGGACCAAGAATATTGATATCAGACATCATTTCATCAGAGATCTTGTAGAAGAGAAAGTGATTTCATTGGAACATGTAACTACAAATCTGCAGTTGGCTGATATATTTACCAAAGCCTTGGATGCTACTCAATTTGAAAACTTAAGGGGTAAATTGGGAATCTTCTTATGTGAAATTTAGCAATTATGGAGATGTGCCAACATGTCATATGACATTGTGTGGCATAAGCAACAGATGGCAACACCAGTCTGGTCAAGCACCTTGGGTATTCCACTCCTAAAAATTCTCAAAGTAACGGCTACTTATAAAATATCAGCTTGTGATCAGCTATCCATCTTCTCATCATTCTCTCAAAAACGAATTGCATTCTCTAACTGTTTTTCAGAACTCATCAACCCTAAAACTCTTCATCCACCTCCTTCGAAAATGTCTCAAAACCCTAACATTTCTGAAGAAATCCTCAACAAGGAAGATGTGGTGCATGCAACCCCCATTTCTGTGGTACCCATGGATTCAACTCCAATGGACGAAATCAAAGGAAGTGTTCCTCTTGCTAAAAAGCCAAGAACTCCAAAAAGAACAAAAGATCAAGTTTTCAGCAAGACAAAAGGCATACCTTCACCATTATACAACACTCCAAAAGCTTCTGAATACGTGGATGATTCCATAAAGGAGTTAGTAACCAAGATCCTATCTGAGCAAAGAGTGGTAAGTGGCATATCTATCCCTCTAAACACCATGCCAGCTGTAAACACCCCAAATTTTCCCTCACCCATTTCACCATGGCTTGTGATACTTCTCATGTGCATAAACACAATCATAACATCTCATATCTCATTTTTGATTCACTGGATAGTTTCTAAGTCATCTGCACCTAGGGATTGTGATCTGAGCAATCCAAGAGCCTCTTGAGCCATTCCAAAGGCAACCAATCACTTCAAAGGGATCCATATGTGTTCAAGTATCATATTATATCCTCTCAAAGTCAAAAATTCCAAAGAATCACAAGAACTAGGGTTTGGATGGATGCAGAGCCAAGTTTGACTGCACAGTTGACCTAAAATTAGGGTTTTGGTTTCAGAGGCCATAACTCCAATTTTTTTGGTCATTATTGTTTCCATTGGTCTCTATATGGTATAGGGAGTATGCATATCAATTTTCATGAAGAAATTCCATGGGGAAGTCATCTGATCAAGGGTTGACTTTCTGGACAAGTCAGTGCAAAATCAGGGCATCTGAGGCCCCCAATGACCCAACCAATGGGTGATCTTCATCATTTTGAGTGTATATGATCTTTATTTGATCATGGAAGAAGGTTGAAGTTCATAGAAATCAAGAATTTGGAAGTTTTGCAAATGTTGACTTTTTGGGCATGGTTGACTTTTCAAGAATGCTTCATTTTAGGTCATTTTTCAAACCTTGATTCTTGATCCAAAAAAGCTTCAAATGGAAAAACTTTGATCATGAAAGTTGTAGATCTCATCTTTCCCTTTTCAAAAAGTACAAGAACATGATCAAACTCTTCTTGGATCAAAAGTTATGGTGTGACAAAGTTGGCAAAAATCATTGATTTTCAAGATATGCTTCAAATGAGAATTTTGCAAAGACATAAACCAAAGCCAATTGTGACCTCTAACTCACTTCAAACCAGTATGCAAACATCACATAGACACTAAAAATCAGATTTGGACCAAGAATCCCTCATGTTTATGGTTTGTGTAGCAAAAATAGTCACATGTGAACCAAAAGCCACAACTTGCAAAATCATCATGATCACTTCCTACAACTTGCTGCATTGGTTACTGCACTTTGCTAGCCTCTCACCTCATCTTGCTGCACCAGAGCCATGCTTTGTACTAGCTATAGATTAAGCCATACTTTCTCTTACAAAGAAGTTGACATTTTGGCAAAAGGTGACCTACCTATCACAGCAGGCCATGTCACATCCCCTGACCTATGGGATTAAAATATACTTTCCATATGCTGGCCATAACACTCAAGAAGCAAGGCTGAAACCATTCACAACATCACATTCACAAAACACACCCCAGCTGCATTTTGTTTCGAATCTCTCTGCCCAGCCTTCAAACACTCAAACCATTTCCACACTTCAACTCACCATACTTCATAGACCTCAAACCACCAAGAGCCAGGCCTAAAACAAGCAAGAACACCCCATTGCCATTTCTCACCTCAACTTGCAGTTTCATTCGAATCTCTCACCACAGCTCACAAACATCAAAACAAACTCCATAGACCTTCTCCCCTCATCATCTGGATCACAAACAACCACCTACAATGGCCTGAAACTGCCTGAATCATCCCTGCCATTTCTGACTGAACTTGAGCAGAAGCTTGTCAAACTCCTCATCCAGCCAACATAAATTCCTCTTGAGCATTCAAACATCATCTGGGGATCAAGTGGAGTGGATTGCACTGAAGGAAGTGGCCAGAAAGTCATCAGAGTGAAAGCTTCGAATCTCAGGTAGCTTGAAAATTATTTTTCCAGAAATCGTTTTTCATGTTATAAACTTGTTCTCTATGCTTCACTGAGTATCCTGGTGCTTTTGGTTTTTGAAATGGTGATGAAATGAGTATTTAATTGCTCTCTGAAACTTGCGTGCCCTAAAATTTGTTTGCTTCGATTCAGCTTAGTTAGGAGATATAAATTTGTTTTGAGTGAGGGTTTTGGTTCGTGAGTGTGTAAGGATCATTTCCCAGTTCTTGGATTTCATTTTAGTTAGGTTTTTGGGGTTTTGGGGATTTTCAGGGGAGATGCTGGCCGGAGAAGACGACCGGAAGTCTTCTCCGGCCACCTGAAAGTGATTTGTGCCCTAATCACGTGATTAATGGTCATTTGAATTTGGACCGTGCGATCCCTTTGACCAGTTGACCTCCCGCGTGTGTGTGTGGTCCAGATCTGCCTGATTAGCCCTAATCCACGTGTTTTATTTAATTAATCCATATTTAATTTAATTAAGTCTGAAGCCATCTGGGCCCTCCACTAGCGCGCCAGTCAACCATTTCAAACTCAGAGCTCATCCTGGCCCTCCATTCTGATTACTTTCCCTTTTATTTAATTTTAATTCATTTTCTTTTCATTTGTTTTGCATAATTATTTAAAAATAGCAAAAATGTCTTAAAAATTATGAAACTTTTTCATAGAAGTTTTATTAATTTTTAAGACCCAAAAATATTTTCATTTTATTTTTTATCATTAAAAAAGTATTTTTAAATATTTAAAAGATTATTTTTAATTGATTAATGGAAATTAATTAATTAAAAATACTTTTAGGTATTTAAAAATCACCAAAAAATTCATGAAATGTTCTAAGACATTTAGAAACATTGTCCAACCTTCAAACCAAATTTCTTTTTTGATTTTGATGCATTTTAAGAATTTTTCATTGAATTAAATCATTTTTTATGCATTATTTTGATCATAAGTTCAAAAATTCATTTATGCCTATCTAAGAAGAGTTGGACATTGATTCTTTTTGCATTGCATTCTATTTGGCATGTAGTTTTTTGAGATAAAATGGCCTTGATTTGATTCCTCATTTTCAATTTGTTTGGCATTTCTTTTGTTTAGGAACCCTAAAAACCCTAATAACTTAGAAAAATCATAACTTGAGATTGGTTAAGAGTTGAGACCTCCCCTTTGGACCTTGGTTTAGTATAGGTTTAGGGTTTCTTTGGGTGGCATTTTCCATTTTTTATCTTAGGGTTTGCTTCTGTTTTTGGTTTTTGTTTGTTGTTTGATCCATAAACCCTAATTTGGGCTTTCTTTTGCATCCTTCTTGCATCCTCTTGCATAACATGACTTGCCATGACATTTCAAGCACCCATTTGATTCATTTGACATCTTAAGACATATAGAAAGCATGTTTGACCATTGCATCACATATTTGCCATGTCATTTGCCTTGTATGTTTCATAACTTTTCATGTTTATCCATGCTCCTTAATTTGCTCCATTTGCATCCATGATCTTGTATGAACATCTCCATGTCTTGCCTCATGTTCATAGCACTCCATAGCATCATTATCATCATCAACATGCTTCTGGTTTTGTTTAGCATCATGCCATTTCATCCTCATTTGGCATTGCATTGCATTTCTTTTCTAACATTTCAGGTGGTAAGTGAGGTTGGGAAGTGAATTTGCCTTCACTTCTCATAACTTTTCTTTTCATCTCTCTTGCATCCATTGCTGCATTTTTGTTTGTGTTTGAGATTGAGCTTGCTCATTTCTTCCTCTTCCCACTTTCTTTCTTCAAGTGACTTGACTTCTTGAATGAAGCAAGTCACTTTGCTTCTCTTGATCCTGTTCATCTGCTTCCTGGTGGTTCCATTGAAGATTTCTCTTGAAAACCTCACAAACCTTAGGAACAACCAAGCATGACAATGATTAGGGTTTTGATTAGTCTCCCCTCTTAGTTTTACCTTTGTGTCTCTTTGAGTCTTCTCCTCCCACCTCATAATCAGGGACTAAACCCTAAAGGCTTTAAGGCTTTGTGATTAAGTTTATGCCTGCATCCTTCTTTTAGGATGGAGTGTATAACTTTAATCCTAAGTGTTAAACCCTTAATGTGTTTAAATCTCTTAATCAATTCACCTAATAATCATCAAGACATCACACTTGTAACTTGGGCCTTGCATTAGGGTTCTAATTCTTCCTTAACTGGTTAAGAAGGACTAACCCTAGTGTTAATGGACAAGTCCCCCTCAAGTTGTCTTACAAATCATAAAACTCACTTCTTCATCATATCATTAATTAAAATCCACTTAATCAAAGGTTTGTTTTGTCATGAGTTTAATCCCTAATCATGGATTAAGTTGAGGAGCATTCCTCAGCTTAAACATTCTCATCTATTATCCTTCTATTAGGATGGTGTAATGAGTCTGTTTAATCCCTGATTATGGCTTAACCTCATTACTCAACACTAAACAAAAACACCAAAAACATCTAAATAATCACAAGTAGGGTAATGATTTTAATCCTACATCAAAGGTGATTAAGTGTGAGAATCTGACTTCACACTTAAGGTATTCTCATTACCCCTAATCAGAGGGAAGATGTGATGAGTTTACTAAATCCATTGGTTTAGGCTTAAGCTCATTAATCTATGACAAATTTTCAAAAGCAATAAAAGACTGAAAACTCAAAAACAAACAATAACCGTCTCCTTCGGGATTCTTTTCTCATCACCTTCACTCATAAGCGAGAACTTGCTTCTTCCGTCTAATGCAAGACAGTTTGCACCTGAGCCAGACAGGTCATGCACTTGAGCATAGACAAGCAAGCAGTTCATAAGTCAATTTATCTTTCAGTCTCTTTGGGTCGAACTACGGTGTTCTGACTTCCTCATTGCACGAGAGGATACGTAGGCATAACTTAACGGTTATCGAACAAAAGTCTCTGTATATTCCCCCTCTTTCTAGCATCATCTTTAGCCTCATGATCTTGAGCAGTTCATTCTTATTCCCACACTGACACTGTATATATTACACCTCACATTCTTTTACACTGACACCTGTACATCCTTTTCCAGCTCTTTATACACAAATTGCACTGACACTACCCCTTTAAAACACAAATCTTACAAGCGTGGATCCCGTCGAGTACGACGGACAATCTGGGTGCTAATACCTTCCCAGGTTGTAACTAACCCCCTTTCTCAGTCTCTCTGGTTCGCAACCGTCTTGTCCATCTTTTTCTAGGTTTATGCAGCATTACCTTTCCTCCGGGATAAAAATGCCTAGCTGGCGACTCTTTTCATCTCCAGTGAGTTCACGGCTGTGTGTTCTCATTGTTCCTCTCGCCGACCGTTCGCCTCTGTACCTTCATATGATCCATTTTCATTTGTCGGGAGCGACAGCTTGGCGACTCTGCTGGGGACCCTTTATATTGCAACCAGGGCTTCTGGTTCTTTTTGTGGGTTCCTCCTAGCGCTTGATTGATTTGCGTTTACTGGGGTGTTATGTGTTTATTTGTGTTTGTATGTTTATATTTGTTTTTGCTTTATGTACAATTGTTTATTGTTTTCTTTATAGCTTTGCATATTATCATACTGTTGTACTGTACTGCTGGCTGGATCTGGTTTTCCTTTGGTGGGTGGGGTTCTATTGAGAGTTAAGGTCCTACACCTGGGACCTGAGTGACACCTAGGCTAGAGTGAATCATATTCTTTCCCATTCCATTTCGGTCTGGTGCGGGAATATGAAACACGGTTCAGATATGGGTTTCTTCTTGAGAACTCTGTGTTGCAGATTTCCTGCAATGCTAGGGCTATCTGGGAAGCCTGCTAAGTCTGGATGACCTTTTAGTATTGACCTTCAGAAACTGAGGTGAATTAGAGGAGGAACTTTTATGGTTATTGTAAACACTGTACCTCCGGGTTAGAAGCGTTTACACTTCTCATAACTGATCCAAGTCTGAGGATCCTTGTTTTAGAACACCACCTGTGAGGGGGTTGGGTTGTTTACAAGTTTGCAGGTACCTTGACCTCAGAGTACCCTTGTTTCTTTGACTGTTTAAGAATACTTCAATTTGGGACAGTTCTTGTGATTCTAAAACCCTGGACATGTGGCTCTTTATTTGAGCCCCCCACCTTGGTTACTGGATTTATAGACCTCAACTGGAATTCTTGAACACACCTGGACCTATATCAAGGCATTTTGATCAGATCCAGCTCAGTCACAGACCCTTGCATTTCATTTGCATACATAATCATTGCATCATATTGACATTTGCTTATTTGTGTTTCAGGGTATCCATCCTCATTTGGTTTTGGTTTTGACCCCATCTTCAGTTTTGACTTGTCTTCATCAGCATCTGCTTCATCTATCACCAGCCAATCAGTGGCCCCCTTCTTCAGCATTGTCATCAGCACCTGTCTCTATTCAGTCTCAGCATCATGGCCCCTAAAAAGAGCAATATCACCTATCACTTCTTCCAGCCAGAGCTATCAGACATCAGGAGGATTCAAACCCTGATCACTCCAGATCACATACCATTGTTCAGGGAGAGTTATGGAGATATACTTGACATGGTTATGGATCTGGACCCATCACAGAGAAGCTTGATCCACACCTGCATCCAGTTTTATGATCCTCCACTAAGGTGTTTCACTTTCCAAGACTTTCAGTTGGGCCCTCTATTAGAAGAATACTCATCATTGGTTGGTTTGCCTATCAGGGGTGGAATCCCTTTCAACCCTGAGATGGTCTTTCCTAGCAATGGAGAAGTAGCAAAAGCTTTGCATCTGGAACCTGTTTTGATTGAGCAGCACATGACCTCTAAAGCTGGAATCCCTGGCTGTCATCTGGACTTCTTAATTTCTCAAGCTACCCTGAAAGCTTCTGTAGGGGAGTGGAAAGCTGTCTGTGCTTTATTGGCCTTGAGCATATATGGAATAGTATTGTTTGCAGATGAGCCTCGATTCATCAGTAAGAATGCAATCCATCTGTTCATCCTGAAGAACCCAGTGCCAACATTATTGGGGGATCTCTACTATTCAGTGCATCAGAGGAATGAAAAACAGAGGGGGAGATTAGTAAGGTGCTGTGCTCCATTGTTCCACACTTGGCTTCTCAGGCATCTACCCAGGACAGATGCATTTTTAAACCCTCATCAGCAAAGCAACTGGGCTAAGAGACTCACTGTTCTAACTTCAGCAGATATCAGATGGTGCACTCAGAGCACCAAGGGCAGGGATATCATCACCAGCTGTGGGCATTTTCCCAATGTGCCACTAATAGGAGTTAAGGGTAGTATCAATTACAACCCTTTGCTGTTCAGAAGGCAACTGGGCTATGCACTGGTCCACACTCCTAGGGCACAGGACTTGGTTGAGACCCTCTATTGTGAGAACAAGATTAGTTTGACTGTTGTTAGGCAGGCTGCCTGGGCCTGGGATAATGTTCAAACCAAGGGAATAACCATCCTAGGGAAGTGCAACAATGTGGCATCGGCACAATATTATGAGTGGTCCCGTGCCAGGGCCCAATTCTCTGGAATGCCCTTTACCATAGAAGACATGCCTGAGTCATCTTCAGCACCACCCCCTGCCACTATCAGTTTGGAAGAGTTTGAGAGCTTGAAGGAAAGGAATGAGAAGCTAACCCAGGCTTTGCAGAAGACCCTCCGGGAGAGAAGTGACGGTATGAGGGAGATTGAAAGATTGGAGAAATTGAGAGTAGAGCATCTGACTAAGATTGAGAAGTCTGGCGATTATATCAAGAAGTCCAAGGCTGGTGAGCAAATCCTGAAGAATGCTTGTAAAGAAGCCCAGTTCCAGAGAGCCAGGACAGACTTGTATCTGAAGGAGAGCCAAGCCCGGTGGGTCAGGATCACCGAGGCTCGTACTCTAGAGGACAAGAGAGTTCAAGACAAGATGGAGCAGCTTGAAGCTAATGCAAAAGAACAACAAGAGGCCCTGGCAGCAGCCCAGAGGGAGATATCAGAACTAAAGGTCAAAGCAGGGGTGAAGAGGTCCAATGACCAAAGTCAGCACAAAAAGCTAGCTACAGCTGTTACGACCCGGAATCTCCTCATCAGGAATCTCACGGAGCGTCCGGCTGATCCTGTGACCGAAGCACTTCTCAAGGAAGTTCGTGAGGATGAGTTTGGCCTTGGTGTTTGACCATTTGTTTGTTGTTGCTTTCTTTCCATGCACTTTTATTTTCTTGTAATGTATTTTGACCCCTTAGAGGGCTTGTGTTGTAAAATGAACAAGTTGTATTATTTCACCTTCTGTAATATGTTTGTGTTAGTTTGTTTCATCTGAGTTTTCTTCAAGCAACAGCAACAATATCTTCAAGGGTCTGGAAGGGTCAAAACTGAATGCCAAACCGGATACCTTGAGAGCAAATAAGCATAACTGCATTGCATGCTAACCCTTTGTTTGTTTTGTAGGTTTTGTTTTGTTGTTGCTAACCTCTGTTGTGATGCCTCAGGAACTATTGCTAGGCGCCGAGTATTTCCCCTCAACCGTCCGCACCGTTATCCAACCCGAAACAACCTTCCGGGAATTCAAATGGATCAAATGCAGCAGGACCTTACTGAGGTCAGAAATCAAATGGCAAATGAGAGGCTAGAGATGAGGAATCAAATGACTCAGTTTATGGAAGTTATGAACAACATGGCTCAGAGCCAGGAAAGATTGAGGGCCATGGTGGAAAGGCAGAATCAAGAGGATCCACATATAGGGACTGCCGGTACCAGTAACAATGAAAGGGTCCAACCCCACGTCAACCCTCCGGTATTTGGGCCACACCTCCATCCTGAGGTCAATGTTCCAGCAAATGTTCAAGGGACTGCCACCGCAGCTAGGGTACTTCAAGGGGATCCTCAGGAGGACCAATTCACAGTGATGGGCGCCGGTGAAGAAGCTTATGATAGAAGATTGGATGAGATAGCTGAGAAGCTGAGGTCCATAGAATCTCAAAACTCTTTGGGCTTCGATGTCATGGACATGGGCTTGGTAGACGGGGTTAGGATTCCCCACAAGTTCAAGCCTCCATGTTTTGAAAAGTATAATGGGACTTCTTGTCCTCGAACCCATCTACAATCTTTTCTCGGGAGATTAAAAGCTTACACCATGGACGAGAAATTGTGGATGTTCTATTTCGAAGATAGCTTGACTGGAGCGTCAAGAGAATGGTACTCTCACTTGACAAGGGCAACTATCAGATGCTGGAAGGACCTGGCAGAGGCCTTTATCAGACAGTATCAGTACAACTTAGATATGGCACCCAACAGGACTCTCCTAATGGGAATGTCACAATCGTCAAGGGAAAGTTTCCGAGAATATGCCCAGAGATGGAGGCAACTGGCTGCTGCTGTTCAACCACCTATGTCTGAACGAGAAATGGCAGATATGTTTATGAACACCCTTCAGGGAACTTATATTGACAGGTTGGCTGCTTTCTCTTCCACTAGCTTTGCAGATGTTGTCATAGCTGGGGAGAGAATTGAAAGCTTGTTGAAAATGGGTAAGATCTCAGACAACGGTGCGAGCTCGTCCAGTAGTACAAGAAAGCCTTTTGCAGGCCCGAGAAGAACTGGCGAGACCAATGCCATCCATTCAAACAGGGGCAGGCCCCAATATGTTCAAAGGTCAATAGCAGCAGTCACCATTCCTACTCCAGCTCATCCTCAGCCAGTCTATCAACCTCCTCAGCAAAACTATCAGCCGCAACCTCAGTACCACCAACAAAATCAGTATCCTCCAAGAAATTACAACAACAGCAACACCAACAACAACAGTCAACAAAGGCCGTTCCAACAGAGGCCATCTCAAGCTAACAGAGTGATCGATCCGATCCCAATGCCATATGCTACTTTGCTGCCACAGCTTCTGAAACTCAACCTGGTTGAGCTAAGAACGTTGGCACCTCCGGATCCCAACAGTTTACCCAGGAACTATGACTCCAATGCTAGGTGTGCTTTTCACTCAAACGCACCTGGCCATAGTACAGAAAAATGCAGGGCTCTGCATATGAAGGTACAAGACCTGGTGGACTCAAAAGCTCTGAATTTCGCACCACCACCCAATGTCAACAAAAATCCCATGCCAAACCATGGTGGTCCCCGGATTAATGCTGTTGAAGAAGACAAGCCGTCTTATTTAATAACCAGTGTGGGACAGATCAGGACACCATTGGTAGAAATCAAGGCTCAGCTCTTGGAATGTCAGATGTTCCCAGGGTGTGAATTGGGTTGTGCTTACTGCAATATCTCTGTAAATGGGTGCGATAATTTGAGGAATGGCATAGACAGCCTTATCCAGAGTGGCCAGCTTCAGATCACCACATCATTTCCAACAAATCCAGCAATATCATCAGCAACGGTTTCAGAACCTCCTACAACTGCAGCAACTATTGTTCCTGACAATTCTTCGGCTTCATCAACAAGTACTTCATCTGTCGTCTCAACTGATCAGTTTTCAACAAATTTTTCTGCTACAACTTCAGCTTCACTCCATTTTGAGACTCCTACAACAACAACATCATTTCTTCCGACAATGTCTCCTACAACTCCAGCAACAAATCATGAAGATGTCTCTACTGTCACCATATTCTATGATCCTGAGAACAACTCTGCCTACCATTCAGAAGGTGCTGCTCCCGTCAGAGCACCAGTTACAATCTTTTATGATCCACAAACAATCACAGTCCCTTCAGCAGCAGCAATCAGTCCAGTCACTGTCACGGTGCCTGGACCAGTACCATATGAAAGCAATAGGGCCATCCCTTGGCACTGTGGCTCTGACATGTACTGCGAAGGAAAAAGAATCACTCTTGAATCATCAACCCCTGCACTACAAATTGACAATGTGGGCGGAGGCGGAGGCTTCACTCGAAGCGGACGTCTCTTTGCTCCACAAATTCAGAGACCCACCGCCGAAGCAGAAGCTGCTGCTAAGGAAAAAGGGAAGAGCCCTGTGCAGGAAGATCAAGCTGTTAAAGAAGCCTTGAAGACACCGTTCGATCAAGAAGTTGATGAGTTTATGAGAATCATCAAAAAGAGTGATTACAAAATTGTGGATCAGCTTCACCAAACGCCATCCAAAATCTCTATCCTCTCACTGCTTATGTGCTCCAAAGCCCATCGGAATGCACTACTCAAAGTCTTGCACGCAGCTTACGTGCCTGAAGAGATTACTGTCAACCAGTTGGAAACCGTGGTTGGAAACGTTACTGCTAGCAATGGGCTAGGGTTCACCAATACTGACTTGACAGCGGATGGCCGCAACCACAACAAAGCCTTGCACATCACCATGGAATGCAAAGGGGCAGTCCTTTCTCATGTACTGGTAGACACGGGGTCGTCCCTTAATGTCTTACCAAAGAAGGCTCTGGTGAAGTTAGAATATGATGGATTGGCGTTGAGACCCAGCAACCTGGTGGTAAGGGCCTTCGATGGTTCTAAGAGATCGGTTCTGGGAGAGATTGAACTACCTGTGACAATTGGCCCACAGACCTTTAAAACTATCTTTTATGTGATGGACATTCAGCCCGCCTACAGCTGTTTGTTGGGTAGACCCTGGATTCACGCCGCCGGCGCAATAACGTCTACCCTTCACCAAAAGTTAAAATTTGAGTGGGAAGGCCAAGTTGTTACAATCTGTGGGGAGGAGGATATATTTGTTAGCCATCTGGCTACTTATAAGTATATTGAAATGGATGGGGAGATCCATGAAACAATGAGCCAGGGGTTTGAAGCTTTGAATGTAAATGAGGCATCTGCTGTATCTGGTACTCCAATGTCATCATACCAGCAAGCCCGGAAGGTTGTTGAGGAAGGAACCGCCCAAGGCTGGGGCAAACTGCTATCGGTGGAGAAGAAAGAAGACAGATTTGGGTTGGGTTACAGACCAACTCAACAAGATCAAGCAGCGGCTGGGAAAGAGCCCAACTTTGTGAGTGGGGGGATGCTTACCCCTGATGCTATCAACTGTCTGGAAGACGAGCTGGAAGAGGAAAGTAACCTGGAAAGCTGGATTCGTCCAAAGATCCCGGGGAGCAGTGTCTCGAACTGGTCTTCCCAGGAAATTATAAGAGTTACTCATACAGAGTAATTATTATTTCCTGTATTTTTATAAGCATGCATCAATGTCTTGCATCTTGCCCAAGATGACAAGACTCATTTTGTAATCGGGCCATCTGTACTTTTTGTGCAAACAAGATCAATTAATGAAATATCAGACATCTTTTTGCAAACGAGTCTTTTTCTTTTCGTTCACTGTTTTTCCATTTTTCTTTTTGTACAAAAAATAAATGGCGATGTTTTCAAAATGGCAACTTCATTTCACTTTTCTAAATAAGACTAAAATCAGATCACTAAAATGAACAAACTTAACCCTTGCAGAGAGTGCCTTCCAGACAGCACCGACAACAGCACGGCTATGACATCGTATGACTTTGACAATCCGATCAATCAAGCTGATGAAGGGGTTGAAGAAGAATATGAGCTTCCTGAAGAGCTAGCCAGGTTGTTGAGACAAGAGGAAAAGGTTATTACTCCCCACCAGGAGGAGGTTCAAGTGATCAATCTTGGTACAGATGAAGACGTGAAAGAAGTTAGAATCGGGGCCTGCCTGCAAGACTCGGTAAAGAGACAACTGATTGACCTTCTTCAAGAGTATGTGGACGTGTTTGCTTGGTCTTATCAAGATATGCCAGGGTTGGACACCAATATTGTTGTGCACAAGCTGCCTTTGAAGGAAGAATGCCCACCGGTTAAACAGAAACTGCGCCGTACTCGCCCAGACATGGCTATGAAAATCAAAGAAGAGGTACAGAAGCAATGGGACGCCGGGTTCCTTGCTGTGACCAGCTATCCACCGTGGGTTGCTAACATAGTACATGTGCCTAAGAAGGACGGCAAAGTAAGGATGTGTGTTGACTACCGGGATCTGAACAGAGCCAGCCCGAAAGATGACTTCCCATTACCTCACATCGATGTATTGGTGGATAACACGGCTCAGTTCTCGGTATTCTCCTTCATGGATGGATTTTCAGGATACAACCAGATTAAGATGTCACCTGAAGACATGGAGAAGACGACCTTCATCACACCCTGGGGCACGTTCTGCTACAAGGTAATGCCATTTGGGCTCAAGAACGCTGGTGCAACATATCAACGGGCTATGGTGACATTATTCCACGATATGATCCATAAAGAAATAGAGTGTTATGTGGATGATATGATCGCCAAGTCCCTTACAGAGGAAGACCACCTGGTGAATCTGCTCAAGTTATTCAAGCGTCTGAGGAAGTATCAACTGAAGTTGAACCCCAACAAATGCACATTCGGGGTGCGATCCGGTAAGTTGCTGGGTTTTATTGTAAGCGAGAAGGGGATTGAGGTTGACCCTGATAAAGTCAAAGCCATCCAAGAGATGCCTGCACCAAAAAAAGAGAAAGAAGTTCGAGGTTTCTTAGGACGATTGAACTACATTTCAAGGTTCATCTCCCACCTTACAGCAACCTGTGAACCCTTGTTCAAGCTGTTAAGAAAGGAACAGACGGTCAGGTGGAACGAAGACTGCCAGAAGGCTTTTGACAAGATCAAGGAATATCTGCAAGAGCCTCCAATCCTTATGCCTCCAGTTGAAGGAAGACCTCTAATCATGTACTTGACAGTATTAGAAGAGTCAATGGGGTGTGTGTTGGGCCAGCATGACGAGTCTGGTCGAAAAGAGTATGCAATATACTACCTAAGCAAAAAGTTTACCGACTGTGAACAACGTTATTCACTGCTCGAGAAAACTTGCTGTGCTTTAGCGTGGGCTGCTCGCCGACTAAGGCAGTATATGTTGACCCACACTACCTTGTTAATCTCAAAGATGGACCCAGTCAAGTACATATTTGAGAAGCCGGCGCTTACCGGGCGGGTTGCAAGATGGCAGATGATTCTCACAGAATACGACATCCAATACACTTCTCAGAAAGCCATCAAGGGCAGTGTACTATCTGAATATCTTGCTGAGCAACCCATTGATGATTACCAGCCTACGAGGTTTGACTTCCCTGATGAAGACATCATGTTCATTAAAGCAAAAGATCATGAAGAGCCTATTCACACTGAAGGGCCCGACCCGGAAGAAGAATGGACTATGATGTTTGACGGGGCTGTTAACATGAATGGTCGTGGTGTTGGTGCAGTACTCATTACACCCAAAGGAGTTCACATGCCTTTCTCGGCAAAACTCGCTTTCAACTGCACTAACAACGAAGCTGAATACGAAGCTTGCATTATGGGTCTTGAGGAAGCCATTGACCTCAGGATCAAGACATTGACCGTATTCGGAGATTCAGCTCTGGTAATCAATCAGACCAACGGCAAATGGTATACACACCAGGATCATCTGATACCTTACAGGGATTATACAAGAAGGTTATTGACGTTCTTCACAACAGTCAGGCTTGAGTATATCCCTCGGGACGAAAATCAGTTTGCAGATGCTCTTGCTACCATTTCGTCCATGATCAAAGTTCAAGCTGCTAACTCTGTACCTCAGATTTCAGTGTCGAGACTTGATAGACCAGCATATGTGTTCGCAGCAGATGTTGTCAAAGATGATAAGCCTTGGTTCCATGACATTAAATGCTTCTTGGAGGATCAAACATACCCACCTGGGGCATCTTCCAATGATAAGAAGACTTTGAGAAGGCTTGCTGGAAATTTCTTTCTGAACACTGACGGGTCTTTGTACAAAAGGAACTTTGACACGGTACTCCTCAGATGCGTTGATAAGACAGAAGCAGATTTATTGATGCATGAAGTGCATGAAGGGTCTTTTGGTACCCATGCCGGAGGACATGCCATGGCTAGGAAATTGCTAAGATCAGGTTATTACTGGATCACAATGGATGCAGACTGTTGTGCTTATGCCAGGAAATGCCACAAATGCCAGATCTACGCAGATAAGGTGCATGTGCCTCCCAATCCTCTGAACATCATGTCTTCACCATGGCCCTTTGCCATGTGGGGCATTGATATGATTGGCAAGATTGAGCCAACTGCTTCAAACGGTCACAGATTCATCCTGGTCGCCATCGATTATTTCACCAAGTGGGTTGAAGCAGCCTCATATGCAAATGTTACAAGGCAAGTGGTAGCCAGATTTCTGAAAAGAGATATCATCTGTCGATATGGAGTGCCCGAGCGGATCATTACTGATAATGGTTCCAACTTAAACAACAAAATGATGGCAGAACTGTGTCGGGACTTCAAGATCCAACATCACAATTCTTCTCCTTACAGGCCAAAGATGAATGGCGCTGTTGAGGCGGCAAACAAGAATATTAAGAAGATTGTGCAGAAGATGGTAGTCACCTACAAAGACTGGCATGAAATGCTACCGTTTGCCTTGCATGGGTACCGCACATCAATCAGGACATCCACTGGGGCAACACCTTATCAACTTGTGTATGGTATGGAAGCAGTCCTACCAGTTGAAGTTGAATTACCCTCTCTACGGGTACTAATGGATGCTAAACTGAGTGAAGCAGAGTGGGTTAGGTCCCGATACGAACAACTGAGTCTGATCGAAGAGAAAAGGTTGGCTGCAATCTGTCATGGGCAGCTGTATCAGAAGAGAATGAAGAGAGCCTTCGATCAGAAAGTCAGGCACCGAGAGTACCAAGTGGGAGATCTTGTGCTAAAAAGAATCCTCCCTCCTCATACAGACCACAGGGGCAAATGGACTCCAAATTACGAAGGACCATTTGTGGTAAAGAAAGTTTTCTCGGGTGGAGCACTGATGCTCAGCACCATGGATGGTGAAGATTTCCCATCCCCTGTGAATTCAGATGCAGTTAAAAAATACTTCGCATAAAAATGACCCGCTGGACATAAAAACAGAATGTAAGTCCAGGCAAAAATAGGGCATCCCGGCGAGTCAAAAACAGAATAAAAGACTCGGGCAAAAATGAGGGAAATAAAAAAAAAACGTACACCCGCTGAGTTGAAAAGCCGCATTGGACAGCTCAGGCAAAAATGGGTATCCCGACGGATTGAAAACCCGAAAGGGCGATCCATGCAAAATAGGGGAATAAGCGAACAACTGCATTCTGAATTCGTCTGTATCATTCACAACTTGGTAAGCTTCGAAAGGATCAAGCCTCAATCAGAATCAGCCTTCTTCAGAAAGCAAGATGAGAAGAACGTCATTGTCATACGAGTCATAGCAGAAGGGGAAGCTCATTAAAGCGTCATCAACACTGCCAGCATTTTGTTTCTCAATTTGTAACAATCTCCTCCTTTCAGGAGATATGTTTCTTCGACTGTATCTTGCCAATTCAGGGCACATGAATTAATAAAATCAGATTTTTCAGTCATGTTTCGTTTTGTATATTTTTATTTGCAAAAAGTGTCTGATGTCTCCTAAAAACTAATTGCATAAGTACAGATGCTCTTCTCTAAGAAAGTAAAAACACATGCTTACAGGGAATATACTTACTCTCGAATGTACCTAACTCCTATGACGGAATCCAGTAATGGATACCTCGGGACCTTTTGTGCGTTTCCTTGTCTTTGCAGGATCGCAGGTATACAGGACGCAACTTGGGGCATGTAAGCTTCATCCCAGCAAGCTGGCAAATCAACAAAAGATCTCAGCATCCGAAATGCTCTATCCCCAGCTGAGTTGCCTCTTGTTGCTCTCCCCCCAGCTGAGTTGCCTCTTGTTGCTTCCCCCAGCCATAGTACCAATCATTTTTCTTCAGAAGTTAGGGAATCATCTCCCCACAGAGTTCCAGCCTCTATTCAGAAGAGCAGCGCATAGAAGATCACAACAGAGTGAAGAAAGCCTCTACAAACCCCAGCTGGGCCTCTCATTTATTAGGATAGGTCTATCAGTGACCCGTATCCCCAAGCAAATATCATCTTATTAGATCTACCAATGATCTCATCCCCAGCTGGGAGGTCCATTTCAAACAGATCAGCCAGAGATCTTCACGGCAACGGGATCCGAATCCCGGTTTTGATATCTCTGCATAATCATGGCATTTGCATCATATTTTCCCCTCAGAGCGTAGCATTCCGTCTAATGCGGAGCATTACGGCAAAAATCAAACGCATGGCATAATCATGAGCCATTGTTCTGAATTGACACCTGTGAATAATAAGCCATCTGTCAGTATATAGAATACAATACACAAAAATCCCCACCAGAGTCCCCGGCAAAAACAGCTGCCTCACAAATCACAAACACCAGTATATATTTCCTTTTAGTACCCGTCCGTATCAACACTTCCCAGTAAAGTCGCCTGAACACTCTTTACAAACAAATCACCCATATCACGGATACTTCATGACACCCGTCCGTGTCGTATCACCAGCAGAAAACCGAAGACACCCTCTTTGCACTCGCCACATACTTATATATACACTTTCTTGACACCCGCCCGTTTCATATCCCCAGCGCAGACGCTTACACTTCTACGACCCGTATACTTGTTGATATTATACTTTTTCCCTTTTGACACTCGTCCGTGTCACTCTCCCCAGCAGATAAACACTCATCTATACAATACAATACTCACTACTCATGGTACACTTATACAGAAACTCGTCCGTATCTAATATATGCCATCTATATCCCCACAGATTCGACAGTAGTCCTTGTTCTTTGTTAACCAGTTGGTACTCGTCCGTATCATCATCTCAGAACATTGCGTCTAATGTTTGTTTCTACAAGATACTCGTCCGTATCTTAGTCTTAAGGATGCTCGTCCGCATCTTTAATCCATACACCGTGTCAAATACTTGTGTCTTCTTGAATATAGATGCTCGTCCGTGTCTACTATTCCCCCAGAAGAACCATCAGATTCAACACTCGTCCGTGTTCCTTGTTAACCAGATGATACTCGTCCGTATCATCATCTTTGAACATGTGTCAGTTTGTTTCTACCCGATACTCGTCCGTATCGTAGTCTTAAAGATGCTCGTCTGCATCTTTAATCTATACACAATACCAAACACTTGTCCCTTTTGTTTCTTGGATATAAACACTCGTCCGTGTTTACTTCTCCCCAGTAGATCGCCAACAAAGCAAATTTTCCTTTTTATCTGACACTCGTCCTGTGTCATGATAACCTCGAGAGCAGCCGTACCCTGCTGAGTGGTCGTCCTCCACTTCTTGATGGTCGTCCTCCATCATGCTCGTCCGATGGCCGTCCCCATCGTTGTTTTTAGCAGCCGTCCCCTGCTAGGTGGTTGTCCTCCACCTTTTGATGATCGTCCTTCATCATTTTATCCAATGGCCGTCCCCATTGTTGATTTCGGTTATCTGGCATTCGTCCTATGTCATGAGAAACCTCGAGAGCAGCCGTACCCTGCTGAGTGGTCGTCCTCCACTTCTTGATGGTCGTCCTCCATCATGCTCGTCCAATGGCCGTCCCCATCGTTGACCTTTTCTATCCGATGGCCGTCCCCATCGTTGATATTTTCGGCAGCCGTACCCTGCCAGGTGGTCGTCCTCCACCTTTGATGGCCGTCCCCATCATATTTCTTTTATCCCCAACAGAGCAGCCGTCCCCTGCTAGGTGATCGTCCTTCACCTTTGATGGCCGTACCCCATCATCTGTTTATTTCATTTATTCTTTAACCCGATGGCCGTCCCCGTCGTGGTCCCTTTTCTTTTTAGCCCGATGGCCGTCCCCATCGTTGGTTACTTTGCTTTATGAACTTGATGGCCGTCCCCGTCATGTTTCATTAACTCCCAGAAAATTTTACAGCTTTATCTTGATGGCCGTCCCCATCATGATTTTATTTCCCCAGCTAGTCGGCCGTCCCCGTCTTGGCTTTACCTTTTATCCCCAGCATGTCGGCCGTCCCCGTCATTGCTCTACTCCACATACTTTTCCCAGCATGTCGGCCGTCCCCGACATTGCTATTTACCCAGCAGTCGTCCTCTGCTCGACGGTCGTCCTCCGTCGCCCACACCTTGCAGTATACTTTATTTTCCTTTACAATCTATATCCCTTTTCTTCTTCATTTCTGTGAGTGCAAATTTTGGACTGTCTTTGGTATTCAACCACAAGTTATCTTGTTTGCCTGTTAAGTCGTTGCTTACAACCTGCACAGCTAACTCATGTTTGAATAGGGGCAGCTGTAAACACCCCAAATTTGCCCTCACCCATTTCACCATGGCTTGTGATCATTCTCATGTGCATAAACACAATCATAACATCTCATATCTCATTTTTGATTCACTGGATAGTTTCTAAGTCATCTGCACCTAGGGATTGTGATCTGAGCAATCCAAGAGCCTCTTGAGCCATTCCAAAGGCAACCAATCACTTCAAAGGGATCCATATGTGTTCAAGTATCATATTATATCCTCTCAAAGTCAAAAATTCCAAAGAATCACAAGAACTAGGGTTTGGATGGATGCAGAGCCAAGTTTGACTGCACAGTTGACCTAAAATTAGGGTTTTGGTTTCAGAGGCCATAACTCCAATTTTTTTGGTCATTCTTGTTTCCATTGGTCTCTATATGGTATAGGGAGTATGCATATCAATTTTCATGAAGAAATTCCATGGGGAAGTCATCTGATCAAGGGTTGACTTTCTGGACAAGTCAGTGCAAAATCAGGGCATCTGAGGCCCCCAATGACCCAACCAATGGGTGATCTTCATCATTTTGAGTGTATATGATCTTTATTTGATCATGGAAGAAGGTTGAAGTTCATAGAAATCAAGAATTTGGAAGTTTTGCAAATGTTGACTTTTTGGGCATGGTTGACTTTTCAAGAATGCTTCATTTTAGGTCATTTTTCAAACCTTGATTCTTGATCCAAAAAAGCTTCAAATGGAAAAACTTTGGTCATGAAAGTTGTAGATCTCATCTTTCCCTTTTCAAAAAGTACAAGAACATGATCAAACTCTTCTTGGATCAAAAGTTATGGTGTGACAAAGTTGGCAAAAATCATTGATTTTCAAGATATGCTTCAAATGAGAATTTTGCAAAGACATAAACCAAAGCCAATTGTGACCTCTAACTCACTTCAAACCAGTATGCAAACATCACATAGACACTAAAAATCAGATTTGGACCAAGAATCCCTCATGTTTATGGTTTGTGTAGCAAAAATAGTCACATGTGAACCAAAAGCCACAACTTGCAAAATCATCATGATCACTTCCTACAACTTGCTGCATTGGTTACTGCACTTTGCTAGCCTCTCACCTCATCTTGCTGCACCAGAGCCATGCTTTGTACTAGCTATAGATTAAGCCATACTTTCTCTTACAAAGAAGTTGACATTTTGGCAAAAGGTGACCTACCTATCACAGCAGGCCATGTCACATCCCCTGACCTATGGGATTAAAATATACTTTCCATATGCTGGCCATAACACTCAAGAAGCAAGGCTGAAACCATTCACAACATCACATTCACAAAACACACCCCAGCTGCATTTTGTTTCGAATCTCTCTGCCCAGCCTTCAAACACTCAAACCATTTCCACACTTCAACTCACCATACTTCATAGACCTCAAACCACCAAGAGCCAGGCCTAAAACAAGCAAGAACACCCCATTGCCATTTCTCACCTCAACTTGCAGTTTCATTCGAATCTCTCACCACAGCTCACAAACATCAAAACAAACTCCATAGACCTTCTCCCCTCATCATCTGGATCACAAACAACCACCTACAATGGCCTGAAACTGCCTGAATCATCCCTGCCATTTCTGACTGAACTTGAGCAGAAGCTTGTCAAACTCCTCATCCAGCCAACATAAATTCCTCTTGAGCATTCAAACATCATCTGGGGATCAAGTGGAGTGGATTGCACTGAAGGAAGTGGCCAGAAAGTCATCAGAGTGAAAGCTTCGAATCTCAGGTAGCTTGAAAATTATTTTTCCAAAAATCGTTTTTCATGTTATAAACTTGTTCTCTATGCTTCACTGAGTATCCTGGTGCTTTTGGTTTTTGAAATGGTGATGAAATGAGTATTTAATTGCTCTCTGAAACTTGCGTGCCCTAAAATTTGTTTGCTTCGATTCAGCTTAGTTAGGAGATATAAATTTGTTTTGAGTGAGGGTTTTGGTTCGTGAGTATGTAAGGATCATTTCCCAGTTCTTGGATTTCATTTTAGTTAGGTTTTTGGGGTTTTGGGGATTTTCAGGGGAGATGCTGGCCGGAGAAGACGACCGGAAGTCTTCTCCGGCCACCTGAAAGTGATTTGTGCCCTAATCACGTGATTAATGGTCATTTGAATTTGGACCGTGCGATCCCTTTGACCAGTTGACCTCCCGCGTGTGTGTGTGGTCCAGATCTGCCTGATTAGCCCTAATCCACGTGTTTTATTTAATTAATCCATATTTAATTTAATTAAGTCTGAAGCCATCTGGGCCCTCCACTAGCGCGCCAGTCAACCATTTCAAATTCAGAGCACATCCTGGCCCTCCATTCTGATTACTTTCCCTTTTATTTAATTTTAATTCATTTTCTTTTCATTTGTTTTGCATAATTATTTAAAAATAGCAAAAATGTCTTAAAAATTATGAAACTTTTTCATAGAAGTTTTATTAATTTTTAAGACCCAAAAATATTTTCATTTTATTTTTTATCATTAAAAAAGTATTTTTAAATATTTAAAAGATTATTTTTAATTGATTAATGGAAATTAATTAATTAAAAATACTTTTAGGTATTTAAAAATCACCAAAAAATTCATGAAATGTTCTAAGACATTTAGAAACATTGTCCAACCTTCAAACCAAATTTCTTTTTTGATCTTGATGCATTTTAAGAAATTTTCATTGAATTAAATCATTTTTTGTGCATTATTTTGATCATAAGTTCAAAAATTCATTTCTGCCTATCTAAGAAGAGTTGGACATTGATTCTTTTTGCATTGCATTCTATTTGGCATGTAGTTTTTTGAGATAAAATGGCCTTGATTTGATTCCTCATTTTCAATTTGTTTGGCATTTCTTTTGTTTAGGAACCCTAAAAACCCTAATAACTTAGAAAAATCATAACTTGAGATTGGTTAAGAGTTGAGACCTCCCCTTTGGACCTTGGTTTAGTATAGGTTTAGGGTTTCTTTGGGTGGCATTTTCCATTTTTTATCTTAGGGTTTGCTTCTGTTTTTGGTTTTTGTTTGTTGTTTGATCCATAAACCCTAATTTGGGCTTTCTTTTGCATCCTTCTTGCATCCTCTTGCATAACATGACTTGCCATGACATTTCAAGCACCCATTTGATTCATTTGACATCTTAAGACATATAGAAAGCATGTTTGACCATTGCATCACATATTTGCCATGTCATTTGCCTTGTATGTTTCATAACTTTTCATGTTTATCCATGCTCCTTAATTTGCTCCATTTGCATCCATGATCTTGTATGAACATCTCCATGTCTTGCCTCATGTTCATAGCACTCCATAGCATCATTATCATCATCAACATGCTTCTGGTTTTGTTTAGCATCATGCCATTTCATCCTCATTTGGCATTGCATTGCATTTCTTTTCTAACATTTCAGGTGGTAAGTGAGGTTGGGAAGTGAATTTGCCTTCACTTCTCATAACTTTTCTTTTCATATCTCTTGCATCCATTGCTGCATTTTTGTTTGTGTTTGAGATTGAGCTTGCTCATTTCTTCCTCTTCCCACTTTCTTTCTTCAAGTGACTTGACTTCTTGAATGAAGCAAGTCACTTTGCTTCTCTTGATCCTGTTCATCTGCTTCCTGGTGGTTCCATTGAAGATTTCTCTTGAAAACCTCACAAACCTTAGGAACAACCAAGCATGACAATGATTAGGGTTTTGATTAGTCTCCCCTCTTAGTTTTACCTTTGTGTCTCTTTGAGTCTTCTCCTCCCACCTCATAATCAGGGACTAAACCCTAAAGGCTTTAAGGCTTTGTGATTAAGTTTATGCCTGCATCCTTCTTTTAGGATGGAGTGTATAACTTTAATCCTAAGTGTTAAACCCTTAATGTGTTTAAATCTCTTAATCAATTCACCTAATAATCATCAAGACATCACACTTGTAACTTGGGCCTTGCATTAGGGTTCTAATTCTTCCTTAACTGGTTAAGAAGGACTAACCCTAGTGTTAATGGACAAGTCCCCCTCAAGTTGTCTTACAAATCATAAAACTCACTTCTTCATCATATCATTAATTAAAATCCACTTAATCAAAGGTTTGTTTTGTCATGAGTTTAATCCCTAATCATGGATTAAGTTGAGGAGCATTCCTCAGCTTAAACATTCTCATCTATTATCCTTCTATTAGGATGGTGTAATGAGTCTGTTTAATCCCTGATTATGGCTTAACCTCATTACTCAACACTAAACAAAAACACCAAAAACATCTAAATAATCACAAGTAGGGTAATGATTTTAATCCTACATCAAAGGTGATTAAGTGTGAGAATCTGACTTCACACTTAAGGTATTCTCATTACCCCTAATCAGAGGGAAGATGTGATGAGTTTACTAAATCCATTGGTTTAGGCTTAAGCTCATTAATCTATGACAAATTTTCAAAAGCAATAAAAGACTGAAAACTCAAAAACAAACAATAACCGTCTCCTTCGGGATTCTTTTCTCATCACCTTCACTCATAAGCGAGAACTTGCTTCTTCCGTCTAATGCAAGACAGTTTGCACCTGAGCCAGACAGGTCATGCACTTGAGCATAGACAAGCAAGCAGTTCATAAGTCAATTTATCTTTCAGTCTCTTTGGGTCGAACTACGGTGTTCTGACTTCCTCATTGCACGAGAGGATACGTAGGCATAACTTAACGGTTATCGAACAAAAGTCTCTGTATATTCCCCCTCTTTCTAGCATCATCTTTAGCCTCATGATCTTGAGCAGTTCATTCTTATTCCCACACTGACACTGTATATATTACACCTCACATTCTTTTACACTGACACCTGTACATCCTTTTCCAGCTCTTTATACACAAATTGCACTGACACTACCCCTTTAAAACACAAATCTTGCAAGCGTGGATCCCGTCGAGTACGACGGACAATCTGGGTGCTAATACCTTCCCAGGTTGTAACTAACCCCCTTTCTCAGTCTCTCTGGTTCGCAACCGTCTTGTCCATCTTTTTCTAGGTTTATGCAGCATTACCTTTCCTCCGGGATAAAAATGCCTAGTTGGCGACTCTTTTCATCTCCAGTGAGTTCACGGCTGTGTGTTCTCATTGTTCCTCTCGCCGACCGTTCGCCTCTGTACCTTCATATGATCCATTTTCATTTGTCGGGAGCGACACCAGCTCCACAAGAAGATCAACAAACTCAGGCTGAAAAGGACACTCCTGCTCAACAGGATGTCCCAATAGATGTTGAAGCATCTGAAGATCAGCAAAAGGTCTCATCTGATACTGCTGATGATATATCGGAGGACCAGAAAAGGCCTCCACAGATAGTGATGAAGAAGCATCTGAGGACCAGCACAAGGCCTCCACTAAAGAGCACATCTCTGTTGATCAACCAGCTGAAGAGGAGATTGCTTAACCTCCTCCTGTTGTGAACCTAGAGCATGATTCTGATACAGAAATCATTGCTTCTGTAAAACCTAGCATAGCCAAAAGGCTTAGGACTAGGAAAGAAAAGATGAATGCAGGACATGCAATTCCTGAGAAGATGCAAGCTACACCAAAGAAGGACAAAGCTAAAGTTGTCTTTGGTCCTACAAAACAATGGAGCAAGGTGCAAACACAAAAGAGGAAAGCTGTCACTCCTCCAGATTCAGATGTTGAAGAAGATGTCCCAACATCTCCTCCAAAGAAGAAATCAGCACTCTCAAGGTCATCAACTGCTGTTCCAGAAGCTCCCTTGGACAACATCTCCTTTCATCATGTTTCAAGTGTGAATAGATGGAAGTTTGTTTATCAAAGAAGGGTAGCACTTGAAAGAGAGCTGAGCAGTAATGCACTTGAGTGCACAGAGTTAATTGATTTCATCTCTTCTGCTGGCCTCTTCAAAACTGTCTCCAACTTCTCTGACCTGCTATGAGCTGTTTGTCAAGGAATTCATAGTCAACCTCTAAGAAGATTGTGCCAATGGTAAGTCTGCTGACTTTAGAAAAGTATTTGTAAGAGGCAGGTGTGTAGAATTCTCTCCTAAGGTTATCAACCAATACCTTGGAAGAGAATCTGATGGTCCAAATGAGTTAGGGAAGACTGATAACCAGGTCTGCAAGGTTATCACTGCTAACCAGGTCAAGGCTTGGCCAGTTAAAGGGAAGCTCTCAGTTAGCATGCTAACAAGGAAATATGCCATGCTGAACATGATTGGTACAGCAAACTGGGTCCCTACCAACCATACATCCTCAATATCTACTGGATTGGGCAGGTTCATATTTGCTGTGGGCACCCAAACAAAGCTGGATTATGGAGCTTATATATTTGATCAGACATTGAAGCATGCTGGAACATCTGCAACAAAGCTGCCAATTGCTTTCCCTTCCTTGCTGTGTGGAATAGTGCTGAGTCAATACCCTGGGATCCTCACTGAGAAGGACACAATTTGCAAAAGAGAAAGCCCTCTGGCCTTCCACTACAAGCTGTTCCTGAGTCATCATGCAGCTGATGTTGAAGCACCCTCTGGGACATCTTCTGGTCCTTCAAAGGCAAAGTCTCCAATCTCCAAAGCTGCATTGATTGTTGAACTGAAGAGCACTTGCAAAGAACTGGATGCAAGGAAGCAGAAGCTTAAGGAGATTATCCAAAGGCTGGAGATTGAAGAAAGTGCTCAGAAAGCTGCTACTTCTAATGAGGAGACTGAGGAAGATGAAGAAACTGACTATGAGGAGTCTGAGTGAAAAATTGTATGTGAGGAAAAATGTAATGACAGCTGCATTGTAATTTTGAATTAGTAACTTTGGCCCCAAATTTATGTCTAACAAGGGGGAGACCAACAACAACAACAATGTATGATGTTGTTTAGCTATTAATGAAAAACTTCTGTTTGGCTCTGAACTGAATCAGTGTGTTTTAATGAAAATTTATGTTGCAACAAATCTAAATACATGTATGTTTGAGGGGGAGTAAACTCACACATGACTCAACAGAAAAGATCTGCTATACTCTGATAAAAGAACTTCTGCTGCACTCTGAAAATCAGACAAGAATGTTAGCCAAAAATTAGCCAAAGGGGGAGTTTGTAGATGTTTAGAATTGGCAGAATTTTTGACCAACAAGAAATGTTGAATTCAGTTCAGAATGTCCTATCAGATGTTGGGACATTATCAAACAGAGTATAAGAACTTAATTCAGGATGTTACACCAGATGTTGGGACATTGTGTAAATGATTTAAGTTCAATTTTTCAGGATGTCCCAACAGATGTTGTGACATCTCAAACCTGCTAATTATTGCGCGGCGGCTGTTGTTGTTGTTGTGGTTGAGTTTGTTGCCCAGGACTTGATGGAATAGTGACAGTTGCCACTTGCTCATAGGATCTTCTGTATCCCCGGCCCCGACCTCGGCCGTACACAACATTAGTTTCCCCCTCTCTTCTTCTCGGAGGTCCATTAAAAGCTTTCCTCACACCGCTTGAGCTACCCGCACCGGTGTCCTGAATCTTCGCCATCTTTAAAAGTGTTTCAACCCTCTCTCCAACTATCACAATGTCATTGAACTTTTTTGCCGAACAAGACGCCAACCTCTCAATAAACACCCCCTGTAGTGTTCCCATGAACATGTCCGCCATTTCATTTTCCAAAAAGGGGGGTTGTACTCTAGCAGCAAGTTGACGCCACCTCTGAGCGTACTCCTTAAACCCTTATTTAGCATTCTGAGACATGGTCTGCAACTGAGTACGATTTGGAGCCATATCCAAATTGTACTGACACTGCTTCACAAATGCCTCTGCTAGATCCTTCCAGCTTCGGATATTAACCCTGCTCAGCTTCATGTACAACTCCAAGGAAGCCCCCGCAAGGCTATCTTGGAAGTAATACATCCACAGCTTCTCATCATCGGTGTGTGCAACAATTCTTCCGACAAAAGACTAGAGGTGATTTTTCGGGCAAGACGTGCCATTATACTTATCGAAAGTAGGAACCTTGAAATTGTAGGGAATTCTAACCCCTGGCACCAAGCCCAAGTCAGTGTTATCAAACCCCAGAGAGCTCTGAGATTGAATGGCACAAATCTTCTCAGCCATCTCTTCAAACTTTCTGTTCATGTCAGACCCTTGGCCTTCTGCCTCATCCAGCAAAGTAAACTGTTCATCTTGTCCATCCATCTGCACGTTGTTCAGTCCATCATTGATAATAGTAATCCCTGGTTGCGCCACGGGGATTTCAAATTGAAGGGCGCCAGCCCCATTTCGATTACCTCTATCTGCTGCTCCATTGTTCCTGGCCTGATTGTTTTCCACCATCTCGCGCAAGCGCTCCTAAGTTTGACCCATCCCAGCCATGAGGGTCATGAAGTTATCCATTCTTGTTCTCAAGTCAGCCAGATCTGCCTGCATCGGATCCATTACTATCTCTCTATTTACTCTTGTAGGATATCTGTGTACAGTTGGTTGTTCTCGAACCTTCTTGGGAGCTATAGTGCCTGAAAGGACATAAACGTTAGAAAACTGATGAACCACCTGCAAAACAGAAAACACGTTATATGCATGCAATGTAACTATTCGTGCTTCCAAGTTTAGGCATTTATATGCCCCAGTTCTGGTATTTGCTCCAGATAGCCCTTTTGAGCATTAATTTTCAAACTCTCCCTTTGAAGAGTGTTCAGATCTCAGCAGTCTCAAACAAACAAGCTTCGCGTACTCAGAAATGGTAATTGGGATTTAACATTGCATAACATAGATAACCCACTAGTGGCCAAAGTTAGAGCACAAACAAATTCCCCGAAGGGTTACAAGTCAATATATGAATATAAAGCAAGACTCCTACAAGAAGCCTGTAGGTAGTCTGAACAACAATAAATTAAAAAACTAGACTAAAGGAAAGACCCAGGTTCTTCTTCTGCAGCTATCACCTCTGTCTGGTTCTTCTTCATGCCTGCTCTCAGCTTAAGCTCTGCAATCTCTTTCAATGCCTCCTCCAAGGCCATCTGGCTTTGTGCCAATTGTTGAGTCTTCTCTCTTCGTATTTTTTGAACTTGTTCTACTTCTTCTTTCTTGAAGGCCATCTTTACCTCGAAAAACTCTTCCTTTTCTTTATACTTCTTCTACTCCTGTTCCCTTTGGCCCTGCAACCAAACAATGGACTAGCGAGCTTCTTTAAGAGTCTTCAAAGTCTTCTTACGCTTCGCTTCTCTTTTTGATTCCATTAGACCCAACCTCTGAAAATGAGCTTCTCTTCCAGAAAACTCCTTTTCCTTAGCTTCTAATGTAACCTGCATCTTCTGTAGCTTTTCATCGGCTTCATTCTTAGAACGATTGGCAAGGTGGTACAAGTTAACCATTTCAACATTCTCTATCCGGACCTCGTGCAACTGAGCTTCCAACTTCTTATATTCTTCAAGAAAAACAGCATTCTGACATGGCACCTCTTTGGGGTATAATGGAGCTTCCACTGAAAATGGCATGAGCACTTCCTCTACACGTTTCTGCAACCATGTAGCAAAAGGAGGATATGTCCTGGGATCTACCCTTCCAATATCCTTCTTTCCTTTCTTCACCCTGTGAGCCCAAGCCTGGGATGCTAGTATGACCAACTCTTTGTTTCCCTCCATAGAAAAATAAAAAGACCCAGCTAATTCTTCCATACTTGGTAGATCCCTCAGAGGATAGCCAAATTGTTTCCTAGCTAAGACTGGATGGTAACTGATCACACCTTCCTAGCAAAGGCACATTAGCAAATCTTCCTCAACTAACCAGTAACTCTTTCCCCAACAAATCTATGTTATAACGCCAAGCTATATCCTCAGAAGTTAGTCCCATTAGCCTCATGGACCACCTCCATTCATCTCTCATCTCTTTGAAAGGGCCTAACTTTGGCAATTGCTTGGCAAACCAATCAGCAAATAATGGAACACAACAACCCACCGGTCCACCCCTTCCTTTCTCATTCCGGTAGTGAACGTTGTAGTAGAAATCTCCCAACAAGGTTGGTACAGGATTACCTTTAGCAAAAATGGAAATTACCTCCAAGCTTACAAACTCCTTTTCTCCCAGGAAAAGACTAGATCCATATACCATCAAGGCCACCACAACACCAAAATATCCCCACCTACTCTCTTTGGCATACTCTTCAGCTTCCGGTATAAGCACATCCCAAGGAAGTCCTCTGCCCTCATTGTCCTTCAAAGCTTTCTTGACCTTAGAAGCTGGTATACGACAAACTCTGGATATGTTTTCTTCCTTGAGAACTACCTCTAACCCATAGTAAGGCAAAGTATCTCTGACGGGAATACCCAAAATGCTAGAAATCTCCTCCAAGGTAGGAGCCAAAATATAATCCGGAAATACAAAACACCGCAGCAAGGGATCATAGAACTGAAGCAAAGTGTGCAAGCTATCCTTCTGGTCTGCAGTAGGTTTATCCATTTACTTCAGAATCTGACCATACCTCTTCCTGAAGTTCCCTAAAACTTGATCATTCATCAGCCCTGCTAATCTCTGAACACTCTTGACTTCTGGTTGGAGAAAAGTGTAATGAACATTCTTCTTTCTTGTAATTTTCTTAACTTCTGCCATCTGGAGAGCTTACAATTACCAGAACTGGTGCTAAACTATAAAAAACAACCTGAAAAAGCAAACACAAATAGTTAATGCGAGTATGATGCGATGCAAATGCAATGCAGGCATATGATCAATCTGGGACCATATGGATACTGGATATTAGGACCCTCGAGTAACTGAAAACCAAGATTCTCTGAGCCATAACCATCTGATAGAAACCCTTAGAACCAAGAGATCAATAAATCCAGAACCATAAGGACCAAATCATAACAAAGACCATACTGATAATGAGGGTATATAGAGGTCAAGGGTTCCTGCAAACCTGTAAACCCCTCCCAATCTCACTGGTGTGCTCCGAGTCAAACATCACAGACTCTCAAAGCTGGACAGTAATAATACGTTCACCATCTCCGAGAAATGGTTCATGACCAGGTCAGGGAATCGGTTTGGCATTATGTACTACTCAGGGAGGCCTCAGCTGAGTCCGAGAAAACAAGGTCATCCTATGTGAGTTCAAGATGGGCCCTCGGGTGCGAATGGGTTTGCCACAAAATGTGGTATGCCACTTTCACCACTAAAGAGGGATGTTTCCACAAGGTTCTCGATGATCGGTCCCCAACTACACATAACTATCAAGGTTATGAAATGAAAGAGGAAGATCCCCAAATCAAGACATTCCCAAGACGGTCGCAAATCTAGCGTGGAACTCACTACTACCCCCATGACAATATCTCATGAGGCCAAAGTGGAACCACTCTAAGTCCTAAGGTGCACTTGAGCCTTGGTAATGAGCTCATCTCACAATAACAGTATCACCCAAGTCCCACCAAACAGAAAATCCAGTCCAGACAGTCCAGTATATATATATGATGCAGGAAAATAAATACTGAAAACTGTAAATAAAGCTGTAAATAAAACTGTGAATAAACAACAGTAATATACACACAACAGCAAACAATTAACACCCAGTGAAACAGAAACACGCAAGAGCTAGGAGAGAATCTCAAGGAACCAGAGATTCTGGGTTCGATCCCCAGCAGAGTCTCCAGCTGTCGCTCCCTGGATTTCCATCCTAGTACAAACGCGAAAGTGGCACGGAAAGGAATAGAGTCTCCAGCCAGGCATTTTTATCCCGAAGGAACGGGAATGGTAATGCTGCACAAACCAGGAGAATAGAAAAGGAAGGACACTGGTCCTGCGAACCAAAGAAACTGAGTTTGGGAGTCGAGTACGACCTGGGAAGGTATTAGCACCCCAGATCGTCCGCCGTACCCGACGGGATCCACGCTTGCAAAGAAATCTGTTTCAAAGGATGAAGAAATGAAAGTTGCTGCGAAGAAAAGGAACTGAACTGGATAAAAGAAAAGAAAAGGGAATTGAAAAAGAAATGAAAAGGAAAAATATAGGGAAAATAAAGATTGTGCTCGAATGGGCCCTACCCCGCTGCCTACGTACCTCATCTGGACAATGAGGATCAGAGTCGCCGTAGTTCCCCTAACTAAAGGTGAAAAAGATTGCTTGTGAATTAAGGCTTGAACTGCCTATGTCAATGCTCAGTGACAAGTAGGAGCAAGTTCGTCTTGCAAAGTGACAAGTAGGAGCAAGTTCGTACATAAGGAGTGAATGAAATGAGAAAAGAAGTCCCAAAGGAGAGACGTTTATTGTTTGTTTGTGTTTTTTAGAAGCTTTTATTGGTATGGCACAAGGAAGTGAACTCAAGCTCTTTGTAGATGTTTAGAATTGGCAGAATTTTTGACCAACAAGAAATGTTGAATTCAGTTCAGAATGTCCTATCAGATGTTGGGACATTATCAAACAAAGTATAAGAACTTAATTCAGGATGTTACACCAGTTGTTGGGACATTGTGTAAATGATTTAAGTTCAGTTTTTCAGGATGTCCCAGCAGATGTTGTGACATCTCAAACCTGTTACCATAATTAATTAATGACTAACTGATATGAGTAATTTAAGGAAAGTTATCTGGAATTAATTATGGATGGACAAAAACAGAACAAGGCGCATCTGTAGGGAGTGTTGTTATGAGACTTCAGCATAATCAGAAGAACTAAATCACCTAGAATCTAGGAAGTAACAAACCCTAATTCAAGGTGGAAGCTGCATGCGTTTTAGGACTGGATTAACCTACAGAAAGCCCAAAATACAAACACCTATTTAAGCAACAGAATATCTCAGAATTGAGTACGAATTTCAGAAGACAAAATAGGGTGTTTTGAGTTTTAATAGCAGGTTGTTTTACTGTACCACTTTATGAGCTTTTAAGCAAAAGTGTATTTGTGTCTTGATTGAAACTGTGAAGTAAGATCAAGCTGTTTTATTTGAAGGATGACTTCAATTTTATTAAACTTGTAAACAAGATCACTGTGTGATTGAGGGGGAGTGAGTTGGTACTCATATCTAAGTTGTGTCTTAGGTAGAAATTGCATTGGGTAGATATTAAGTGAAAGATTAAACTGGGTGGTTTAAGTCTAGAATTAATATTACTTATAGTGGATTTCCTCCTGGCTTGGTAGCCTCCAGATGTAAGTGTGGTTATACACTGAACTGGGTTAACAAACTACTGTGTTGTTTAATTTTCTTGCACTTTAAGATTTGGTTAAATCTGTCAAGTGTTGGAACATCTCATAGGACATCTCATACCTGATCACAAAATTTCACTCTTTTCAAAGGAATGTATTCTTGCTACCACATTCCAAGATGGAATAATAGAACAAGCACACTCAAGTAAGGAGAAGATCCCCAAAACTTGGTTCCAGAGATTAGGGCCTAAGCTCACTAACTCATTGAATTTATTAAGTGTTTTTTTTTGTATTTTTGATGAAGAAATCTTTTTTATGATTCTTCTTGATGAAGGTGACTTCATGATCCGACTTGTGCATCATGATAGACTAGCTTGTACTATCCCAAGATGGGAAAACTACAAGTGCCTCATGGAATAAGGCTATTACACAAGAAGTCACTTCTTTCTTTATTAATGTTTTTAGGATTTTGTTTTGAGATGAGAAAAGAAGAGAACCAAAGATCTTAAAGGTAAAAGTCTAATGGGGGACTAACACCTAATTGTTATCATGCATAGAAAATCCTAGGTTAGTGACATTTACAATCCTAAAGGAGGAACAGATAAGAGTAGAAAGAGGATAAAGAAGAAAAGGAGAAGAAATCTAGAGAGGAGAAAGAGAACCACATGATGGCACAAAGCACATCAAAACTCAAAAAAGCAAAAGCAAAGTAAAAGAGGAAAGATGAAGTGTTGAAATGTGGATAAACATTCACACTTCTCTTACCATGAGCCCCTGCAATGTTAGCAAAAATCTAGAAAATTGATCAACACAAACATGGAATTAACATGCTCAAAGGTTCTAGCAAACAAGGATCAAACAACATGTCAAGCATTGCAAATATACGACTTACGCATCGAAAACATGAAAGCATACATCAACCAGTAAGCAAATCACCCTAAAGATCATGTTCAATGATCATACAATGATCCATGGCAATTAAAACAAGCAAGGGGATCAAACAAGCTCAAAATAGCCCCAAAAAGTCAATCTGCTTCAGTGTTAACCGGTTAACCAAATGCATTAACCGGTTAACCAGTTCAAACCTACACAAAATACGCATAAAACAGGTGTGTTAACCGGTTAACCATATGCGTTAACCGGTTAACACTGTTAAAACAACAACAAATCCTACAAAAACAACAACTCAAACCAGCTTATTCAAATAATCTTGCACCAGACCAGCAATCAATTATACATGGAAAAATTAGATCAATTCACATTAATCCATATCATCAAGCTCATGAACATTAACATTCGGATCCGGATACAAATCAACCAATCAATTCAAGCAAGCCAAACAAATACACAAGCACATGGTGCATCTAAAGCACAAGCATGCAAATAAGCTAAAATAGAGCTAGGTCTGAATTTAACCAACCTACAAAGCTGAGATATGCTTTGGTATTTGTTGATTGAGCTGAAAACAGTAGATCTTGCGGCAAATTTTGAAGATCCGGTGCTAAGCTCCACACTCCGTGCAAAATAAATGCAAGAACAAGCTCTTGATGCAGAATTTTGGATCTAAAAACACTTCTAGATCTCAAACCAGATCTGAACCAAGTAATAAACCAACAAAAAGATGCAAGGAAGCTATGGATGGAGGTCTAGTTCCAAGATCTACACACCTCAAGGCAAGGTTGTGTGATCTTCAAAGAGGAACTTTGAGTGATTTGGAAAATTGGGAGAGAAAAGTGAGAGAATTGTGAGTGAGAAGAATGAAAATTCAGAAAATGAGAATGAAAATTCAGAAAATGAGAATGAAAAATGAGGGAGTGGTCTCTTGGTTTGGAGGGAAATTGAATAAATATGGTTTAGGCTTAGGGCCCAAAATTTTGGTTTGGAATCCAAAAAATATGGCTTGGCATTAGCTTAGAAAGTGATTAGGATTTGGCATTGGAATTATGCTTGGATAAATGCTCTAGATCCTTCTCCATAATTCAAATTAATTCAAATGAATAAAAATCAGAAAATTGGAAAATGGAACCAAAACACACATGCTGAATTGCTGCTGGAAATTCAAATTTTGCAGCCGTTAACCGGTTAACCATATGCGTTAACCAGTTAACGCATGAAAAATTTGAATTTCCCTCCTTTTGGTGGGAAACCTCAGGAATAACCCGACGCCAACCGTTTCAAGCTGATTTTGATCCTCATCCTCTTTAGGGTCTTGAACATGATACAGAGCTTGTGCAAAATGATCCTGTGAAATTCTTGCTAGGTCACCTTGCTCTTGATTTTGACTTGTAGTGCTTCAACCTTCCTTGATGGTTGATCATATGCCTTATGCTAGATCATGCGAGTGTTATGCTTCATTTTTCTATGCCAGATGCTAAAAAATGATATGCTGATGTTGTGCTTATGATGATGATGCTTAAAAAGAAAAGGGAAAATTTGGGGTGTTACAGGACTAAGCAAAGACGTCGACGTATTCTCGAAGCATGTCAATAAGTTGTTCTTTTATTGGAGTCTGCAGCCTGGCCCCAATCTTCACTTCTTTCAAATCCTCTTCGGTACCAAGATTAACTGTTTCAACCTCCTCCTGATAAGGAGTAATCACTTTCTCTTCTTGCCTCAACAACCAGGCTAACTCTTCAGGTAACTCATAGTCTTCTTCAACCCCTTCATCCGCTTGATTAATTGGATTGTCGAAGTCATACAAGGTCATAGCAGTGTTGCTGTCGGTGCAATCTGGAGGATAATCTCTGCAAGGGTTGAGATTTGTTCGTTTTAGTGATCAATTTTAATCTTGTTTTGGAAAGAGTGAAAATGAAGTTATTTATTTTGAAAACATTGCCATTTTATTGTTTTGTACAAAAGTGAAAAATGAAAAGACAGTGAGCGAAAAAGATACTTGTTTGCAAAAGATGTCTGATATTCATTGATAATCCATTTGCACAAAATTACAATATGGCCCTATTACAAAATGAGTCCTGACACCTCGGGCAAGATGCAGGACTTGATGCATGCTAAAAAAAAGCAGGAAATAATAATTACTCTGCAGGAGTAACCCTTATAATTTCCTGGGAAGACCAATTAAGGACTTGTTGACCCGGGATCCTTGGAGGTATCCAGCTTTCCATGTTGAGGTCGCTTTCCGCCTCGTCTTCCAGGTTGTTAACAGCATATGGGGTGAGCATCCCCCCACTGATGAATTTTGGCTCCTTAGCAGCCTCTGATTGATCTTGTCGGAATGGTTTGTAACCCAAACCGAATATGTCCTCCTTCTTCTCCACTGGCAGCAGCTTGCCCCAACCTTGGGCATTTCCATCTTCAATAACCTTCCGGGCTTGTTGATAGGAGACAATTGAAGTACCCATCCTTTCCTCCTGGGATGCAACAAATACTTCAGTCGTCGCCTCATTGACGTTCAGAGCTTCGAACCCCTGGCTCATAGTTTCATGGATTTCACCATTCATCTCAATGTATTTGTACGTAACCAGATGGCTAACAAAGATGTCCTCTTCACCACAGATGGTGATAATCACCGCCAGCAGCGTGAATCCATGGTCGACCCAACAAACAGCTGTAGGCCGGCTGTATGTCCATCACATAGAAAGTAGTCTGAAAGACCTGCGGACTGATTATCACAAGCAGCTCCACTTCTCCGAGAACAAGACTCTTGGAGCAATCAAAAGCTCTGGCCACCAGATTGATTGGTCGGAGAGCTATTCCATCATATTCGAGCTTGACAAGAGCTTTCTTCGGTAAGACATTGAGTGAGGACCTAGTGTCAACAAGAACATGAGAGAGTACAGTCCCTTTGCATTCTAGGGTTATGTGCAAAGCTTTGTTGTGGTGACGTCCTTCCGTTGTCAAGTCAGCATTGGTGAAGCCTAGCCCATGGCTAGTATTGACATTAGACACCACTGTCTCAAGCTGCTTCACTGTGATCTCCTCTGGAACGTAGGCAGCGTGCAAGACTTTAAGTAGTGCATCCCGATGAGCTTCGGAACATAACAACAGGGATAAGATGGAGATCTTGGAAGGAGTCTGGTGGAACTGATCCACAACCTTGTAGTCACTTCTATTAATTATCCTCATAAACTCATCCACATCCTGATCAAAGGATGATTTATGAGTCTCTTTTGATGCATATTCTTCAGGTATCACACTTTTCCCTTTGGCTTTGGCAACAGCCTCTACCTCAGTATTATTTCTTAGATCTTGTGACGCGAAGAGGCGTCCACGTCGGGTGAAGCCTCCGCCTCCCCCGACATTATCCACTTGTGAGGTAGGAACTGAAGAATAAAGAAGGACCTTTTCTCCGTTGCAGTAAAGGTCTGCACCATAATGCCATGGTACATCATTGTCTTTGTCATATGGAATTGGCCCTGGCACCGTGATGGTGACTGGGCTCACTGCAGCAGAGGTTGGACCCATAATTGTCTGTGGATCATAGAAAATGGTGTCAAGACTTCTGATGGATGTTGGTGGTGATGAATTGAAGCTTGATTGCTGCTAAAACTGTTGCTGAGATTGTTGTTGAAAGTTGCTGGAATTTGGGACCGTTGTAGGGTCATAATAAATAGTAATTGTGGAGACGTCGTAGTTGGTGGTTGTTGTATTTTGTTGAAGTGATGGAAAAAGTGGTTGCTGATTTTGTAGACGAGTTAGTGGGAACAATTGTTATTGCAGTTGTAGAAGAATAATTCGTTGTTGAAAAAGGAGTTGCTGATGTTGTAGAAGCGGTTGTTGTTAGAATACCTTCCTTGATCAGGCCATAGATTCCACTCCTCAAGCTTGCACACCCATTTACGGAAACCTTGCAAGATTCACAACAAGCCTCACAACCTGGAAACACTTGGCATTTCAAAAGTTGAGCTTTAACCTCTTCCAGAGGTGTCTGAATACTTGCAGTATCTTTAATCAAACTCATGGGTGAGCCTTCCTCTATAGCATTAATCTTTGGCCCACTGTGGCTAGGCATATGATTTTTCATGACATTGGGAGGTGGTGCAAAGTTCATGGCCTTTGAATCTACCAGATCCTGGACCTTCATATGCGGAGCCCTGCATTTTTTCCGTGGAGTGACAAGGTGCATTAGAATGAAAAGCACACCTAGCGTTGACGTCGTAATTTCTCAGAAGGTTCTGAGGATCAGGTGGAGCCAATGTCCTCAACTCAACAAGATTGAGCTTTAGGAGTTGTGGCAGCAATGTGGCATATGGCATTGGAATAGGGTTAATCACCCTGTTGATCTGAGATGGTCGCTGTTGAAAAGGGCGTTGTTGTTGGTTGTTGTTATTGTTGTTGTAAGATCTCTGTTGAGGAAACTGTGGCTATTGAGGAAAATGTTGTGGTTGTTGAGTATACTGAGGAGGTGGAGTAGGGATAGTGACGGCAGCAACTGATCTTGGCAAATATTGGGGTCTCCCTCTTCCCATGTGTACAAAATTTGTTTCACCAGATCTACGGGGCCCAGCAAATGGCTTCCTTGAACTGCTTGAACTGGCACCGTTGTCGGAAATCTTTCCCATATTTAGTAAGCTCTCAATTCTTTCCCCAGCTATTACCACGTCTGTAAAGCTGGTGGAAGAAAATGCAGCCAATCTGTCAATATAAGTACCCTGGAGAGTGTTCATGAACATATATGCCATCTCCCTTTCTGACATCGGGGGTTGAACAACAGCAGCTAGTTGCATCCACCTTTGGGCATACTCTCTAAAGCTTTCACGGGAAGATTGTGACATTCCCATCAGAAGGATTCTGTTTGGAGCCATGTCCAGATTATAATGATATTGACGAATGAAAGCTTTTGCCAAGTCTTTCCAATTTCTAACTGTGGCCCTGGTCAAGTGAGAGTACCATTCCTGGGACGCCCCTGTCAAGCTATCCTCAAAATAAAACATCCACAATTTTTCATCCATGGTGTAGGCTTTCAATTTCCCCATGAAAGATTTGAGGTGGGTACGTGGGCAGGATGTGCCATTGTATCTTTCAAAACAAGGAGGTTTGAATTTGTGAGGAATTCTAACCTCCTCCACTAATCCCATATCCATGACATCAAAACCCATAGAGTTTTGAGACTCCAAAGACCTTAGCTTTTCTACTATCTCATCCAGCCGACGATCATAGACTTCGTCTCCTGCCCCAACCACAATAAATTGTTCTTCCTGAGAGTCCTCCTGCAATGCCCTCCCTCTAGTGTTGCCTTGGGTGTTTCTTATAGCATTGATGTCTGGGTTCAGATGAGGTCCAAACTCTGGGGGGATCAGTACGAGGCTGTACGTGATCGTTGTTGCTGGTACCCCCTGTACCTGGGTGGTTTTCTTCGAGAGTTTGCCGCTCGACTAACTCTCTCAGTCTCTCCTGGCTCTGAACCAACCCAGTTATCACTGCCATAAACTGATTCATTTGGGCCCTCATCTTTGTCCTCTCATTAGCCATTTGGGTCCTCACATCAGTCAAATCCTGTTGAACCTGATCCATTTGTAATCCTGGAAGGTTGTTTCTTGTCGGATACCGGTGCACTCTATTGACAGGGAACACTCTTCTACGAGCGATGTTTCCCGAAATCACAACAAAGTGAGAAACAACAAAAACAAAAACCTACAAAACAAAGAAATGATGTTAGTATGCAATACAAGATGCCTATTTGTCTTCCAAGGGTATCCGGTTTGGTTCTTTTGTTTTGACCTTACCAGACCTCGGGGAATGATGATTTTTAAAATAGATTAAGCCCACAAAATAATACAAACCATATATTACAAAAGAGTGAAAATACATAGTTTGATTAAAATAAAGTCCCCATGGTGGGTCAAAATACAACAACAAAATCAAAAGTACAAACAAAAAGAGGTACAAATACAAAGAAATCAAACATCCAGTCCAAAGTCATCCTCTCTGACTTCTTTTAGGAGAGCCTCAGTTACTGGGCCAACTGGGTGTTCTGTGATGGTCCTGAAAAGAAGGTTTCTGGTGGCAATGGCATTGGTCAGCTTCTTGTGCTTATCCTGATCCTTTGACCTCTTCAACCCCGCCCGAAGTTTCGACTCAGAGATCTCCTTCTGTGCTGCTAACAAAGCTGCCTGATTCTCCTTCTCACTAGCCTCCAGCTGCTCTACCCTAGCTTGGGTCCTTTGATCCTCCTGTGCACGAGCCTCAGTGATCCTGATCCACCTAGCCTGACTCTCCTCTAAATAATGCTCAGCTCTGGCCTTCTGAGTCTTAGCTTCCTTGCAAGCATTCTTCAGCACTAACTCTCCTGCTCTAGCCTTTCTAATGTAGTCATTCGTCTTCTCAATCTTGGTCAAGTGCTCAATCCGGAGCTTCTCTAACCTTTCATTATCTAGACGGGTGTCATTCCTCTCCCAGATGGTCTTCTTCAAAGCTTCAGAGAGTTGAGTATTCCTTTCCTTCAATTTCTCAAACTCCTCTAAATGACAGTAGTTGCAGGCTCCACTGCTGATGGTCCAGGTACATCCCCTAAGGTAAATGGCATCCGGGTGACCTGTCCCCTGACACGAGACCAATCAAGATACTGAGCTGAAGCTATGTTGTTACACTTGCCAAGAATAGTTGTCCCCTTAGTCTGAATATTGTCCCAGGCCCAGGCTGCCTGTCTGACAATGGCAAGGTTGTGCTGGATGTCACAATAGAGGGTTTCTGTCAAATATTTCCCCCTTGGGGGATGTACCAAAGCATACCCTAATTTCCTCTTGAAAAGCAAAGGGTTGTAGTTTATGCAACCTGTTACTCCAATCAAGGGCACATTGGGATACTGCCCACAGCTAGTAATGATATCCTTACCCTTGGTGCTCTGAGTGCACCATCTGATGTCTTCTGATGTAAGGGCAATCATTCTCGTAGCCCAATTCCTTGGCTGATGAGGATTCAAGAAAGTGTCTGACTTCGGCAAGTGTCTTAACAACCAACAATAGAAGAGGGGTGCACAACATCTGACCAATCTTCCCCTTTGTTTCTCATTCCTTTGATGCACTGAGTAGTAAAAGTCTCCAAGCAAGGTAGGGACTGGATTCTTCAATAAGAAGAGGTGAATGGCACTCTTGCTTACAAACTTTGGATCATCTGCAAACAAGATAACTCCATATATGCTGAGTGCCAAGAGTGAACAAACAGTATCCCACTTTCCTGCTGTAGCATGCAGAGAGGCCTGGGAGATCAAGTAATCCAAGTGAAGGCCTGGAACCCCATCCTTAGTGGTCATGCTCTAGTCAATGAGGGTGGGCTCCAAGTGCAAAGCCTTAGCTATATCTTCATTCTTGGGAGCAACCATCTCAGGGTTGAAAGGAATCCCCCTCCTGATAGGGACACCCAACAACATGGAAAACTCTTCCATCAATGGTCCCAATTGAAAATCTGGGAAAGTGAAGCATCTGAGTGGAGGGTCATAAAACTGGAGACATGTGTGGATCATGCTCCTCTGGGATGCATCCAGGTCCATGATCATGTCCATAATGCTACCATAATGTTCCCTGAATAATGGGACATGGTCATGAGTGATGAGAGACTGCATATGCCTGATGCCTGTCAAAGTGGGCTCAAAGAAGTGGTATGTGATGTTGCTCTTCATGGATGTGTCCATGCTGATAATAGATGTTGGTGAAGAAGACTGAGGGTAACTGCTGATAGAGGTCACTAAAGAAGATGCTGAAGAAGAGTCTCTGATGAAGACAACTGGTGAAGAGAACTGAAAAGATTCTCTGGTGAAGATAACTGATGCAGAGGCTGGTCTAGGTAGCTGAAGGAATCTGAGTAGCAGAACAGGTCAAAACCAAACCAAAAATAAGATGTGGATACCCTGTAAAACAAATAGACAAATTTTAAATGATGCAGAATGATGTATGCAGAATGATATGCAAAGGGTTTTTGACCAAGTGTTGGATCTGTTATCTGCCTTGATAGGGTCCATGTGTGTTCATAAGTCCGGATGGAGGCTTAGAAAACCAGTAACCAGGTGGGGGACTCAAATAAAGAGTCACAAGTCCAGGGTTTCACAAAAAATGTCCGAAATGATACAACCTTAAAACAAAACTAGTAACAAAGGTATGATGAGGCCAAGGGTTCCTGCAAACCTGTAAACATCCCAACCCCCTCACATGTATTGTTCTAAAACAAGGATCCTCAGACTTGGATCAGTTATGAGAAGTGTAAACACTTCTAACCTGGAGGTACAGTGTTTACAATAACCATAAAGGATCCTCCTCTAATTCACCTCAGATGCTAAAGGTCATAAAAGGTCATCCAGACTTAGAAGGCTTCCCAGATAGCCCTAGTACTACAGGAAATCCGTAGCACAGAGTTCTCAAGAAGAAACCCATGTCTGAACCGTGTTTCATATTCCCGCACCAGACCGAAATGGAATGGTAAAGAATATGAAGCCACTTTATCCTATGTGTCACTCAGGTCCCCGGTATGGAACCTTACTCACTCAATATCCCCTCCCACCAAAACAGACAAGAGATCTAGCACAAATGGTATGATGATAACATTATGAAATGCATATATAAACAGTAAATAAAAGCAATAAATAAAGTTGTACAAAAAACAATAAATAAAGCAATAAAAAGCACAAGTAGCACATAACACCCCCATAAACACAAATCAAACAAGCGCTAGGAGAAACCCACAAAAAGAACCAGAAGCCCTGGTTGCAAGATAAAGTCCCCAGCAGAGTCGCCAAGCTGTCGCTCCCGAAGATTTGCATCCCGGTATAAGCGCGAATGGTCGGCGAAAAGAGAAATGAAAATGAAGATGAATAGAGTCGCCAGCTAGGCATTTTTATCCCGAAGGAAAGGTAATGCTGAATAAACCTAGAAAAAGATGGATAAGACGGTTGCGAACCAGAGAGACTGAGAAAGGGGGTTGTAACACCCTAATTTTTGCCCTAAGATTTCTCAGCATATCATCTGCATTTTGCATACAAACAAGATCGCACTGGCTTTCGAGTTTCTCCTCAGATGTAGGTATATGCTTCGCAGGGGATCACCATTATTTTTACTTCTTTATATTTGTTTATATTTACTGATCACTAACCAAAATACCAAAAATATGTTGCAGTGCTCTTCTTCTTCTCTGTGTTCCAGGTTTGCGAAGATAAGACAGTGATCTCAATCCAGATGCGTTTGTTCAGTTACAATTCGATCCAAATGGATGTTTGACCTAATATTGGTCAAACTATCAGGTAAATTGTTTCGACTGCCAGTTGTGTGTGCCAGTAATTCGTTCATCGGACAATGCGTTTTCAAAGTATAAGTTGGGTTGTGTGACAGTGTTTTTTGGTGCAAAGTATGGTTGGTTCATCAGTTATCAAACAGTGACCTGTGAGAAGTTTGGTTCGAATATTCAATGATCACCAGTTCATTTGTGGATTTATTTTCCAAGAGATCGATTCAAAAGTATTTGAAAATGTTCAGAAGTCCAAAAGTCAATGGTGGTGGCTTGAATGGCAAGTTGCAAATTATCTGACTGTTCAGTGGGTCTGTGTTGGCTGTATTCATTATCAGGGGCTTGTGCAAGAGAAATCGAGATTTGTTGTGGGATTGAAAACCAAATTCTATCCATTATCCATTTTCTTTCCGATTAAACCATTTTTTTGTATCCATTTATTCATCCATATGCCCTTTTCCATTATTCCAAATTTAGTCCATTAATCATTTTTCGATTTCCGATTATTTCGATTCTTTCATTCCAATTCCATTTTTTTTCTTTTCTATCCATTTTCGATTCCTCTTTTATTCACCTTTATCCATTTAAATTCAAATATCCATTTTTTTTATTTTTTTTCTTCATAACATAATTCAAAGTTCCATTTTTTTTATTTCATAAAACATTTCTATTATTTTCCTAACCATTTGTCAAAAAAACTCATAATAAAAAGAAATAATGATATTACATTTTTTGTTATAATCCATTTCTTTCTTTATTTTCTTTTCATAACAATAAAAGAAGGGGGGCCTTTGGCCCACATCCTTAAACCATTTCCCAGCCATGTATTTTCTCAAGCCCCAAGCCAATCCGCAGCACTTGACAAGCGAAACAAAAACAAGTCAGCAAAACCATACAGCCTACAAGCCATTTCAGCCTACAACATCCTCACATCACAATAAAGCCTGGCCCACAGCAAGTCAAGCTTTCCCGTATGCTTCACACCCCCAAGCCAATTTGTACCGCAGCTATACATCACAACAAAAACAACATGTCGTACAAGCCAAAGCCACAACAAAAGCAACTCAGGCCAACGCAGCTGCAGACATCAAACAACAACAAAGCCAATACCAACAATTTCCAGCCAAGCCGAATCCTGTTTCCGCACATCAAAACAAAAGTCGCAGGTCCAAAACTTCAACACTCAGCCGCAAACCAGCTGAACAAAACACGAGATTTTTCACGGCCAAAACAAGTTAAGCTTCAACTTATCAATCCAACCTTCACACAAGCAGCACACCTGATAAATCACAACAAAATGCAAACAAATTGGACACGAATCAAAACGCAAAAGCAAGCAATACAAAACGCAAAACACAGAATTGAAACGAAATGAACACGAGAATACCGTGACATACCAAAACGCATTTCAAATCTTCTCAAAACGGCTTCATCTTCAGCCCTCTTCTCCTATAAAAGCAACCCCCTCTCATTTCGAAATCCAAGCTTCAATAGCCTCCCAAATCTCTGCCCAATTCTATTTCTATCAAAATCCCTAAATCCCTTTCCATCTTCATTCTTATATCAACCTCCAAATCCTTTCAATCTTCAAATCAACCTCTCAAATCCCTAAACCAAAAACGAATTGAATATGAATTGAAAGAGGAAGAGAGAAGTTTGTTTTTTGAAATTGAAAGAGGAGAAAAGAAAGAATCTGAGTGAAGAAGAAGAGGAGTTCGCGATTTGAAGAAGAAAAGGAAAGAAATCGCAAGAGGAAGAGAGTAGTGATTTGTTCGATTTTCATTTTTGAGGTGAGAAGAAGATTCACACTTCCCCTGTTTTCTTTTTGCGCATAGAAGGAAGAAGAAGATCTGCTTCTTTTGTTCATTTTTTTATTTTTTTTTTATTATTTAATTTTATTTAATAAACTGAATATGTGAATTGTGGTTTGGGCTTGGATCCATATCCATTTCTACCATCACCACCTGTCCGCGGGATATCCCCCCTCTCTTTATTCTTGTTTCTTTTTCTTTATTTATTTATTTAACATTTACTTCAATTTGTTTTCTAAATGAATTTTATTATATTGCTTTTTGATTCAAGAGTTCTCTTTAGAAATATTTTAGAAAAATGTTTTAGGAAAGCAATTTAGAAAAATAATATAGAATTTATACTTTAGAAAAGTCTTTTTAAAAAGGATATTTGGAAAAGAATTTTTAGAAAAGAATTTCAAAAAATATTTCTATTTCTTTTTTTTGATCTATTCCTTTTAGATCCATTTTTCTTCATCTTCTTTTATTTTTTTTGGTCGATGACAATCTCCGATTCGGGATTGTTGATTTCCGATTAAGTTTAATCTTCATTATTTCAAATCTATGGATGAATGATCATTTGGATCATTCTCCATACTTTGAGATCGTGATAGGTTGCTTTTCGATGAAATTCAAAGAAAATCTCGATTAAGATTAGACCTTCCTTTTTCTCTTAGTCTGGCATGTTTTCGGAGAACGATCCATTATATAGTTTCTCTAACATGTATTAACACGAATATTTTCCACTTTAATTAGTGGTGGCTGGCCTCATTTGTAGGGTAATTACTTCGTAAATTACTCGGCGATTGCTTAACATAGACCTAAAGTTGTCCCGATTCGAATTAAGATCCACTTGGATCCGGTTGCCTCGATTTTATTATTCCTTGTTGTGGTTGTGCTTGATTAAGTTCATCATAACACTTATATTGTAAATATTATAATATTGTGAATATAATTGTTTAAATTTAATCTCTCGCACCTTATCCTTTTATTTTAATCTCTTGCTCCTTTATCTCTTTATATTGCTTTATCATATTATATCATATATCATTTGTTTATATTCATATTGTTGCTTGTTTTTTTTATTTTGTCCATTTGGATATCAAAACACTTAATAAAGGATTGAACACTTAAAAGACTTGTGACTTCTAATTGCGGACTATGGTTACCATCCCTTTGCTTTTGGAGAATGGACTTAGACTTTAAGATCTTCCCCCTTGCTCAAGTTGGAATGGATTAGAAACCTCGGCCTCAAGATTATTTCATTAGCCTTTGAAGAGGAAGTTCCAATCTTTGAAGAATTGTGCATATTATGGTTTGGTAAATTCTTTCCTTAACTTTTAATTCAAGCATTAGGACTAGTCTCTTCATCTCCTCCCCATTCTTTAATTTTCAAAACTTCTCCCTATTTCAAAAATCTTCTTGTTTTCTAAACTTCAAACACTTTCATAAATAAACCTTAACTTAGGTCAAGCGATTTTTAATCTTTTCACTTTATTTTCTTAATCAATGTTAATTCATGTAAATATATCAAAAATCATTTTCTTACATACTTTAAAAAATGCAAACCCACTCAATTGTTTTTGTGCCTTTGTGCACCTTTTCTTTTTACATGTTTAGATATGATTCATCCTTTCTAGCGGAATTATTCGCTAAGGGATGACGACTTATCTCTACATTCTAAAATCAATTCAACCCATTGTTTCTTTTCAAATTTTGTACCACGAACTACGAGGTTTTGATCTCGCATTGCACTTTGTGGGTACGTAGGCATGAGGCATTAAAAACCTCATCAAACACAAAAATCATTAAAAAAATATTCTTCTTCTCACCTCCTCAATCATATTAAACAAACCAATTTCATACCAAAAAGAAATAAATATTTCAAAGGGCTCCCGTGGAGTACCACGGACGAGTCGGGTGCCTAAAACCTTCTCGGTTCGTAACCAATCCCCTTACCCAATCTCTGCTTGTTTCTTTTAGCTTTTGCTTTTAGAATCCTAGGTTTTTATTCGTTCTTTTACCTTTTTCCTTTCGGAAATAAAGAAAAGCGCGGTGGCGACTATGTGTATATCGAGTTAAGTTAATCAATAGCTTACACTCACGATTTTACCGCTACAGAAAAGTGGCGACTCTGCTGGGGAATAATCTCTAAGCGGATTCAGCCTACTTTGATTTATTTATTGCTTTGGTTTGATTTGTTTGTTATTTGGTTGTTCTGTTTTGGTTTGGTGATCCTCTGTGTGAGATAGATTCTAATCCGGATCTGAGTTGAAACTTATGATAGGACGGCGATATTCGAAGCGATATGTGATGGAGTAGTCCAAAGCAATATCAATTTGATAATCTCCACTCGGTTAGGCTCTCTTGGACTATCAATGTCATGACGAGTAATCGTACGTGGCATTATTTTCCGACCTTGAGATGATCATACTGAGGACCTTAGAACCCTTAACCCATCCTAGCCAATTTAGGAACATAGTGCGGAAACCGTCTGGGTGTAAATCTAAGGCGGTTGTCACGCGATACTACACTCGGACGAGGTCTATTTTAAGAATGTTATCGGTTGGGGAGTAATCCAACATACCAATGATATTCTAAAGATGGTTGTTAACTCCGGGCACCTCTGTTAGCACCCTTTTGGTTTCTTGCAGGTACAATGAAGACAAAACCTTAGTACTACCTGTGTAGGTTGGTGTACTGTTACCTTGACTTCATGCTCGTGACTCGGAACCTAAGCCCGTGTGCCTTGTGTGATCTTGTTTGTGTTTGTTGCATACATTCCATCATACATTCATGAGCATTATCCGTAAGATTTCAAAGGACTTATAAGGAACTTTTGCAAAGTTTCAGATGTCCATGGCTATGACTTTTGAAAGGAGGAACACAAAGAAGTACACTTTCAAGAATCCTAATGTTGTAGAGTTGAGAAAGCTAGGAGCTTTGGTTGTTGATACCCAAGAGTTCCGAAGATGTCATGGGAAGCTTTTGAATATGTTGGATATTGATGTGCCTGAGGGGATTCTCCCTACTTTAACTCAGTTCTATGATCCGTTGCACCATTGTTTCACTTTTCCGGATTATCAGCTTGTGCCGACTTTGGAGGAATATTCTCATTGGTTAGGTTTGCCTATTCTGGACAAGGAATTTCTTTTTAGTGGTTTAGAGAAGGAGCTTACTGTCAAGGTCATCGCTAAAGCATTGTTTCTTAAAGAATCCGATCTTAATGTGAAGTTTCTTCCAAAGGGGAGTGTTCGTGGTATTAATGCTAAGTTCTTGATGGGAAAGGCTTCTACTTCACTTACTTTGGGTCATAAGGATGCATTTGAGGCTATTCTTGCTTTGCTTATTTACGGGATTGTCTTGTTTCCGAACATGGATGGTATTGTGGATGAGAATGCTATGTACTATTTGTTTTTGTGCGCATCGGAAATTGTTCGAGTTGTCAGGTCAGTGTATTGTATGGAGGTCCCCCGTTTATAAAAAAAAATCAATTTATTTCTCTACTTTTTCTTTTAAAAGAATATATTCATTTCATCTTTAGTATTACTTTTATTTTTTCATTATTATGTCACTATCCTTTTATTATTATTATCTCCAAAAAAAAAATTTGTTTTTTTTCATATATTTTCATAAATCCTCGATTTTTAAGTTCATCCATCTCTATGCAAAGAAAAGAGTTTTATTTTTATTTCCATTTTTATTTTCTATTATTCTTATTATTGTTATTTATTTCGCTATTTTTATTTTAGTTATTATTATTCCTATTATTATTATTATTATTTTTATTATTATTATTAATTCTATTAATTCTGTTTTTTGTTACCTTTATTATCTATTATTATTATTATTATTATTATTATTATTTTGTTATTTTGTTTGTTTCTATGAATTCAATGCAGCAACTAACACAAAAATCAACTCCACCATTTCAATTCCGTTTTCACACGTACCAATATGCAATCACCAATATACAATCAGTACTACCACTTTTTATAAAAAAGGAGAGGACATGTGACACACCAATTATTCCCCACTACCCCACTACCCCACTCACGATTCTCTCTCTCCCAATTTCTCTGCATAACAAACACTCACATTTTCATACAACCCACACACAAATTCTCGCATTCCTCATTTTCCACTTCCATATAACATGACAAAATTGACACAATATTTTCAAAAATCCAGAACTTTTCCTTTCTTTTTGCAAAACATACACAAATGAGCATGAAAAAGCATGAAATCACCATCTCTGCTATTACAAAACCAACTTACAACCTATAATCTCTTTATTTTTTCTACAAATCACCAACACACAGAATTCACATAACCTTTAAAACTCACACTAAACCACCATGAACCATTTTCATCTTCAAGTTTCAGACCAAACTACCACGTAACCCGCAACGCCATTCCTCACCTTTCCGCCATCGACCTGTTTCAAAACCAATATCCATCACAACACAGAACAACCAAATAGAATTGATTTAACTCACAAACTCTAGCACAAAACAAAACCATCAACTCCATCCTTGGTTCACCGAAGCACCTGTAAATCGTGAAAACTCAAACCCACTCACCGCCACTCAAAAAACTAGAAAGGATGAGAGAACATTGAAAACAGAATTGGTTGAGAACATCACAAATCCGAAAAATCTCCAAAACTCAGACCATCATCAAACCCCATAACCTCAACCGTACCGCCGCTCACCAAACTCACCTTCATTACCACCCAAATCCACAGATAACCAAACACAGAGACCCACCTTCATCGCGACCCACAAACCGGATCGGCCGCCGTGAAATCGAGCCGGAGAGAAGGCGAGAGAGAGGCCAAAAACGCTATCTGCGCCGCCGCCGTGAGTGAGGACCAAGTGAGAATCAGAGAAGCAGAGAGCATCGCGAGAGACAGGAGGCTGAGATGAGTGCGGGTCGAAACAAAGTTGCTGTCGTGAGAGAAGCTTCCGCCGAGAATGTGAGAATCACTGCTGAGTTCATCAATTAGGGTGGGTTTTTCTTTTTTCTTTTGGTCTCAAGCTTTTTCATTCCTGAGAAATCATGCCCTGTTTTAAAGTATATACCAATTTTTTTATTATTATTTTATTTTTGCTTTGTATAAATATTTTATTCATTCAAGTAGATCTTGGGCTTAGAGCCCGTGGTTAAACTTGATATCTTGTCTACACAAATCGATACATTTCTTTCTTATTAAGTTTTTTATTTTATTTTTATTATTTTATTTTCTAAAAGGGGTGGATCATTATGTTATTGTTTGAGCTAGCAGGATTTTCACTATACCCCATTCCCTTGCTCTTGTATTTTTTTCGGTTAAATAAGTTTTACTACTTCGCCTTTGTTATATTTTTATACATATAGAAAGTTTTAGAAAATATTTAAATGTTATGTAAACTCATTTTCATTTTATTTTATTTAAGGGCCGATGATATAATAAAAGGTCGTTTTTCGCCCGATTACATTTAATCGGTGATGTGCGGTCAATATGAGGCCCTCTTTTATTTTATTCTATTATTTTTATTTTTATTTTATTTTATTCTATTATTTCTATGATTCGACTCCTCATAGAACGATTTCATTAAATCGGCTCTAAGGCAGTAAACGAACCAAATTTCGTCGCGTCCCGAAAAGGTCCAACGCCTTCGAATAGTTGCGCTCGATTAAAAGGTCCAACGCCTTCGAATAGTTGTGTCCCGATTAAACAGGTTGAACGCCTTCGAATAGTTCAAAACACTGCACACACGCTTTCTCTTGGGCTAACTACAACGAGACCTCTTTATTTCTCGCAATCCCCTGTATTTATTTTGTATCCCCATCCCATTAATTTGTACGCATTTTTATTTCCCGTATTTTATTTATTTTTGAATCCTTGGTCCAACGCCAAGCGATTGCACTCGCACACTTGCACTTTATTTTCCAGTTATTATTTCGTTTAGGATCCACCTTACTTTGCGAGCCGAGCGCTTCGTGCCTCGCTAACAAACCACAAAAATAACCTCCACTTGCATTTACCCTTTTAACCTCAAAGAACCAAAACGTTTCGATTAGATCCAAACCCTCGATCCAACGTCAAGCGGCTTTAGGAAATAAAACACATTCTAATAATACGAGAAGATCTGTACGCCACGAGCCTTAAGCGATAGAAAGGAGGATAACAAGCTCTCGTTACTCGCTCCGATTATTTCGACGCAAGACACTCGTCTTGTTGGGCGAGATAAACTATCCATAGTCTTTAGTGCATTTCAACTCCTAAACCCTTTCATCGACGAAAGGTAATAAAATCAAACAACCATTACCCTTAGTAGGCCGAACTACGAGGCTCTGACTTTCCCATTGCACACGGGAGTACGTATGCACGAGGATCTCAATCCTTGCCGAGCACCTAGGTTCAATCTAACTTATAATTCAACTCATTTCCCTCTAGCAAGCAATTCGTTTAAGCATAGACATCCTTTCACGCGCGTTAACCTAGATGGTTCCCATCGAGTACGATGGATGTAGGGGGTGCTAATACCTTCCCCCTGCATAACCGACTCCCGAACCCAGGCAATGGTTCCTTTGACCTTTGTCCTCGTCCTTTTCCTCCCGGGTTGTATCTATATCTTCCCTTTCCCTCTTCGGGAATAAATAGAATTAGGTGGCGACTCTTCAGTTAGTCCGGCGCGCGACTCCGTCTCTTCGGATCGCGTGAGGTCGTATTTTTCGGGGTACGACAGCTGGCGACTCTGCTGGGGACTGGTTCACCCCTATGCGAGTCAAGCCTAGTCTAGCTTCCCGCGTTTGGTTGGATGTTTGCTTTTATGCCTTGCTCATTTATTTTTATCGCTTTCTTTATCGCATTCCAAATTATATATCTTGTGGCTCCTTGGTACTATAACTTGGATCGATACTTTGCAAAAGAAACTTGAGGGAAAAGCTCTATACCCGGGCTTGCGAGTATAAACTTAAGTTAGCGAGGTTGTGTAGTATGGGCTCCCGAGAGAACCACTCTCGTGGGTTGTCGGTACGAAAACCTCACTTCGAGTAGATTCTGATGAGAATGCTGACAACCGTCAAGTCCTTGACGTGTGTGCTCAGTTGCTTTCATTAGGGTCATCAACTCTAAGGACCTTTAGAACCTTTTGGTTAAAACATCGGTTGATGGTTGCGTAGTATGGGGCACCAGGGTTCGCCCTCGCGTGGCTCGATACGAAAACCTCACTTGGAATAGACTTACTCAATGGAGTTGATTGACTGTCAAGAATGTATGAAATTGACACGTGCACCAAACAGTTGAGAAAGTTCCATAACTCCAAGACTTTGTTTTAAACCTTGTGTCGATGATCACGTAGTATGGACTCCCGAGAAAATTTGATCTCGTGGGTTGTCGATACGAAGATCTCACCCAAAATAGATTCACATGGAGGAGTTAATCAACCGTCATGCTTATGGCGCGTGTGATGAACAGCCATATGAATTGATAACTTTGGGATCCCTAAAACTTTAAAGTCTACCCAGTGAGTTCCTGATCAGAGTGTCCTCCATCTGTACCTTGGACTCGTGAGACCTTGATCTTGCGATCCTGGATTCTGACATTGCATATCATTTCATCTGCATCAATTCTTGCATTTCATTCCAAAAGCCAAAAACTTATTTTCATGTTCCTCCATCTTCAGTAAATCAAGCTGGTTGCCTGACGCCCGTATCGTGCTAGACGCCCGTACCTAACTCGAGCCAAAACTAGAAGACTGATGGACGTGATTCAAGAAGAACAAGCTGCTATGAGGGAAGAGATTGACTCGGTAAAGTGCAAGATTGACCAGATTTATGAGACTTTGCAAGCTTTGGCAAGAATGGAAGAACGTCGCGAAGCTGCTGCCGCAATGAACAACGCTCAAGTGCAAGGATCTACCTCACGAGCAATGCCTTCAGTTCCAGTTCCAAATCCTTTGGTTTATGGTTTGCCTCCAGGCTTCACTCCTGCTGTTGAAGAGATTACTTCCCAGCCAATACCTGCTTCTGGTGTTACTGTTGGTTCTATTCCTCAAGCTCAACCTATTCCAACTCAAGTCCAGTTTCCTCAAACTGAAGAGAATCATCAAGTTGAGTATGAGATGCATACTGCTGTTCCAATCACCAATCCTCATGCTGTTCAAGAATCCGAAGCTATGAAGATGTGCCGCGAGCTAGCCGAAAAACTCTGAATCATGGAAGGACACAACTCAACCTCTCTGAGTGCCTCAGACATGTGCTTAGTTCCAGATGTTGTGATCCCCGCTAAGTTCAAACTGCCAGAATTCGAGAAGTACAAAGGCCTCAGTTGTCCTGAGCTTCATTTGAGGATGTACTGCAGAAAAATGGCTGCTCATGCCAAAGATGATAAGCTTATGATCCATTGCTTCCAAAACAGCTTGTCTGGAGCGTCTCTAGAATGGTACATGCAGCTTGAGCACAACAATGTTCGTACTTGGCTTGATCTATCTGATGCATTCAAAAAGCAGTACAAGTACAACACTGACCTTGCTCCTAACCGTACTCAACTTCAGAGTATGTCTCAAAAGGAGAGCGAATCGTTTAAAGAGTACGCCCAACGCTGGAGAGAGCTAGCCGCCAGAGTGCATCCTCCGTTGGTTGACCGTGAATTGATCGACATCTTCATGGGTACCCTACAGGGGCAATACTACGAAAAACTGATCAGCAGTGTATCTTCTGGATTTTCGGACATGGTGATGGTCGGAGAAAGAATCGAGGAAGGTTTGAAGAGTGGAAAGATCCAAGGAGGTTCTAGCAGCCAGGCCAATGTCACGAAACCTTTCAACGGGTACAAAAAGGGCGAAACAAATGCCGTCTCTGCTGCAAGTGGGAATTTTCAACAGAGTGCACCTGCACCAGTTCCCTATTATCAGTATCCCTATGTTGCTGCTGCACAATATGCTCCTATGCCATATCAGCCAGTTCCTCCAATGCCTTATCAGCAGGCCTTTCAAGCTTTATTTCCGCCTCAGATGGCTCATCAACCACGTCCACCTCCTATGGTTGCAGCTGTGTTGTATGCGCCCAATCCATACCAGCAACCGGCTTATCCACCACGGCCTGGTCAACAGCAACAACGCGCTCCTCAACAGCGTCCCCCATATCAGCAAAGAGGATATGACATGCACATTGATCCCCTGCCTATGACATATACCGAAATCTTTAAACAGCTAACGGCAAAAGGACCTCTCACTTTGAGAGATATGCCACCTCAGACTGGTAATGCCCGGAACTATGATGCCAATGCTTGCTGTGAGTATCATAAAGGCGCTCCAGGTCACACCATCGAGAACTGCCATGCCTTCAAACACTTGATTCAGGATATGATCAACTCTAAGGACCTCACGCTCACTCCGAGAAATCCAAATGTCCAGAACGATCCAATGCCGTCACACGGTACCAACAAGTAAAGACATTTGAAGGGGTTGTTGAAGACCAAGCTGAGTAGTCTCCAACTTTGAAGTATTCAATCAAGAGAAGTTCAATTCCTCAAATCAAGGCAGCCATCGCCATTTATTATTTTCTGCTTTCCTGTTGTTTTGTAATGTTTGTTAAGTACTATTTGCTTTGAACATTGTTATCGTTTGTACTTGGTTATGTTAATGTTATGTTTATGCATGTTTGAATCAATTTATTCGCATTCATTCATATTTATCATTTATCACAAAATCACAAAAAATATTTCCCTCACTTCACTTTAGCAAATATTTGACGGAGGATGATGAAAATGAAATACCCATAACTATTGCAGTATGCTTTCGGATAAAACCTCGTCAATGATGTACAGGCATTTTTTTTCAAATCCCCAAACACTGGAGAGATAAGGAGTTAATCCCTAGTCAACCACGTTGAGCCTAGAAGTAGGAGTTTTCTTTCGGATACAACCCTTACATCTAACCCGGGGCAGGGTAGTTGTTCAGTTAACATGACTACACTTCCAAATCGCAAGATGAGACATCCCGTCGGAAGACCATCAACAAATGACTTGGCAGTCACCACATTCAAAATACAAAAAATATAGAAAAGCCACTAAGTTGAGCACCCGAAGGGAGACTTAGTCGGAAAAAAAAACAAAATCAAAAGAGGAACTCAAATCCTCAGCAAAAGCAAAACAAATATCAATGACCACCAAATCCAGAATCAAAGGGTCACCAATAACAAAATAAGATGACTGCCACTTCCAAGCCAACCTTAAAGCTTAATCTTCACCCTTGCAAAGTCAAAAATGCATGTGCAAAGTTAACTGAACATAGGATTGGAGAACATTACGAAGAAGGGATGGGTACAAAAACTTTGAGCCTTATATTCTTTGTTCCTCAAACCATTAAGCAGACCACGTTGCAACCCTCAAAAGTCCTAATTGAGGCAGGGTTTATTCTGAAAGCATGCTACCAACAAGGTTGCGTAAATTGACTCCCATATATTTGCTAATCTTCAATCTCGATTGCACATTATTCTTGCTGCATCTTTCACCAATTTTATAAATCAACACTTCGTCTGGGCTAACGGTCCATTCGTCACACTATCACAACCATTCAAATAAATTGACTTTTTCAAAACTTACATGAACGTTGTATTAACACTACCATTTGTGTGAACAATTTAATTGTGATTTAGTGCTTGACATCGATGCAATCCCAACAAGGGGCAATCAAAAGAGGAATTTGACTCAGTACTTATTCAAAACCAACCCAATCAAGGGCAAATCATCTTCCAACAGCTCAATCAGGGGCAGGCGCCTATCAAATCCAAATATTGGGGCAGACCATGCCATGGCCATTGTCAAAGCTTCCCCACCCGATTTATTTTTGATACCCTACGAGCAGGGGCAAGCAAACAAGGAGCAAATCTTCCTATCTCTTCTCCCCAGCCGAATAGGCAGTCCTTGCAAGCGTCGGCAATCATTCAAAGCGAAATCAGTCTTCATGTGTCAATTAAGTCGCTCCGCTCATCAGCAGATAACCAAGCTTGGAACTTTCAGATCCATCTTCTGATCATACATCGTCGAAGATCGAGTGTCGGGGAATTAAGCCCTCCACTCACCCAAAGTCCAATCATTATTGGCAACTACCAAACCAAAAGTCCACCAAGCTGGCACATTTCATTCCAATCTCTCATGTGCATCATTATGCATCATCAACGTCATACACATCATTTACATCAATCATTTGCAACATGTGCATCATATGCATGCCTAAACAAATCAGACCTTTTATTTTCCCCAACAGTTTTAATTTATTGCATAAACATTAGCATCGTATCTCCAACCTTATGGAATACCATCTAAAACAGTCAAGCATAGTTACATAACTCAGGATCCAGCATCATACAAGTTCCTAGTCCCTTCCCCAGCGGAAGTCTTATTCGCCTTATCTTCCTCTGTTGATAAGTGATTTTATTTTCTGTCATTCGCCTTATCTTCCTCTGTTGATAAGTGATTTTATTTTCTTTCATTCGCCTTATCTTCCTCTGGTGATAAGTGATTTTATTTTTCAGTTATTTGCCTTATCTTCCTCTGTGGATAAGAGATCTTATTTTCTATTATTCGCCTTATCTTCCTCTGTTGATAAGTGATTTTATTTTCTGTCATTTGCCTTATCTTCCTCTGTTGATAAGTGATTTTATTTTCTGTCATTTTCCTTATCTTCCTCTGTTGATAAGTGATTTTATTTTCTGTCATTCGCCTTATCTTCCTCTGTTGATAAGTGATTTTATTTTCTGTCATTTGCCTTATCTTCCTCTGTTGATAAGTGAGTTTATTTTTCTGTCATTTGCCTTATCTTCCTCTGTTGATAAGTGAGTTTATTTTCAGTTATTTGCCTTATCTTCCTCTGTTGATAAGTGAGTTTATTTTTCTGTCTATTGCCTTATCTTCCTCTGTTGATAAGTGAGTTTATTTTTCTGTCTGTTGCCTTACCTTCCTCAGGTGATAAGTGATTTTATTTTCTGTCTGTTGCCTTATCATCCTCTGATGATAAGTGAGTTTATTTTCAGTTATTTGCCTTATCATCCTCTGGTGATAAGTGATTTATTTTTGTCAATTTTTTGTTGTCTCACCCATTATTTCCAATTTATTTCATTTGCCATTTTCACAAATTTATTTCTTTTTTGGACAAATTTGGAGTCTTTTAGTATCTAATTATCTTATACCTTGAAAGATAGAATGCGAGCCAGTTCATCTTACTCGGTCTATGCCAATTCGATAGGGGCATCTGTCATACCCCAAATTTGTCCTACCCGCGCAGTTTTAAGCCTTTATTCAAAAATCAAAACTATGTACTATTTGTTTTTGTACGCATTGGAAATTGTTCGAGTTGTCAGGTCAGTGTATTGTATGGAGGTCCCCCGTTTATAAAAAAAATCAATTTATTTCTCTACTTTTTCTTTTAAAAGAATATATCCATTTCATCTTTAGTATTACTTTTATTTTTTCATTATTATGTCACTATCCTTTTATTATTATTATCTCCAAAAAAAAAATTTTGTTTTTTTTCATATATTTTCATCAAATCCTCGATTTTTAAGTTCATCCATCTCTATGCAAAGAAAAGAGTTTTATTTTTATTTCCATTTTTATTTTCTATTATTCTTATTATTGTTATTTCTTTCGCTATTTTTATTTTAGTTATTATTATTCCTATTATTATTATTTTTATTATTATTTTTAATTCTATTAATTCTGTTTTTTGTTACCTTTATTATCTATTATTATTATTATTATTATTATTATTATTATTTTCTTATTTTGTTTGTTTCTATGAATTCAATGCAGTAACTAACACAAAAATCAACTCCACCATTTCAATTCCGTTTTCACACGTACCAATATGCAATCATCAATATACAATCAGTACTACCACTTTTTATAAAAAAGGAGAGGACATGTGACACACCAATTATTCCCCACTACCCCACTACCCCACTCACGATTCTCTCTCTCCCAATTTCTCTGTATAACAAACACTCACATTTTCATACAACCCACACACAAATTCTCGCATTCCTCATTTTCCACTTCCATATAACATGACAAAATTGACACAATATTTTAAAAAATCCAGAACTTTTCCTTTCTTTTTGCAAAACATACACACATGAGCATGAAAAAGCATGAAATCACCATCTCTGCTATTACAAAACCAACTTACAACCTATAATCTCTTTATTTTTTTTTCAAATCACCAACACACAGAATTCACATAACCTTTAAAACTCACACTAAACCACCATGAACCATTTTCATCTTCAAGTTTCAGACCAAACTTCCACGTAACCCGCAACGCCATTCCTCACCTTTCCGCCATCGACCTGTTTCAAAACCAATATCCATCACAACACAGAACAACCAAACCGAATTGATTTAACTCACAAACTCTAGCACAAAACAAAACCATCAACTCCATCCTTGGTTCACCGAAGCACCTGTAAATCGTGAAAACTCAAACCCACTCACCGCCACTCAAAAAACTAGAAAAAATGAGAGAACATTGAAAACAGAATCGGTTGAGAACATCACAAATCCGAAAAATCTCCAAAACTCAGACCATCATCAAACCCCATAACCTCAACCGTACCGCCGCTCACCAAACTCACCTTCATTACCACCCAAATCCACAGATAACCAAACACAGAGACCCACCTTCATCGCGACCCACAAACCGGACCGGCCGCCGCGAAATCGAGCCGGAGAGAAGGCGAGAGAGAGGCCAAAAACGCTATCTGCGACACCACCGTGAGTGAGGACCAAGTGAGAATCAGAGAAGCAGAGAGCATCGCGAGAGACAGGAGGCCGAGATGAGTGCGGGTCGAAACAAAGTTGCTGCCGTGAGAGAAGCTTCCGCCGAGAATGTGAGAATCACTGCTGAGTTCATCAATTAGGGTGGGTTTTTCTTTTTTCTTTTGGTCTCAAGCTTTTTCATTCCTGAGAAATCATGCCCTGTTTTAAAGTATATACCAATTTTTTTATTATTATTTTATTTTTGCTTTGTATAAATATTTTATTCATTCAAGTAGATCTTGGGCTTAGAGCCCGTGGTTAAACTTGATATCTTGTCTACACAAATCGATACATTTCTCTCTTATTAAGTTTTTTATTTTATTTTTATTATTTTATTTTCTAAAAGGGGGGGATCATTATGTTATTGTTTGAGCTAGCAGGATTTTCACTATACCCCCTTCCATTGCTCTTGTATTTTTTTCGGTTAAATAAGTTTTATTACTTCGCCTTTGTTATATTTTTATACATATAGAAAGTTTTAGAAAACATTTAAATATTATGTAACTCATTTTCATTTTATTTAATTACTTTGCTTTTGTTATATTTTTATACATATAGAAAGTTTTAGAAAATATTTAAATGTTATGTAAACTAATTTTCATTTTATTTTATTTAAGGGCCGATGATATAATAAAAGGCCGTTTTTCGCCCGATTACATTTAATCGGTGATGTGCGGTCAATATGAGGCCCTCTTTTATTTTATTCTATTATTTTTATTTTGAACAAAAAAACTTGTAATATAATTTAATTTTATTCATTATTTTCAAAATTATTTAATTTATTTATTTATTTATATTCATTATTCCATTTAATATTTTCGCGATTCAATTTATTCATTTAATTCGCATTTTAAATTACGATTCGACTCCTCATAGAACGATTTCATTAAATCGGCTCTAAGGCAGTAAACGAACCAAATTTCGTCGCGTCCCGAAAAGGTCCAACGCCTTTGAATAGTTGCGCTCGATTAAAAGGTCCAACGCCTTCGAATAGTTGTGTCCCGATTAAACAGGCTGAACGCCTTCGAATAGTTCAAAACACTGCACACACGCTTTCTCTTGGGCTAACTACAACGAGACCTCTTTATTTCTCGCAATCCCCTGTATTTATTTTGTATCCCCATCTCATTAATTTGTACGCATTTTTATTTCCCCTATTTTATTTATTTTGGAATCCTTGGTCCAACGCCAAGCGATTGCACTCGCACACTTGCACTTTATTTTCCAGTTATTATTTCGTTTAGGATCCACCTTACTTTGCGAGCCGAGCGCTTCGTGCCTCGCTAACAAAACACAAAAATAACCTCCACTTGCATTTACCCTTTTAACCTCAAAGAACCAAAACGTTTCGATTAAATCCAAACCCTCGATCCAACGTCAAGCGGCTTTAGGAAATAAAACACATTCTAATAATACGAGAAGATTTATACGCCACGAGCCTTAAGCGGTAGAAAGGAGGATAACGAGCTCTCGTTACTCGCTCCGATTATTTCGACGCAAGACACTCGTCTTGTTGGGCGAGATAAACTATCCATAGTCTTTAGTGCATTTCAACTCCTAAACCCTTTCATCGACGAAAGGTAATAAAATCAAACAACCATTACCCTTAGTAGGCCGAACTACGAGGCTCTGACTTTCCCATTGCACACGGGAGTACGTAGGCACGAGGATCTCAATCCTTGCCGAGCACCTAGGTTCAATCTAACTTATAATTCAACTCATTTCCCTCTAGCAAGCAATTCGTTTAAGCATAGACATCCTTTCACGCGCGTTAACCTAGATGGTTCCCATCATGTACGATGGATGTAGGGGGTGCTAATACCTTCCCCCAGCATAACCGACTCCCGAACCCAGGCAATGGTTCCGTTGACCTTTGTCCTCGTCCTTTTCCTCCCGGGTTGTATCTATATCTTCCCTTTCCCTCTTCGGGAATAAATAGAATTAGGTGGCGACTCTTCAGTTAGTCCGGCGCGCGACTCCGTCTCTTCGGATCGCGTGAGGTCGTATTTTTCGGGGTACGACAATTAGCTACAACCCCATTCTGGCTAGACGACAGTTCGGTTATTGTTTGAAGGATGTTCCAAACAATCTTGCCTTATCCCGTTTCTTCTTTCTTAGTGGTGCTGATCATATAGAGATGAAGAAAAGGATTGCTCATTCTTGGCATTTGGAAAGAGAAGGGTCAGTTGGGTAGACAACACCTTCCTCCTTCCGATTGTTATATTCAGTGGGTTCGATCTAGAGCTTCCAAGCTCAAGATGCCTTATCCACCTGAGGAGCCTATGTTTCCCATATTGCCTTTGTCTGCTTTTCTACCTCCCGTTGATGAGAAGTTGGCTCTTCAAGAAGAGTTAGAGAAGATGAAGAAAGAAAAAGAAGATTGGTTACTTGAGAGGACTACTATGCAGGAGCATCTTAAGGAGAAGGATGATCTTATTGAGCTACTTGAGCGGCGTGTCACGAAGAGGCCGAGAGAGGATTTATTTTCCTCTAATATTTCATCTACTATTCCTCCTACTTTCGGTGCTTGGAAGGCCATTGTCGACAAGTTGGTGAAGGATAAGGAAGATATGGAAGATCGGTACAAGAATGAGATCAAGAGGATTCACATGAAGTATCAGCCAGGATTCAGAGCTTCTTCGGATATGATTCCTTAGGACTAGTTTACTCTTTTCCTCTTATGTATTAGGATTATTGATGTTTGTACTTAATTTGTAATCCTCACTTTGATATTAATGAGAATGAGTTTTTAAGTATTTCAAAAATGTTTTCTTATGAGTATTGCAAGTTAACTTATAATCCTTTTGAAATCTTTGCATTTGCATATGCATACCATGCATCATACTTGAATTTGTCTTGCTTTTTGAGTGTTCTCCAGGGATCTTATTGTTGTTTCTTGGTCTCCATTCAGTGTTCCTGTCAAGCTGACTCATCGCTTTGATACTCGGGCTAATCGGAGAAGAGTGATGGAAACTTTGCAACAAGAGAATCGCGAGCTGCGCGAAGAGGTTACTTATCTGAGGGAAAGCTTGGAAAGAGTGACTGCTATGATGGAAAATTTGGTGGATGCTCAGAATCAGCCACCTCCTAGTCCTCCTGTTCAGAATACTGTCATCTCAGAGGTTGTTACCGCATCAGTTCCTGTTGAGACTGTTATTTCTCCTCGCTATCGTATACCTGCTAGCACGCCTTGGGGCATGCCTGTTGACTTTTTTCCTGCTGGGTATCGTCCTCCTCATCGTCCGGAGACTGCTGCATTTAATAATCTCCCACCACCAGTTTGGACTACTCTTCCTCCAATTGTGACTATTGTACCGCCTGTTGTGCACAATGTTCCGCATCATGATGAAATGATTTACCATGCTGAGCCCAGTGAATGCGCTGGAGTTGCTGAAAGACTTGATGACTTCCAGGGGCGCTTTGTTGAGATCTAGAGGGAGATGAGAGCTTTGAAGCATAAGGATTTGTTCGGAAAAGATGCTTATGACCTTTGTCTTGTCCCAAATGTTAAAGTTCCTTACAAATTCAAATTGCCCGAGTTTGAGAAGTACAAAGGCAACACTTGTCCATTGAGCCATTTGACTATGTATGCAAGGAAGATGTCTGCTCAGACTGATAATGATAAGCTCCTGATTCACTATTTCCAGGACAGTTTGACCGGTGCACCCATGAGGTGGTATATGAGTCTGGATAATAGCCAAATCAAGACCTTCAATGATTTGGGAGAAGCTTTTGTGAGGAAGTACAAGTATAACGTTGATATGGCACCTGATAGAGATCAACTTCGTGCTATGTCCCAGAAGGACAAAGAGACTTTTAAAGAATATGCGCAGAGATGGAGAGAGCTGGCAGCCCAGATTGTTCCTCCGCTGGAAGAAAAAGAAATGACAAAGATCTTCTTGAAGACATTGGGTTCTTTTTATTATGAGAGGATGATAGCGAGCGCTCCTTCCGACTTCACTGAAATGGTGAGTATGGGGATGCGTTTAGAAGAAGGTGTCCGTGAGGGACGGTTGACTCAAGAGAATGGTAATGGCTCAAGCTCTAGAAGGTTCAACTTTGGAAAAAAGAAAGAAAATGAGACTAATGCAGTATCCCGTGAAAGTTATAGAAGACCTCACAATCGTGGGAATCACCATTCGCAGCATGTGGCTTCTGTAACACCAATGATTAACGTGGCTCCAACTGTGTCGGCAGTTCCAAAGTTTCAACCTCGTTATCAGCAACCTTCTGTGCAACAAGGTGGTAATCAACAAACTCGGGCTAAGCCAAGTTTTGATCCTACTCCTGTACCGTATGCGGACTTACTTCCATCATTGATTGCAAAAAATCTTATGCAAACTCGTCCTCCACCTCCAGTTCCAGAGACTATTCCATGGTTGTATAAGCCAGAGGCTCATTGTGCTTTTCATCAAGGTGTCCCGGGGCATGATGTTGAGAATTGTTATCCATTGAAGTTTGAAGTACAGAAGTTGATGAGGAACAATGTTCTGTATTTCAATGATGTTAATCCAAATGTGCAGAAGAATCCGTTGCCGAAGCATGGTAATGTGTCTGTGAATATGGTTGATGGTTGTCCTGGGTTGTTCAAGATCTATGAAGTCTGTCATATCCGAAGATCTTTGGTGGAGATGCATGCTTTCTTGAGTGAATATCACGATATATATCACGACTATGCTGGATGTTGTATCTGCTCGGTGAATCCTCGTGGTTGCGTGATTGTTAAAAGAGATATCCAAAAGATGATGGACGATAAGCTGATCGAAGTAACAGCAAGGAGAGATGAATATGAGAATGAAGTAAATGTCATTATGCCTCAGTTCAATCTTCCTGAGAGGGTTGCTCCTGAGAGAGTGGTTATTTCTTTTGATAGTCGCAAAACTGCTGTTACTCCATTGGTGATTAATGTACCTGGTCCAGTGCCGTATGAGTCTGATAAAGTTGTTCCGTACCGGTATAATGCTACGATGATAGAAAATGGTAGAGAGGTTCCTCTTCCTACTCCAAAGTTTGTGGTTAGCATTGCTGATGTGACGAAGGTCACCCGAAGTGGTAGAGTGTATGCTTCAGATCCTCCGAAAAGAGTTGAAGATACAAGTGCAAGTAAGCAGATTATGGATGCTGTTGTCCAATCGGGCCAATCTGGTAATAGTGAAGATGAAGTGCTAAAATTGATAAAGAAGAGTGAGTATAACATTTTTGAGCAGTTATTGCAGACTCCCTCGAAGATATCAGTTTTGTCTCTTTTGATGAGTTCTGAGGCTCATAGGCAGTCATTGCAGAAGATTCTGATCAAGCCTATGTTGACCATGATGTGACGGTTGATCAATTTGATAGTATTGTAGAGAATATCACATCTTGCAACAATTTGAGCTTCTGTGATGATGATTTGCCTGAAGAAGGAAGAAATCATAACTTGGCGTTGCATATCTCGGTGAATTGTCAAGAAGATGCTTTATCTAAGGTGCTAGTTGATACCGGATCGTCTCTGAATGTTATGCCAAAATCGACTTTGTCAAAGCTTGCGTTTCAAGGTGCTCCCATGAGGCACAGTGGGATTATAGTGAAAGCGTTTGATGGGTCAAAGAAGACAGTGATTGGAGAGGTGGATCTTCCTATTCTTATTGGACCGTTTATATTCAAGATTACTTTTCAAGTAATGGATATACGTCCCACATACAGTTGTCTCCTCGGAAGACCATGGATCCATGAAGCCGGAGCTGTGACATCCACTCTTCATCAGAAGTTGAAGTTTGTAAGAGAAGGTAAGTTGGTGACCATTGAAGGTGAAAGAGCGATGCTTGTGAGCAATTTATCTTCTTTCTCTTATATTGATGTCGAGGAAGAGGTGGGAACTTCGTTTCAAGCTCTTTCTGTTGTGGATAATGTTGCTAAGAAGAATGCCATGCCCATGTCTTCTTTCAAAGATGCTCTGCGAGTGATTGAAGCTAGTCAGTCTGATGGTTAGGGGCGAATTATTGATGTTGTCGACAACAAGGAAGGTTTTGGTATTGGCTTTGCACCAGGTGCAGTTATCAAAGATCCAAAGACTATTCTAGAATGCTTCCGAAGCGCTGGATTTATCAACGATCATTCTGCTGCTGCCATCATTGATGATGATGATGAAGATGAAGAAATGCCAGACTTCGTTACGCATGGAAAGATTTTCCAGAATTGGATTGCTTTTGATGTTCCTTTTATCGTTCATTCTTCAAAGTAATTTGTTTTTATTTCTTTCAAAAATCCTTTCACTCTGCCCAAGGTGAAAGTGATGCTTATCGGGCTTTGTTTCAAATTTTATCATCATCAATAAAATGTTATTTTGTTATTTCCATATGTGTTTTTTTTTCCTTTTTGCCTTATTCTGAAAAATGGTAACATAAAAAACCAAAAAATATAATAATTGTTTATCTGCATATTGTTTGCACTTTTGTTCATTCTCTAAAATAAAAATAAAATCATTGTGCAGATTGATTGATAAACCCATTGAAAACAATGATCCTATACCCTCTCCCAACTTTGAATTCCCTGTGTTTGAAACTGAGGAAGAGGATGATGAAGAGATTCCAGATGAAATTTCTCGGTTGCTTGAGCACGAGAAGAAGATTATTCAGCCTCATGGAGAGTCTATAGAGATGGTCAACTTGGGTTCTGAAGATGAAAAGAAAGAAGTCAAAGTTGGAGCATTGCTTGATCCTGATGTTAAGAAGAGGATTATAGAGCTTCTCAGAGAATATGTTGATGTATTTGCTTGGTCTTATCAAGACATGCCAGGTCTTGATACTGATATTGTGGAGCATAGATTGCCGTTGAAGCCCGAATGTCCACCTGTGAAGCAGAAGCTCAGAAAAACTCATCCAGACATGGCAGTAAAAATCAAAGAGGAGGTTCAAAAGCAGATTGATGCAGGTTTTCTTGTGACGTCAACTTATCCTGAATGGGTGGCCAATATTGTTCCTGTTCCGAAGAAAGACGGAAAAGTCCGAATGTGTGTTGATTACAGAGATTTGAACAAAGCCAGTCCGAAAGATGATTTTCCATTGCCACACATTGATATGTTGGTAGATAATACGGCTAAGTTTGATGTGTTCTCTTTTATGGACATATTTTCCGGTTATAATCAAATAAAGATGGCACCCGAGGACATGGAAAAGACCATATTTATTACATCATGGGGAACATTCTGCTATAGAGTGATGCCCTTTGGATTGAAGAATGCTGGTGCGACGTACCAAAGAGCTATGACCACACTTTTCCATGATATGATGCATAAAGAAATCAAAGTATATGTTGATGATATGATCGCCAAGTCGAGGACTGAAGAGGATCATGTTGAACATTTGCTGAAGTTGTTTCAAAGGTTAAGGAAGTATAAGCTTTGTCTGAATCCGAACAAGTGCACGTTTGGTCTACGTTCTGGAAAGTTGCTAGGTTTCATTGTCAGCCAAAGAGGCATCGAAGTTGATCCTGATAAAGTGAAAGCTATTCAGGAAATGCCTGCTCCAAGAACTGAAAAGAAAGTCAGAGGATTCTTGGGCCGATTGAATTATATTTTGAGGTTTATCTCTCACATGACTGCCACATGTGCTCCAATCTTCAAGTTGCTTCGAAAAGATAAAGGTTGTGTTTGGACAGATGATTGCCAGAAGGCGTTCGAAAGTATCAAAGAATATCTGCTTGAACCTCCTATTTTGTCTCCTCCGGTGGAAGGTAGACCGATGATCATGTACTTGACTGTGTTGGAAGATTCCATGGGTTGTGTGTTGGGTCAGCAAGATGAATCTGGAAGAAAAGAACATGCAATATACTACTTGAGTAAGAAATTCATTGATTGTGAGTATCGGTATTCCATGCTCGAAAAAACTTGTTGTGCTTTAGCTTGGGCTGCAAAGCGTCTTCGCTAGTATATGCTGAATCATACGACTTGGTTGATCTCTAAAATGGATCCAATCAAGTATATCTTTGAAAAGCCTGCTTTAACTGGGAGGATTGCTCTTTGGCAAATGTTATTATCAGAATATGATATCGAGTACCGAACTCAAAAATCTATAAAAAGTAGTATCTTGGCTGACTATTTGGCACATCAACCGATTGATGATTACCAACCAATCAAGTTTGATTTTCCAGATGAAGATGTGATCTTCTTGAAAGTAAAAGATTGTGATGAACCTTTGATTGAGGAAGGGCCGGAGCCTGGATCTCGATGGGGTTTAGTTTTTGATGGTGCTGTGAATGCACGTGGAAGAGGAATTGGGGCAATGATCATTACTCCCCATGGTTCACATATTCCTTTTGTCGCAAGATTAACTTTTCCTTGTACCAATAATGAAGCTGAGTATGAAGCCTGCATTATGGGTCTTGAAGAAGCTATCGATCTGAGGATCAAACATCTTGATGTATATGGAGATTCTTCCTTGGTAATTAATCAGATTCAGGGTACGTGGGTAACCCATCAACCCCACTTGATCCCTTATAGAGATTATGCCAGGAAGATATCAACTTTCTTCACTAAAGTTGAGTTCCATTATATTCCTCGTGATGAGAACCAAATGGCAGATGCTTTAGCGACTATAGCTTCTATGATTAAAGTGCACCAGTGGAATGATGTTCCCATGATCAGTGTGATGCGACTTGAAAGACCAGCTCATGTGTTTGCAGTTGAAGAGGTCCATGATGACAAGCCTTGGTATCACGATATTAAATGTTTTCTCCAGAGTCAAGAATACCCGCTTGGAGCATCCAATAAAGATAAGAGGACTTTGAGGAGATTGGCAGGCAATTTCTTCTTGAATGGAAATGTGCTTTACAAGAGAAATTTTGACATGGTCTTGCTCAGATGCGTGGATAGACACTAGGCAGACATGCTGATGAAAGAAATTCATGAAGGATCTTTTGGCACTCATGCCAATGGGCATGCAATGGCTAAAAAGATGTTGAGAGCAGGTTATTATTGGCTGACAATGGAATCTGATTGTTGCAAATATGTGAAAAAGTGCCATAAGTGTCAGGTGTATGCTGATAAGATTCACGTGCCACCAGCTTATCTCAATGTGATTTCGTCCCCATGGCCTTTCTCCATGTGGGGAATTGATATGATTGGCATGATTGAACCCAAGGCTTCAAATGGACATCGTTTTATTCTTGTGGCAATTGACTACTTCACCAAGTGGGTGGAAGCGGCATCGTATGTTAATGTGACCAAGCAAGTTGTGGTTCGGTTTATCAAGAATAATCTTATCTGCAGATATGGTGTTCCGAATAGAATCATTACTGATAATGGTTCGAATTTGAACAATAAGATGATGAAAGAGCTTTGTGAAGATTTCAAGATTCAACACCATAATTCCTCTCCTTATAGACCGAAGATGAATAGGGCTGTTGAAGCTGCGAATAAGAATATTAAGAAGATCATTCAGAAGATGGTTGTGACGTACAATGACTGGCATGAGATGCTCCCGTTTGCTTTGCATGGGTATCGTACATCTGTCCACACTTCAACAGGGGCAACCCCTTTCTCACTTGTTTATGGTACAGAAGCAGTGCTCGCCGTCGAAGTTGAGATCCCATCAATGAGAGTTCTGATGGAAGCCAAGTTGACTGAGGCTGAATGGTGTCAGAGTAGATTTGATCAGTTGAATTTGATTGAAGAAAAAAGAATAACAGCTTTGTGTCATGGTCGGTTGTACCAGCAAAGAATGAAGAAAGCTTTTGATAAGAAGCTTAAACCTCGTGTATTCAGAGAAGGCGACCTCATGCTCAAAAAGATTCAGTCTTTCCTTAAAGATTCTCGGGGCAAGTGGACTCCGAACTATGATGGCCCATATGTTGTTAAGAAAGCCTTCTCTGGCGGTTCATTAATTCTTGCAACTATGGATGGTGAGGATATCACTCGTCCTGTGAATGCGGATGCAGTCAAGAAATACTTCGCCTAAAAAAATAAAAGAACAGCTCGCTAAGTTGAAAACCCGAAAGGGCGGCTTAGGCAAAAATGAGCGTCTTGGTGGATTAAAAACCCGAAAGGGCGGTCCAGGCAAAAATTAGAGACAAAAACAGAAATAATTATCCCGGTAGATTAAAAACCCGAAAGGGCAATCTAGGAAAAAGTTAGGGATCATGGCAAGTAACTGCGTCGACAGACTGGATCACTTGTAGTAACCGAGGATTTTCAAATTCTATTCCTCAGAAGAATTATTCATCAAAGATTCTTATTCACTCATCCTTGACTGAAGTTTCAGACACAGTGGAGTTCAAAGTTGATAGGGAGAATAGTGATCATTGTATCTCAATGTAGCCCTTTTTCCATGTATTTACCATTTTTCAAACTTGTAATGATCCATGGAGTCATGCCATTTGCTGACTACCATTCTATCAATGAATTTGAGCTTTTATCCAATTGTTTGCAATTCTTTATATTGTTTCTGTTTACAAAATTTCAATTTATTGTTGATGATGATTTTTGAAACAAATTTAATAAATTTTAATTTTGAAGATTTTAAAAACATTTTTCTTTTGATATATGAACAAAGAAAAGATATCAATAGTGATTCCAAGAATGGTAAAGTCTGGATGTGTGTAACTTGTCTCTCCCAAAGCAGGATTTGATTCGGTTGAGTCTATGCAAAGTTCCTGGTTAGTCTTGACAGTTTGATGTTAATGATGGTTTGTTCCCCAACAATAAGCATGAGCGGAGAGTGCATGTTTTCCCCAGAAGAGTTGTTGGAAGGGATGTTCTTAAGAATCCCTAGCTGAATTTGATCTCTTTCCTCAGCATGTTATCTTTAAATTGAGAAGTATTGGGAATCCCCAACTGAGCTCATGTTCCTCAGTTTGATTTGTTTGCATCCTTGAATATAGAAGTTTTGATATAGCAGTCAGTTTAGAGGTTTTCTTTTACCCTATGTTGGGTACTGATTTAAAATCCCTCGTAACTGTGTTTTGGCTATGATGTTAACTTCTGATATCCCCATATTTTTCCCAGTAGGTCTGCATGTGTGGATTTCCAGCAGGTCCCTATGTGATTTTTAATAGGTCTTGCACTCTATCCCCAGGTGGAGCAGGAGTTGTATGACAGTTATTCCTCGTGAAGTTTATCAAGAATATTTCCATCCTCAGCAGAATATTACCTTTCCTCAGCAGGATGATATTCCTAGCAGATGCTGTCTCTTTATGATTTGAGCCTTGTAGTAGGATTTTATTCCTTTGATGGCTTATGATATTCCCCTGCAGATTTCAAGTTGAATCTCCAGCATGTTTCCCTGCATTGTTGCCTTGGGATTAGCCGAGTATCTGGTTTTTGTGGTGTTCATGTCACTTGTTTCTTATCTTTATGTCTGTTTTGTCAGCATATTCATAAGCATATTCATACGCATAAGCATAGCATTGTTTGCTTGCATTCTTGCGTTTATCATTGTTCTCTGCTCTTTGGTGTGGACTTTCCCCATAGAGTACGTGTGTCGTCTTCCTCTCAAATTTAGAGTGTCGACCCTTAAGCAGAAAGAGTTAATCCTTTCTAATTCCCCACCGAGTTTGTTTCTCGTGGATGATGTTGATTTAGTTTCCTCCCCAGTTTATTATCTGGATGGAATTTTCCCCAGTTGAGATATTTCCTCCTCGGGATGAGTCTTGTTTGACCGTTTCTCTCCAATTTGTTCTTGGATTGAACTTTGGCCCCCTTTTGTGGGTATATTGCTTTGGAATTAAGCTATCATTGTTTGATAGTGGGCAACATTTTCTCCGGCTTGAGTATGCTGCTTTGGAATTAAGCTATCAGTAATTGATAGTGGGTAATATTACCAAATTGATCAAGTTCTTTTACTTGTACTCCTACCCAGTAAATTCGGTAGTCGAGATTTCTGCCTCTTACCTAGTAAAAAGGTAATAGAGTTTGTTTCCTTTGCTTAAGCTCCTAACCGGTAAATCAGGTAGTCGAGAATTGTTCTACCCAGTAAATCCGGTAGTCAAGTTATTTTCTTCTTACCCAGTAAAAAGGTAATAGAATCGAGATATTTTTTTCCTCTTACCCAGTAAAAAGGTAATTTGATTGAGTTCCTACCCAGTAAATCAGGTAGTTGATCATGCTCCTATCCAGTAAATCGATAGTCGAGTCCCTTATATTCTCTGCCCAGTAAATCAGGTAGTTGAGATTTCTTACCCAATAAAAAGGTAATTGAGGTCATTCCGCTTTATTTTGCTCCTATCCAGTAAATTGATAGTCGAGTCTGTTATTTTTCTACCCAGTAAATCAGGTAGTTGAGAATATTTCTTGCCCAATAAAAAGGTAATTGAGGTTATCCCTCTGTGTTTTGCTCCTATCCAGTAAATTGATAGTCGAGTCTGTTATATTTCCTACCCAGTAAACAAGTAGTTGATGATTCTTTTCCTACTCAGTATTTCTCCACTCTTGGATTCAAATGTTTGTTTGATTGATGTTCCTGGAAGGGTGTTTATCTTTTCCCTGGTTGAATCTGTTCCTTGATTATTTCATATCTTTTCCCAAGTGGAGTCTGTTATCCAGTGATTTATTTTCCTGGTAACTCTTTGGTTGTTTGTGGTTGTTTCCCCAGCGGGATTTTCTTCTGTGTCCCCAAGTTTTTGCTTTTCTCTGGTGGTCATATTTTCCCCACAGAGATCTTGGGTTTGCATATCATATTCATATCATATCATTTGTTCTCTTAGGACAAAAAATGGGTATTCTGTATTTAAGTCTCTCCCATCTTGTAGAGACGAAGATGTCAATCTTCATATCTCCGTATTGAAGAAACTTAAATAGGGGCAGCTGTAACACCCTAATTTTTGCCCTAAGATTTCTCATCATATCATCTGCATTTTGCATACAAACAAGATCGCACTGGCTTTCGAGTTTCTCCTCAGATGTAGGTCTATGCTTCGCAGGGGATCACCATTATTTTTACTTCTTTATATTTGTTTATATTTACTAATCATTAACCAAAATACCAAAAATATGTTGCAGTGCTCTTCTTCTTCTCTGTGTTGCAGGTTTGCGAAGATAAGACAGTGATCTCAATCCAGATGCGTTTGTTCACTTACAATTCGATCCAAATGGATGTTTGACCTAATATTGGTCAAACTATCAGGTAAATTGTTTCGACTGCCAGTTGTGTGTGCCAGTAATTCGTTCATCGGACAATGTGTTTTCAAAGTATAAGTTGGGTTGTGTGACAGTGTTTTTTGGTGCAAAGTATGGTTGGTTCATCAGTTATCAAACAGTGACCTGTGAGAAGTTTGGTTCGAATATTCAATGATCACCAGTTCATTTGTGGATTTATTTTCCAAGAGATCGATTCAAAGGTATTTGAAAATGTTCATAAGTCCAAAAGTCAATGGTGGTGGCTTGAATGGCAAGTTGCAAATTATCTGACTGTTCAGTGGGTCTGTGTTGGCTGTATTCATTATCAGGGGCTTGTGCAAGAGAAATCGAGATTTGTTGTGGGCTTGAAAACCAAATTCTATCCATTATCCATTTTCTTTCCGATTAAACCATTTTTTTGTATCCATTTATTCATCCATATGCCCTTTTCCATTATTCCAAATTTAGTCCATTAATCATTTTTCGATTTCCGATTATTTCGATTCTTTCATTCCAATTCCATTTTTTTTTCTTTTCTATCCATTTTCGATTCCTCTTTTATTCACCTTTATCCATTTAAATTCAAATATCCATTTTTTTTATTTTTTTTCTTCATAACATAATTCAAAATTCCATTTTTTTTATTTCATAAAACATTTCTATTATTTTCCTAACCATTTGTCCAAAAAACTCATAATAAAAAGAAATAATGATATTACATTTTTTGTTATAATCCATTTCTTTCTTTATTTTCTTTTCATAACAATAAAAGAAGGGGGGGCCTTTGGCCCACATCCTTAAACCATTTCCCAGCCATGTATTTTCTCAAGCCCCAAGCCAATCCGCAGCACTTGCCAAGCGAAACAAAAACAAGTCAGCAAAACCGTACAGCCTACAAGCCATTTCAGCCTACAACATCCTCACATCACAATAAAGCCTGGCCCAGAGCAAGTCAAGCTTTCTCGTATGCTTCACACCCCCAAGCCAATCCGTACCGCAGCTATACATCACAACAAAAACAACATGTCGTACAAGCCAAAGCCACAGCAAAAGCAACTCAGGCCAACGCAGCTGCAGACTTCAAACAACAACAAAGCCAATACCAACAATTTCCAGCCAAGCCGAATCTTGTTTCCGCACATCAAAACAAAAGCCGCAGGTCCAAAACTTCAACACTCAGCCGCAAACCAGCTGAACAAAACACGAGATTTTTCACGGCCAAAACAAGTTAAGCTTCAGCTTATCAATCCAGCCTTCACACGAGCAGCACACCTGATAAATCACAACAAAATGCAAACAAATTGGACACGAATCAAAATGCAAAAGCAAGCAATACAAAACGCAAAACTCAGAATTGAAACGAAATGAACACGAGAATACCGTGACATACCAAAACGCATTTCAAATCTTCTCAAAACGACTTCATCTTCAGCCCTCTTCTCCTATAAAAGCAAAACCCTCTCATTTTGAAATCCAAGCTTCAATAGCCTCCCAAATCTCTGCCCAATTCTATTTCTATCAAAATCCCTAAATCCCTTTCCATCTTCATTCTTATATCAACCTCCAAATCCTTTCAATCTTCAAATCAACCTCTCAAATCCCTAAACCTAAAACGAATTGAATATGAATTGAAAGAGGAAGAGAGAAGTTTGTTTTGTGAAATTGAAAGAGGAGAAAAGAAAGAATCCGAGTGAAGAAGAAGAGGAGTTCGTGATTTGAAGAAGAAAAGGAAAGAAATCGCAAGAGGAAGAGAGTAGTGATTTGTTCGGTTTTGATTTTTGAGGTGAGAAGAAGATTCACACTTCCCCTGTTTTCCGTTTACGCATAGAAGGAAGAAGAAGATCTGCTTCTTTTGTTCATTTTTTTTTATTATTATTTAATTTTATTTAATAAACTGAATATGTGAATTGTGGTTTGGGCTTGGATCCATATCCATTTCTACCATCACCACCTGTCCGCGGGATATCCCCCCCTCTCTTTATTCTTGTTTCTTTTTCTTTATTTATTTATTTAACATTTACTTCAATTTGTTTTCTAAATGAATTTTCTTATATTGCTTTTTGATTCAAGAGTTCTCTTTAGAAAGATTTTAGAAAAATGTTTTAGGAAAGCAATTTTGAAAAATAATATAGAATTTATATTTTAGAAAAGTCTTTTTAAAAAGGATATTTGGAAAAGAATTTTTAGAAAAGAATTTCAAAAAATATTTCTATTTCTTTTTTTTGATCTATTCCTTTTAGATCCATTTTTCTTCATCTTCTTTTATTTTTTTTGGTCGATGACAATCTCCGATTCGGGATTGTTGATTTCCGATTAAGTTTAATCTTCATTATTTCAAATCTATGGATGAATGATCATTTGAATCATTCTCCATACTTTGAGATCGTGATAGGTTGCTTTTCGATGAAATTCAACGAAAATCTCGATTAAGATTAGACCTTCCTTTTTCTTTTAGTGTGGCATGTTTTCAGAGAACGATCCATTATATCGTTTCTCTAACATGTATTAACACGAATATTTTCCACTTTAATTAGTGGTGGCCGGCCTCATTTGTAGGGTAATTACTTCGTAAATTACTCGGCGATTGCTTAACATAGACCTAAAGTTGTCCCGATTCGAATTAAGATCCACTTGGATCCGGTTGCCTCGATTTTATTATTCCTTGTTGTGGTTGTGCTTGATTAAGTTCATCATACCACTTATATTGTAAATATTATAATATTGTGAATATAATTGTTTAAATTTAATCTCTCGCACCTTATCCTTTTATTTTAATCTCTTGCTCCTTTATCTCTTTATATTGCTTTATCATATTATATCATATATCATTTGTTTATATTCATATTGTTGCTTGTTTTTTTATTTTGTCCATTTGGATATCAAAACACTTAATAAAGGATTGAACACTTAAAAGACTTGTGACTTCTAATTGCGGACTATGGTTACTATCCCTTTGCTTTTGGAGAATGGACTTAGACTTTAAGATCTTCCCCCTTGCTCAAGTTGGAATGGATTAGAAACCTCGGCCTCAAGATTATTTCATTAGCCTTTGAAGAGGAAGTTCCGATCTTTGAAGAATTGTGCATATTATGGTTTGGTAAATTCTTTCCTTAACTTTTAATTCACGCATTAGGACTAGTCTCTTCATCTCCTCCCTATTCTTTAATTTTCAAAACTTCTCCCTATTTCAAAAATCTTCTTGTTTTCTAAACTTCAAACACTTTCATAAATAAACCTTGACTTAGGTCAAGCGATTTTTAATCTTTTCACTTTATTTTCTTAATCAATGTTAATTCATGTAAATATATCAAAAATCATTTTCTTACATACTTTAAAAAATGCAAACCCACTCAATTGTTTTTGTGCCTTTGTGCACCTTTTCTTTTTACATGTTTAGATATGATTCATCCTTTCTAGCGGAATTATTCGCTAAGGGATGACGACTTATCTCTACATTCTAAAATAAATTCAACCCATTGTTTCTTTTCAAATTTTGTACCACGAACTACGAGGTTTTGATCTCGCATTGCACTTTGTGGGTACGTAGGCATGAGGCATTAAAAACCTCATCAAACACAAAAATCATTAAAAAAATATTCTTCTTCTCACCTCCTCAATCATTTTAAACAAACCAATTTCAGACCAAAAAGCAATAAATATTTCAAAGGGCTCCCGTGGAGTACCACGGACGAGTCGGGTGCCTAAAACCTTCCCGGTTCGTAACCAATCCCCTTACCCAATCTCTGCTTGTTTCTTTTAACTTTTGCTTTTAGAATCCTAGGTTTTTATTCGTTCTTTTACCTTTTTCCTTTCGGAAATAAAGAAAAGCGCGGTGGCGACTCTGTGTATATCGAGTTAAGTTAATCAATAGCTTACACTCACGATTTTACCGCTACAGGGGTTGGTTACAACCTGGGAAGGTATTCGCACCCAGATTGTCTGTCGTACTCGACGGGATCCACGCTTAAGAGATTGTGTTTAAAGGGGCAGTGTATGTGCTATCTGTGTGCAAAAGCTGGAAAAGAAATGTACAAATGTTAGTACAAAAAGCGTGAATACTCAGGAACTGAGGCTTAGAAAAGAATGCTGAAAGAGGGGGAAGACACATAGACTTTTGTTCGATAACAATTAAGTTATGCCTACGTATCCTCTCGTGCAATGAGGAAGTCAGAACACCGTAGTTCGACTCAAAGAGACTGAAAGATAAATTGACTTTGAACTGCTTGCTTGCCTATGCTCAAGTGTATGACTCGTCTGGCTCGAGTGCTAACTGTCTTGCATTAGACGGAAGAAGCGAGTTCTCATTTGTGAATGAGTGTGATGAGAAAAGAATCCCGAAGGAGATGATTATAGTTTGTTTTTTGTGTTTTCAGTTTTGTTATTGTTTTTGGTGTTTTGCATAAGTTAATGAGCTTAAGCCTAAATCAAAGGCTTGCAAACTCATTATATCCTCCCTGATTAGGGATAATGAGCCTACTTAAGTATGAGATAAACATCTCAACTTAATTACCATGATGATGTAGGATTAAGATCATTAACCTACTTGTGATTAGTTAGATGTTTATTTTGGGTTTTTGTTTAGTGTTAGGTAATGAGTTTAATCTCTAATCGCAGATTAGTGAACTCATTACACCATCCTAATAGAAGGATAATAGATGAGAACACTTAAGCTGAGAAAGATACCCCAACTTAATCCATGGTTCGGGATTAAATTCATTATATAACAAGCCTTTATTAAATGGATTTTAATTAAGGGTGAGATTAAGAAGTGAATTTTATGGTTTGTAAGACAACTTGAGGGGGACTTGTCCATTAAACACCAGGGTTAGTCCTTCTTAACTGATCGTACCTGGAGATCAGGATCCGATACGGCTGCCTTCGAGAGTTGTTAAAAGACGGTCGGTGAGGAGAGGAGGGGGTGTACCTGCAAGGCACTCCGATGCTGAAGTAAGTAACCGAGTAAATAGTGGGCAAGTACGAGAATTAAGGTCAAAGAATTGAATACCTGACCCTCCCAAATGAGAGGGTTTATATAAGGGGTTAAGTGGAAGATTATTGGTCTATATCGTTGGGCGCGGATCGAGGTATCCGTAAAAATAGGTAACAGTCAAAACTAGCCGTTGGAGGGCTTTGTCTTGGTCGGTACGCTCTTGGTCGACAGAGACCACTATCCTTGATTCTGCTCGACGTCGAGCGCTTCTGCAAGGTTGGTTTGCTTGGCCCATTTATGGGAATTGGGCTAGTCCAGAACAGGAGCCCCCCAAGTCATTGTTCGTGCGGAGGAGCAGTGACTTAGTAGTGGTTTCGTGCTCAAGGACGAGCAGTATCAGGGCTAGGAATTTTATGCTGCTGACCTTCGAGAGGCGAGCAGTTGGTACGTTGCTCGACGGGAGAATGTGAAACGAAGAGCTGGAATATTTGGGAATTCGCGCTTAATAATGATATGACGGCTAACCTAGGGGCTAGCGTGTAGGGGTCACGCGTGCTTGCACGTGTTTCCCTCCTTATAAATAGGATTTCCAGGCTTCATTTTGAACTTTTCGTTTCATCTTCTTCTTCGACGTCTTGCTCGTTCAACCACCTCCGCTCACAGCCGTCGACCACCGTATCTTACCGTCGACCACCGACTACAGACTCTATATCTTCTGCAAATGGCTTGTCAAGCACAAGGTACAACTCTTTTTCGTTGTTTTCAGTAGTTATAGGTTAGATGTCATATAAATGCATGCATTTTAGGGTAGTTTTAACGGTAGTCTTAGATTTATAGCCGCTAAGCCCTAGAACTTCTGCCACCGTTGTTGGTCGGCTGCAAACCCTAACTCATGGTCGACGTAGGTGTTGTTCGACCTTGACTTGAGATTTGATAAGTATTTTAGGCTAGATCCTGTAATTTCTGACGTTGGGCGTAAGCCATCGCTTCGAGCGATGGTCAGCCAGGGCTACAGATCGGGACCCTGTTCCTGGGTTGATGCGCGCCCTTTCACTTGTCGAGCGGTGGAAGGGTGGATTTGATATTCTTAATCGAATTCATTGATGCCTTTCCTCTTCTTTTCAGGTGAAAACTCGCTCATGGACCCGTTGGATGTGTCCTCGGAAGAGACGTCCTTGGAAGATTCTGGATCTTCTATGTCAGTCCCCTCTAGCTCTGGGAGTTCCTCGGGAGACTCGGACGCGAGCACTACGGAAGAAGGAGCTTCAACAGACTCGCCACGATGCCCTGAATAGATAAGGATCACTCCCGGAGAATGGGTGGTGGAGGATCAGCTGGACAAGGTGTCCTCGTTCTCAAGGCCTCGAGCGGAGCCGTTGCCCGTCGTTGGCAACCCTGCCGACTGGGTTGTGACTTGCCCAGGAGATGATGACCGTATCTTCTCAGATTTTGGAGGTCGGGCGTTCTCCATGTACGAGTATGAAATTTCGGTCCTGGGGGTAACTTTGCCCTTCAGTGACTTGGTATGTGTTGTGCTCGGGCATCTGGGTATTGCTTTGTCTCAGCTACATCCTAACTCGTATGCGTTCCTGAAGGCATTTGAGGTGACGTGCGCCCATCTAGGTGTTAGTGCCACGCTCCCTCTGTTCTTCCGGCTGTTCTCCCTGCAGCGTCAAGTCGGGCGAGGGACTGACCGAAAGGGGTTCGTCTCTTTCAAACAGAGGACGAAAATTTTCAAAGCCCATTCAGAGTCCATCCGGGCTTTCAAGATGGACTATTTTTTATCAAACCCGCGAGCACGGAGGCTTTGAGGGCGCTGAGCTTTCTAGGGATAGATACTGACGAGAATGATGAACCCAAGCTCGACGACCAAGGGCATGTGATTCCGAGGAGGCTTTGGTTGTTCCCTTTCTCCTGGAGTTACACCCATTATGCGAGGTCGGTCAGTGAGTTTGTCCAGGTGGGGGACTCTTTGAACGAGGATGACGCGGCCAGTTTCGAGGCTTTTAGGAAGTTGATAGCGTCTTTTACCCCGACCCCCCTGCTGGACGGAGAAGGGAAAATTATGCTGGATCACGATGGGGGGGAAGCTGTGGAGCGTCCCTTGATCGACGTCACAGATTTGTTGGCGTGCAATAACGGGCAGGAAGTGTCCGACTTTTTTGGTATCTGTTATATTTTTTTTGTCATATCTTTGATACTATTCTGTCGTCCATGATTAATTTAATTTTCTTTTTCTTTTTCAGGCTCCCTGTCGAACCCGCTCGACAAAATACAAGAACGCTTGCGTCAGCAGCAGAAGAAGAGATCGAGGGTTGTGCAGACCAAGCTGACCGAGACAAGTGGCTCTGGGTCGGTCCCCTCGTTCCAGGGCTCTCCGAGCGCCTCAACTGGCTCTCTAATAAAGAAGCACAAGTCCGCAGCGACTGTGGACTTGACGGCCAACGCTCCCCCGAAGCCGAAGCATGTACTACCGTTGTGCTTCGTGAAGCGCAACTTTTTTGAAGGGATGAGCATGGAGGTGGACCGTGGGGACTCCTTGTACCTGGAGGCGATGGATCGTCTTGCTCGGCGATTATCTCTGGCCCAGGATGCAAGCGCTGTGATGTGGGTCCTGTCGATGGCCTTGCAGACTGCTGAAGGGAATCCCGGGCAAGAGAGGGAGATGGCAAAGCTAAAGGAGCAGCTAGCTGTAGCTGGGGAGAAATTAAGGACGGCCACTGAAGTGACTGCTGGCATGGCTACGGAGCTGACCAAGCGGGGCAACGTTATTTCCAAACTGGAGGTCGACAAAAAGAGGGTTTTGGAGCAGAGTAAAAAGCTGAAGGATGCTTTCTGTCCGAAGGATGATGAAGATGTTGAAACCAAGAGTATGGTAACGAGGGCTCAGTTCCTTGCTCGGATCGACCAAGATATGGAAGATCTGAACTCATCAACTGAGCTCAGTTTCCAAAATGCTGTGGATCAGATAAGGGCTCTTCATCCTGACTTGGCCTTGGACGTTGATCGGATCAGCTACCTATATAAGGTTGAGGACGGCCAGATTGTGGTTCCTTCGGACCTGGTAGTTGATGATTCTCAGCCAGGGTCGATTGTTCCACCCGATCAGCCCGAAGCGCAGCCGGACCAGGATGAGGCTCGTCAAGAAGAAGGCCGCCCTGAGGGCGAGGATAATTAGTTTCTGGCCTGCGTGCCTTGTAATTTATGTTTCTTTGTTTTGGGGCGTAGTCCCCTTTGTAATTAATCATGAACAAGTCGGCCCTTCGAGGTCGCATTTTTGTGTTCACAATTTGATGTTTATTAATGCTCGTTTGTTTCATTATATTTACTGTTCAATTGCTCGTCCGTCGGAGGACTGTTCTCTTTATACTTTAAATGCTAAGTGTTTGTCGTGCGTTTTTGCACTTAATTGGATATGATTCAATGTATACGGGGTGTGTTCGTGATCCATTGGTTTGGGGGACCAATTAAATTATGGAGTCTTTGCTCCTGGCCGGTGCCCAGGCCAAGGTAATGGCCCGGGCTCCGTGGCTTGAACGTCCCATCGTGAGCTGGGGTTCTGCCTGGTCGTGGTACTTTGGCGACATCAGACTCGTTTGAGTATCCACCCATGCGACAGGTTTCTCCTTCTCTTGGAGGGAGATCCTGGTGATCATGTTATGTTTGGGCTGTCGTGCTTGTACCTGGGCACGCAGTTCTTGGTCAGTCCTATTGCTCCTCGCTTGAGAGTTGAGCAAGGTGACCTTGTGAGTTAGCAGTAATATTGTTTGAGCTTCTCGGCGTTCCACGGCCGAGCAAGCTTTTTCCCGTGTAAATTTTCTAAATAATAGGCTCCGTTTTCGGTTTTTGCTCGGATGCGATATGGGCCCTCCCAGTTGGGTGTAAGCTTTCCCTCTCGGGGGTCCCTGTGATTTCTTCTAAGAACAAGACTGCCTAATTCGAACGTTCGTCTTATGACTTTAGAATCGTACCGAGCGGCTATTTTCTGTTTGAGAACGGTCTCCCGAAGAGCAGCTTTTGATCGAACTTCCTCGACCAGGTCAAGCTCGTTCCTCAAAGCCTCGGAGTTGGTGTCCTGGTCCATAGGGGATTATGTGCGTCTGGATAAGACGTGCATTTCTATAGGGATCACTTCCTCGGTCCCATACACCAATCGGAATGGGGACTCCTCGGTTGTTGAGTGGGGGGTGGTCCTATATGCCCATAGCACGCTGTGTAGCTCCTCGACCCAGTGCTTCTTATGTTCGTCAGGTCTTCGTTTCAAGCCTCTTAGGATTACCCTATTTGCGGCCTCTGCTTGGCCGTTAGTTTGGGGGTGCTCCACCGAAGCGAAATGTTGTTTCGTTCCTATTGATGCAACAAATTCTTTGAAGTGTTTATCTGTAAACTGAGTGCCGTTGTCGGTCACAATGGCGAGCGATACTCTGAACCGGGCAAGGATGTTCCTCTTGAAGAAACGTAGTATGTTGAGTGCAGTGATTTTGGCTAAGGCCTCAACTTCTATTCACTTGGTGAAATAATCAACGCCTACAATTAGGTATTTGTTCTGGCCAGATCCGACGATGAATGGTCCTAAATATCCATCCCCCACCATGTGAATGGCCAAGGCAACGATAGTGATTTTAGCTTGGACGGGGGTGCTACGTGTACGTCCCCGTGTCGTTGGCACTTGTCGCACCTTTTCACGTGCTCCTTTGCGTCGTGTAGGAGTGTGGACCAATAGTATCCTGCTCGAAGAATTTTTCGGGCCAACGACCGTCCGCTTGGATGTTGCGCATTAATTCCTTCATGGACTTCTCTCAGCACGTGCGGGATGTTCTCTTCTTCTACGCACCTGAGGAGGGGTGTAGAGAATCCTCGACGATACATACGTCCACCCACTAGAGAATATGAGCATGATCTTCGTCGTATTGTACTGGCCATTTTTGGGTCGGTCGGTAACTCTCCTTTAGTCAGGTAGTTAAATACTGGGGTCATCCAGCAGTTTGTGTCGCCTACGAGATTAACGTCTAGGTGGATTGATGATTGCCCAATGCTTGGTCGAGGAAGCGTTTTCTATATGACGGATTTGTTGTTTCCCTTCCTATTAGTGTTCGCTAACTTGGAAAGGATGTCGGCCCGGGTATTGTTCTCCCGTGGGACGTGTTTGACTTCCACGCTTCTGAATCGCTTTAGCTCGCCTTTTACGAGGGCCAGATATTCGCCCATGTTATCGTTTTTGGCTTGAAAGTCTCCTCGGACTTCGCTGGCGACCAGCTGAGAATCCGTGCAGATTGTTATTTCTTCTGCTTCCATGTCGGTCGCGAGCCGTATTCCTGCTAGGAAGACCTCGTACTCCGCCTGGTTGTTGGAAGTGGGGAAAGATAAGGTTAAGGATACTACGATGATGTTCCCTTCCTCGTTCTCCAGAATAACCTCAGCTCCGCTGCCCGCTGGGCCGGATGCCCCGTCCACGAAAATAGTCCACCTGGAGGAAGATTTGGCTCTTGCTCAGTGAAAGTGAGTTCTGCTACGAAGCCGACCAGTGCTTGAGCTTTGAGAGCTTGCCTTCCCTCGAATTTGATGTCGAATTCGGATAGTTCCAACGACCATTTTAACATTCGTCCGGCCATGTCTGGTCGACCGAGCAATTGTCTTATGGGTTGATCGGTTCTTACGATGATGGTGTGGGCCAAGAAATAATGGCGTAGCCTTCTGGCTGCGAAAAGGAGGACCAAGGCCACCTTTTCCACCTGGAGATACCGAATTTTCAGGCCATGGAGTGCTTTGCTCGTAAAATAAACAGGCTTCTTCCCCTCGGGTAAGTCGCGTACGAGGGTCGCGCTCACTGCTTCGTTTGCAACTGCAAGGTAGAGATAAAGTATCTCTCCTTCTTCAGGTCTGGATAAAACTGGGGGTTCACTTAGTGCCCTCTTCAGGTGGGACAATGCTATCTCGCACTCCTCCGTCCATACGAAAGTTGCCTCCTTGCGGAGGAGCTTGTAGAAGGAGAGAGCGTGTTGAGCGGATTTCGCTACGAACCGAGCGAGGGAAGTGAGGACCCCATTTAGAGATTGTATGGATTTTTTAGAAGTAGGAGTTAGGAGTTCCACGAATGCCCGGCATTTGTCGGGGTTGGCTTCGATGCCTCGTTCGGTCAAATAGAATCCGAGGAACTTCCCTGCTCAGACACCAAATGTGCACTTCTCGGGATTGAAATGCATTTTGCATTTTCGTGCTTGATCGAACACTTTTCGTAAGTGGGACGCGTGGTCCGTCTCTTTTTGAGATTTGACGATCATGTCGTCCATATATACTTCGAGCATGTCCCCGATTTCTGCTCGGAATACCTTATTCATCATGCGCTAGTATGTCGCGCCTGCGTTTTTCAGGCCGAAGGGGAAGACGTTATAATAGTATTTGCCCGATTCGGTCATGAAGGTCGTGTATTTTTTGTCGGACACGGCCATGGGTATTTGATTATACCCTGAGTATGCATCCATGAAGGACAATAGTTTGAAGTCGGTCGAATTGTCGACCAACTTATCAATGTTAGGTAAAGGGTATGCGTCTTTCGGGCATGCCCGGTTGAGATCAGTATAATCAACACACATTCTCCACTTTCCATTAGATTTTTTCCCATGTACAACATTTGAGAGCCAGGTTGTGTACCTGGCCTCGGTTACAAATTTTGCCTCTAGGAGGTCTTTAACAGCATATTCAGCTGCTTCAGTTTTTTCGGTCGACTGCTTCCTCCTGCGCTGGGCGACTGCTTTGTGTGTTGGGTCGATGGAGAGGTGATGGAAGGCTGTCTTTGGGTCGAGTCCCGGCATTTCTGCGGCGCTCCAGGAAAATAGATTTGTGTTCCCTTTGAGGCAAGCTTCCAACTGTCATTTTTCCAAGTCGGGCATATGTGCCCCGATCTTAACGCACCGGGTTGGGTCATCTCCTAGGGGAATCAGCTTGAACTCTCCGTCCGGGAATGGTCGGGATAGTGAATCTGTTGGCTTTTGGACGCCCTCGTTGTCGTCCGAGAACCTGCAGTCCAGGTCAATCGAGTCTACCTGAGGGAAGGCCCTGGGTGTTTGTTGAATATCTGGTGAATTTAATGCTGAAGGTTTTGGTTGGTACGATATTGAGCTAATACCTTTAGATGCTGCTTCGAAAAACTGACGAGCAGCATCAACGTCCCCGTGCAGTGTGGCAAAGTACTACATCTTCAGGTGGACGGTGGACGACACATCGATTAGCTCGGCCAGTGTTGGTAGTCCCAGAATGCACTGGTACAACGATGGGCAGTCCACGACTAGGAACTGGACTCGGATCGTCCTGGCTGTCTCAGCTGCTTCGAAGGTGACAAACAGATCGATGTAGCCCCATGGTCGGGAGACCGCCCCATTGAAACCCTGCAAGTCTGATCCGACGTACGGCATCAGTTGCGTCTCGTTCAACTGGAGTGTTGAAAATAGTTGGGAGTACATAATGTCGCAGGAGCTGCCTTGGTCCACCAAGATTCTTCTCACATCGAAATTCGCCATTCGCGCTCGGATGAGTAGCGGGATGTTAGCGTTTGGAACTCCTCCCAAGAGTTCTTCTCGGTAAAAGGCAAGGGGTACCAAGCCCTCTCTTGGTGGGTCCAGGGTTGCGTTTTGCGCGAGCCCCTTTGCAATCAGCTGGTCGAACTTTCGCTTTACGGATCCGACCGTGATTTTGATGAACCCTCCTCCTGAAATGACCATCGCGGATGGAAAGGTTTCCCATGGACTATGGGAGGAAAAGTATCCCGGGCTCCCGGTGTGCTCGGGTAGGAAGAAATCTTCTGGGCGATAGATGCTCAGGGCAACCTGCATGTTCGCATCTGCAGGAACGGGTACAGCCTCCTCGACCTTTTGAGTCTCTTGTGTTTCTTGTCGAGGAGTGTCTCTGGATTTGGTGAATTGTTTAAGGTGCCCGTCCATGATAAGAATATCGATTGCGTCCTTGAGATGGATGCAGTCTTTTGTGTTGTGGCCATGACTTTTGTGGAATCTGCAATATTTTGTTTTGTCTGTACCCGATTTGCTGGGCTGCTGCCTCGGAAAGTGTACCCCTGCTTGCCGGAACTCTGAGTTGGCACACTCGGATAAGATTTTCTCTCTGGAAGCCAGGAGCGGAGTATATTCGTGGAACCGGCCGACGGGTCCTCTGTGCTCCCGCGGTTCACGGGAGCGATCGTCCTTTCTTTTGTCTCCTCCCCGACGAGATGTCGAGGGTTCATTGACTCGGTTGGGCTTCACATCTTCGCGACGTCGAGCATCTCTTACGGAGCTGGCTTCCTGCTTTTCCTCATATTGGATGTAAGCCTGGGCTTTCAGCAAGAACGCGTCGAGGGTGGAAGGGGTCTCGATACCGACTGCCCGGTGAAAATCTATTGACGGGCACAGTCCTCGTTCCAACAAATACTTCTTCATATCGTCGGTTGTGGACACCTGGACTGCCTCTTTGTTGAACCTTTCGATGTAAGTTTGCAAAGGTTTGTCGTTCCCTTGGATGATCGCTTCGAGCGAAGCTTCTATCTTTGGGTGCCGCCTTGAGGCGGTGAAGTGTCTGGAGAACGTGCGTCCAAGTTGTTTCCAAGAGGTGATGGATTCAGCCTCAAGGCTTTTATACCCTGTCATCGCTCCTTTCCTCAGTGTTGTAGGAAAGAGGCGACATTTGATCGCTCCTCGTACTCCTCGGTAGTCGAGCAGCGCATCGATATTCTCGATATGCTCGTCAGGATCTGTGGTTCCGTCGTACGAGCCTAGTGGTGGGGGTTTCTCTAAACCTCTTGGAAGTTTAGCCGCCATGATTTCTGATGAGAGGGGGACCCCGAGCGTCCTCGTCCTCGCTGGAGTTGAATGAAGGGGATCTGTGTGCGCGCTTCTTCTTTCGCCGAGGAGATGCAGATCTTGATTTGCTCCTTCTTGACTTAAATTTGTCCTACTTGCATATTCCCTTTGTATCCACCAGATTAAAATAAAAAATGTTTATGTATATTTGAACTTCATCAGATGAAGTGTGATTGTATTGCTGGTCGGTGGATATTTAAGTCGCAAATATTATTTATTTTCTTTCCGTTTTTCCAGTTCTAATAAAAAAGGTCAAATCATTTTAATCCGAATTTTTCTATTTATTCTTCTATTATTTAATATTTCTTAATTTATTATCATTATTTAGCTTTATTAGATTTATTATTTTTCTTATCATTATTTTAGTTCTACTTATATTATTATTATTAGAATTATTGTTTTTACCTTACTATTTTTTTTTGTTTTGTTAATATTACCATTGTTTTATTATTGTTATCACTTATTTTGTTATTACTAATTTGGTTGTTACTAATCTTATTATTACTTATACTACATTTATTGTTTTCACAATAACTGTATTATCTTAATTATTTTGTTTTTATAACAATCAGTCTTTCCAGCCCCACTTTTCATCTTGTGTGAGACGAGTCAAGCTTTTTCTCATTACCAATTCCGTACATACAACGCACAGCTCACATGATTCTTTCCACTATACTACACATTAGAAATGCACTAACCGTATTTCACAAAGAATATCCCGCAAGATATGATTAACAACACAGCAAGTATTTTACCTTCATTTTCAATTCACCTCACCTAAGATCACTATATAACAAACCTCTTTCTTCACTCTGAAAAAGAAAGGAGAATTGAAAAAGACTCATACGAAACCATCCTCCATTTCCTTTCTTCAAAAACACACTAAACCAAATTTCTTCTTCTTCATTAAACATTTTCTTCCTCCAGCAACAGCATTCGCCAACTCTTCATTAATACATAAACATTTCTCTGCATTCTTCAGAAAATAACCCGCACCACATCCGAAACTCAGCCACCACAAAAAAAACCATCAAACAATCCGAAAAAACAAAAAGAAGGAAATCGTAGAAAACATGAAGCACAAACACCTTCAATATCAACTTCACCACTTCAAATCCAACCCCAAAAACGCAGAAAAAAAGAAAAACGAAAAAAACAATAAACCCACCGAAGACCCATAAACCCTTCGCAAAACCAAATCTGAAACCAGAACCACCAAAAACGAACCGTGAGAAATATGAGACAAACCAGACGGAGGGCGGAAATCTGAAATCTGAACCACAAACACAAACCAAAACCATCTGTCGGACCGTCCATTGAAACCACACCAAGAAAACCAGAAAACACCCAACCAAACACAACACAGTTCAACTTTCGTCTCGTATCCACCGCATCCGCCCACACGGCCGCGGTTCGCAACCCTTTCCGTCAACCGTTCCGCCGTTCACCACCTCAAACCTCAGCCCCCTTTCGAACAAGCCAAACATCCAACCGCAAACCGCTCATACAACCCGTTATCGAATCCACCAACAACCCATTCAAACCACCACCATACGCCAGCCAAACCACCGCTTGCCACCGTGAAATTCCCCGAAACCCATCGAATAAAACCACTGCGAGTGAGACTTGAACGAGATTACCGCCGCGACGTCAAGCCGTGCAAGCAGAGAGGTAGCCCGAGAGAGACGGAATCCGCAACGGAGGCGGAGGCTGAGAACGCGCAAGCCGAAAGCGGAACAGAGAGGGATCCGGAGAGCATCGGCGGCCGTTTTTTCGAAAACGTAGGTCTTCTTCTGTGTTCTGTGTTCTGTTACCAAGTTTGTGAGAGAGGAGATAAGGTTATTAATGTTTTGTTCCGTTCTTTTTTTCCCCTTTTGAAAATATACTGAATTATTTTTATTTTTTTATTTCACAAATCTTTTATTTCATTTTTTTATTATTTCATATTTATTTATAAAAAAAACTGATGAGTTTGGGCACATGGACCCTATGCATACGCATCATTGAGTAGTGGCACCATCCTTTTTATTATTACTGTTTTTTTATTATTATTGGGTTTGGCATAGAGATTTGTTTTCTACACACCCCACAACAGTATAGTTTCCTCCTCTCTTTTTTTTGTTATAATTTTCTATTGTTTTGTGATTATTATAAAAGCTAGAATCTATTTTCTATTTTAAGTCTAATAAGTTTCTTTAATTTCAATTTAATTATTATTTACCAATTTATAAGAAAATGCTCTAAAAAGTTTTTTTTCTTTAATGGTGATTTACTTTTATTCCTTTTGGGCCAATGACTTAATAAAAGGCCAATTTTTCGCCCGATTTTAATCGGTGATATTCGGTCAATATGAGGCCCTCCTTGTAATTAATTTTTTTATTATTTTATTATTTCGACAAACAAACATGTAAACTAATTTAATTTATTTTATCTTGATATTATTTGATTTATTTATTATTTATATTCATTATTTTATTTTAATTTAATTCTAGCAATTCAATTTATTTAATTTATTTATTTTCGCATTTAAAAAATTACGTTTGACTCCTTATAGAATGATTCCAATTTTGAATCGATTCTACGGTAGTTCACGAACTAAATTTCGATGCGTCCCAAAAAAAAGGTCCAACGCCTTCAAATAGTTGTTCTCGATTAAAAGGTCCAACGCCTTCGAATAGTTGTGTCCCGATTAAAAGGCTGAACGCCTTCGAACCGTTCAAAAAACACTGCACACACGCTTTCTCTTAGGCTAATTACAACGAGACCTCTTTATTTCTCTCAATCCCCTGTATTTATTTTGTATCCCTCTCCCATTACTTTGTACGTACTTTATTTTACGTATTCTATTTAATTTCGAACCCTTGGTCCAACGCCAAGCGGTTGCACTTGCACACTTGCACTTTATTTTCCAGTTATTGTTTCGTTTATTAGGATCCACCTTACTTTGCTAGCCGAGCGCTTCGTGCCTCGCTAACAAACCACAAAATAAACCTGCACTTGAATTTACCCTTTAACCTCCAAAAAACCAAAACGTTTCGATTAGATCCAAACCCTTGATCCAACGTCAAGCGGCTTCAGGAAATAAAAACACTTTAATAAATACGAGAAGATTTGTACGCCACGAGCCTTAAGCGGTAGAAAGGAGGATAACGAGCTCTCGCTACTCGCTCCGATTATTTTCGACGCAAGACGCTCGTCTTGTTGGGCGAGATAAACTATCCATAGTCTTTAGTGCATTTCAACTCCTAAACCCTTTCATCGACGAAAGGTAATAAAATCAACAACCATTACCCTTAGTAGGCCGAACTACGAGGCTCTGACTTTCCCATTGCACACGGGAGTACGTAGGCACGAGGATCTCAATCCTTGTCGAGCACCTAGGTTCAATCTAACTTATAATTCAACTCATTTCCCTCTAGCAAGCAATTCGTTTAAGCATAGACATCCTTTCGCGCGCGTTAACTTAGATGGTTCCCATCGAGTACGATGGATGTAGGGGGTGCTAATACCTTCCCCCTGCATAACCGACTCCCGAACCCGGGCAATGGTTCCATTGACCTTTGTCCTCATCCTTTTCTTCCCTGGTTGTATCTATATCTTCCCTTTCCCATTTTGGGAATAAATAGAATTAGGTGGCGACTCTTCAGTCCGTCCGGCGCGTGACTCCGTCCTTTTGGGTCACGTAAGGTCGTATTTTTCGGGGTACGACAGGGAAGACCGCGGAAGGGACTGACGAGGTCGTTTGTCGCCAGTGGATTGGTCGACGTGTCCCTTCCTCTTTCTCTTGGGAGGAGAGGGATTGCGCCTTCCCTGGCGTCTTGCGGGAGACGGGGGTCGACATCAGTTGTCTTCGAGACGGGCGATTTTCTCGCCATGGGCGAGGAGCAGCAGATTTGTCTGATTTAGGATTTCAGTCAGGGCGGCGAAGTCAGATCCTGAAGGAGTCGAGGGAAAGAGGACTTTCGGGAAACTCTCCATAGGTTGATCGCAGTCGGGAGAAGGCGATGATGTCTTCCCGTCCGGGTGATCTTGCACGGTTTCTTCGTGCGGAGGGTGATGAATATTGCTCTCACGTTGCGTGAGGATCATGCCGTCGTTTGATCGGTTGTCCTGATTGTCTCGAGCAGCCATGGATCTTGGTAAAAACTTTGGTTCTTGAAGACTTTGAGAGAGAGAAGAACGGGGAAATCTGATTTCCCACAGACGGCGCCACCTGATCGTACCTAGAGATCAGGATCCGATATGGCTGCCTTCGAGAGTTGTTGAAAGACGGTCGGTGAGGAGAGGAAGGGGTGTACCTGCAAGGCACTCTGATGCTGAAGTAAGTAACCGAGCAAAGAGTGGGCAAGTACGAGAATTAAGGTCAAAGAATTGAATACCTGACCCTCCCAAATGAGAGGGTTTATATAAAGGGTTAAGTGGAAGATTATTGGTCCATATCGTTGGGCGCGGATCGAGGAGTCCGTAAAAATAGGTAACGGTCAAAACTAGCCGTTGGAGGGATTTGTCTTGGTCGGTACGCTCTTGGTCGACAGAGACCACTATCCTTGATTCTGCTCGACGTCGAGCGCTTCTTCCAAGTTGGTTTGCTTGGTCCATTTATGGGAATTGGGCCAGTCCAGAACATTAACCATAAAGGAAGAATTAGAACCCTAATGTAAGGCCAGAGTTACAAGATGAAGTCTTAGTGATTATTAAGATGATTTGATTAAGAGGTTTAAACAAATTAAAGGTTTAACACTTAGGATTAAAGTTATACACCCCATCCTAAGAGAAGGATTCAGGCATAACCCTAATTCCAAAGTCCTAAAACTTTAAGAGTTTAGTCTCTGATTATGAAGATGAGAAGAGAGACTCAAGGAGAATCAAAGGTAAAATCTAAGGGGGGACTAATCACAACCCTAATCATTGTCATGCTTGGATGTTCCTATGGTTTGTAAGGCTCAAGAGAGATCTTCATGGAAGCCACCAATGGAAGAATTAGATGAAAGAAGGAGGAAGCAGAAGAACAAGTTACTTCCTTCACTAAAGAAGATAAGTAGCTTAAAGAAAGAAAATGAGAGAGAATGAACATAGGTCAATCAAATTCACTTAAATTACAAGTAAGAATGCAAATGAAATAGATAAGAATAAGTGAGAAGTGAAGGCAAATCCACTTCTCAAAGTAACTTACCACCTAAAAATGTTAGTATGAATGCATAAGATGTAAAGCATAAAGCAATGAAATGAAATGAGATGCAATGAGATGAAATGACCAAAGTCAGAAGTTTTTATTCAATGTTAATGTCATGTAATATTATGCAAAGGCATAAAAAATTCATATGTATGATCATACAAGAATGAGATGCAAATGGAAGCATGCTTTGAGGTTTGAAAACACATGAAAGTTAATGAAATGAATGGAATGCAAATCATGGAAAATGAATGAAGAAATGATCATGCATTATTCTAACATGTCCTAAGATGTCTAAGGTAACATATTAATGCATGAAATGTCATGGCAAGTTCATGTATGGATGCATATGCAATATGAATGCAAATGAACATGAGAAATTAGGATTATATGAAAGTATGAGATGCACATGAACAAAATAGAAGCATATAACATGATAAAAAATTGAAACCAAACTCAAACAAACCTTAATCCCATAATAGGTCACACCCCAAAGGAGAAGGTCAGAAGCCTTACCACTCAAAAGTTAGGAATTTCCTAAGTTTCTAGGGTTTTTTGGGTGGTTCAAAGGGAAAAATGCAAATCAATTTGAAAATGCAAGATAAATTTATGAGATAAATAACCTATAAACTACATGCAATATTCAATACAATGCAAAAAGAATCATCTTCAAACTCTTCTTGGTTAGGCATAAATGATTTTTTTAAGTTAGGGTTGAAAAAAGGAAGTTTAATGACCCTTAATTCAAAGAAAATTCACAAACTATGATCAAACCTGAAAAGAAATTTCTATGAAGAGTTTGAAAATGTTTCTAAATACAATGGGATGATTCATGATTTTTTTTGTGATTGTTAGAGACCTAAATGTATTTTTAATTAACTAAAAGACTTTAATTAATTAAAAATAACATTTAAATATTTTAAAAATAATTTTTAAATGCAAAAAATAAAATAAAAATCATTTTCAGGTTGAGAAAAATATTTAAAACCAAAATGCAAAAGGAAATATTTTTTGGATGATTTTTGCTATTTTTAATAAATTGTACAAAAGAAATAGAATAAAATGAATTAAAGAGGGAAGTATGTCAATCTAAGGGCTGAGATTCAAACCTAGGGGGGGAGTTGACTACACGCGTGTTTTAATGGCTGGGATTTGATCTGGCATAATTTAAATTAAACCTAATTAATTAATCTAATTAAGAGATTAGGATCTTAATGAGGCAATCAAGGCCCTCCAATCACGCGCGGGAAGCAAGATCCTAAGGTCCACATTTAAACTGAGCCTAAACCCTAATTAAATCCTAATTACCCTCAGGTGACCGGAACAGTGTTCTGGTCATCTTCTCCGGCCAACCAAAACACCTAACTTCTTCCCTAGGTTAAAACAAAAGCTCTAAAGCTCCAGAATCACTCTCCTAACATCCCTAAGCAAGAATCCATCATCAAAACACATTTATCATACATCAAAAACAAGATTCGAAGCAAATCGTAAAACTGAACAAAACTTTTAGAAGTTCAATACACGCTTAATACTCAACCATTTTCAATACATGCTTATTTGGCCTCTTTTTGAAGTTCAGTTTTGGAGAGGTGGAAAATTGTGTTTTGATTTGAGTGGGTGTTTGGCTGAAATGAAGGGTGGGAAATGATCCTTAGGTGGTGGTGAGGTGAATGGTGCAAAAATATTTGAGTTTGAGTTGATGGTTTTGCAGATTCGAAGAGAGGAAAGTTTTTGATGATTTTGTCAATCCTGGCTTGTGGGAGGTTCTGAGCTTGTGGGTGTTGTGTTTTGGATTGCTTTAGGTTAGTATAAACAATTGGGATTGGTTCAGAGAGTTGTTGTGGCTCAGCTTGATTGGCATGGTTGTTTTGCAAAAAGTCAACATTGGTTGTACTATGAGCATGGTTAATGGCGGGAGTGGTTCTATGGCATGTTTGGCCTCAGTTGACTTTGTAGAGAGCCATGGGATTGGTTTTGGCATGCTGGCACAAGTGGATGAAGAGATTCATACCATTTTGCAATTCTTGAAAGTTTTGGCCCTTTTGAGATTTCTTGAAGTTCAAGACATGAACATGCATGTTTCAAAGCATAATTCTGATGTTTAGAGGTCCATTTGACATATTGTGAAATTTTTGTGTCCATTTGAAGTCATTAGAATGCCTTAACATGCCAATTTGCAAAATCCCTCTTTGACATGAAACTTGAAATTTTAGGATTTTTGCCAACTTTGAAAAGCCATATCTTGAGTTCTAAGATGAATCAAGACATGTTATTGTACTTTTTGAAAAGTAAAAGACCTAATCTACAACTTTCATGACCAAGAATTTTTCATTTGAAGCATTTTTGGTTAAGAAAGAGGAGGTTGAAAAACATTCCCAAAATGGAAAGTTTGTATTTCAAGTCATTTCCATTTTTGGCATGTTTGCAAATGGCTCAAAATTCTTCAATCTTGTGAACTTCCAACCACTTCTAAGATCAAATAAAGATCATAGTACTTCAATTTGATGAAAATACCCCTTTGGTTCCATTGTTGGGGGCCTTAGATGCCCTGATTTTGACTTAACTTGCTCAAGAAGTTACCTAGTGAACATATGACTTCCACAATGAATTTCTTCATCAAACTTGGTACACATGATCCTTATAACATATTAAGAACATTAGAAACAATAATGGCTCAAAAATTTGGAGTTAAGGCCTTTGAAACCAAAACCCTAATTTTGGTCATCTGTGTAGTGAAAACCCTAGCTCTGCTTCCATGCCTTGCCAGTTCTTGTGATCTCTTGACTTCCATGAACTTTGAGGGACAATATGATGATAAAACACACATGGACCCTCTTGGAACACTTTTAGGCCCTTAGGATGGCTCAGATGGAATCTTGGATTGCTCAAATCACAAACCCTAGATGCAGATGAATTTGAATTATGCAGATGAAACAAATATGCAATGTGAGGTGGTATGCTTATGCTTATGAAAAAATGAAAGATCACAAGCCATAGTATGATATGAGTGAGGGAAAATTTGGGGTGTTTACAAGTGTTAGGAGGATTCACTTGAACTTCTTGAGTGACTACAGGAGGATTAGTCTGAGGAGGGTTGAGTCCCTGGATTGCAGTCCTCAAATTATGTTGTCCTTGGGCCATCCCTTGCATCATAACCATAAACTCCCCCATCCTGGTGCGGAGTTCATTGAGCTCAGTTTGCATAGCATCCATGAAGGTCCTCTGGTTGTTGCGTGTTGCGTAACGATGAGGAATATTTTGTCGGAGGTGTCGGGTCTTAGCAGCTCTCACAATCTTTTCCTGAAATGCAGATAAGTTAAGTAACCTGGAGAAACCTGCAAAAAATAAAGAAAAATGCAAATGATATGTATGCAATGCAATGTGTTTCTTTTATCCTCAAGGTTTTGTTTACTTTCCCATTCCTGTGTTGTGAAAAGAAGACTTCGTGTGACATTTAGATGTGAAGTGGCAGTATTCAATATCTTGTGTTCGTGCAACAAATAATCAACCAGAGACTTCAGGTGAATCAAAAGAAAACTAGAATAGCAAAACCCTCAATGGGTACAAGTTCATAGATCAAAGAGAAAAAGTACATCAAAAGAGAGGATTCCCATAACAAGCCTGTGGGTAATCCAAATCACAGGTACACAAGACTAAAGCCTAAGAAGATCTACATCCTGCAATCTCCAACTAAGACGCTTGACACCTTGCAGTAGTTGAGCTATATCTGGATGTGATGGTTCTTGTATGAGCTTTTGAATCAGGATATCCCTAAGGTCAAAGGAGGCATTCAATATCTCAATTTGTTGTAGGAATGCCTTTACACTTTCCTGGCTTGTAATGGAATCAATCTTGGTCCTCTTGACATCAGATCTCACCTTTAACTCTTCTATCTCTTTCTGAGCTTCCTCCAATGCTTGCTGACTCTTTGCTATATCTTGAAGGCGACTCTTCTCCTGGTGATAGGCCTTTTGAAGGAGCTTTCCCTGCTCAGCTAAAGAATCTTGAAGGCCTTTGATATCTAACTTGTACTTTACTTCCAGCTCTTTCTTCCTCTTCAAGTTGTCTTCCCATTTCTCTTGCCATAAGGTGATAACTTCATTAGCTTCATTCAACTCTTTCTTATCTTACTGGCGCTGGACCGCCTTGTGAGTTTTAGCTAATCATCTCTTCTAGAAATAGAGCTCTCTCTCTTGAAAGTATTGTTGCTTGAGCCTGACCATTTCTTAAGCTTTGTGAGCCCTTTCTTCCAATTTCTGGTTTTGCATTTTCAACTTCTGGCATGAATTGTTGGCTTCTTGATTCTCCAACCTGAGTTGCTTAACCAAGGCTTCCAATTTTTGATACTCCTGAAGAGGAACTGAAGTTGTGGGTGCTACCTCCTTAGGGTATAGAGGTGGTTCCTTAGAGAATGGGAGCAACAAAGTCTTGGGGTCTACTCTTCTAAAGTCATTCTTCCCCCTCATCACTCTAACCTCCCAAGCTTGGGATGCTAACAAACTCATCTTCAAGTTACCTTCTGCTGGAAAGTATAGTGACTCATTCATCTCTACAATCAAAGGTACAACTCTTAAAGGATAGCCAAATTGTTTCCTGGATAAGATAGGATTGTAGGTGATCCCACACTTCCTTCCTATCAAGGGCAAATTTGGGAAACTCCCACAACTGACCAAGATATCTTTGCCTACAAGATCCCTATTGCATCCCCAAGCAATGTCAACTGAAGTTAAGCCCATCAATCTTTTGGACCACTTCCAAGATTGTTTCAAATCATAGAAAGGCCCTGATTTACTGAGTTGCCTTACAAACCAGTCAGCAAACAAGGGAGCACAACAATTCACATGTCCCTTCCTTTTTTCATTCCAGTGGTGAACCCCATAGTAAAAGTCATCCAACAAGGTAGGCACTAGGTTTCTTCTGACAAAGATGGTGATAGCCTCCATGCTGATTAATCCTTTCTCACCTAGAAACAAACTAATTCCATACATTATCAAAGAAAACAAAGTGTTGAACTTAGCCCATTTGTTTTCAGAGGCTAGATCCTGAGCTTCTTGAATAAGAAAGTCTGAGAGAAGTCCTTTACCTTTGCTGGCATCCAACCCTCTACTGACCTTGGATAAATCCAAATGAAAGGAATCAGCTATGTCTTTGCATGAAGGCACCTTCTCTAAGACGTAGTAAGGAATACCATCCTTGATGGGAATCCTGAGGATGCTGGATATCTCTTCTAATGTAGGAGCCAAGATGTAATCATGGAAAACAAAAACCCTCAGATGTGGATCATAGAACTGCAACAGAGAATGTAAGATATCCCTCTGGTCAATTGTTGGTTTGCTCACATAATCTAGGATCTTTTCAAACTCCTTCCTGAAATCATCAAGAACTTTGTCACCCATCAAACTAATCAACTTCTGAATACCCTCTGTCTCTGGTTGTGGGAAAGTATGGTGGACATTTCTCTTCCTTGGAATCTCCATCTTAAAGCAGCAGTATGACCGGGAATAGGAAGTAATATGGACCCTGAGAATAAAAAGAACACAAATGATTAATGATGTTATGATGTTATGCAAGGCAAGGCATGTGATCAGTGATGTGTTTGTGATGTGTCGATCATATACTTAGGTGTCGGTGCAAGATCACAATGTCAACATATCACAATAACAATCCCTCTGATCTGGGATCCATATCTAAGAATCAAGGTACAAGAGAAACATATCACAAAACTGAACCATACTAGCATAGCGGGTATGTTGAAGGTCTTAGGGTTCCTACAAACCTGTAAACCCCTCCCAATATCATGGGTGTGCTACTCGGGTCAAACATCACGGACTCTCAAATCCGAATAGCAATAATACGTTCACCATTTCCGAGAAATGGCTCATGACCAAATCAGGGAATCGATTTGGCATTATGTACTACTCAGGGAGGTCTCAGTTGAGTCCGGAAAAACAAGCATCCCTCATAAGTCCCCAGTTTCAAGCACTGAATCGAGAAACAATAGTACATTCATCCCGAAGGGTACAATACTATCGTGATACGAACAATTTTCTTTAACTGGATTCCTATGAGAGAACCAGGACATCCTATGCGAGTCCCCAGTGGGATCTCGGATGCGAGTGGGTTTGCCATTGTCATCACTGGAGAGGGATGTTTCCACAAAGGTTCTCAATGATCGGTCCCCTGACTGTACATAACTATCATGGTAGTGTATTTCCCCAGAAAGATTTCGGCGTCAATACATTTCCGAGAAGGTCGTAAGTCAAGGCGTGGAACTCACTAATACCAACATAGAAAAATGCCATAAAGCCAAAGTGGAACCACTTTAAATCCTAGGTGCACTCAAGCCGGGTATTTGGCTTATTTCACAGTAACTCCCATCCCACAGAACAAATGAAAACCAGCACAGCCAAACAGTCCAGTATAATATGATGCATGGAAAATAAATACTGAAAGCAGTAAATAAATGTTGTAAAGTAAAGCTGTAAAGTAATACTGTAAATGAAAACAATAAAGCTAAACTAAAGCACACAGCAGCGAACAGGTAAACACCCGAAGAAACAAAAACAAACAGGTGCTAGGATTGACTCTACAAGGGAAACCAGATATTCTGGGTTCGATCCCTAGCAGAGTCGCCAGCTGTCGCTCTCGGGATTTTCATCCTAGTACAAACGTGAAAGTGGCGCAGAAAAGGTAGAGTCACCATCCAGGCATTTTTATCCCGAGGGAACGGAAAAGGTAATGCTGCACAAACCTAAGAGAGAAGGAAAGGATGAGGCCTTGCGAACCAAAGATCTGGGTTCGGGTGTCGGTTACGACCTGGGAAGGTATTAGCACCCCAGATCGTCCGCCGTACCCAACGGGATCCACGCTTATTTGTTTTGTTTCAAAGGGTGAGAAAAATGTTGTTGCTGAATAAAACTGCTGACTGGAAACTGGAATGAGAAAAGGTAATTGGAAAAAAAAAAAGCAAAAGAAAAAATGGGGAAAATGTAGGGAAAATAAAGAATGTGCTCGAACGGGCCCTACTCCGCTGCCTACGTACCTCATCGGGAAAATAAGGATCAGAGTCGACGTAGTTCGCCTAACTAAGGCGGGAACTATTTGTTTTTATTTTTTATGCGCTGGAACTGCTTATGTCTATGCTCAGACGAGTGCGTTTACCTTCTTGCATGCGAGACAATTCGTCGCAAGTTCACGTTCAGAATGAATGAGATGAGAAAGAGAAGTTCTCGCAGGACAGTCGTTTATTGTTTGCTTTGTCTTTTAAGAGTTTTGTATAAATTTGGCATAAGGAAGTGAATTCAAACTCTTATCCATGGAATGTGTACTTACTACTACATTCCAAGATGGAATAATAGAACAAGCACTAGTGCAAAAATGACTTTTTACATCGGGCGAAAATGACTTTTTACATCGGGGCTGGGCCCGATGTAAAGGCAAGCGATGTAGTAAACCAGTGACATTTTACATCGGGTTATAGTCCGATGTGTAAAATACACCTACCATATCGGTTGACTTTTAATTACAAATTTATTTTTTATACATAAAGTTAAGCTTTTACATCGGTTTTATGTCATGTCCGATGTAAAAGGTAGGCTTTTACATCAGTTTTAAATACTGGTCGATGTAAGATGCTGATTTATATTTCATAAAAATTTAGCTTTTTACATCGGTTTTTGCATTGGTCCGATGTAAAATATTGGTTTATATTTCTTAATTGGTTTTTTACACCAGTTTTTTCATTGGCCCAATGTAAAATGTTGCTTTTTACATCAGTTTTTCATTGGCCCGATGTAAAATGTTATGTTCGCTATTTTCATATTTTTCTAACCAACCTAATTTCATTGCACCAAATATCTAGAATACACATAAATAATCTTCAAAATAAGAAAAAAAAATTACATATGTTAATTGGTAGGCCTTATGTCATTTGATTGGAACCAATTTCTTCTATTCATTAAAATAAGGTAAACAAGTATTCTTGTATATAACTTCTTCTATTCATTAAAATAAAGTAAACAAGTATTCTCGTACATACAGGAATCTCCCATATATCCTTTTATAAATGATATATGTTGAGTGAGAACTCAAATAAAAGGAGAAATTGATCAACCTTTTTCCTGATCTAGCATTTGAATAAGCATGAATGTAATGTTAACACCAGCAACAACAAATGGGTACTCCTTCTTGCTTCCGTGAGAGATCTTGTAAAGATTTCTACAAAATGAAAAGTTTATGTTTAAAAATAAAGAGACGTGGACATCAAAGTCAAAATAGATTAAGGTTTGAAAGGGAAGTTCTTGAGGGATTCAATCAAAACAAAAACAAACCAGGAAAACAGGGGTCCAACAAAAATGCAAAAATGTGACTACAAACTGAAAGATCATAAGCCAATTCTCTGAATCTGAAACATAATTATGCATATTCAATGAACAACAATTTATAAAAAATGCAACATGCAGTCTATTTCATGTTTAAACACCAGAGAACTGAAAAATGCAAGGAAACTCGGGACAAGAGGTCAAGAGCCCAAACAAAAAGTATGGACCATATTAAATTATGTGCTGAGGAATCTCAACATTAAGAGATGTTAATGCAATTCAAGAAGGGAACAACAATAAACCAAGACATACCGGGAATTTTTTGGCAAAAAACACAAAATTCTCTAATGATATGTAACCACCACCCCTGCCAATGATATGTTGATATAGAAATAATTAGTGACAAAAAATTATAAATAAAGCAAGATGAAATCAACAAGAATAATATCTACCTAAAATCTATTGATGGATCATTCCCTTGCCATCCCATGTCTTTCCACTACACTAAAATCAAGCCTCTGAGCTCTTCTTTAGGAAATGCAGCATTCCATAAAGCCCTTAGGGATTCCTAGGATTATACATAAAAATAGTAAATTATATTACTAAGACTCTAAGAGATATAAGTCACCTAAAACTATAGGCACACAACTTGAAGTCTTTGATGGACTTCATATTTATTGTCACATCACATCTCACAACACTTATACTTGAAGTTTTTTAATAGAAATGGTACCAGATGTTCGGGAATAGAACTATCATATGTGTAACACCCCAAATTTTTCATCTTCTTTTTAGCATCATCATCATATCATAATCACCATCAGCATGTCATATCCTTAGCATTTTGCATAGAAAAATGAAGCATAGTACTCACATGTTCTAGCATAGGGCATATGATCAATCATCCGGGAAATTCGAAGCACTACAAGTCAAAGTCAAGAATATGGTGACCTGGCAAGAAGCTCACATGACCTTTTATACAAGCCTAGTATCATGGTCAAAGCTCTAAAAGAATTGAAGATCAAAATCAGATTGGAATGGTTGGCGCCAGGTTATTATGGGAGTTTCCCACCAAAAGGAGGGAGAATTCAAAATTTGCTTGCTTTAACCGGTTAACGCTTTGGTTAACCGGTTAACGACTGTGAATTTTGAATTCCAACAGCAAGTTCAACATGTGTTTTGGCTCCAATTTTTCATTTTTCTTATTTTTATTCATTTTTGAATTAAGTGGGAATTATGGAGAAGGATCTAGAGAATTTATCCAAGCCTAATTCCAAAGCTAGATCCTAATCACTTTCTAAGCCAATTCCAAACCATATTTTTTGCATCCCAAGCCAAAATTTTGGGCCCCAAACCAAAATGATATTTATTCCATTTCCCTCCAAACCAAGAAGAAGAACTCTCATAATCCACTTCTCATTTTTTCTGAATTTTCACTCCTCTCTCACCATTCTCTCATTTTCTCTCCCAATTTTCCAAATCACTCAAAGTTCCTCTTTGAAGATCACAAAAATTTGCATTAGAGTTTGTAGATCTTGGAACTAGACCTCCATCCATAGCTTCTTTGCATCAATTTGCTGGATACACTACTTGGTTCAGATCTGGTTTGGAGATTAGAAGTGATTTTGGAGCCAAGTTCTTCATCAAGATCCTTTGCTTGCATTTATTTTGCATGAAATGTGAATATTAGCACCGGATCTTCGAAGTTTTCCGTGCGATTCCTTATTTCCATCTCAAACAACATTTACCAAAGCATACCTCAGCTTTGTAGGTTGGTTAAATTCAGATCTAGCTCTGTTTTTTTAGCTTATTTGCAATGCTTGTGCTTAGATCCACCATGTGTTTGTGTATTTGCTTGTCTTGCTTGAATTGATTGGTTGATTTGCAATCGGATCCGTGTGATAATGTTCATGAGCTTAATGATGTTTGATTAATGTGAATTGATCTTACTATTTCATGCTTAATTGATTTTTGGTCTGTTGTGGAATTATTTGGATAAGTTGGTTTAAGCTGATTTCATGCGGGAAATTGTCGTTGTTTTCACAGTGTTAACCGGTTAACGATTTGGTTAACCGGTTAACACATCTGTTTTCTGTGTTGTTTTCTGTAGGTTTGAACTGGTTAACCGGTTAACACTTTCGTTAACCGGTTAACACTAAAGCAGAATGCCATGTTTGAGCTGTTTTTGAGCTTGTTTAATTCCCTTACTTTCTTTATTCATCATGGATCATTGTATGATCATTTGGTATCCTAGTTTAGGGTGATTTTCTTGCTGGTTGATGTATGCCTTCATGTTCTCGACGCGTAAATTCATGTATTTGCAAAGCTTGGCATGTTTGTGGATTTTGTCTTTGAGCATGTTAATTCCTTGAATTGTGTTGATGTATATATGCTGGAATTTTGCTAACATTTGTAGGGGCAATGGTAAGTGAAGTGTGGATGTTTATCCACATTTCAACTCTTCATCTTTTCTTCTTACTTTGCTTTCTACTTTATGGTTTTTTTGATGAGCCTTATGCCATCATGTGATTCAACTCTTCATCTTTCCCCCTTAGAAGCAACTTATCTCCTTTAGAGGAGTAAGTTGTTCTCTAGATTTCCTCTCCTCTCTTTTTCTTCTCCTTTGGTCTTCTTTTCTCTTAGGATAGAGTTCAAGCCACCCTAACCTTAGGACCACTTTTTGCATGATAACTTTAGGTTTAGTCTTTCCCCATTAGACTTTTGCCTTTTCTCCTCTTTGGTTTTCTCTCTTCTCATCTCAAAACAAAAACCTTAAAAACATTAATAAAGAAAGAAGTGACCTCTTGTGTATAGCCTTATTCCATGGGGCATATGTATTCATTCCATCTTGGAATAGTGCATTTGTCTAGCATGATGCACAAGTCAGATCATGAGGTCCTCTTCATCAAGAAAAATCATAAAAAAATACTTCTTCATTTTAATCACTAAGATACTTAATAAATTCAACAAGTCAATGAACTTAGGCCCTTGCCCTTGGGAACAAGTCTTGGATAAATTCTCCTTACTTGGTGTGCTTGTTCTATTATTCTATCTTGGAATGTAGTAACAAGTACACATTCCATGGAAAAGAGTTTGAGTTCATTCTCTTGTGCCACACTCATAAAAAACTCTAAAAAACACTGAACAAACAATGAACGTCTTTCCTTCGGGAATTCTCTTCTCATCACCTTCACTCTTAATGTGAACTTGCTCATACTTATCACTTTGGAAGACGGTAACGCACTCGTCGTCTGAGCCTGCAATACCTGAGCCTTGACATAGGCAGTTCAAGCCTTAAGACATAAGAAATCTTTTCCACCCCTAGTTAGGGGAACTACGGCGACTCTAATCCTCATGTCCAGATGAGGTACGTAGGCAGTGGGGTAGGGCCCGTTCAAGCACACTCTTTTATTTTCCCTACATTTTCCCCCTTTCTTTTTTTTCTTTTCCAGTTCTAGTCCTTCTTTTTGCAGCAGCTTTCATTTCTTCACCCTTTGAAACATTTTCTTTGCAAGCATGGATCTTGTCGGGTACAACGGACGATCTGGGGTGCTAATACCTTCCCAGGTCGTAACCGACTCCCAAACTCAGTCTCTTTGGTTTGCATGACCTTTGTCCTTTCCTTTTCTTTTCTTCGGTTTGTGCATCATTACCATTCCCGTTCCTTCGGGATAAAAATGCCTGGCTGGCGACTCTATCTCTTTTCGCGCCACTTCACGTTTGTACTAGGATGGAAATCCAGGGAGCGACAATATGGAACATATATACGACTCTGAAGCCTTTTTAGGCATTCTTCCTGAAATAACCCAAATTACAATTGAAAATCATTTGTTGTTATTTGGCAAGACTGTAGATTTTTCCATATAAATGTACATTAATATTCATATAGTTGACAAGATGCTTATGAAGAAAAATCACAACTATAATTTGAGTGTGTTAGTTTCTACAAAAATCAAAAAGTGTTTAAACGCTACTTCAATAGCTTTAGTCATAATATATTACAAGTTTTCTCACTATTTGTGTACTTACCCCAAATCTTTGGGGAACAATTTAGCTGCAGACTTCATATTGAGTGTGATCAATCCCCTTCTCATTTTCTTTGAATCAAGAACACTACAAAGCTCAGCAGCACCTGCATTATAATCAAATCAATTAACCAAATGATACAAGACGCAAATGAAGAAGATTTGTACATAAATAATATTAGCAAACTCTGTTCGAAGTTCAAATCACATTTAGAAGTATGCTTTGACCAATTTGATAGAAACATTGAATAATAATACTTTGGAAAATGAGACTGATATCACAAAACATATAGGTTATAATATTTATAACAGAATCATCCTATAATAAAGGTTTCATTTTAAAAATAAAAAGTACTCTTAATAAACATCTCAAGTATCTATCGAAATCAACTTAAAATACTATAGTGAATCAAAACTTCCTTTACGAGCAAAAATTGTGCTTACTATTATTTTTGCTTACTATTAGTGAAAAAGCAAAAGCAGAATTTGTGCTTACTGAAGTTGAGCCTACAGAAAATAAGAACTCGTGGTTGCTGAAGTTGAGCCCACATGAACAATAAAAGATGAACCAATCTTCTTCAAAACAGAAACGTCAGCCTTCATATCATAGTCATACACAGAGGGAGGCTTCTTCAATAAGCTATATGAAAATCGCAAGATACTTGACAAAAACTCTGACTCTGAAGAATCCACTGAGTATACTGGATTGATAAAGACAAGTATCTTTTCATTGTTCTGTTCCCAACACATTAAGTGGACGTAGCTTGTCAAGCTCGGCTCTGAAGTGAGGCTCAATTTTCGGATCAGGTTTTCCACTTCCCGATTCGTTGTACAGCCTAAACATGATCGAAAAACAACATCCTTGACCGATAGAGTGAGATCCTGAAAGCGCTACAAGATCTTTAATAGAGAGATTTTTTTTTTGAAGAGAGTAATGAGAGCACTTGCATTCACTCTTGGACTCGGCATGATATTGTTCGAATCCTCTTGACTTGCTGTCAAACTGTCCAATCTTCCTAACTTCACTTCCCAATCAGGTCCTCCTGTCTGCAAAAAAAGTGATTTTTTTACTACATTTGCATACACAGTAAACAACTCGACCGTAAATCTTATTAGATGGCTCAAATAAACGATTCCAGCCTTAAATTCAAGATTAAACGATCAAGATTGAATAATCGAAGATCGAAAAAACAAATTAAAATGGTGACTAATGATATTCTAGGAGAGTCATATTTGGATAAATCATAAAAGAAAAATAGTACAAACCAGTGCTACAACATCTCTAGAAGCCATGATTATGATATCAGCACAAGAAACAACTCCAGGACAAGCATTCTTAAGAGCCTCTTTAACCTTATCAACAACCTCAAATGATCTCAGAGAATTTATATTAGAAATGGCCAATTTCTCTCCAAGCATCGCTGGTGTATCATCAAGCAACATATAAGCATCACAACCCTTCGAAAATTCAACAAACCATTCAATCAAATCAACAACAACAAAAAGTCATCATATAAAAAGATTGAATTTTGATAGTACATAATCAAAGAAATCATGAAATTGAAAGTGCATAACAGAGGCAAGACTTCTAGGTTCTTTAAGAAATAAATAAGCTCAATTTGATGTTGGAGTTATCTAACATTTTAAGAATCACATTTTGAAGGCATGAGTTTTCTGTTTTGGTGTCCTCTTCTTCTATACACCGTAACATCCTAATAAAAAATATCAATGGTTTGATAAATGAGAAAACAATATCGAATGTAGTTTAAAAAGAGAATAAATTGATAAATATGTTGAAACCATCCTCTTATGGAGATATGTAATATTAGCAAAATTGATTGGAGCCTTTATACTTAGAATTATAAAACCAGTTACTCTTGTAGCTTCCTTATAATGGTGAATATTTCTATATATGGTTGTCGTTGGTATGTTCCCTAACATTGTTGTCTTAGGCCTTGTAATTTGCATCAAGATCCTAAAAATTGGCAATCCCACCAAGTTAACAAGATGAACATCTCCCTCTATCAATCATAATTCATTCATCATAGAGATCTTAGATTGTTTTACCAAGTATTCATCAAAGATATAAAAGTTAGTTATAACTTAGTTATATTAGTTAGAGATCTTAGATTGTTTTACCAAGTATTCATCAAAGATATAAAAGTTAGATATAAAAGTTAGTTATAACTTAGATTGTTTGGACAGAGATGAAAATAACACCCAAAAAAGCAGGGATACGCATAAACAATAGTGATATGCATAAGGTCTTCCATTGCTTATTTGGCATGAGATAAACAACAGTTACTCTGACTTAGATCCGCTGAAGAACCAGCTTCTAGAATTAATACATAAGGTCTTCCATTGCCACCAACCGAGAGATCCAGACCATCATACCTATCATGAAAGATGAACTTGTTATGATAGCAATTCATATCTATACAAAATACAAACTATTCTAGATTAGTTTCCTATCTTGTACGGCAGCCTTGACAGTGGCAGGATCACCAACATCCCCAATCACTATCTCTACTGACCTTGGAAGCAGCTCTACCACCTCTTCATCGGCCTCCCTAACCAAAGCTTTTATTATTGCAAAAACAAAAGAAAAAGGTTTATTACCAATTTGTGTTTTGAAAATGTTTACATTATTTCATTAGCAACAAAAATCGGTGAGAGGAGGAAGGACCTTGACGGTGTAAACCCTGAGAATGAGCTTACGAAAAAAATGCGGTCGATGCGGCTGGTGGCACCAACAACGATAATGGTTGTATTATGAGCGTCAGGAACTATAAACTCGCACATAGGACCTTCAAGGACGAGAACTCGCACATAGGACCTTCAAGGACGAGAAGAGCATCTAGGGTTTCTTGATCATCGGTGCGAATTGTTTTGGAAATCTGACCCAAACTAGAGAAATTTTCTTCAAACATCGTCTAATATCTGCCGTGAACTTCGACCCAGTCCCACCGGATTGACGTCGTCAAGACTGGTCTACTGTTGTCGCTTATCATCGTCGTTATTGGGAGCAGAAGCCCTGGGAGTTAGTATCAGCAAGCGACGATGATGGTTAAGGTTCCGTTGAAATGCCAAAGGATTACCGAATAAATTGATTTTAGAGGGTCGAAGAAGATGTGAGGGGAAAAATGCATAATGATGTTTTGAGGTTCAGAGAAGATGTGAGGGGAAAGATGCAGTAGTCTTAGAGGAAAGAAATAAAAATGAGAAGATTAATTAGGGTTTGGGTGAAAAGGTTTTTTCATATCGGGTTTAAATCCTGAATCCATGTAAAATTATCTATAAATTTTTTTTATTTTATTTACGAAACTGCCACCTTTATTAAATTTTTGTGTCAATGGATTTTTCACATCGGGTGAAAGTCAAGTCTGATGTGAAATCCTTTATAATAAAACTAGTATGATACCCGTGCCTTCGCACGGGTACCCGTCGGTGACGCACATTTGTTGTTAAAAGGAATTAAAAATAAAAATAAAGATTTAAAATAATTAATTATATAAAAAAGAAAAAAAATAGTATTAATAAAAATAGGATTAATAAAAATTGGTAAATATAAAAATTATAATGTATATTTTACAAAAAAAAAAATATAATTAATATTTGTGGATATCATTTGTATTTTTTATAAAAATATTTATGTAATGATTTAGTTTTATGAATATAAAATAATATCATAGTATTTGTAAATATTATTTTAATTATATAAATAAATGCATTTCAAGTAAGTATAATTACAAATATCAACTTCGTGAGATATCCATACCAGTACCCAGGTGTTCGCTCGAGTACGGGTGTGTTACGCATATTTATTTTTCTAAAAAAATAGGATTAATAAAAATTAGTAAATATAAAAAATATAATTTAAATTTAAAATAAAAAAAATAGAATCAATACCCGTGGACATCAGTTCATATTTTTTATAAAAATATTTATGCAATGATTTAGTGTTATAAATGTTAACATAAACAAAGATATTTTATTACAAATATCAATTTCGTGGGATACCCATATTAGTACCTGTGTTCGTTCGAACAATGTGTATTTCAGATAACCAAAGCAAAACAAAGCAAATTAATTTAATTTATGTTTAATTGCTACAGAAAAGTATACTTCCACTTTAAAACTCGACTAAAATATGTTTTATTACAACTCGTTCTTAAATTTAAAATAATTTTAAATATATGCAATCCTTTATTTGTATAAATATCAACTAATAACATAGTATTTGAAAATATTATTTTAATTGTATAAATAAATATTAGTAAAAAAAATAAATAAAATATTAAAATCAAATGTAAAGTTGTTCTCATTATTATTTAATAGTTAAATCATTAACTTAATATCATTACGATATGCATGTACCATATCAGTACCCGTGTGTTCGTCCAGACAGTGATGTGTATTTCAAATAACCGAAGCAAAACAAAGCAAATTAATTTAATTTATGTTTAATCGATGTAGAAAAGTATACTTCCACTTTAAAACTCGACTAAAATATGTTTCATTACAACTCGTTCTTAAATTTAAAATAATTTTAAACATATGTAATCATTTAGTTGTATAAATATCAACTAATAACATAATATTTGAAAATATTATTTTAATTGTATAAATAAATATTAGTAAAAAAATAAATAAAATATTAAAGTCAATGATAAACTTGTTCCCATTATTATTTAATACTTAAATCATTAACTTAATATCATTACGATATGCATATACCATATCAGTATGTGTTTGTTAGTACGCACACTTTTAAAATAGACATAGTTTTTAAACAAATATTTTTGTTCTCTCTATTTGTCTATTTTATTTTTAAAATAATATTAAATTTTTCTTATATATTAATTACTATGACATTAAAACATTAAAATAAAAAGATAGAATTAATACCCGTGGAAGCCAGTTGATATTTTTTATAAAAATATGTATACAATGATTTAGTTTTATAAATGTTAATATAAAAAAAATACATTTTATGCAAGTAATATTAGAAATATCAATTTCGTGGGATACTCATATCAATACCCGTGTGTTCGTCCGGATAGTGATGTGTATTTCAGATAACCGTAGCAAAACAAAGTAAATTAATTTAATTTATGTTTAATTGCTACAGAAAAATATACTTCCACTTTAATACTCGGCTAAAATATGTTTCATTACACCTCGTTCTTAAATTTAAAATAATTTCAAATATATACAATTATTTAGTTTTATAAATATCAACTAACAACATAGTATTTGAAAATATTCTAATTGAATAAACAAATATTAGTAACAAAAATAAATAAAATATTAATGGTAAAGTTGTTCACATTATTATTTATTAATACTTAAATCAATAGCTTAATATCAGTACGATATCTGTGTGCTCGTACGCACATTTTTGTTTTTAAAATGTAATAAAAATGTAAATAGACATAATTTTTAAACAAATATTTTTGTTCTATATATATCTATTTTATTTTTAAAACAATAAAGTAAAACTTTCTTATATATTAATTACTATGATATTAAAACATTAAAACTTTCTTTTTGCAAAAAAAAAACATTAAAACTTTCTATAACATTAAATTTTTCTTATATATTAATTTATTTTTAAAAGTACGAATTTATTAAGTATTTATTTTGTCTATAAACGAATTTAAATATATTCTTTTTATTACCTAGCATGATACATGTGCGTTCGCACAGATACCCGTCGGTGACGCACATTTGTCGTAAATATTTATAAATTAATTAAAAAAATATTTGTGTAATAGCGAAAACACGGGTACCGAGGAATATCATTGTTGATTAGAAATAAATGAAAATAAAAATAAAATATTGAATTAAAGATGAATAAGTAAAAATATGAATAGATGCATATGTATAAAAATTAAATTGATTTAAAAATGTAAAATTGAAATTAATAAAAATAGTGGTTAAAAATAATGTGTAATGATGTGAAAGACATATTTTGAAATTAAAAAGTGTAACATATGATATTGTAAGTTTTCCATCTAAATTATTAATATTAATTATGATACGTTAAGTTTTGAAATTGGAAAAATGTAACGTATGAAATTGTAGAGAACCCAATTAATATAATATAATCCAAAATAAATATAGATTTAAGAAATTTAATCAATAACTTTATGTTCCCGTTAATATTCAATAGTTTAATCAATAACTTCACATTTCCGTTAATATTCAATATTTTGGTTAGTAACTTTATGTTCTCATTAATATTCAATTTTTTTATCAGTAACTTCATGTTTCCACTAATATTCAATATTTTAATCATATTTTTAAAAGAAAGACATATTTTTAAAATGAAAATAAATTTATTTTACCCAAATTGTTTTATATCAATAGTAAATATTTCGATTTTCCATATATTATCTTGAATAATTTTGTATCTTGAATAATAAATAATTTTAAAATAAAAATATTCGATACATAAATAATTAAAAAACATAAACATAATATATTATTTTTAAATTTATTTTCTTTAATTGTATAAAAAATATAATAACCCGTGTGTTTGCACGAATTTTGATATTGTTACTCGTGGGAACACATGATACATGTTCATGTTATTGTTCAATAATTAAATCAATAACTTAATATCAGTATCATATGCGCGTACCATATCAGTGTCTGTATTTTAAATTTTAATAAAAAATATCATACAATTTTGATATTATATATTCTTACATTACTTATGTTTCGTTTTAAAGTTCATTTAATACATTTAGATTGTATGTTAATTTTGTCCCAAAAAAACTTGTATGATTATCTTCTGCCTATATATATTTTAAAAATTTTAAACCAATAAAATATGTGATTCTCCTATCAACATTTAAACTCTCTATATTATGTATAGTAATAAAATATATTATTCCCGTTTATAAATATATAATTGTTTTTATAAACTTTGTATATCTTGTAACTTATAATATAATAATTGTGAACATATTTTTCTTCTTTATTTAAACCAAATCATAATCTCATTTAAAATAAAAATAAAATTATAGTCTATATTATTTAAAACTTAATTAAAGATTATTAAAGAATATTAAATAAATATATATTCTGACATAAACTATAAAGTTAGAGTAATAATTATATAATTAATTTGATGATAAGCCTAATGAAAGATTTAAAAATTTTATATATACTCGTCACTAAACAAAACTAAACAAAAACTTAACCTTTCTTTTAAGAGATATTAAAAAAAATAATAAGGTAAATTATATATGAGTGAATAATATTGTAGAGAAATAACTATTTATTAAAAATAACTATTCACTTTAATTATTTAAAAGTAATTAAGTAATTTAATATTTTAGTTAATTAAAGATAATATTAATTCAATTTGTATATTTAGAAGATTAAAAATATATTTAATTCTATAATTTAATATTATTAAATGATAAATTTTTCCAAAAAAAAATAATTTATTTGATATGATTGATTAAAATTAATTATGTAAACAATATATTTGATTAAAAGTATGATTAACTTTTTCTTTCCTCAAAATGAAACATTTAATGAAAAATTTCCTCAAAATGAAACATTTAATAAAAAATATGAGGTATAACTTAATCACTTTAAACTTGATTTTCATTGCAAAAAATAAGTGAGAGTTAAAAAAGGGTGTACAAATATTTATCATAATTAATTTAATTAAATTGATTGTAACTAATTTTTTTTAAAATTAATAAGGTTATTTTTTATATTTCCTTAACTAATATAATTATTTTATATTTTATAACTAATATAGTTATTTTATATTTTATAACTAATATGGTTATTTTTTTACAATGTAAAAATAATTTTCAGAAAAAGCTACTCAAACTAAATTCTTTTGGGAGCTAATTCGTGGGAAAAGAACAAATCCAAAGTTTTCTTGAGTAACCAAATTATCAATATCGATTAAAAAAGTATTTTTGTTGCTAATAATACAAAAATTATGTGAATTTGATTCCCTTTGGTCCCTTTGGTAATTAGTTTCATGATTTTCATCCTTCATAATATAATATAGCTCATAAAGAGTTAGTACATTATATGAAACAAAAGTTAACTTAATTTCAACATTCAACATTATGATTGAAGTATCTGCATCGTGTAACCCAACAATTATTCAAAGATCTTTCTAATGAGTCAATTCCAATGAGTTAATGAGACGATAAAAAAGGAAAGTGATATAAACAATTCCGGAGACAATTGAACTTTTGATTAAGTTTCTATCATATCTGTAAGAATCAATTGCTACACGTAGTCCATCACCGTTCAGACAACAATTCAAATAAAAATTTATATTTTGAAGTAGCAACACAATTCTTTGCTCAGTAATTCAAATGGTACATAGCCAAAAACAACAAAATTCGTGACTTTTGGATAAAGCAGGAACAAATGCTCTCAGAAGAAAAACGAAACAGAAGCAATTGCAGCCGAGTGAATCAATATTAATTGCAAAACTTAAATCAATTTCACAACAACTATTATAATATTGGTAAAATATGACAAAGGTATTGAAAAAATATGCACAAAATGAATTATAGAATTATAGTAATTTTTTTAAGTACACTTATTTGATTAAATATTATGAAGATATAAGCTAAACTAATTTTTTTCGATAATATTACTCAATTTTTTTTTTTGTCAATATATGTTAAACATATGAAAAAATAGTTTTATGTGTCAATTTAAAAATATTTTCCAGTATTTTGATCATAGTAAATTTGTTCTTGTTAAAAAAAACCTATTAACATTCGCTCATTAATTTAAAAAATATTTTAAATTAATTTATAAGAGACATATATAATTTTCTCGTATTTAGATATTTAAATTAATTTATAAGAAAACTATTTTTTTCATATCATGTATCATACTAAATTATAATCGTATAACTTCTCCCATCAACTTTTCCCTCCAAAAGTTTTAAGATTAAAATTGATATTTTAACTTCTATAAATTTATAATTTATAAATAATAATAATAATATTAAATAATTTATAATTTATAAATAATAATAATAATAATATTAAATAATTTATAAAAAATAATAATATTAAGTAATTAAAAAAAGTTAAATCAATAAAATGAAAGTTAAATATTTTCTATAACCCCACTAATCCCACTACAATTAATTAATTAATTAATAATTAAATTATTATACTTAATAATAAGTAAATTAAACAATAAACATTGAATATTATAAATAATATTAACTTCAATAATTAGTTAAAAAAATTATATATCCCCACTAACCACACTACTTCAATACCAATTAAGAAATTATAATAAATAATAAATTAGTTAAATTAAAAAAAAAAGTCTGCTAATTAAAAAAAATTAATATATAGAATACATATTAATAAAAGTAATAATAATAAAAATTAAGTTAAATGCTTTCTATAACTCATTAATCCCACTAACTCATTATCAATTCAAGATGATTATATTTTTCTATTTAACTGCATTAAATTCAAAACCAACTTTTATTGCCACGATCATTCAATTACATCTCACACCTAAGTATATTAATTTCTAAATAAAAAAATTATTTCATTTGTTCGAAATTATTGTTATTTCCTATTTCTTAACTATAATTTTCTTCTTAAATAGAGATATACTTTGAAACATCACAAAATAATATTGAAGAAATTGCATAATTATTTATTAATTTTATACAAAATTTATTTTAAGTACTTAAATAATGCTATAAAACAACAAAACAACTCATTTATATTTTAAATTAGAGATACAACTAATATAAAAATCATTCAAATTAATTTAATTTAAATTATTTTTGTAAATTATAATAATATTAATATTTAAAAAAAAATTATACATCTAATTTTTAAATTATTTTTTAAAATTATTATAATTATTAATATTTAAATATATGCACGAGTGTATGTCTAGTTTTGATCAGTAGTACATTTTTCTGATATATATAATTTCTCAAGTATTTAATTGTGATTTTTTATTTTTTATTTTATTTATTTAAAGTACTCTTTTAATATAATCTATTTAGGTTAACATTTTTATAAAAATATATTGAAATTAACTAAATATATAATTTATTAATGATCAAATTGTGATTATGTTCTCTTTGTTCTACTCTTATTCTTTTTTTATTCTTTAAATTCTATTAAAAAATAGATAAACAAAAACATGCACCTTTTTCAATTTGGAGAAAACATATAAATTATATACGGAATACAATCAAATCATACATGATAAATTTAATAAATTCATTAAAGGAGAATCGCAGAAAACCACATTAGAGATTTTATAAAAAGGAATATTATTAAAACAACAAACTATTATTAAAACAACAAACTAATAAATTCACTATGCTAAAAAATACAAAGGAAGTGTTACACATGGTTTTGGTTTATAGCTATTATCACCACTACTACCAATTCCATTCTTTACCACCTTCTTAACTTTATCAATACTCATATTCTCCAAAATATTGGAACTCCCAACAAACTCAACATCCATCTCACACACATCTTTTCCTTCACCCGAAGAATTTTTTTTCGATCTAACAATCACCATCAAACAGAGGCACCTGATTATTATCGGCCTCACCTTCCAAAGCATTCCCATTCTCACTTGTAGAAACAAATTCATTCAAATTTGATTTCTGCATCAGAGTATCATTATCGCTGCCACTACCACCAACATCAACCTATTATTGTATCTGACGCTCCTCTTCATCATGTTGTCTAACACCACCACCAAACCAATAACAATACCACCACCATCAACATCATCATCCTGAATATCGGAAGCACCGAAGACCTCCCTCCATCAATCAAATTTTCACCCACACCACCAACATGCTTCTTAAAATATGATTCTGATTATAAACCTTCAAAGACAATATATTTTTTAAAACGATTGAATAAACAAATTGAGAGGCTGATGGATAGAATAACAATGGTGTATTTATAGTATCCAAAAATTGGAAGTTAAAACAAACAAAAAAATATTGTGGTTTGTGTTGGAGGTGGTGGGAGAGGAGGTTTTGAGATGTTTGTAAGAGTGGGAGGTTTTGCGGTTTATGAATTTTTTTTGTCCAATAAATAATTAATTGTATTTAATAATAAAATTTAAATTAACTTGCCAGGTGTCAATTAGTTGGAGGATGAAATTAGCCAAGTGGCGTCATAATTTGGATTAGAGGGTAATTAGGACTTTTAAACAACACATACTTTTCTTATATGATAGATTTCCTATTATTTACGAAACTGCCACCTTGTTATTTTTTCACATCAGTGGAAATAAATGTCTGATGTAAAATTGTTAAATCAAATATTTTTTACTTCATATTATTATGAAATCTGATGTAAAATCCTTTGACGAATATTTTTCACATCATATATCGTGAAATCTGATGTAAAATTATTTAATCAAATGTCTTATTTTTAGTAGTGAAGCACACCAAGTAAGAAGAATTTATCCAAGACTTATTTCCAAAAATTAGGGTCTAAGTTCACTAGCTTGTTGAACTTATTTGATGTTTTCGTAGTTTTGTGAAGAAGTATCTTTTATGCTTTTCTTTGTGAAAATAACCTCTTGATAAGACTTGTACATCATGCTAGACAAGCCTACATCATTCCAAGATGGAATGAATGTAAGTGCCCCATGGAATAAGGCTATACACAAGAGATCCTTTCATACATTTATTAAGTCTGTTTTGATTTTGTTTGGATATGAGAAAAGAAGACTCAAAAGGAGAAAGGTAAAAGCTAAGAGGGACTAAGACACAACCCTAAGTTATCTTGTTATGTACAAAATGTGGTCCTATGGTTAATGAGGCATTCTAACCTAAGGAAGAAAAGAAAATAAGAAAAGAGAATTAGAACTCAACTTACTTCCTAAGGAAGTTAAGTTGGTTCTAAGAAAAGGGGAGAGCCTATACAAGTGAAAACACAAATATTAAGGCAACAAACAAAAATAAAGTGGAGAAATAATAGCTCAAAATGCGTATTAGAACATAAAACCAAAAAATAAGGCTAAACACCTCATGTAAGCACAACTTGCACGATTGCTATGTCTAAGTCCTAAAACTAAAGGAACTTACTTAATATCAACATTTTAAAATCAGTAGCTAAACTATACTAAGTCATCCTAATATTCTAAGATCAAACCTAATTAGTCTAAGTCTTAATGAACCATAAAATCCTAAGCTAAACTAGGGATTTACAATGGTAAAATTGACTAAAGTTAATGCACTAAAAAAATAGTCAAAATCCTGGAAAAAAAATGATATTAAATTCCTAAGGTCTCTAACCTGAACCTAATATTGTGTCAAAAAATCTCCTAAAAATTCATAGCTTAACTATGTCAAATGGTCACTTAAATCCACCTAAGAACTATTCACAATTTTGCACAAACTAAGCTATCAAAACAGTGGATAAAATGGCCTAAAAAATATAACAAAAATTATTCCAGGTCCTATTATTAGTCCTCTAATCATAGAAAAATGAATGGGCCAAAAATCATATATGCGGTGGGAGAAATAAAATGTGCAAATTAAAGTGTTCATGAAAGAAATCAATATAAAACTAATTAAATGGAAAATCGAAATTAAATTGAAAAATACCAAAATTCAGAAAGTAAAAATGTATAAAATTTCTAAAATGAATTAGAAACCTACTGTAATTTTATGGAATTTTATCAAGTGTTTTAGTATTTTTCCTGGATTAAAATCAAAAGCTATACAAAACAGAAATTATAAAAAAGAAATAATAGGAAGGGGTGCAGGAAGAAGCTTTTATTAGTCAAAATGCTAATGGGCTTGGAATGGAGGGTGCAGATAGCGAAAAGAAAAAGGCCCATGGGCACAGGAAATTGAGGTGCATAACATGGAACTTCAGTCAAGATGTTGACTTCACAGAAACCACTTGATCCAAGGTCTTCTAAAGTAATCTCATCGTACGCTCACAAACGCACGCCCATGAAATCTTATGGTGCACTGCCTACACACGACTGACCGTTGGCACAACCTACCAGACGATAACAAGTGTCACCGCCGGTGTGGCTAGGGGATCCACAAAATCATCCTAATCTTATCTCCTTGTAAACTAACGGTAAGTTTTATTGGGAATTAAGTGTGGATTAATTTCTTTTCAATGATATTAACTGCATTCATTAATCTTAATTTCTTTTTTTAATTCCATGATATTCTCCTAATCAGTTATTAATTAAATTAATTGTTCTTAATTTCTTTTTTAATTCCCTGATATTCTCTTAATTTTCATTAATTTATGTTAATTGTCTCTTAAACTCTATTAACCCTTCATTATTCCATTAATTTAATTGATAGTTTTTCTTATGATTCAAAAATACAAAATGCAAAGAAAAGAAACAAAATCTGAAGCTCAATACAAACCCTAGACTCCTTCTTCTTCTTTGCGCCGTCAACCCTACCTCATCATCTTCATCCTCTACTTTCTTCAAATTCTTTCACGCCACCACCATCCTATCACCTTCATCAATTCACCTTCGACTTATCCTAAACCACGACAAACTTAACCTCTCTTCAATCTTCCCTAAATTGCAACAAACCTCACTTCTCTCCAATCTTCGAAATTAAACCTTCAACTTCTCGCGTCGGTGCGTAATAATCACAGAAACTACATCCTAATTAACATACGAGAAGAATACAAACATGTCGTACCTTGCGAACGACACAGAAGATGGTTGGTGAATGAATATAAAGGTGCTTTGGCGATGATGACTTTGACGAATGAATATGAGAACGCATATGGTGCTTTGATGATTCTGGCGAGCGAAGATGACGATGCTTCAGAGATGTTTCCGCTACTGCGATGCCGTCCCGAGGTCGATGATGCTTCTGACAAATGGATGATAACGCGTACGGTGCTTTGATGACGAACGATGCAATATTTCTTCAGGTATGCCCTTCGAATTCGCTTCTTATCCCTCTTCTACTTCTCTGCTTGATTTATGAATCTTGATGAAGGTAATGAAGAAGTTTGTAGATGTCTTGAATTGGCAGAATTTTTGACCAACAAGAATTATTGAATTCAGTTCAGAATGTCCTATCAAATGTTGGGACATTATCAAACAGAGTATATGAACTTATTTCAGGATGTCTTATCAGATGTTGGGACATTGTGTAAATGACTTAAGTTCAGTTTTTCAGGATGTCCCAACAGATGTTGAGACATCTCAAACCTGCTTCCAAAATTAATTATTGACTAACTAATCAGAGATATTTAAGGAGAGTTATCTGGAATTAATTAATGATGGATAAAAACAGAACAAGGCGCATCTGTAGGGAGTTTTATATTGAAGATTCAGATTAAAACAGAAGACCTAAATCACCTAGAATCTAGGAAGTAACAAACCCTAAATTCAAGGTGGAAGCTGCATGTGCATTAGGGCTGGATCATCCTACAGAAAGCCCAAATTACAGATACCTATTTAAGCAACAGAAACTCATAGAATTGAGTACGAATTTCAGAAGACCAAATAGGGTGTCTAGTGTTTTTAATAGCAGGTGTTTTTAAATTGTACCACTTGATGAGCTTTTAAGCATAAGTGCATTTGTGACTTGATTGAAACTGTGAAGTAAGATCAAGCTATTTTGTTTGAAGATTGTCTTCAATTTTATTAAAATTGTAAACTTGATCACTGTGTGATTGAGGGGGAGTGAGTAGGGTACTCTTATCTAAGTTGTGACTTAGGTAGAAATTGCATTGGGTAGTTATTAAGTGATAGATTAAACAGAGAGGTTTAAGTCTAGAATTAATATTACTTATAGTGGATTTCCTCCTGGCTTGGTAGCCTCCAGATGTAAGTGTGGTTATACACTGAACTGGGTTAACAAACTTCTGTGTTGTTTACTTTTCTTGCTATTTAAGTTTTGGTTAAATCTGTCAAGTGTTGGGACATCTCTTAGGACATCTCATACCTGATCACAGAATTTCAATTGGCATCAGAGCAGGCACCCTGCCTGTTTATACTGGGTGAGATCTAGGGAATACAAATTCTGTAACATGGACAGAGATATAGGGTCAGTAAATAGACCACCTATTCTGGATGGATCTAATTATGACTACTGGAAGCCAAGAATGATTGCATTCTTAAGATCACTTGACAACAGGGCATGGAGAGCAGTCAACATTGGATGGGATTATCCTGTCCAAGATACCAAAGATGGATCAAAAGTGCTGAAACCTGAAGAAGAATGGAGTAAGGAAGAAGAAGATTCAGCACTAGGCAACTCAAAGGCCTTAAATGCTTTATTCAATGGCATTGATAGGAACATCTTCAGACTTGTACATCATTGTGAGCTAGCCAAAGATGTATGGGATACTCTCAAAACAACTCATGAAGGAACATCAAAAGTAAAGATGTCAAGACTTCAACTCCTCACCACAAAATTTGAAAACTTGAGAATGAAGGAAGATGAGACAGTTCATGAATTCTACATGAACATTTTAGAAGTAGCTAATACTTCTGGAGCTTTGGGAGAAAAAATGAATGATGAAAAGCTTGTAAGAAAAATCCTCAGATCTTTGCCAAAAAGATTTGACATGAAAGTCACAGCAATAGAAGAAGCTCAAGACATATGCTCTATGAAAGTTGAAGAACTCATTGGTTCCCTTCAAACTTTTGAGATGGGAATGAATGACACAAATGTTAAAAAGAACAAAAGCATAGCCTTGGTGTCAAATACTGATGAAGAAGAAGATGATGAATCAGAAAATGATAAAAGCTTATCAGACAACCTTGCTATGCTTGGAAGACAATTCAAACAGATTCTCAGAGGAATGGAAGGCAAATCCAAACCCAGTGGAAGATACACAAACTCTTCTGAGAACAGGAGACCTTATGATGCTAACAGAAGGTCAAATTATGCTGAAAAGACCAGTCAAGAAAAAGGAGTCAAATGCCATGGATGTGAAGGATATGGACACATCAGGAATGAATGTCCTACCTACTTAAAAAGGAAAAAGAAAGGACTCTCTGTGACCTGGTCTGATGAAGACTCAGGAGGTGATTCAGAAGAGGAATCAGCTAAGCATATCACTGCTTTAGCTGGATTATGTGACTCTGAAAGTGAATCCAGTGATGGAGAACTTACTTATGAAGAACTTGAGCAAGCATTCAAAGATCTATACAAAAGAAGCTCTGAAATATGCAGTGAGGTTATAAAGCTAAAGAAGCAGAATAAGGCATTAGAAGATGACAAAGCAAATGATCAGGAGATCATTGACACCTTAAAAAGTGAAGTAAGTCTTCTCAACTCCAAGTTGGAACATATGTCCAAATCTGTTAGAATGTTGAACAGCAGCTCAAATACACTGGATGTGATTCTCAACAACAATAAGCACTCAGGGGATAAAAGTGGACTAGGATTTAACAGAGTAAATAAAGATGAAGCTAGCTCTAGCAAAACAACTTCAAAATCCATACAGTCTAACAAGATGTCCCAACAGATGCTTCAACATCAGGAAAAGAACACAAAGTCAAACATAATGTTCCAACAGATGTCTCAACATTCTGAAAAGAACAAAATGAAGAAGAAGTATCAAAGATGGAGATGCCATCACTGTGGAAGATTTGGACATATCAAACCTCATTGTTATAAGTTGCATGGATATCCAAATCAGATGTATCAGCAACCTTCCAAAAAGAAAATAGAAGTTACCAAGAAAGTGCTGCATAAACATCAAAGAAATCAGCAACCTCCTAAGCAGAAGACAGAAAACATCAAGAAGGTATGGAAACCAAAAGCTAGCCCTGAAGCTGATCAAAGCTATAAGAACAAGATCAACAATCAAGCTTGGAGATCAGCTGATAAACAACACACAGGGCTGAGGCATCAAAAGAAATCTCAACTCATCTGGTCAAAGAAAAGTACTGCATTCATAGCACATACATCACTAAGAGTATCAACTAAAGAAGACTGGTACTTTGACAGTGGATGTTCAAGACACATGACTGGATTGAAGAATCTGCTAGTAAATTTAAAATCACATTCATCCAGGTATGTGACATTTGGAGATGGAGCTAAAGGAGAAATCAAGGGAGTTGGAACCTTGGATTGTCAAGATGTTCCAAGACTAGATGATGTGCTGCTAGTTAAAGGTTTAACTGCTAACCTGATCAGCATAAGTCAATTATGTGATCAAGGGTACAGTGTAAACTTTACCAAAATTGAATGCATAGTGACTAACAAAGAACAAGAGGTTGTCATGAAAGGAGCCAGATCTAAAGACAACTGTTACATGTGGGAATCCCAAAATCTCAGTCTCACTTCAACTTGCTCTTTAGCTAAAGAAGAAGAAGTGAAACTATGGCACCAAAGACTAGGTCATCTTCATTTCAGAGGCATAAAGAAGATAATATCTATGGATGCTGTAAGAGGTATTCCTAAACTGAAGATTGATGATGGCAAAATATGTGGTGAATGTCAAATAGGCAAGCAAACCAAGATGTCCCATCCAAAGCTCCAACATCTGACAACTTCCAAGGTTTTGGAACTTTTGCATAAGGATCTGATGGGACCTATGCAGGTTGAAAGTCTTGGTGGTAAGAGGTATGCCTATGTTGTGGTTGATGACTTTTCAAGATATACATGGATAAATTTCATCAAAGAAAAGTCTGATGTATTTGATGTATTCAAAGAATTATGTCAAAGATTGCAAAGGGAAAAATCCAGCTGTGTGATCAGAATAAGAAGTGATCATGGAAAAGAATTTGAGAACCAAAAATTCTTAGATTTCTGCTCTTCAGAAGGAATCAATCATGAATATTCTTCACCAATCACTCCTCAACAGAATGGGATTGTTGAAAGGAAGAATAGAACCATTCAAGAATCAGCAAGAGCTATGATCCATGCTAAAAAGTTACCTCTGTACTTTTGGGCTGAAGCTATGAACACTGCCTGTTACATCCATAACAGAGTTACTTTAAGGAAAGGAACTTTGTCCACAATATATGAAGTCTGGAAGGGCAGAAAACCCACAGTTAAGTACTTCCATGTATTTGGAAGTATCTGTTATATTCTGGCAGATAGGGAGCAAAGAAGAAAAATGGATCCTAAAAGTGATGAAGGGATTTTCCTTGGATACTCCATAAACAGCAGAGCATATAGAGTATTTAATTCTAGAACCAAGGTTATCATGGAGTCCATAAATGTGATAATTGATGATGCTCCTACAGATGTCCCAGAAGATGTTGGAACATCTGCTGAGATCAAGATTGAAGCTGAAGAAAAGAATGATCATTATAACTTCACTCAAACTGATACAAGGACAGAAGAATCCAGCAAACCTCCCTCCATTAGAATACAGAAGGATCATCCCAAAGATCTGATAATTGGTGATCCCAACAGAGGTGTGAGCACTAGATCAAGAGAAGTGATTTCAGGCTCTTGTTTTGTTTCCAAAATAGAACCTAAAAACATCAAGGAAACTCTTACTAATGAATACTGGATTTGTGCTATGCAAGAGGAATTAGGTCAATTCACAAGGAATGAAGTGTGGAATCTTGTTCCTAGACCTGATGACATAAATGTGATTGGAACAAAATGGGTGTATAAGAACAAGTCAAATGAACAAGGAGTTGTTACAAAGAACAAAGCTAGACTTGTAGCTCAAGGATACACTCAAATTGAAGGAGTAGACTTTGATGAAACCTTTGCACCAGTAGCAAGGCTTGAATCAATTAGACTACTTTTGGGAATTTCTTGTATCTTGAAGTTCAAGCTATTTCAAATGGATGTGAAAAGTGCCTTTTTAAATGGCTATCTTAATGAAGAGGTATATGTAGAACAACCTAAAGGATTTGTTGATCCAAGCTGTCCAAATCATGTATACAAACTAAAGAAGGCACTTTATGGTTTGAAGCAAGCTCCAAGGGCATGGTATGAAAGACTGACCACATTTCTTATCAAGCAAGGATACAGAAAAGGTGGAATTGACAAAACCCTGTTTGTTAAAGATGAAGAAGGGAATGTCATGATTGCTCAAATATATGTTGATGATATTGTATTTGGTGGGATGTCTGAAAGGATGGTCAAACATTTTGTCAAGCAGATGGAATCTGAATTTGAAATGAGCCTAGTAGGAGAGTTAACCTACTTTCTTGGTCTGCAAATAAAGCAAATGGAAGACTCAATGTTCATCTCTCAAAGCAAGTATACCAAGAACATAGTCAAGAAATTTGGAATGGAAAATGCTACTCATAAGAGAACTCATGCCCCCACACATTTGAAGCTGACTAAAGATGAAAAGGGTGAGAGTGTAGATCAAAGCTTATACAGAAGCATGATTGGAAGCTTGTTATACTTAACTGCTAGCAGACCTGACATAACATTTGCAGTAGGTGTATGTGCAAGATATCAAGCTGATCCAAAAGTCAGTCATCTCAATCAAGTCAAGAGAATTCTTAAATATGTTAATGGTACTTGTGACTATGGCATAGTGTACCTTCATGGATGTAAACCAATTCTCACTGGCTTCTGTGATGCTGATTGGGCTGGAAGTGCAGATGACAGAAAAAGCACTTCAGGAGGATGCTTCTTTCTAGGAAACAATTTGATTTCTTGGTTCAGTAAGAAACAAAATTGTGTATCCTTATCTACTGCTGAAGCTGAATATATAGCAGCTGGAAGCAGTTGTTCTCAGTTGGTTTGGATGAAGCAAATGCTCACTGAGTACAATGTCCCACAGGATGTCATGACATTGTACTGTGACAACTTAAGTGCAATCAACATATCAAAGAATCCTATCCAACATAGCAGGACCAAGCATATTGATATCAGACATCATTTCATCAGAGATCTTGTAGAAGAAAAGGTGATTTCATTGGAACATGTAGCTACAAATCTGCAGTTAGCTGATATCTTTACCAAAGCATTGGATGCTACACAATTTGAGAACTTAAGGGGCAAACTTGGAATCTGTTTATGTGATATTTAGCAGTTAATGAGATGTGCCAACATGTCATATGACATTGTATGGCATAAGTTCTAGATGGCAAAACCAGTCTGGACGAGATCCTTGGGAATTCCATCTCTAATCATTTGCACTGTAACGGCTACTTATTTAGTAACTGTTTATAATCAACTATCAAGATTCTCATCATACTATCACAAGCGAATCACATTAACTAGCTATTCTTCAGAAATCATAAACCCTAAAGATTTTCATCCATCTTCCTCAACAATGTCTCAAAACCCTAACACAACTGAAGAAGTTCTCAACAAAGAAGACGTAGTTCATGCCACTCCCATCTCTGTGGTACCAATGAAATCAACTCCATTGGACGAACTCAGAGGAAGCGCTTCTCACACTAAAAAGCCAAGAACTCCAAAGAGAGCTAAAGATCAAGTTTGCAGCAAAGCCAAAGGAGGCATTCCTTCTCTTGCTAACATGCCCCCAAAATCTTCAAAATATGTAGATGATTCCATCAAGGAGATTGTCAACCAAATCCTTTTTGAACAGAGAGTGGTGAGTGGGATCTCTGTTCCTCTAAACACAATGCCTGCACCTCAAGAAGAACAAGCTCAAGATGCAGAGGACACTCCTGCAGAACAAGATGTCCCAATAGATGTTGGAACATCTGAAGATGAGAAAAAGAACTCATCTGATGCTGATTTGGAACAAACTGAGGACCATCATAAGGCCTCAAATGAAAATGATGAAGAAGTCTCTGAGGATCAGACCAAAGCCTCAAATGAAGATCAAATCCCTGCTGATCAACAAGCTGCAGAGGAGACTGCTCAATCTCCTCCAGTGGTCAACCTGGAGCAGGACTCTGATACAGAGATCATAGCCTCTGTTAGACCTAGCATATCCAAAAGGCTCAGGTCCAGGAAAGGAAAGATGCAAGCTGAAGCTGAAATTCCTGAGAAGAAGAAAGCTTCCCCAAAGAAAGGCAAAGCTAAAGTTACCTTTGGGCCAACAAAACAATGGAGTAAAGTTCAAACTCAGAAAAGAAAAGCTGTCACCCCATCAGACTCAGATGTTGAATCAGATGTCCCAACATCTCCTCCCAAAAAGAAACCAGCACCATCTAGGGCTTCATCTGCTGTTCCAGAAGCCCCCTTGGACAATATATCATTCCATCATGTCTCTAGTGTCAATAAATGGAAATTTGTGTACCAAAGAAGGGTTGCCCTAGAAAGAGAGCTGAGCAGCAATGCACTTGAGTGCACTGAACTGATTGACCTCATCTCTGCTGCAGGACTATTCAAAATAGTCATAGATCTCTCTCCCTGCTATGAACTTCTTGTCAAAGAGTTCATTGTTAATCTTCAGGAGGATTGTTCAAATGGTAAGTCCTCTGAGTTTCAAAAAGTTTTTGTTAGAGGTAAATGTGTAGAGTTTTCTCCTCAAATCATCAATCAGTACCTAGGAAGAGAAACAGATGGACCCAATGAGCTAGGTAAGACAGATAACCAAATCTGCAAGGTTATCACTGCAAACCAGGTCAAGGCATGGCCTGTGAAGGGAAAGCTCTCTGTGAGCATGCTTACAAGAAAATATGCTATGCTGAACAGGATTGGTACAACTAACTGGGTGCCTACCAACCACACTTCTTCAATCTCCACTGGTCTGGCCAGGTTTATATATGTTGTGGGAACTCAAACCAAGATGGACTATGGAGCTTACATTTTTTATCTGACCTTGAAGCATGCCAGCTCTTCTGCAACAAAGCTGCCAATAGCTTTTCCATCATTGCTGTGTGTTATAGTGCTCAATCAATACCCTGGAATTCTCACTGACAAGGATACAGCCTGCAAAAGAGAAAGCCCCCTGGCTTTTCACTACAAGTTATTCCTCAGTCATCATGCTGCAGATGTTGAAGCACCTTCTAGGACATCTGCAGGTCCTTCAACTGCTAAGACTCCAATCTCCAAGAAGGCTCTAATTGCTGAGCTTAAAAGCACATGCAAAGAACTTGAAGCAAGGAAGCTGAAACTTGAAGAAATCATCCAAAGGCTGGAGAGTGGAGAAGATCAGAAAGCTGCCTCTGATGAAGAAAGTGAAGCTGATGAAGAAACAGAAGTTGAGGAAGAAACTGAGAGTGATGAATCTGAGTGATCAATGTATGTGAGGCAACTGTAATGACAGCAATGTATTTCTGGAATAGTGTCTTTGGCCCTAAATTTTGTGTCTACCAAGGGGGAGAACAACAAAAAATTGTAATTGCTGTTTAAGTATGAATGAAAAAATCTGTTTGTTTGCTTCTGAACTGAATAAGTTTTTTATCTGTTGCAACAAGATTGGATACATATATGTTTGAGGGGGAGTAATCTCAAATAAGAATCAACAGAAAAGTAATGCTATACTCTGATAAAAAGAACTTTTGCTGCACTCTGAAAACCAGAAAAAATGTTAGCCAAAAATTAGCCAAAGGGGGAGTTTGTAGATGTCTTGAATTGGCAGAATTTTTGACCAACAAGAATTATTGAATTCAGTTCAGAATGTCCTATCAAATGTTGGGACATTATCAAACAGAGTATATGAACTTATTTCAGGATGTCTTATCAGATGTTGGGACATTGTGTAAATGACTTAAGTTCAGTTTTTCAGGATGTCCCAACAGATGTTGAGACATCTCAAACCTGCTTCCAGAATTAATTATTGACTAACTAATCAGAGATATTTAAGGAGAGTTATCTGGAATTAATTAATGATGGATAAAAACAGAACAAGGCGCATCTGTAGGGAGTTTTATATTGAAGATTCAGATTAAAATAGAAGACCTAAATCACCTAGAATCTAGGAAGTAACAAACCCTAAATTCAAGGTGGAAGCTGCATGTGCATTAGGGCTGGATCATCCTACAGAAAGCCCAAATTACAGATACCTATTTAAGCAACAGAAACTCATAGAATTGAGTACGAATTTCAGAAGACCAAATAGGGTGTCTAGTGTTTTTAATAGCAGGTGTTTTTAAATTGTACCACTTGATGAGCTTTTAAGCATAAGTGCATTTGTGACTTGATTGAAACTGTGAAGTAAGATCAAGCTGTTTTGTTTGAAGATTGTCTTCAATTTTATTAAAATTGTAAACTTGATCACTGTGTGATTGAGGGGGAGTGAGTAGGGTACTCTTATCTAAGTTGTGACTTAGGTAGAAATTGCATTGGGTAGTTATTAAGTGATAGATTAAACAGAGAGGTTTAAGTCTAGAATTAATATTACTTATAGTGGATTTCCTCCTGGCTTGGTAGCCTCCAGATGTAAGTGTGGTTATACACTGAACTGGGTTAACAAACTTCTGTGTTGTTTACTTTTCTTGCTATTTAAGTTTTGGTTAAATCTGTCAAGTGTTGGGACATCTCTTAGGACATCTCATACCTGATCACAGAATTTCAAAGTTGATGAACAATGGATGAAGAATACCACTAGAAGGTGTCGTGAATGAGAAAGGAGATTGAAGGAGAAGAAATGGTGAGGGATAGATTGGAGAGAAATGCTTTTCGGAATGAAGGAAAATGGTGAAGCAGAAAGCTCTGAAGGAGAATGTTGAAAGGAGGTCGAACGAGAAGAAGATAAAGAATATGGAGAGTGAAGAAGTATGGTTGAAGCCCCAAAAATGCAGAAGAGTGATTGAATCTGTTTTATAGAAGATCTGAAAGGCTTATGTGAAGAATCTCAGGTGAAACTTCTAAAAGAATTATGTTATGAAGTTTGTTAAAGTTTGTTATGAATTTGTTATCTGATTTGAGTTGTGATCCTCTGCTTCTTTTCTCTGAGTGTTCACTGACTTTTGTTATTATGGGAATATGCAGATCATATTGTGAATGAAGGATTGTGATTGAAGGTGAGGGTCTTGCTTCAGAGAATGGATCAGGAATGCAGGATAAATGAGTCCTTAGATAGATTGATGAAGGTGCAAACGATATGAAATCGGTACGAAATCGCTTTTGATCTCTTCTTTTCTGTCTGTGTTCGATTTTGAGTTCTGAATTGCGTGACTTGACTTCACTATTGTTGTTGTATTCTTGTGATTCTTGCTCTCGAAGAAATTCGCCATTGAAACAGTTTGTTGTTGAGATTTGGGTTGATGTGATCCGCTACTGTGGATCAGGGATGATGATATTGAAATTTTGCTTGTAAATTGTTGATGCAGGTTGAAGAATCCAACGCAGGTTGATGTTGATTTTTGAAGGACAAGTTGATACGCAGAGAGAATGCCAACAATTTATTGATGCGGATACCATTTCAAAAAGTGTGCTAAGGATTGATGATGGAGAGAGTGATGAGCGAAGATCATGAGGGAGGGTCTAGGCTTCAGAGTTTCCTGAGTTTCTTTAACTTATTTCTTCTTTTTGTTGTGTAACCCCCCCCCCCCCCCCGTTTTCTCTTGTAACGATATCCTATTATATGAACTTTTTCCTTTTCCGCTATATCAATTCCATTGCCACTGATAGTTGTAACTGAATTTCTCTTTTTATCAACTAAAAATTCTGTTGTATTTCTCTTCTTGGCATTGGCCCTTTTTTTCAACTGATTCCTTTTTATCGATTTCAATTGGGACTAAAAAAAATATGGTCCTCTTTCAAACAATTAGCAAACATATTTGTGTAAATGTGACAAGGAATCCACATAATATCACATGACATGATTTAAATTTTTTTAATTTGAAATAAAATAATAAAAAGAAGGTAAACTTGGATTGAAATGGTTTCGAATTCGGATGAAAATTGGACTACAAATGGCTTGATTTTGACTTAAAATAGTAAAGTATGAAGTGGTCTTAATGTTGAAAAGAAATGGTTGATGTTTAGAGAGAAATGATATGGAAAATGGAATGTTAGAAATATGAATATGGACAACAAAAATGACTTTGGTTAGCGGAATGATGAATTAAACCGAATTGGAAAGTGGATATGTAAAATGGCGATGACGTGTATTTGAAATGGATATCAAGAATTAGAATTTGAACTTGAATGATATCTTCCAAATAAACCAATAAATGTGCATTCTCTTTTAACCTGAATCGAATCCTTCAACATAATCCACTTTTAAGAACTTTGATGCCATACTAAACTCCGCACAAACTCGAATTATTATTCCATAAACAAATGGATCCAAACCAATCTTTAATACACTGGACCTCAATTGGTAAAGTGCCCTTCAAATAAAATCATGAACAAGAACTCCAAATCCTTCTTGAGACATTCAATGATGAAGAATACAACTTGAGACGTTAAGAATAGCCAACACTCTTATTCAAAGAAAATCTGATTGAACACCTCAATAATGGGTTAGATGCACCAGTGAATATTCTCCACAAGTTCAATCCCTGATAGATACGAATACAATACAAAACCTTAATTTCATAGGGCCTTGATCACATGCCTTAGGAGCCAATGAAATTCATGATTGAATGTTATGACCTAATGGGAAATGCGGATGAATGTGAAGCGATAAGCCAGTTGAGGTAATAAATATGAGGGAAAATTTTAAGGTATTACACCCTTCTTTGAGAATCATGAAAGATGCAGACTTAGATGAAGATGAATGGATTCAGACACGACTTGACCAGATAAATTTGATTGATGAAAAGAGGCTTGCAGCTATTTGTCATGGTCAGATGTATCAGAAGCGTATGATCAAAGTCTTTAATAAGAAGGTCAAACATCAAGTATACCAGGCTGGAGACTTGGTAATCAAGCGTATCATATTACCATAGGGTGATCCTAGGGGCAAATGGACTCCCACGTATGAAGGGCCATTTGTAGTCAAAAAGGTATTTTCTAGAGGTGTTATGATGCTTACTACTATGGAAAATGAAGATTTCCCACAACATGTGAACGCAGACATAGTAAAAAAATACTACGCATAAAAAGATACCTGTTAGGTTGACCGGCCTAGGAAAAAATAAGGGCATCTCGGCGAACCAAAAGGGTTTCGGGCAAAAATTAGGGATATATATATATATATATATATTGTACATCGGACAAGTCGAAAACCTGAAAAGGCGGCTTGGGCAAAAAAGGGTATCCCGGTGGACAGAAAACCTGAAAGTGTAGTCCAGGCAAAAGTTAGGGATTATAGCGTATGACTATGTCTCGTTGGATCACCCATGTAACCTCAACTAGTTGTGCTACCAATATCAAGTTCAAATATGTACAAATCAGTTCAATTGTTTCTCTTATGACAACAAAAGATGAGATACTTGAAGATAATGGCAATAAGGGAGTTGAAACTCAATGGAATCAGTTACACATAACTATTTTTCCTTGTTTTGGTACTCTTGTAAACTTTCTAAGATGAATTCATCTTACTAGGATTTCTGTCTCTTTGTTCAAACGTTTCTGTTTATAGGCCACTTTCAAAAATAATACAATTCTATTTTCGAATTCAAGTTTACTTTTCCCTTTTTACTTAAGCGAAAACGTCTATTGATTATGTTTGAATGTATATATGCTTTTGAATATGATTGATGTTTACCAGAAATGCATATAAATAATATAGAATTACATTAATGGCATTTACTAAGGATGATCGGAGGTAGCAATCCCCAGTAAAGTTCATATCCAACGGATCTCCGCAGGTTCATCCCCATAGAGTAATCTTTATGAAGTATTCCAAGCAGCCTCTTGTACTTCCAACTCTACGAGATCCTCAAGCAGATTTCTCTCAAGCCTGGCATCCTCCGAAGAATTGACACTTGGTCAAATAAGTCTCTCAGGGGAATGTCCGTCTCTTTTATCCCCAGTCATGGTATTTAGGAATTTAATCCTTCAATAAGAAGTGTGACGAACAGGAGTCGAAAGATATCAAGTACAATATTCAGAAACAAGACGAGAACGATGTCTTCATTTTTCTCAGCAACGAATCGAGATTTATTTTCCCCAGCCAGCAGTTATTACATGGAGCTACTAACCAGCTTCGACTACATATTTATACATACCTCATTTACATCATATCATGGCATATGCATTCATAATACATATGACATTCTCATTTACATTAAGAATGTAATCATGCATAAAAACTAACCTTTCTTTTTCAAGATAGTTTACAATCAGATAAACATTACCGACTCCCTGAGACAATTCAAAGATGATCAATACGAAGATCTAGTGCTGATACTTAATACATGATACTTTCCAGAAGCAATTCAGAGACGATCTAAACGAAGATCTAGTACTGATGTTTAATACAAGATATAGTCCTTGAGACAGTTTAGAGACGGTCTATAGAAAGATCTAGTGCTGATACTAAATGAAAGATATTTTCAGAGATAATCGAAATGGAGATTTATTTATGATGCTTCCATCAATATATTTTCCCAAGACAGTTCAGAGACGATCTATACGAAGATCTAGTGTTGGTACTTAGTGGAGGATATCTTTTCCCCCGAGAGATAATTCGGAGACGATCTACACAAATATCTAGTGCTGATATTTAGCTCGGGTATGTTACAGAGACAATTCAGAGATGGTCGAGACGAAGATCTAATTATGATAATTAGTGCATTAATAACATTCAGATAGAAACAAACTTAGACACATTCTGATACTCCTATCCAAAAATAGTTTGGATGGAATCTATAAGCCCATCTCTGAATACCCCGAATGGAAATCTCTAAGTCCATTCAAGCAATACAATCAACCAACATTATTACTTTTGCGCACCGGCGATTGCAAATTTTTGGGCTTTAGTGTTCAATCATCTTCAACCTTCAAGTCACGAATGGCGTACGTGCCAATCTAACTCCTCAGGTTTCAGAAAATCGAACAGGGGAAACTTATGTACCCCAAAATTTTCCCTTCCATATTCAAGATAATGTATCTCAAGAGGTCTCCTAATGGTCACAAGATTCACAACTGCATAGAAAGATTGAAGGTTTTATCAGACAAAACCTCCTCCTAAGCAATGGATCTAAAACTAGGGTTTTGAATTTACCCAAGAAAAGTGGACTTCCAAAGCCTCAAATAGACTTCATAACACCCCACATACTTAAGCGAATCCTCATGTCAAGTTTCAAGGCTTTCCCTACAAGTTTGGTCACTCAGATACTTAAAAATAAGTTAATTTGGTCAACAAGTCAATTGTGGTCAACACAAAGTCAAACTTCAATATTTTTGGTCAACACCAAGATTATGAGGTAAAACGCATCATTTGATCAAGGTTTGATCAAAATTCATCAAGGAAACCTCAGAATCATCAAGAATCAGAAGTTGCTAAATTAGGGTTTTGTGCAGGAAAAGTCAACTGAACTTTGACCAGTCATAACTTTCACATACTTCATCAAAAATTTCCCATACAAAGATCATTTTGAAGGAAATTCAATTCTCTACAACTTTATGTCTCACAAGCCAAGTCCAAAAATGCTTAATTTGAAAGATATGAGCCAAGACATTACAGGTCCTTTTGAAAGTCAACAAAAAGTCAACTTTTTCAAAATCTCATAATTTAAAAATGGAAAATTATATGGACATGGGACCAAAAGTAGAAGTTAGAGGACACTCTAAGCTTTCTAAAAAGTCATAAAACACCTTCATAGGATAAAAATTAAGGGAGTTATGCATTGTTGAAGTTGGGCAATTTTGAGGAGGTGTATGAAGCAAAAAAGGCCAAAACTCAAGTTTTCTTCGAATGGGCCCATAATCTTTCAACTCAAAATCAATCCTAAAACTATTCAAGACCCATGGATTATATTTTCTAATTTTTATTATTTATTTTATATTATATTGGATTTTTATCTTTAAAATTCAATTTTAATTAAAATAAATTATAAAAAATCAAAGATTTGATCTAAAATTTATTTTGGGATCAAATATTTGGTTATTATGATCATTGTGTCGCTCCCGATAAGTGAGACTGGCTCAAATAAAGGTACAGACGCGAACGGTCGGCGAAAGGAGGATGTGAGAACACACAGGAGTGAACTCACAGGAAAAGAAAAGAGTCGCCAGCTAGGCATTTTTATCCCGGAGGAAAGGCAATGTTGCATAGACCTAGAAAAGATATGGATAAGACGGTTGCGAACCAGAGAGACTGAGAAAGGGGGTTGGTTACAACCTGGGAAGGTATTAGCACCCAGATTGTCCTTCGTACTCGACGGGATCCACACTTAAAAGATTTGTGTTTTAAAGGGGTAGTGTCAGTGCAATTTGTGTATAAAAGAACTGGAAAAGGATGTACAGGTGTCAGTGTAAGAGAAGTGAAGTGTATAAGTGAAGTGTCAGTGTAAGAAAAAAGATGAAATGTTCAAGATCATGAGGCTAAAAGAATGATGCTGGAAAGAGGGGGAATATACTAAGACTTTTGTTCGATAACCGTTAAGTTATGCCTACGTATCCTCTCGTGCAATGAGGAAGTCAGAACACCGTAGTTCGACCCAAAGAGACTGAAAGATGAATTGACTTGTGAACTGCTTGCTTGTCTATGCTCAAGTGTATGACCTGTCTAGCTCAGGTGCAAACTGTCTTGCATTAGACGGAAGAAGCGAGTTCTCGTTTATGAGTGAATGAGATGAGAAAAGAATCCCGGAGGAGACGATTATTGTTTTTTTGTTTTTGTTTTCAGTCTTTTATTGCTTTTGAAAGTTTGTCATAGATTAATGAGTTTAAGCCTAAACCAATGGGTTAGTAAATTCATCACATCTTCCCTCTGATTAGGGGTAATGAGAATACCTTCAGTGTGAAGTCAGCTTCTCACACTTAATCACCTTTGATGCAGGATTAAGATCATTAACCTACTTGTGATTATTTAGATGTTTTTGTTGTTTTTGTTTAGTGTTGAGTAATGAGATTAAGCCACAATCAGGGATTAAACAGACTCATTACACCATCCTAATAGAAGGATAATAGATGAGAATGTTTAAGCTGAGGAAAGCTCCTCAACTTAATCCATGATAAGGGATTAAACTCATGACAAAACAAAGCATTTATTAAGTGGATTTTAGTTAATGATATGATGAAGAAATGATTATTATGGTTTGTAAGACAACTTGAGGAGGACTTGTCCATTAACACTAGGGTTAGTCCTTCTTAACTAATTAAGGAAGAATTAGAACCCTAATGCAAGGCCCAAGTTACAAGCTTGATGTCTTGATGGTTATTAAGTGAATTGATTTGAAGGAGTTAAACACATTAAGGGTTTAACACTTAGGATTAAAGTTATACACTCCATCCTAATAGAAGGATGCAGGCATAAGCTTAATCACAAAGCCTTAAAGCCTTTAGGGTTTAGTCCCTGATTATGAGGTGAGAAGAGAAGACTCAAAGAGACAAAAAGGTAAAAGATAGTGGGGGACTAATCAAAACCCTAATTATTGTCATGCTTGGTTGTTCCTAAGGTTTGTGAGGTTTACAAGAAAGATCTTCAGAGGAACCACCAGGAAGCAGATGAAAGGAACAAAGAGAGGCAAAGTAACTTGCTTCATTTAAGAAGACAAGTCACTTGAGGAAAGAAAGTAAGAAGAACAAGAATGAGCAAGCTCAATCTCAAACACAAGACAAAATGCAGCAATGATGCATAATAGAGATGAAAAGAAATTGTGAGAAGTGAAGGCAAATTCACTTCTCCAAGTTACTTACCACCTGAAAAGTTAGTGCAAGAAATGCAATGCAATGCAAAATGAGATGAAATGACATGATGCAAATCAAAACCAGAAGCATAAGTATGATGCTAATGATGCTATGAGATGATGCAAATATGAATCAAGGCATGAGGATGATCATACAAGCATGTGGATGCAAGAGAAACATGCTTAGAACCATGAACATACATGAAAAGTTATGGAATGCAAATGACATACAACATGGCAAATGAAAGATGCAATGATCAAACATGCTTCTAATATGTCTTAAGATGTCTAATGAATCAAATGGATGCACAAAATGTCATGGCAAGTCATGGTATGCAAGCAAATGCAAGATGAAAGCAAAAGGAAGCCCAAATTAGGGTTTATGATCAATGCACAAAACAAAAACAAAAACCAGAAGCAAACATCAAGATAAAAAATTGAAAATGCATCAAAGGTAACTCTAAACCTACACCAACTCACTGCCCAAAGGAGGGGATCCAATTCTTAACCTAGTAAAAGTTATGAATTTCCTAAGATTTCTAGGGTTTTAGGGTACCTTGTCAAGAAAAATGCTAAACAAATTGAAAATGCAAGATCAAATCATGCCAATTTAATCCTATAAACTACATGATATGAAAGATACAATGCAAAAAGAATCAAAGTCCAACTCTTAAAGACCAGGCAGAAATGAATTTTCAAAGATTGGATCAAAATAATGCTTTGAAATGGGATTAATTCCATGGAAAATTGTCAAAAGACATCAAGATCAAAAAGTAAATTTGGTTTGAGGGTTGGACAATGTTTCTAAATGATTTTAAAGGTTTCATGAATTTTTTGGTGATTTTTAAATACCTAAAAGTATTTTTAATTAATTGATTCTCATTAATTAATTAAAAATAATCTTTTAAATGATTTAAAAATATTTTTTAATGCAAAAAATAAAAATAAAAATGTTTTAGGTTTCTGAAAATTAGTAAAAGATTACATAAAAATTTTCAGAATTTTTGAAAATGTTTTACTATATTTAATAAAATGCACAAATTAAATGAATTAAAATGCAAATAAAATTGGATTTAAATGAAAGTCAGCGCATCCAATGGCCAGGGTTCAAACTCAGGAAGGAGGGAAAGACTGCGCGCCAGATCCAAGGGTTGTCATTCAAACTGACTAAAATGAATTAATTAATTTAATTAATTGAGATTAGGGTTAAGTGGAAGATCTGGGCCATTGAACACACGCGGGAATTGACTAAGTCAGCCTATCCTACGCACCAAATTCAAACTGCATTTAATTACATGGATTAGCCCTAATTACTTTCAGGTGGCCGGAGAAGACTTCCGGTGGTCTTCTCCGGCAAGACCCTCACCTGAAAGTTGCTAAAATCCTCAAAACTTCATAAAAATGAAAACTAACAGCCCAGAAATCATCCCCATTCGAAACTAAATCAAAACCCTCACACAAACATCATTTTTCATTCATCAATCAGCCAAATCGAAGCAAAACATTCCTAGGGCAAAAAAGTTTCAGAGCAATCATACATCCTGGTTTCTCAACCATTTTCAAAAATAATCATATCCCCATGATCAGGGGAGTGCATAGAAGCATTTAAGAACTTAAAATGGAGTTTCTGGAAAAAAAGTTTGAGATGGCTACCTGAACTGAAGCTTTGGTTTCTGGTACTTTCTGGCTGGTTTCTTGCTTTCAATCAACTCCACTGGACCCCCTGAGAAGCTTTCAATGCTTGTTTGAAGTTTATAATGGATGGTTTGAGAGATGGCAGAAGTTCTGTTCAAGGTGGGATGGAAATTGTATTTCTGATTCAGGGAGTTTTAGGCTATGGTGATGGGTGGTTTGTGACCAGGGAAGAGTGCTGAGTTGATTTGTGAAGTTGTTTTTTGTGTTTGCTAGCTGTGCTGAGTGTTTCGAAGGATTTTGCAAGTTGGAGCAAAAATGATAACTATGGCTTGTGGGAAAGATCAGTGTGTGTTGTGTGATGTGTTAGGCTGGGTTTTGTCCATGTTTCAAAAGGGGATAGGTCAGAAAGTTGTTGGTGGCCTATGGTGATTGGTATGGGTCTTTGGCCAAAATGTCAACTTGATGTGTACTTGAGGTATGGGCTATGGTACAACTTGCTTCTTGGCTTGCTTTTGCTCAGCTGAGTTTAAGGAGGTCCATGGAATTGTTTATGAGATGATTCAGCAAGTGGTTTATAGTTTGTGTAGTGTTTTGCAAATTCCATAAGGTTTGGCCCCTTTGAGATTTCTTGAGTTTCAATGCATCAAAGTGCAAAGTTCTTTGGCCCATTCTGAATTTTGGGTGTTATATGATCATGTTGTGAAGAAATGATACAGATTTGAGGCCTTTAGAACACTTGAACAAACCATTTTGCAAAATGTCTCTTTGGTAGAAAACTTCAAATTTTGTGATTTTAGCCAACTTTGACAAGCCATAACTTTTGATCCAAAATGAATTAGGTCATGTTCTTGTACTTTTTGAAAAGGGAATGATCCATTCTACAACTTTCATGACCAAAGTTTTTCCATTTGAAGCATTTTTGAATCAAAAAGCAAGGGTTGAAAAAGTTTCCCAAAATGGCAATTTCATTAAAAGTCAAACTTTCCCAAAAAGTCAACTTTGCAAATGACTTGAAATTCTTTAATTTTGTGAACTTACAACATCTTCTATGATCAAATAAAGATCATACACAATCAAAATGATGAAGAACACCCTTTGGTTGGGTCATTGGGGGCCTCAGATGCCCTGATTTTACACTGACTTTCTTGAAAAGTCAACTCTTGATCAGATGACTTCCCCATGGAATTTCTTCATGAAATTTGATATACATGCTCCCTATACCATATAGAGACCAATAGAAACAAGAATGACCAAAAAATTTGGAGTTATGGCCTTTGAAACCAAAACCCTAATTCTAGGTCATCTGTGCAGTCAAACCTGGCTCTGCTTCCATGCCATTTTCAGTTCTTGTGATTCTTTGACATTCTTGACTTTGAGTGGATATAATATGATGCTTGAACATACATGGACCCCTTTGAATTGATTGAAGACCTTTGGAATGGCTCAAGAAGCTCTTGGATTGCTCAGATCACAAACCCTAGATGCAGGTGACTTTGAATCTATGCAGTGGATCAAAAATGTGATATGAGATGTCATGATTGGATTTATGCATATGAGTAGATCACAAGCCATGGAGTAAATGGGTGAGGGAAAATTTGGGGTGTTTACAGCTGCCCCTATTCAAGCATGAGTTAGCTGTGCAGGATGTAAGCAACGGCTTAGCAGGCAAACAAGATAACTTGTGGTTGAATACCAAAGACAGTCCAAAATTTGCACTCACAGAATGAAGAAGAAAAGGGATATAGATTGTAAAAGGAAATAAAGTATATTGTAAAGTATGGGCGACGGAGGACGACCATCGAGCAGAGGACGACTGCTGGGGAATGAGCAATGACGGGGACGGCCGACATGCTGGGGAAAGTGCGGGAAATAAAGCAATGACGGGGACGACCGACATGCTGGGGATAAAAGGGATTATGATGGGGACGACCATCAAGTAAAGCTATAAGATTCTCTGGGGATTAATGAAAAATGATGGGGACGGCCACCAAGTTCATAAAGTAATGTAAGCAACGATGGGGACGGCCATCGGGCTAAACTGATGAAGGACGATCATCAGGAAAAGGAAAAGGGACCACGACGGGGACGGCCATCGGGTTAAAGAATAAATGAAATAATGATGAGGGACGGTCATCAAAGGTGAAGGACGATCACCTGGCAGGGTACGGCTGCCGAAAATATCGCGACATAGGACGAATGCCGGATAAAAGGTCAACGATGGGGACGGCCATCGGATGAGCATGATGAAGGACGATCATCAAGAGGTGAAGGACGATCACCTAGCAGGGGACGGCTGCTCTCAAGGTTTATCATGACATAGGATGAATGTCAGATAACAACATCAACGATGGGGACGACCATCAGATAAAATGATGAAGGACGATCATCAAAAGGTGAAGGACGATCACCTAGCAGGGGACGGCTGCTGAAAATCACGACATAGGACGAATGTTGGATAAAAGGTCAACGATGGGGACTGCCATCAGATGAGCATGATGAAGGACGATCATCAAGAGGTGAAGGACGATAACCTAGCAGGGTACGGCTGCTCTCAGGGTTTATCATGACATAGGACGAATGTCAGATAGAAAAGAAGTTTTACTCTACTGGGGAATAGTAAACACGAACGAGTGTTTACATCCAAAAGAAAATAAGAGGTATAAGTGTTTTGACGCTGTGTATAGATTAAAGATGCGGACGAGCACCGTTAAGGCTATGATACGGACGAGTATCGGGTAGAAACAAATATTGACACATGTTCAGAGATGATGATACGGACGAGTACCAATTGGTTAACAAGGAACACAGACGAGTGTTGATTCTGAGGGGACTCTTCTGGGGAATAGTAGACACAGGCGAGTGTCTATATTCAAGAAGACAAGAGTGTTTGACACAGTGTATGGATTAAAGATGCGGACGAGCATCCTTAAGACTATGATACGGACGAGTATCAGGTAGAAACAAACGCTTGACGCATATTCTGAGATGATGGTACGGACGAGTACCAACGGGTTAACAAAGGACACGGACGAGTGTCGAATCTGCGGGGATATAAATGGTGTATACAAGATACGGACGAGTATCTGTATAAGTAAAATAAGTATGAGTGGTGTATAGATGAGTGTTCAACTTGCTGGGGAGAGTGACACAGACGAGTGTCGAAAAAAAGTATAGTATACACAAGTATTTGATGTACAAAGTGTTTAGGTAATTATGCTGGGGAAAGTGACACGGACGAGTGTCAAGAAAAGTTATATATATGTATCTGTGAGTGCGAAGGGGATACTTTGGCTTTCTGCCGGGGATATGACACGGACAGGTGCCACAAGGAGTATATACTGGTGTTTGTAAAGCAACTGTTTTAGCTCTTTGCTGGGGAATCTGGGGAGCATTCCGTATACTGCTGACGGGTTGTCATTATTCACAAGTGTTTAATCCAGACCACGACTTATGATTATGCAACATGTTTGATTTTTGCCGTAATGCTCCGTATTAGACGGAATGCTACGCTTTGTGGGGTGAATATGATGCGAATGCTATGATTATGCGAGGATACCAATCCGGGATTCGGGTCCCGTTGCTGCGAAGATCTCTGGCCGATCTTTTTGAAGTGAACATCCCAGCTGGGGATGAGATCGTTGGTAGATCTGACAAGATGTATCTTCTTGGGGGAATAGGTCACTGATAGACCCATCCTGGTGATAGAGGACCCAACTGGGGTTTGTAGAAGCTTTCGTCACTCTGTTGTGATCCCTTCATGCGTTGCTCTTCTGGCTAGAGGCTGAAACTCTGTGGGGAGATGGTCCCCTGGCTTTTGTACCTGGCTGAGAAGGAAGAATGATGGCAACTCAGCTGGGGAGAAAATAGCAAGTGGCAACTCAGCTGGGGAGAAAAACACTTTTGGTGCTAAGACTGGGTGAGTGCTGCTTTGTCAGCTTGCTGGGATGAAGCTTTCATGCCCCATGCTGCGCTTTGCATACCTGCAATCCTGCAAAGATAGAAACGTACAAGTAATCCCGAGGTATCCCTTACTAGACCCCATCATGAGAGTTCAGACACTCCCTGGAGTAAGTATATTTCCTGCAAGCACGTGTTTTAAGAGAAGCATCTGTATTTATGCAATCAGTATCTTAAGGACATCAGACATTTTGCAAATGAAAATAAAATGTACAAGACAAGACATGACTGAAAATCTGATTTTATTAATTCATATGCCCTGAATTGGCAAGATACAGTCAAGGAAACAAATCCCCTGAAATGAGAAGATTGTTACAAATTGAGAAACAAAATGCTGGCAATGTTGACGACGCTCCAAGGAGCTTCCCTTTTGTTATGACTCGTATGACTTTTGACGTTCTTCACGTCTTGCTTTCTGAAGAAGGCTTATTCTGAGAGAAGCTTGATCTTTTCGAATTTTACCAAGTTGTAGGTGATACAGACGAATTCAGAGTGCAATTGTTCGCTTATTCCCTTATTTTGCATGGATCGCCCTTTCGGGTTTTCAATCCATCGGGATACCCATTTTTGCCTGAGTTGTCCAATGCGGCTTTTCAACTCAGCGGGTGTACATTTTTTTTGCGTTTATTTTCCCTTATTTTTGCCCGAGTCTCTTATTTTGTTTTTGACTCGCCGGGATGCCCTATTTTTTGCCTGGACTTACATTCTGTTTTTATGTCTAGCGGGTCATTTTTATGCGAAGTATTTTTTAACTGCATCTGAATTCACAGGGGACGGGAAGTCTTCACCATCCATAGTGCTGAGCATTAGTGCTCCACCGGAGAAAACTTTCTTTACTACGAATGGTCCTTCATAGTTCGGAGTCCACTTGCCCCTGTGGCCTGTATGAGGAGGGAGGATTCTCTTCAGCACAAAATCTCCTACTTGGTACTCTCGGTGCCTGACTTTCTGATCGAAGGCTCTCTTCATTCTTTTCTGATACAACTGCCCATGACAGATTGCAGCCAATCTTTTCTCTTCGATCAGACTCAGTTGTTCGTATCGGGATCGGACCCATTCTGCTTCGTTCAATTTAACATCCATCAGTACTCGTAAGGAGGGTAATTCAACTTCAACAGGTAGGACTGCTTCCATACCATACATAAGCTGATACAGTGTTGCCCCAGTGGATGTTCTGATTGACGTACGGTACCCATGCAAGGCAAATGGTAGCATTTCATGCCAGTCTTTGTACGTAACTACCATCTTCTGCACAATCTTCTTGATATTCTTATTAGCTGCCTCAACAGCGCCATTCATCTTTGGCCTGTAAGGAGAAGAATTGTGGTGTTGGATCTTGAAGTCCCGACATAGCTCTGCCATCATTTTGTTGTTTAAGTTGGAACCATTATCAGTAATGATTCGCTCGGGAACTCCATACTGACAGATGATATCCCTCTTCAGAAATTTGGCTACCACTTGTCTTGTAACGTTTGCATAGGAAGCTGCTTCGACCCACTTGGTGAAATAGTCAATGGCAACTAGGATGAATTTGTGGCCGTTTGAAGTAGTCGGCTCAATCTTGCCAATCATGTCAATGCCCCACATAGCAAAGGGCCAAGGTGAAGACATCACATTCAAAGGATTGGGAGGCACATGCACCTTATCCGCATAAATCTGGCATTTATGGCATTTTCTGGCGTAGGCACAACAGTCTGCATCCATTGTGATCCAGTAATAGCCTGATCTTAGCAATTTCTTGGCCATGGCATGCCCTCCTGCATGGGTACCAAAGGATCCTTCGTGCACTTCATGCATCAACAAATCTGCTTCTGTTCTGTCAACGCATCTGAGGAGTACCATATCAAAGTTTCTCTTATACAGGGAACCATCAGTGTTCAGAAAGAAACTACCAGCAAGCCTTCTCAAAGTCTTCTTATCATTGGAAGATGCCCCAGGTGGGTATGTTTGATCCTCCAAGAAGCACTTAATGTCATGGAACCAAGGCTTATCATCTTTGACAATATCTGCTACGAACACATATGCTGGTCTGTCAAGTCTGGATACTGAAATCTGAGGTACAAAGTTGGCAGCTTGAACTTTGATCATGGAGGAAATGGTAGCCAGAGCATCTGCAAACTGATTCTCGTCCCGAGGGATATACTCAAGCTTGACTGTGGTGAAGAAAGTCAATAACCTCCTTGTATAATCCCTGTAAGGTATCAGATGATCCTGGTGTGTGTACCATTTGCCGTTGGTTTGATTAACTACCAAAGCTGAATCTCCGAATACAGTCAAAGTCTTGATCCTGAGGTCAATGGCTTCCTCAAGACCCATAATGCAAGCTTCGTATTCAGCTTCGTTGTTAGTGCAGTTAAAGGTGAGTTTTGCCGAGAAAGGCATGTGAACTCCCTTAGGTGTAATGAGTACTGCACCAACACCACGACCATTCATATTAACAGCCCCATCAAACATCATATTCCATTCTTCTTCCGGGTCAGGCCCTTCAGTGTGAATAGGCTCTTCATGATCTTTTGCTTTTATGAACATGATGTCTTCATCAGGGAAGTCAAATCTCATAGGCTGGTAATCATCAATAGGTTGCTCAGCAAGATATTCAGACAATACACTGCCCTTGATGGCTTTCTAAGATGTATACTGGATGTCATATTCTGTGAGGATCATTTGCCATCTTGCAACCCGTCCGGTAAGCGTTGGCTTCTCAAAAATGTACTTAACTGGGTCCATCTTTGAAATCAATAAAGTGGTGTGGGTCAACATATACTGCCTTAGTCGGCGAGCAGCCCACGCTAAAGCACAGCAAGTTTTCTCGAGCAGTGAATAACGTTGTTCACAGCCGGTAAACTTTTTGCTTAGGTAGTAAATTGCATACTCTTTTCGACCAGACTCGTCATGCTGGCCTAGCACGCACCCCATTGACTCTTCTAATACTGTCAAGTACATTATCAGAGGTCTTCCTTCAACTGGAGGCATAAGGATAGGAGGCTCTTGCAAGTATTCCTTGATTTTGTCAAAGGCCCTCTGGCAGTCTTCGTTCCACCTGACCGTTTGTTCTTTTCTTAACAGCTTGAACAAGGGTTCACAGGTTGCAGTAAGGTGAGATATGAACCTTGAAATGTAGTTCAACCGTCCTAAGAACCCTCAGACTTCTTTTTCTGACTTTGGTGCAGGCATTTCTTGAATGGCTTTGACTTTATCAGGGTCAACTTCAATCCCTTTCTCGCTTACTATAAAACCCAACAACTTACCAGATCTCACCCCGAATGTGCACTTGTTGGGGTTTAGCTTGAGTTGGTACTTCCTCAGACGCTTGAATAACTTCAGCAGATTCACCAGGTGGTCTTCTTCCGTGAGGGACTTGGCAATCATGTCATCCACATAACACTCGATTTCTTTATGGATCATATCGTGGAATAATGTTACCATAGCCCGTTGATAAGTTGCACCAGCATTCTTCAGTCCGAATGGCATCACCTTGTAACAGAACGTGCCCCAGGGTGTGATGAAAGTTGTCTTCTCCATGTCTTCAGGTGACATCTTGATCTGATTGTATCCTGAAAATCCGTCCATGAAGGAGAATACCGAGAACTGAGCCGTATTATCAACCAATACATCAATGTGAGGTAACGGGAAATCATCTTTCGGGCTAGCTCTATTCAGATCCCGGTAGTCAACACACATTCTCACTTTGCCGTCCTTCTTAGGCACAGGTACAATATTAGCAACCCACGGCAGATAGCTAGTCACAGCAAGGAATCCGGCGTCCCATTGCTTTTGTACCTCTTCTTTGATCTTCATTGCCATATCTGGGCGAGTACGGTGCAACTTCTGTTTAACCGGTGGGCAATCTTCTCTTAAAGGCAGCTTGTGCATGACAATGTCGGTGTCAAACCTCGGCATATCCTGATAAGACCAAGCAAACACATCCACATATTCCTGAAGCAGGTCAATCAGTTGTCTCTTCACTGAGTCTTGTAAGCAGGCCCCGATTTTAACTTCTTTCACATCTTCATCTGTACCAAGATTAATCATTTCGACCTCCTCCTGATGAGGAGTGATAACCTTTTCCTCTTGCCTTAACAACCTGGCTAGCTCTTCAGGAAGCTCATACTCCTCTTCAACCCCTTCATCAGCTTGATTGATTGGATTGTCAAAGTCATACGAAGTCATAGCCGTGCTATTGTCGGTGCGGTCTGGAAGGCACTCTCTGCAAGGGTTCAGTTTGTTCATTTTAGTGATTGATTTTAATCTTGTTTAAAAAAGAGTGAAATGAAGTTATCATTTTGAAAACATTGCCATTTATTTTTGTACAAAAAGAAAAATGGAAAAACAGTGAGCGGAAAAGAAAAAAGACTCATTTGCAAAAGATGTCTGATTATCATTGATTGATCTATTTGCACAAAATTACAGATGGCCCGATTACAAAATGAGTCTTGTCATCTTGGGCAAGATGCAAGACTTGATGGATGCTTTAAAATACAGGAAATAATAATTACTCTGCAGGAGTAACCCTTATAATTTACTGGGAAGACCAGTTTGAGATACAGCTTCCCGGGATCCTTGGACGTATCCAGCTCTCCAGGTTGCGCTCATCTTCCGACTCATCTTCCAAGTTGTTTACTGCATCGGGGGTGAGCATCCCCCCACTGACAAAATTGGGCTTCTTATCAGCCTCTGCTTGATCTTGTTGAGTTGGTTTGTAACCCAACCCAAATCTGTCCTCCTTCTTCTCTACAGGCAACAACTTGCCCCAGCCTTGGGCAGTCCCTTCTTCAACAACCTTCCGGGCATGCTGATAAGATGTCATTGAGGTTCCAGGTACGGTGGATGCTTCATTTATGTTCAAGGCCTCAAACCCTTGACTCATAGTTTCGTGGATCTCCCCATCCATCTCAATGTATTTGTATGTAGCCAGATGGCTAACAAAGATATCTTCCTCTCCACAAATAGTAACGACTTGGCCCTCCCACTCGAATTTTAACTTCTGGTGAAGGGTTGATGTCACGGCGCCAGCGGCGTGTATCCATGGTCTACCCAATAGACAGCTGTAGGCAGGCTGTATATCCATCACGAAGAAGGTCGTTTTGAAAGTCTGTGGGCCAATCATTATAGGCAACTCAATTTCTCCCAGAACTGATCTCTTAGAACCGTCAAAGGCTCTCACTACCAGGTTGCTGGGACGTAATGCCAATCCTTCGTACTCCAACTTCACAAGGGCTTTCTTAGGTAAGACATTCAGGGATGACCCTGTGTCCACCAATACATGAGAAAGGACTGCACCTTTACATTCCAAGGTAATGTGCAAAGCCTTGTTGTGATTGCGGCCTTCCGTCGTCAAATCAGTGTTGGTAAATCCTAGCCCATGACTAGCGTTGACGTTTCCAACCACAACTTCCAACTGATTGACGGTAATCTCCTCTGGCACATAAGCTGCGTGCAAGACTTTTAGTAGCGCGTTCCGATGAGCCTCGGAGCACATTAGCAATGATAGAATGGAGATTTTGGAAGGTGTCTGGTAAAGCTGGTCCACTATTTTGTAATCACTTTTCTTGATGATTCTCATGAATTCATCAACCTCTTGATCAAAAGGGGTTTTCAAAGCTTCTTTAACAATTTGTTCTTCTTGCACCATGCTCTTCCCTTTTGCCTTGGCAGCAGCTTCTGCTTCAACAATGGGTCTTGGAATTTGCGGGGCAAAGAGACGTCCGCTTCGAGTGAAGCCTCCGCCTCCCCCCACATTGTCTATTTGTGGTGAAGAAGTTGATGATTCCAGAGTGATTTTCTGTCCTTCGCAGTATAGATCGGAGCCGTAATGCCAAGGGATGGCATTATTGCTTTCATAAGGAACTGGCCCAGGCACTGTGATAGTGACTAAACTGATAGCAGCTGCAGAAGGGACCATGATAGTATGTGGATCATAGTATATTGTAACTGGTGCTCTGATAGGAATGGCATTTTGTGAGTTGTAGGCAGAATCATTTGCAGGATCATAATAAATTGTAACCGTTGAGACACTTTCATTGTTTGCTGTTGATGTTGTAGGAGGCACTGTTGAATGGATGGATGTTGAAGTTGTAGAAGAGATAGTTGTTGATATTTGGTCCGTTGAAGTAACAGATGAAGCATTTGTTGATGAGATTGAAGAGTTGTTTGGAACAATTGTTGTTGCAGTTGTAGAAGACTCGGGAATTGTTGTTAAGGAGATTGCTGGATTTGGAGGTATTGATGTTGTGATTTGAAGTAGGCCACTCTGGATGAGACCATCTATGCCACTTCTCAAGTTGTCACACCCATTTACCTAAATGTTGCAATAAGCACATCCTAGCTCGCACCCGGGGAACATTTAACATTCAAGGAGTTGAGCTTTAATCTCCACCAGGGGTGTCCGAATCTGCCCCATACTGGTTATCAAGTAAGACGGCTTATCTTCTTCAATAGCATTGATTCTTGGCCCTCCATGGTTGGGCATGGGGTTCTTGTTGACATTTGGTGGGGGTGCAAAGTTTAGAGCTTTGGAATCCACTAGATCCTGTACTTTCATGTGCAAAGCTCTGCACTTCTCTGTACTGTGGCCAGGTGCATTTGAGTGAAAAGCACATCTGGCGCTGGCGTCATAATTTCTGGGCAGACTGGCAGGATCTGGAGGTGCCAATGTCCTTAACTCAACCAGGTTGAGTTTCAGGAGTTGTGGCAACAATGCGGCATAAGGCATAGGGATTGGATCAATCACCCTATTGGCCTGAGATGGTCTCTGTTGAAACGGTCTTTGCTGATTGTTGTTGCTGGTGTTGTTGTTGTTATAATTTCTCTGAGGTGGATACTGAGCTTGTTGCTGGTAGTGGGGTTGTTGCTGTGGTTGGTATGCTGGTTGTGGATGAATTGGAGCGGGAATGGTGACAGCTGCTACTGACTTATGAACATACTGGGGTCTGCCCCTGCTGGTATGGATAACATTAGTCTCACCAGTTCTTCTTGGACCTACAAAAGGCTTTCTTGGGTTGCTGGACGAGCTTGCACCGTTGTCGGAAATCTTACCCATCTTTAGAAGGCTCTCAATTCTTTCTCCAGCTATGACTACATCCGCGAAGCTGGTGGAAGAAAAGGCAGCTAGCCTATCAATGTATGTCCCTTGGAGGGTGTTCATAAACATTTCGACCATCTCCCTTTCCGACATGGGTGGCTGGACAGCAGCAGCAAGCTGTCTCCACCTCTGGGCGTACTCCCGGAAGCTTTCCCTGGATGATTGAGACATTCCCATCAGGAGGGTTCTGTTGGGAGCCATATCCAGGTTGTACTGGTATTGTCTAATGAAGGCCTCAGCCAGGTCCTTCCAGCATCTGATGGTTGCTCTAGTCAAGTGAGAGTACCATTACCTCGAAGCTCCTGTTAAGCTATCTTCAAAATAAAACATCCATAGCTTTTCATCCATGGTATATGCCTTCAGCCTCCCCAGAAAGGATTGTAAATGGGTTCGGGGACAGGAAGTTCCGTTGTACTTCTCGAAGCACGGAGGTTTAAACTTGTGGGGAATCCTGACCCCGTCCACTAAACCCATGTCCATGACATCAAAACCCAAGGAGTTTTGAGACTCCAGGGACCTTAATTTTTTAGCAATTTCATCTAGCCTTCTGTCATAGGCTTCATCCCCAGCTCCCATCACAGTGAACTGATCCTCCTGGGGGTTTTCTTGCAGTACCCTGCCTGTAGTAGCATTCCCTTGTACATTAGCAGGGATGTTGATCTCTGGGTGAAGGTGAGGGCCATACACAGGTGGGTTGACATGAGGCTGTACCCTCTCATTGTTGCTTGTTCCACTAGTCCCTAGATGGGGGTCTTCCTGAGTCTGCCTTTCTACCAATGCTCTTAATCTTTCTTGGCTCTGTGCCAATCCATTCATCACCTCCATAAACTGGGTCATCTGATTTCTCATTTCCAGTCTCTCATTGGCCATTTGAGTCCTGACCTCTGTAAGGTCCTGTTGTACCTGGTCCATCTGTATACCCGGAAGGTTGTTGCGGGTAGGATACCTGTGTGGACGGTTGAGTGGGAACACCCGACGTCGAGCAATAGTTCCTGAACCACAACAGAGTTAGTAACAAAAACAAAACAAAACCTACAAAACAAAACAAAGGTTAGTATGCAATGCAGTATGCTTATTTGTTTCCAAGGTATCCGGCTTGGCATTTGGTTTTGACCTTTCCAGACCCCGAGGAAGATGCTGTTTGATGTTGCTTGAGAACTCAGATAAAACAAACTAATAAATATATTACAAAAAGTGAATGATACATAGTTTGTTTTTTACAATACATGCCCTCTGAGGGGTCAAAATACAACATAAGAAAAAGAAAAGTACATGAAATGAAAGCAACAACAAGCAAAAGTCAGACATCAAGACCAAACTCATCCTCCTGAACTTCCTTCAGAAGTGCTTCAGTCACAGGGTCAGCTGGATGCTCTGTGAGATTTCTGATGAGAAGATTCCTGGTGGCAATAGCTGCAGTTAGCTTCTTGTGTCTGCCCTGGTCCTTTGACCTCTTCACACCAGCCCTAATCTCCAACTCTGAGATCTCTCTCTGGGCTGCTAGCAGGGCTTCCTGCTGCTCCCTTGCATTAGCCTCTAACTGCTCAATCTTGTCCTGAGTCCTCTTATCTTCCTGAGTGCGAGCTTCAGTGATCCTGACCCACCTAGCCTGACTCTCTTTCAGATAGAGATCAGTCCTGGCCTTCTGAAATTGAGCTTCCTTACAGGCATTCTTCAAAATCTGCTCTCCAGCCCTTGACTTCTTGATGTAGTCTTCTGACTTCTCAATCCTGGCTAGATGCTCCACCTTTAGCTTTTCTAACCTCTCAATGTCCAGACGACCATCACTCCTTTCCCAGAGGGTCTTCTGCAGAGCTTGAGTCAAATTCTCATTCCTCTCTTTTAGCTTCTCAAACTCTTCCAGGCTGACAGTAGCTGGAGGTGGTGCTGTGGATGGTCCAGGTGCATCCTCAATGGTGAAGGGCATCCCAGAAATTTGATCCCTGGCATGAGACCACTCATAGTACTTAGCTGAGGCCACATTGTTGCATCTCCCAAGAATAGCCATCCCTTTGGTCTGGACATTGTCCCAAGCCCAGGATGCTTGCCTGACAACAGCTAGATTAGGCTTAACTTCACAATAAAGGGTTTCAGCCAAGTCTTGTGCTCTAGGAGGGTGGACCAATGCATAGCCCAATTGTCTTTTGAATAGCAGAGGGTTGTAGTTGATGCAACCCTTCACTCCTATTAGGGGTACATTGGGGAACTGCCCACAACTAGCAATGATGTCCCTGCCCTTGGTGCTCTGAGTGCACCACCTGATGTCAGCTGAGGTTAAAGCAATGAGTCTTCTAGCCCAATTCTTTTGCTGGTGAGGATTCAAGAATGCATCAGTCTTGGGCAAGTGCTTGAGCAGCCAGGTATGGAATAGGGGAGCACAACACCTCACCAATCTTCCTCTTTGCTTTTCATTCCTTTGATGGACAGAGTAGTAGAAATCTCCCAGTAAGGTGGGTACTGGGTTCCTCAGAATGAAAAGATGGATTGCATTCTTGCTAATAAACTTAGGCTCATCTGCAAATAATATAACCCCATATATGCTAAGGGCTAATAATGCACAGACTGCCTTCCATTCTCCCAAGGAGGCTTTCAGAGTAGCCTGAGAGGTCAAGAAATCCAAGTGTAGACCAGAGATTCCAGCCTTTGTTGTCATGTTCTGCTCAATCAGAACTGGTTCCAGATACAATGCCCTTGCCAACTCTTCATTACTAGGAAAGGCCATCTCAGGATTGAAGGGGACTCCACCCCTGATAGGTACACCAATCAGTGATGAATATTCTTCCAACAAAGGTCCCAACTGAAAATCCTGGAAGGTGAAACACCTCAGAGGGGGATCATAGAACTGCAGGCAAGTATGAATCAAGCTCCTCTGGGAAGGGTCCAAATCCATAACCATATCAAGGATGCCTCCATAATGTTCTCTGAATAGTGGTATATGGTCTGGAGTAATCAGGGCCTGGACCTTCCTGATGCCAGCCAGCTCAGGCTCAAAGAAATGGTAGGAGATGTTGCTCTTCTTGGGTGCCATATTGCTGAAGAAAAGCTGAAATAGATACTGATGATGACTGATACTAGAAGAAGGGCCACTGACAGGCTGAGACTGGTGATACAGGTGACTGAAGCAGGTAGCTGATGAGGATAGCTGAAGCAGATACTAATGAAGATAGGTCTATGCAGATGAAGGGGTCAAAACCAAGCCAAAAAATATAGTATGGATACCCTGAAAAACAAATAAGCAAATGTTAAATGATGCAATGATGATGTATGCAAATGATATGCAAGAGTTTGTGATCAAGCTGAATCTGATTGCTGCTTTGATATAAGTCCATGTATGTTCAAGAAATCCAGATGGAGGTTCATAAGTCCAGTAACCAAGGTGGGGGACTCAAATAAAGAGTCACATGTCCAGGGTTAAAAATCACAAGAACTGTTCCAAAATGGAGTACTCTTAATCAAAACAAAGTAACAGGGTATGCTGGGGTCAAGGGTACCTGCAAACCTGTAAACAACCCAACCCCCCTCACAGGTGGTGTTCTAAAACAAGGATCCTCAGACTTGGATCAGTTATGAGAAGTGTAAACACTTCTAACCCGGAGGTACAGTGTTTACAATAACCATAAAAGATCCTCCTCTAATTCACCTCAGTTTCTGAAGGTCAATACTAAAGGTCATTCAGACTTAGCAGGCTTCCCAGATAGCCCTAGCACTACAGGAAATCTGTAGCACAGAGTTCTCAAGAAGAAACCCATATCTGAACCGTGTTTCATATTCCCGCACCAGACCGAAATGGAATGGGAAAGAACATGAACCACTCTAGCCTAGGTGTCACTCAGGTCCCAGGTATAGGACCTCAACTCTCAATAGAACCCCACCCACCAAAGCAACAAAACCAGATCCAGCCATAACAGTATGACAGTATGATGTATATAAAGCTATAAAGAAAGCAATAAAATAACTGAACATAAAGCAAAAAACAAAATAAATATACAAGCACAAATAGCACATAACACCCCAGTAAACACAAATCAAACAAGCGCTAGGAGGAACCCACAAAAAGAACCAGAAGCCATGGTTACAGTATAAGTTTCCCCAGCAGAGTCGCCAAGCTGTCGCTCCCGATAAGTGAGACTGGCTCAAATAAAGGTACAGACGCGAACGGTCGGCGAAAGGAGGATGTGAGAACACACAGGAGTGAACTCACAGGAAAAGAAAAGAGTCGCCAGCTAGGCATTTTTATCCCGGAGGAAAGGCAATGCTGCATAGACCTAGAAAAGACATGGATAAGACGGTTGCGAACCAGAGAGACTGAGAAAGGGGGTTGGTTACAACCTGGGAAGGTATTAGCACCCAGATTGTCCTTCGTACTCGACGGGACCCACGCTTAAAAGATTTGTGTTTTAAAGGGGTAGTGTCGGTGCAATTTGTGTATAAAAGAACTGGAAAAGGATGTACAGGTGTCAGTGTAAGAGAAGTGAAGTGTATAAGTGAAGTGTCAGTGTAAGAACAAAGATGAAATGTTCAAGATCATGAGGCTAAAAGAATGATGCTGGAAAGAGGGGGAATATACTGAGACTTTTGTTCGATAATCGTTAAGTTATGCCTACGTATCCTCTCGTGCAATGAGGAAGTCAGAATACCGTAGTTCGACCCAAAGAGACTGAAAGATGAATTGACTTGTGAACTGCTTGCTTGTCTATGCTCAAGTGTATGACCTGTCTGGCTCAGGTGCAAACTGTCTTGCATTAGACGGAAGAAGCGAGTTCTCGTTTATGAGTGAATGAGATGAGAAAAGAATCCCGGAGGAGACGATTATTGTTTGTTTTTTTTTGTTTTCAGTCTTTTATTTCTTTTGAAAGTTTGTCATAGATTAATGAGTTTAAGCCTAAACCAATGGGTTAGTAAATTCATCACATCTTCCCTCTGATTAGGGGTAATGAGAATACCTTAAGTGTGAAGTCAGCTTCTCACACTTAATCACCTTTGATGCAGGATTAAGATCATTAACCTACTTGTGATTATTTAGATGTTTTTGTTGTTTTTGTTTAGTGTTGAGTAATGAGATTAAGCCACAATCAGGGATTAAACAGACTCATTACACCATCCTAATAGAAGGATAATAGATGAGAATGTTTAGGCTGAGGAAAGCTCCTCAACTTAATCCATGATTAGGGATTAAACTCATGACAAAACAAAGCCTTTATTAAGTGGATTTTAGTTAATGATATGATGAAGAAATGATTTTTATGGTTTGTAAGACAACTTGAGGAGGACTTGTCCATTAACACTAGGGTTAGTCCTTCTTAACCAATTAAGGAAGAATTAGAACCCTAATGCAAGGCCCAAGTTACAAGCTTGATGTCTTGATGGTTATTAAGTGAATTGATTTGAAGGAGTTAAACACATTAAGGGTTTAACACTTAGGATTAAAGTTATACACTCCATCCTAATAGAAGGATGCAGGCATAAGCTTAATCACAAAGCCTTAAAGCCTTTAGGGTTTAGTCCCTGATTATGAGGTGAGAAGAGAAGACTCAAAGAGACAAAAAGGTAAAAGCTAAGTGGGGGACTAATCAAAACCCTAATTATTGTCATGCTTGGTTGTTCCTAAGGTTTGTGAGGTTTACAAGAAAGATCTTTAGAGGAACCACCAGGAAGCAGATGAAAGGAACAAAGAGAGGCAAAGTAACTTGCTTCATTTAAGAAGACAAGTCACTTGAGGAAAGAAAGTAAGAAGAACAAGAATGAGCAAGCTCAATCTCAAACACAAGACAAAATGCAGCAATGATGCATAAGAGAGATGAAAAGAAATTGTGAGAAGTGAAGGCAAATTCACTTCTCCAAGTTACTTACCACCTGAAAAGTTAGTGCAAGAAATGCATTGCAATGCAAAATGAGATGAAATGACATGATGCAAATCAAAACCAGAAGCATAAGTATGATGCTAATGATGCTATGAGATGATGCAAATATGAATCAAGGCATGAGGATGATCATATAAGCATGTGGATGCAAGAGAAACATGCTTAGAACCATGAACATACATGAAAAGTTATGGAATGCAAATGACATACAACATGGCAAATGAAAGATGCAATGATCAAACATGCTTCTAATATGTCTTAAGATGTCTAATGAATAAAATGGATGCACAAAATGTCATGGCAAGTCATGGTATGCAAGCAAATGCAAGATGAAAGCAAAAGGAAGCCCAAATTAGGGTTTATGATCAATGCACAAAACAAAAACCAAAACCAGAAGCAAACATCAAGATAAAAAATTGAAAATGCATCAAAGGGAACCCTAAACCTACACCAACTCACTGCCCAAAGGAGGGGATCCAATTCTTAACCTAGTAAAAGTTATGAATTTCCTAAGATTTCTAGGGTTTTAGGGTACCTTGTCAAGAAAAATGCTAAACAAATTGAAAATGCAAGATCAAATCATGCCAATTTAATCCTATAAACTACATGATATGCAAGATACAATGCAAAAAGAATCAAAGTCCAACTCTTAAAGACCAGGCAGAAATGAATTTTCAAAGATTGGATCAAAATAATGCTTTGAAATGGGATTAATTCCATGGAAAATTGTCAAAAGACATCAATATCAAAAAAGAAATTTGGTTTGAGGGTTGGACAATGTTTCTAAATGACTTTAAAGGTTTCATGAATTTTTTGGTGATTTTTAAATACCTAAAAGTATTTTCAATTAATTGATTCTCATTAATTAATTAAAAATAATCTTTTAAATGATTTAAAAATATTTTTTAATGCAAAAAATAAAAATATAAATGTTTTTGGTTTCTGAAAATTAGTAAAAGATTACATAAAAATTTTCAGAATTTTTGAAAATGTTTTACTATTTTTAATAAAATGCACAAATTAAATGAATTAAAATGCAAATAAAATTGGATTTAAATGAAAGTCAGCGCATCCAATGGCCAGGGTTCAAACTCAGGAAGGAGGGAAAGACTGCGCGCCAGATCCAAGGGTTGTCATTCAAACTGACTAAAATGAATTAATTAATTTAATTAATTGAGATTAGGGTTAAGTGGAAGATCTGGGCCATTGAACACGCGCGGGAATTGACTAAGTCAGCCTATCCTACGCACCAAATTCAAACTGCATTTAATTACATGGATTAGCCCTAATTACTTTCAGGTGGCCGGAGAAGACTTCCGGTGGTCTTCTCCGGCAAGACCCTCACCTGAAAGTTGCTAAAATCCTCAAAACTTCATAAAAATGAAAACTAACAGCCCAGAAATCATCCCCATTTGAAACTAAATCAAAACCCTCACACAAACATCATTTTTCATTCATCAATCAGCCAAATCGAAGCAAAACATTTCTAGGGCAAAAAAGTTTCAGAGCAATCATACATCCTGGTTTCTCAACCATTTTCAAAAATAATCATATCCCCATGATCAGGGGAGTGCATAGAAGCATTTAAGAACTTAAAATGGAGTTTCTGGAAAAAAAGTTTGAGATGGCTACCTGAACTGAAGCTTTGGTTTCTGGTACTTTCTGGCTGATTTCTTGCTTTCAATCAACTCCACTGGACCCCCTGAGAAGCTTTCAATGCTTGTTTGAAGTTTATAATGGATGGTTTGAGAGATGGCAGAAGTTCTGTTCAAGGTGGGATGGAAATCGTATTTCTGATTCAGGGAGTTTTAGGCTATGGTGATGGGTGGTTTGTGACCAGGGAAGAGTGCTGAGTTGATTTGTGAAGTTGTTTTTTGTGTTTGCTAGCTGTGCTGAGTGTTTCGAAGGATTTTTCAAGTTGGAGCAAAAATGATAACTATGGCTTGTGGGCAAGATCAGTGTGTGTTGTGTGATGTGTTAGGCTGGGTTTTGTCCAAGTTTCAAAAGGGGATAGGTCAGAAAGTTGTTGGTGGCCTATGGTGATTGGTATGGGTCTTTGGCCAAAATGTCAACTTGATGTGTACTTGAGGTATGGGCTATGGTACAACTTGCTTCTTGGCTTGCTTTTGCTCAGCAGAGTTTAAGGAGGTCCATGGAATTGTTTATGAGATGATTCAGCAAGTGGTTTATAGTTTGTGTAGTGTTTTGCAAATTCCATAAGGTTTGGCCCCTTTGAGATTTCTTGAGTTTCAATGCATCAAAGTGCAAAGTTCTTTGGCCCATTCTGAATTTTGGGTGTTATATGATCATGTTGTGAAGAAATGATACACATTTGAGGCCTTTAGAACACTTGAACAAACCATTTTGCAAAATGTCTCTTTGGTAGAAAACTTCAAAATTTGTGATTTTAGCCAACTTTGACAAGCCATAACTTTTGATCCAAAATGAAAAGGGAATGATCCATTCTACAACTTTCATGACCAAAGTTTTTCCATTTGAAGCATTTTTGAATCAAAAAGCAAGGGTTGAAAAAGTTTCCCAAAATGGCAATTTCATTAAAAGTCAAACTTTCCCAAAAAGTCAACTTTGCAAATGACTTGAAATTCTTTAATTTTGTGAACTTCCAACATATTCTATGATCAAATAAAGATCATACACAATCAAAATGATGAAGAACACCCTTTGGTTGGGTCATTGGGGGCCTCAGATGCCCTGATTTTACACTGACTTTCTTGAAAAGTCAACTCTTGATCAGATGACTTCCCCATGGAATTTCTTCATGAAATTTGATATGCATGCTCCCTATACCATATAGAGACCAATAGAAACAAGAATGACCAAAAAATTTGGAGTTATGGCCTTTGAAACCAAAACCCTAATTCTAGGTCATCTGTGCAGTCAAACCTGGCTCTACTTCCATGCCATTTTCAGTTCTTGTGATTCTTTGACATTCTTGACTTTGAATGGATATAATATGATGCTTGAACATACATGGACCCCTTTGAATTGATTGAAGACCTTTGGAATGGCTCAAGAAGCTCTTGGATTGCTCAGATCACAAACCCTAGATGCAGGTGACTTTGAATCTATGCAGTGGATCAAAAATGTGATATGAGATGTCATGATTGGATTTATGCATATGAGTAGATCACATGCCATGGAGTGAATGGGTGAGGGCAAATTTGGGGTGTTTACACATTGAACTCTTCCAAATTCGTGCAAAATTAAAAAAGAATGATTTTAATTTGATTTTTGGACAATTTTGGCAAGAGGATTTCTTCACATCCAAGCAACCCAAGAAAGCTTGATCAAAGCCCATTATTTTGATCTAAAATTCATCACTATATATTCATAAGAACAACACAAGGATTGGGGACGAATTTCAGAGACAAAAAGTGCACCTTTAAAACTAAATTTTTTCAAGAAAATTGAATTTTCAGTTTCAGAAGTATGAATCATTCAAGATGGAAGAAGACGAAACGATTGAGAAGATGTTCTAAAGGTTTCAAATTATGGTTGCTGGACTAAAAGTTATGGACAAGGGCTACTCAACAGCAGATCATATGAAGAAGATCATCAGAAGCTTGCCAAAGGCTTGGAGACCCACGGTCACTGCTTTTAAGATGTCAAAGAATCTGAATGAAATAACTCTTGAAGAACTGATCAGCTCATTGAGGAGTCATGAGATAGAACTAGAAGAAGACGAATCCCATAAGAAAGGTAAGTCTGTAGCTCTTAAATCTAACAAATCTAAATCTAAATATTTGAGGCAGAAGAAGAAAGTTATGGAGGCTCATCAAAAGAAGACGAACTATCACTTCTTTCCAGATTAGTTCAACAACTCTGGAAGCATCGTCAGAAGAAGTTCAGGAATCCCAGAAGATCAAGCAATCACTCTGAATCATCCTCTGGCTACAAGAAGTCCAGAAGCAAATACGTAGTTTTCTATGAATGCAAGGAACCTGGACACTACAAGAGTGACTGTCCCAAACTTCAGAAAGAGAAGCCCAAAAAGAAGTTCAACAGAGAGAAGAAGAAAAGTCTCATGGCATATGGGACGACTTAGAATCTTCTGAAGCTGAATCAGAGTCAAAATATGAACATGCCAACATTGCATTAATGGAAAAGATACTAGAATATGTCAACTTATCTGATTCAGAATCAGATTCTGATACAGAAGAGGTATTCTTTAAACTTTCTAGATCTCAATTAGAAGATAGCCTCTCATAAATTCTTGAAAAGTATCATAAACTCCAATTCAAATACAAAGACCTGAAACAAAGTGTAGTATCTGAATCGGAGGAGATCAGAAAACTAAAGTCAGAAAACTCTGAGCTAAAAGAAAATATTTTAGAATGCAAATTTTCCTTTGAAAAACTTAAAGCTCAGAAGGAATCTGAATCAGAAGTTCTATCGAGTTCTGATAGTATCATAAAACAATATGATTACAGTTTACAAAAATTTCTAGCTAAAAACATAGATAGAAGAAAAATTGCCTCAATGATCTATGGAATTAGCAGAAATGGTAGAAGCGGTATATGTTATGTGAAAACCAAAGGAGAAGAACCACTAAAGTTTAAACAGGTTGATGATATGATTATAAAAGTCAACACTCCTTTAAGTTTTCACTTCACCTATGGTCATAATCATGATATGAAATATACTAGTGAGTCATCTTGTTTTATAAGTTCTGATGAGAGACTCAAACTCAATCAGAAGTTTGTAAAGTCTAACAAACAAGGACCCAAAAAAATATGGGTACCCAAAGATAAAATTGTGTATGTTGCAGATGTCTTTAATAGCCAGATTGAAACACCAATATTGGTACCTGGACTCTATATGCTTGCGACACATGACGGGAAGAAAACATATGTTCCAAAGTCTTGAGCTAAAATCTGGTGGCTACGTAGGCTTCGGAGACACTCAAAAAGGAAAAATCATTGGCTCTGGAACTATTGGTAATTGTACATTTCCCTCTATCTCTAATGTCCTATTAGTAGAAGGATTAATGCATAACTTGTTATCCATAACTCAATTAAGTGATAACGGTTATGATATATTCTTTAATCAAAAGTTCTGTAAAGTTGTTAGTCAGAAAGATGGACCTATTTTGTTTAGTGGAAAGAGAAAGAACAACATCTATAAAATAAAACTTTATGAACTGAAAAAGTCAGAATGTAAAATGCCTGATGTTTGTGGATAACGAGCAATGGGTATGGCACAGAAGATTGGGACATGTTAATATGAGAAGATTGTCTCAAATTAACAAACTCAATCTAGTCAGAGGACTTCCAAATTTGAAGTTCAACTCAGAAGCTCTATGTGAAGCATGTCAGAAAGGAAAATTTTCTAAACCTGCTTTTAAATCCAAAAATGTTGTTTCTTCCTCTAGACCATTATAACTTTTGCACATTAATCTATTTGGACCAGTGAAAACTGCCTCAATCAGTGGTAAGAAGTATGGATTAGTGATCGTAGATGACTATAGCAGATGGACATGGGTAAAGTTTCTTAGACACAAGGATGAGTCAATTGTTGTATTTTCTAACTTCTGTAAACAAGTCCAAAACTAAAAAAGAGTTTAGAATTGTCAAAGTCAGAAGTGATCATGGTGGAGAATTTGAAAACAAAAAATTGGAATTATTTTTTAATAAAAATGGCATCTCTCACAATTTCTCTTGCCCTAGAACTCCACAACAGAATGGAGTTGTAGAACGTAAGAACAAAACATTGCATGGGATGGCCAAAACCATGAACAATGAGACTAAAATGGCTAAACACTTTTGGGCAGAAGTAGTAAATACAACATGCTACATTCAGAATAAAATCTCTATGAGACCTATTTTGGAGAAGACTCCTTATGAACTGTGGAAGAACAGAAAGCCCAAAATTTTTATTTTCATTCTTTTGGATGTACTTGCTTCATTCTGAACACTAACGATCCTCTGAACAAGTTTGATTCTAAGGCACAAAAATGTTATATATTAGGATACTCTGAATGTTCGAAAGGATACAAAGTATACAATACAGAAACATGAATTGTGATAGAATCCATCTATGTCAGATTTGATGATAAGCTTTGTCTTGAAAAACCAAAGAAGAATGAATCTCTTACAGATATAGAAGTTCAAATCACTGAAGAAAGAACATTTGAAGAAAAACCATCCATAGAACAAGATACGAAAACTACACCAACAACTTCTAAAGAACCCAATCAGAAGAGACAATCCAGAAGCACGTTGAATCACCCAGAAGACAAAATCTTGGGAAAGAAAGATGATCCAATCAGAACAAGATCCTCCTTCAGAAACTCTGAAGAATCCTTAACGGGACTTGTGTCACTGATGGAACCAACTTCTGTTGATGAAGCTCTTTCATAAAATGATTGGATACTTTCTATGCAGGAAGAACTAAATCAATTCACTAGAAACGACGTATGGGATTTAGTTCCTAGACCCAAGGGATTCAACATCATTGGAACCAAATGGGTATTCAGAAACAAGCTCAATAAACAAGGTGAAGTTGTCAGAAACAAAGCACGACTGGTTGCACAAGGCTATAGTCAGCAAGAAGGAATAGACTATACAGAAACCTTTGCACCAGTCACAAGGTTAGAATCTATCAGACTTTTAATTTCTTTTGTTGTAAATCATGACATCACTCTTTATCAGATGGATGTCAAAAGTGCCTTTTTAAATGGTTATATAAATGAAGAAGTCTATGTGCACCAACCTCCTGGTTTTGAATACTCTAAATTTCCAGAACATGTTTACAAATTGAAAAAAAAATCTTTATATGGTCTTAAACAAGCTCCCAGAGCTTGGTATGAAAGACTAAGAAATTTTCTTCTAGAAAATAATTTTACCAGAGGGAAAGTGGCACAACCTTATTTTGTAAAACCATTAAAAAAGGATATTCTGATTTGTCATATTTATGTAGATGATATTATTATTTGGTTCTACTAAAAGTGCCTTTGGAAAGGATTTTGCCAAGTCTATGCAGGAAGAATTTGAGATGAGCCTGATGGGAGAATTGAAGTTCTTTATAAGAATTCAAATAAACCAAACATCAGAAGGAACATATATTCATCAAAGCAAATATGTCAAAGAACTTCTGAAGAAATTTGACATGACAGAAAGTAAGATTTCCAAAACTCCAATGCATCCCACCTATATTCTGGAGAAGGAAGAGGTAAGTAAGAAAGTAGATCAGAAGATCTACAGAGGTATGATTGGCTCTCTCCTTTACTTAACTGCCTCAAGACCGAATATTTTTTATAGCGTTTGTTTATGTGCTAGATTTCAATCAGATCCTAGAGAGACTCACTTAACAGCTGTTAAGAGAATCTTCAAGTATCTGAAAGGTACTACTAACCTTGGCTTATGCTACAAAAAGTCCAGAGAATATAAGCTTGTAGGGTACTGTGATGCTGATTTTGCTGGAAACAGAATAGAAAGAAAAAGTACTTCGGGAAGTTGTCAATTTCTGGGAGACAACCTAATATCTTGGTCCAGCAAAATACAATCCACCATCGCATTCTCAACTGCTGAAGCTGAATACATAGCAGTAGTTGGTTGCAGTACTCAGATGCTCTGGATGAAAAATCAACTTGAGGATTTTAACATTTATGAGAGTAACATTCCTATCCTTTGTGATAATACTTCTGCTATCTGTCTTTCTAAAAATACTATTTTACATTCTATAGATAAACATGTAGAAGTTAAACATCACTTCATTAGGGAGTATACTTAGAAGGGGATATTATTTTTAAAATTTATAGATACATACCATCAATGGGCTGAAATATTTACAAAAGCCCTTGCTGAAGATAGATTTAATTTCATTTTGACTAATCTCAGTATGGAGTTATGTCCAGAATGACAATGCTTAAATCCATATATTTAACTCTCAGAATTTTTGTTATTCATCATCTTCTGATCAACGGTACTTCTTTTGTTAGAAGGAAAATTGTTTCAGAAGTTTTTCTCTTCGATCTGACTGTCTACGTTTTAGACTTTTGTGTCAAGAAAATAATATGCAGATCATTACATCAACATATGTCAATGAAGCTCTGAGGTGTCATATGATTTAGAATACGTGTTCAAATTTTGAGGAAGGACAGAACATGCATTCCAGCTCTTGGACATCTGTCCTCTAAAGAAGAATATGTGCTCAACTTCTGAGAAACTGAAACGGATGAAAAGACAACATTGAGGCAAGAGCCATGTTGGTAACTATTTCAAATCTTTTACGCCACTCCCTTGTCAGAATTCATTTAATGCTAATAACCATGATGTTTTTTCATGAATTGTTTTGCCACTAATTGTGTTTTTTTTACCGTTTCAAAACTCTCTATTTATATGATTGTTTTTACCTTACTTACACTTTTCACACTTTCACTTTCACCTTCACTACCCTGTTTCTATTTTCATTGCATTCACTGCATTCTTGCTTCAAACCATAATCTTGGTAATCAATGGCTTCAGGCTCTCAAAATGTTGAACAAGCTTCTTCTCAACAAGCTCCAGCTACTCAAACCTCAGAAGAACACCATATCTCACCAGTCAAAACACTTCTCACTCCTGTAGAGAAACTTGAAGTTATTTGTGAGTTATTTGTTGATTTTGAAAGCTTAAAGGATAATGGGTTTGATTTAACACCAGAAGTGGCAGCTCAAGGCTGGGAAAATTACTTTGATCGTATGATGGGTCCAACTTTTCCTAAGTTAGTAAAGGAATTTTAGATTTTTTCTACTGCTACCCACTCTTAAGTAACTTCTTACGTTTTGGGTAAGAAGATTGTTATCACGGAAGATCATATTGCCAAACTGATACAATCTGATGGAACTGGGATCAAGTGCAGTGAAATGGATAAACTTTATGATACCTCCATCATCTCTCAAGAAATTTTCACAACCGGACAACCCTCTAACAAAATCAAAGATCTGAAGGGTCATCACTACAAGAAAAAAGGAGATTTACGACACTTGAGTTGCGACAGTTATCACAAAACCGTCGTTATTCCTGCATTGCGACGACTGCCACGACAGTTAGGGTCAGCTGTCGCATATTTTTTGCAATAATAATGACATAACCGTCCTTATTCTTGGACTGCGATGGTTGTCACGACAGTTAGAGACTAGATTGCGACGGTTGTCACGACAGTTATCACAAAATTGTCCTTATTATATTTTTACTTAACTTTTTATTTTATAAAATAAGTTTTTTTGATTGAACGCTAAATAAAAAGGAAAATTTGTTCCTCCCAATTCATAAAAAAATCGTTATCGACTCCTCAACTGGAAACTCAATTTACTTTAATATATTATAAATATTTTTTATATAATTGTTTTGATAAACACACTATTATATGTATAAACATTTATAAACATTTATAAAATACATTACTAAAAACATTTATAAAATATAATTATATTAATAATTAAACTAAAAATACATTATTTTTTCAGAAATTAGAGTTAATTTTATTAAAAATATTTTATGTATCAAAATTAAACTGTAAAAATTAAAATATTATAAATACTTAAAATAAAAACTTAAATTTAGAAATAAAAATAAAAATGAAAATATTATATCCAAAAGCATCTTTTGTTCTAAAAGCATCTTTTGTGCTAAAACATTCAAAAATGCACTCAATTTTCACCAAATGCGCTCAATTTTTCACCTTTTTCAATTTTTTAATTTAAAAAAACTATGAACCAACGAAGGGTTGAAGAAGAAGAGGAGAAATAGCTGCTTCCAAGTTTCTCCATCTTCTTCCATTTCTACTTTCAATAAACCCTTTCTCTCTCTCTCTCTCTCTCTCTCTCTCTCTCTCTCTAAAACCTCCCTTTATCTCTCGTGGTCATCGCAACAGACACTTAATCTCATCCTCAACAACACACGGTAATCCATTCTAGGGTTTTGTTTTCAATTCTTTCATTGTTATTCTCTTTTTCTGTTTCTATTGATTGATTCAATCATTATTTCTCAATAATATGTTGATTTCAACAAGATCTGATGGTTCTTGTTAATTATTGGGGGGAGAGGGTTTCTAGTTATCAACATGATCTGATATTTATCGATTATTTTATTTGTGATTATTTGCAGGCTTCTTTGAGATTTTTAGGTTCAGCTCAGGAGCAAAAGAGGTGAAATTTAAATTATTTTGATATTGGAAAACCTCTTGGAAGGGGAAAATTCGACCATGTCTATTTGTCCAGAAAATATCGAAGAGTTTTTTTTTCCAATCTCTTAACCTTCATTTTTATGCAAAACCAATAAATTACATGTAGTTGGTGTTGAACTTTATAGATCTGACTAAAATGTTTGAAGTTGATTTGTGTCGTTTATTTATAAGTTTTTTTCATTACAATGTCTTTATGTGTTCATTAAAATGTGATTATGATACAGAGTAATCATATTGTTGCTCTGAAAGTAATCTTTAAGATCCAATTGCAACAATCCCAAGTTGAACACCAGATTTGGAGAAAAGTTGAAAGACAGAGTCATCTTCGACATATACATATCTTTGCGCCTATATGGATACTAAGTGTATATGCTTCATTCTTTTGCTTCGTGTTAAATGAGTTTTCCTACTAGATATTTTAAGGTATATCTCTGGATCTTTATTACAATTTCGATTCAGTATAATAGTTTTATATTAATGGCTTATGTTATCCCTTATTATATGTTATCTTTTTTGTGCACTTTAGCCCATATCCCAACTTTTAGGCATTGACTATGATTGGAATAGAATCTTCATGAACATGTGAGAACTGATGAGTTTTACTATTATGCACAGGAAGTTGCAGAGATGTATAAATCTAACAAAATATTGAGCAGAATTTTGTTTATTATGAAAAGTCAGGCAATTTTTTTATCAAAGTGAAAAGGTGAGAACTTCTGCAGATTGTTTGACTTTAAAAACTTAGTAGTAATGTCTATTTATGAAAAACTTTAGCATGTTTCTTTCTACAATTCGTATTTTGTTGACTTAATACTTTCTAGTTCAACAATGAGCTATTTATTCAGATCATGGTTTCCTTTTTCAATGGATCTTACTGTGAAGTTCTTAGGGATTCACTTTGCATTCCATGCTGACTGAAAGAAGGAAAGGATTGCTAAAATAGGTTGATTTATGATGTCTACAATACTTCTATAGCAAGATGTTAATCAGTCATTAATGTTGTTGATTTTTTTCTTTATCCATGCAAGAAGCTCTTAAAACTCTGAACCTGGTCAGCTCCTAAATTAGTGGATGCAACCTCATTGATTCTTGCAAACCCGAAGATCGTGTCGCTATTGTTCGGATATATAAGGCTTTTCAGGAAAAGTAAACGCAGTTTGAATTTTCAAGTAGATTCAACTACCTTATTTCCTATTTTTTCTCTCAATACAATATTATGTGTTTCACTCATAGAAGTTTAAAAGATGTTGAAATAAAAGGGTATTCAGTACCATAAGAATGATGTCTGTTTGGGATTTTTAGACCAATTCATATAGATGAGAAAAACTATGAGCAACCTTAGTGCATGGACTGAAAACTAATTTTGACATTGAAATTGCAGGTAATGACACATTTCCCTTGAGGACCTTGAAAGCATTGGTGATTCATCACAGTAAGTTGAATATCTTTATAAAGTTCATTATACTCTTAGCTTAATGATATTTGTATACATTATAGTGGATAATGTACGTGATGAATTAATAGTTTTGAAAACATAAAGTTCATTGTACTCTTAACTTAATGATATATGTATATAGGGTGAAAAGATTATCAAATACGTTCACTATCCTTCATGTCTGCCTCATCCTCTACTGCACTGCACCTGCTTCTTATGCAGCTCATTCTTATGAGCCGACCACTGCTCCACCTCTCAATCTTCATCTCACTGTGCCTAAAATGGTAATAGTCCTTACATGCATTTAGATAGATATGCTATGAGTTTCTATTACTAAATTTTTGTAATATTTCAAAGATAGCATTCCCATGACGGTTGTTTCACTAGCCATTCCTATGATGGTTGTTTCACTCTTCCTCACTACCACTAAAGTTGTGAAGCTTTATTGCCGCCAATGCCTTCACCTTCTCTTATTTCTGCAACAAGAATCTTTGCCATTTTCGTTCCTCTATCAATGAATCTTCCGACACTCTAGTTGATTTCAATATTACTGGTAATAATATACTGACATATTATTTGTATTATGATGATCAGTTCTTAGGAAACTATAAATTATAGTTAACTACTTTACATTTACAGTTAGCTTCAGTTGCCTTATGTAAAACATACATTGTCTTTACTTTTATTTTTATTATTAAGTGAGGTACTATTTTTAACTTTGAATCTTGGAGTCAACTTGTTTAGTGTTTTAATATTTAAAATTAAAATTGATTTCATCTCATCACTATTGGAATTAGAAAAGTTCCTAGTTTGTGTTTTAACTCCATATTTTTGGCTGTTTTTTTAATGACATTAATAGAGATGGAATAAAGTTAGAATTTATTTGTTTATTTTTTGTTTTATTAAAAAAGCCACAATGGAGGGTAGAATTATTTTTATAAAAATATTTTCAATTTGCGGCGGTTCAAACCGCCAGAAATGAAGGTAGAATTTTTTTTATAAAAATATTTGTAATTTGCGGCGGTTCAAACCGCCACAATTTACCATCGCAATCCATAATAAAACAAAAAACAAACAAAATTCCACGATGGTTGGTAACCGTCGCAATATTCAGGTTACGTCAGTTTCGTAACTATCGTGAAAGAGAACGACGGTTGGTGTGATGGTTTTCACAACCGTCGTAAAACAGCGCCGCGACACACGTTTTTGGGACGGGGACGGAACTGTCGCGAAATGCAAATTGTGGCCGTTCTAACCATCGTAACCTTCCAAAATGAACCGTCACAATTTGCCAATTTTCTTGTAGTGCATCTGAGAATTTGGACCAAGATCATTTTGGGTTGCATCAGCCATAGGAAAGCCACCAACTCCCCAGATTATATTAATGTGGTTCATCAATTTCTACTATACTTCATTTCCACCAAAAAGAAGGTCAATCTTGCACACTCTCTGTTCAACCATCCGAAGAATAGTGTGAAGGAAACTAGAGAAGGAGAAAAGACTAAGAGAGATTGGATTCCACTAGGTAGGCTTATTTCAGACATTCTTCCTGAAAATAAGCTTGTAGATCATTTAGATGAAGCTCAGCAGATTGAAATTCTGGAAACAGATGCTGGAAAGCCCCTGAAAATGCAAAGAATCTGAAGAAGATAAGGTTCATAGAGACCATCAAGAAGGATCCCATTTTGTATTCTAGAGAAGTTATCACAACCAGGAAGATTCCTCTGAAGGATTTTCCTCTGTTCTCTGCTGATACTCCACCAGAAGTTGTTGTCAGATACTTAGAATCTCGCAAGATTGATGGAATTGATCCTCTTTTCAATCCTGAAGAACTTAGAAGACCAACTCCAGAAGTTTCTACCAAGAAGAACAAGAAAAGAAAAGCTTCTGAAGGAACCTCTCAGTAGACACCAAAGATGGAAAAAAAGAAAGGTACTTTATCTTCCCCATCTGATTTTATTTCTATTGTAGAATCCGTAACAATAACAACATCTGAAAACCCTTCTGATACCACTCCTTCTGTCACCCCTATAACATCTGAAATCCTTGTCTCTAATATCCCTCTACCTCAATACACTCAACCAAAAACTACCACTCAACCTGAAACAATCCCACTCTAAACTTCTCAACCTTAAAATCCTCCTCCATCTCTAAAACCCTCTAAACCACACTCACCACAAACTCTAGCCGACTTTGATATGCCTATTGACCAAACATCTACCTTTGATCTAAACACCTCAACCTTTGTTTAAACACACCCAAAACTTCAACAAGTTCTCTCTGACATTGATATGTTTCCCTCATTTATTGTTTCCTCTCAAGCTCAAACCTCTAATCAACCTCCACCACCTTATACTGAACAAATTCCTGGAATCAACTACCCCTTAAACTATGAATATCCAAGACTTGTTTTTGACTTATCCCCCATACGTGAAGAATCCTTATCTTCTGATGCATCGACACCTATTAAAACTCCCACTTACATTAACATTCCAGACAGTCCCTCTCCAACCAATGAACCTGAAGATCCTCTCAGAACATACATTGATATAGAAAGTTTTCAAAAACTCTCATTTGTGTCAAACAAAACTTCTATACCCAAACCAAAACCAACCAAATCAGATGTTGGTACATTGTTGTTGGCTTTTGAAGCAGAAATGAAATGCAGACTGGAAGATCTGAAGACTGCTTGTGCAGAAAATCTTGACCTTGCTTCTTCTGACTTTCTCTGGACAACATTCAGAAAGTGGTTTAATTTGGAAACCAAGACGCTGAAAGATATTTTCTATGATATTGCTCAGCAGAACTTCTATGACAGTCTGAACGAAATTGTCACAAACTTGGAAAAGAAGAAACCTCATCTTCTGGAAGATAAACCTTGGAAAGAGCTAGAACCAAATGAATCATCTTCTGCATTTCAGCTGGTCATCGTTCCTTCTGCTGAAGATAAAGGAAAAGAAGTTGCTGAAGAATCTGTTGTTGAAGAACCTTCTGTAGAAACTTCTACTCAAGCTGCTGCAACTGCTGAAAATTTTCCCCTAACATCTTTGTTTTTGAAGACTCTGGATGAATTGAAGAAATAAAATGAATCTGTTAAGCAGAGGTTGGATAAGAAATATGAAACAAATGATGAACTCAAGACAATGATTGGGCAACAAGTTGAATCAACTTCTCAGGTCAAGTCTCTTCTAGAAGCATTGGTCACCACGATTAATCCCCAACCTTGATCATTTTAATTGTTGTTTCTTGCTATTTTGTTTGCATTTTAAATTTTCCTTGATTAATGAATATCTTCTATTTTGGATGTGTTTATTTTTTTATCTGATTATTCGCTTTTTGAATTATGACAAAAAGGGGGAGAACATAAACTATTTTGTTCCATAACAGTCTACCAAGGCCAAACCTCAAACATCCTAATATTCTGATAAAATTGTCAAAATTTCTTAAGAACAAGATAAGTAATTAACTCAGGGGGAGCGTAAGCTACAAGAACTTTTCATAAGAAAATAACTTATCATAAGAAATTTATGAAGAAACATCTCATCATTATAAAGGGAGTTTCTCTAACTTCTGTTTCTTTTTGTTCTTAATCAAAATAGTGTTTTGTCATCATCAAAAAGGGGGAGATTGTTAGAACAAGATTTAATTCTACTTCTCTTTTGTAGTTTTGATGACAACAATATTTAATAGAACAAAATGTAGCACTTAAAATTATCTTCTATGTGCAGGACAAAAGTTCTGATGATAAGACAAAAGCTAACGTGATTCACACCTTCTACAGCGAAATCTTGAAGCGCATCATTCCAAGAAGATCTGATTTCAAATCAAATAAGAAGTTCTCATCAACTAAAGAACCAAGCTGCAAATTTTCAAATATACTCTGATGCGAACTCAACATCTTCTGATTCTCAAAATCATGCTCATTTATGAGAGAATCAAGGAATAACGGTTGGGAAAAAGATCTCTTATTATTGGAAAGACTTTATGATATTTATCATGCATTCAAAAATGGCTTTGTATGTTTCCAAGGGATCGCTTCATCAATAGTCTATAAAAAGAGATCATTTGAAGAAATTGAGGCTTCTTCCTCTCGCGTGAACTTATACAATCAATTTCTTTTCTATTCTTAATTTTGTAAAAACTATCACTGTGTGATAACAACTTTGTGAAGCATTTTTGTTACAAACCTTGTAAAGAATATTTGATTTTTCCTTGAGTGACTAGTGTAGTCAGTAGACTCAAGAAGACATTGACTATAGGTCTTAGTGATTGTATTCAAAGTTTTGAATAGTGGATTAAGACCTCGTTGAGAGAGGCGTAATCACCTTGGAGGGTGGACTGGATGTAGTTTGAGTTCAAACGAACCAGGATAAATCAAAGTATCATTTGTTTTCATTGTTTTTGAAAACCCAATTCCAACCCCCATTCCTTGTGTTTTTGCACCTTCACTATTGAGGTATGATATGAAAATGTGATGTTAAGGTACTGCTACACTTGTATGTTAATTAGTTTTATCCAAAATAAGACAAATGGGGAGATTGTTAATTCTATGATTTTATGATTGGCACTATGTTTGGTAAAACTGATATGGCTCGAACATGTTGAATAAGAAGTTCAATTTGTTAAATTAGCATGGTGTAGATTCTGGAAGAACGTGTCAAACAAGATGTCCTGACATGGTGGCATAGACAGAAGGGGTTATAATAATCGGTAGATACTGACGAAGATGTTGAAACATCTGCAATTGTCATGACAAAATTACTGTCATGAGTTACAGACAGATGTTAAAGAAAATGTTGAAACATCTGCAACTGTCATGACAACAGTACTATCATGTGTTATAGACAGATGTCAAAGAAAGATGTCATGACATCTTGGTCTGTGGAGCTAGAGTGATGGGTTTATAATTTGAATTATGCAGAATATTCTATAGAATATTATGCTATCACAGGTGGAGCTGCTATCACAAGTGGAGCTGTTTTAAAGGACTAAGAGATTCAAGATGTAGAATATTATTTAAGGTATTTTCAAGGAGAATCCTTAGGTTCTATTTGTGAATATATTCTGGAGCTTATGATAGAAGTCCTAACCTAGACGAGAATATCTTGGAAGTTTCTTTTGTTGTTCTAGAACAAGTCGAAGAAGATGTCCTACGACATCACGCCTGTGCTGAGCTATTATGATTGGTGTTGTTATATTTTAACAGTTGTAGAATATTCATGAGATATTATGCAATCTTATGCGGCATTGGTTTAAAGGGATGCTGATTTAAAGGTCTGGAAGATTCAATCAGAATGAAAAAAGAAATATATATATACTTTCTAAATTTGGAAGATTTGATTGAGGACTTATTTTGTATCAGAATTTTCTGCTTTGTAACAACAAATTTGTTGTGTTTTGAAGGCCTAAATCCAGTTAGGTATTAGGTTATAAATAAAAGCATTGTAACCTAGTTTTTCAAAAAGAAGCCGTGAATAGAAAAATGTAAACACTAGGGATTTGTTTGTGAACCACTCTCTAGGAGAGTTGGAGTGTGAAATCCACTCGGGCTGTGAGTTGGATTATTGTTCCTTGAGTTGTAAGGTTGTGATCTCACTCAGAAGCCCGTAGGTAATGAGTTAGTGTAGTTCTTGGATGAAGGTTTGAAGAAAATATAAGTTTTGTTCTTGGTCAAGAATCTTGGCTAGGTATTATCATGGAAGTAAGCCTTCTAGTTTGATCTTGTTAAGTTGTATTTGATATAGTCACTGGGTTTGGGATTGTTCGCTATCACTAAGGTGATTTAGGGAGTGAAATGGTGATTTCTCATATCTAGATGATGATTTATAGGTAGAGGTTTCACTAGGTAGGGATTAAGTGAGAAGTTGTAAACTGGGATTGTTTAGGCTTTGAATTAATACTATTGATAGTGAATTTCCTCCTGGCTTGGTAGCCTCTAAATGTAGGTGAGTTTGCACCAAACTGGATTAACAATCCTTGTGTTATCTATGCTTTTCAATACTATTATTATATATGTTGTGCCTTGCTGTTTTTGTCAGACCAGATGTCTCGATATCATGTAGGACATCTGGATCTGCTATACCAGAATTTCACACATATTGCACTTATTAAGTGTTTTGTTTTTATTTGAGATATATATATATATATATATATATATATATATATAGAGAGAGAGAGAGAGAGAGAGAGAGAAAGAAAGAGAGAGAGAGAGAATGAGAGTGAGGGAGAGAGAGAGAGAAGAGACTTAAAGGTTAAAAGAAAAAATACTAAGGGGGACTTAACCTAAATGTTATCATACAATGATGGTCCTAAAGTTGAGATGAAGAAAGGATCTATGCCTAATGTTATCTTGAAAGAAGATGGACCTAAGATGAGGATAAAAGGGGAAGCTACCTAAAGTTGTCATGTAAAGTATTGAAAGCTTAATGTCTATCCAACTTTGAACTTAATCAAAAATTAAGTTCAAACTAGGAGCCTTAGGGAACATGTCATCAAAGCAAAAAACAAGTAAATATTACACAATTCAATCCAAATGAAACTAAAAGAAGTAAGAAAAGAGAAACGAAGATGAAAAAGAAATCATTTTATTGAAGTAAGAAGAAAAAAAAAGAAGAGAATATGTCAAACCAAAATGTACTTAAACAAGTAAGTGAACAACCAAGAAAGTTCATCAATCACGCCCAAAGGTAAAAATGCCATACACTTAAGTAAAATCATCATGGATATGCAAATGTAATCATTCAATTCAACATCTCACATTAGAGGTCATGCTCCATAAGAAAAGGGATCAAATAAATTGAAGTACTCAAACAAAGTCACACAAGTAAACCCCAATCATACATGTCATTAATCAAACCCAACACTAACATGCAAATAAGGAAATATGCCTCAAATGAAATGAAAAACCATACAAGTATGAAGCAAGGTCATATTATGCTCATCGCACATGATAAGTTAGGAGATAATAAAAAGGGTACAAGACATGCATCATATCAATGATCAATCATTTAGCAATGACTAGCTCATGCAAAACAATACTTCAAATGATCAACATATAAGATTAGGAGATGAAAACAAAGTTAGGAAGTAGCATACATGAAATTAGTCATTTAAAACAAGTATCAAGAAGTCAGGAAGATCAAACATGTATCACATTCAAAGCATGCATAAACAACTAAACAGTCATCATCCAAGATCAATCTCAAAAAAGAAGCATCAATGCAAAAGCAACAAAAGAGGAAAATGATCAAGAATTTAATCATCAAGACATGTTAAGATAGTAGGTATCCACATCATGTAGGCATCCCAAACATTAACCAAGCACAAGTAGACACAAGTAGTCAAAACTTGGTCAAAATCCATGCATATCATTCTCAAAGCAATGTCACCTTGTAGCATCCATTAAGAACATTTAAGAATCCAAACAAAATTAGAAATGAAACCCAGATGCATTCCATATCTATCAAGAATGAGTGGACAAAACATATCATGAAGCATTACATAAGTGCACCCAAAATAGTTCAACAATCATTAACATAGCACAAGGATCGAGCATGCATTGAGGCTTCAAATAAACCCATAACAAAATGATCAAGAATAAATAATCAATTTATCAAAATATCATTTAAAACCTACTAATGTATATGCTTAATCATGGTGGAAATATAGGTTCAAGATCATGTTCACAAGTGTTTCAATAGCAAACCCTAATCATAGAATTATCAAGCTAAAACACCCTTCAAAAATAATTCCAAATAAAAAAATAAAAATAAATGGAAAGGAAAATAAAAAATATAGAAAATTAATTGAAACACAAAGGATGGACAAAGATATTTTTTTTGGTAATTATATGATGCATGGAACTATTTTAAATAAAACAAAATGAAAACAAATCAAACAAAAAAACAAAGAAATAAACCAACAAAGGTGCAACAACAATTTTACAATGAACTGAAACCAAGTGGAACACGCAGATGGGCCTAAGAGATGGGGTGTAAATAAAAATTTAGCGAAATCCAAACCCCCATCCAAACATACTCAACATGCCAACTCAACTCATTAATCCAGTCATCATGCCAACCACAGGCGGACCAATCCAGACTAGACAACACAAACAATTCAAATTCAAAATAAAAGCACCCAAGACACATCACCACCGGTAAAAACTCATAGACACTGGAGCCATAGATCTGGTCGTCTTCTCCGGCCAATAGGTCACTGTAGAATGTCAAAACAGAATAAAAATGGAAAAGTTAGACTTTATCCTACTCCAAATTTCATGATGAATTCAAATCCACCATCAAAAATCATTTCTAAACACTTTAAGCCCATAAATCGAAGCAAAACTTATAACCCTAGAAAACTGAAAAACACAAGAATCATGCACATACAAAGCCTATTCTCATAGGTCTTCAACTCATGGCAATACCAACATGCTTTTAGCAATAATAAGATCTTAATATGATGCACAAACGAGTGATAAAATGGAGTAAGAAAGAGTACCTAATTAGGAGGGTGCGTTGCCCCTTTAAACCTTGCAATGAGAACACCACAAGATGCAGATAAACTAATTGAAGCTTAGGAAGAATAGATCAAGGTTTAGCTTATTTTAAACCCCCCTCGAACTCTTGGACCAAATATGCTCAGTTGATGAAGAAGATGAAGTTGGAACAAGCGAAACAATGCAATCCATATGAGAATTAATGCATACAAAATGCCATATTTGTGATGAGATGAAGAATATGGAGTTAAATCATTGAAAAATTGCAATCAATGAAGGTTTCAAAAGTTACAAAATGGAGAGAAATTTTTAGTTAAAATCTGGAAATAGTAGTGTAATCTGTTAGGTTTGGAGTTCTTTGACTTATATATGATGTGTTTAGGGTAAGTGTGAGGGTTGGATGTTGTTATTTTAGCTTGGAAAGGAAAAATGAAATGAAATTCACCCTTGAGTGGTAGGTTTGGGTAAGACTCATGTTGGTTTGATTTTTGATTCAAGTTTGGAGTATGTGGTTTATGCGTGTGATTATGAGCTGGCAGTGGGAGCACAAGTTTGCAGAGCAAATTGATCCAAATTGCAACTTTCATTTTTGCACCCTTTTGGATTTTTCTCACACGATGGAAGACCATGCTTGGTTGTTTTAGGCAATGTTTTAGAGTGGAATCATGTATGTGGGGCCAGATAACAAGGAGGGTGGTACACAATCTGAAGCATGCACACAAGTATGACAATATTAGCTACATTTGACCATGGGTTACAAAAACGATACACCCTCCATGGAGGCTACTTCCATGAGCCATAACTTGGTGTTCAAGAATCCAAATGCCATAAAAGTAGTGTCAAATGAAATACCTCATGGTGTAGAACAAAAATAATGAAGGAAGCACCCTAATATCATGCTTGTATGAAGAGATATAGGAAGTTAAAGTCATACATTCCAACTTGAAATAAAAGAACTTAGAAAATATTCTAAGTTTCTTAAATTATGTGCTATGAAACCCAAACTTTAAACCTTCATATATTTTGATCCAAGAAGCCTTTGAATCTAAATTTTTGCACACATGTAGTATTATGTAAGATCTTTCCAATGAGATATTATTTAGAAATTTTGAATGTGTGAATAAAAAATTATGGCTTTGAGAAGTTGGAAATATGAATGTGATTTTTAACTTAGAAAAAATTCCTTTTTTAGAAACTTAAGAAATTCGCAAATTAGAAACTTTATCAATCTCTTGATTTTCATGAATTTCTTGATGAATCTTGATCAAATATCACCCATTGACCAAGAAAACCCTAAAAGTCAAAGTGTGACTTTTTAAGGTATCAATTGACCCCTTGGTCAGATGAACCCTAATCTCTTTCTTTATTCCTCTTGTGTACTCTAAAATGTCTTGTGATGAACTAAGGGGTATATATGGAGCATTTGAGATGTATGATGAACCAAAAAAACACAACTTACCCCAAGAATCAATCATAAAAGGCTCTTGAACAAAACCTTAGCCTCAGAGCTAGTAGGAGTTTGATCAAATGCACAACCTTGAAACCCCAACCATTAGATAATTGGCTGAATTTTTTGATATATATTGAAGTGCATAATGAACCTTAGAACCAAAATTTTCTCAATAAATACTTTCTAAGTTGCCTTTGAATCAAATCTTGGATCAGAGCCAAAAGATAGAAGGAGGAGATCAAACCTTCAAAACCCTAATCCTCATATGATAAGGTGAGCTTATTGAGACATCTTGAAGTATGTGAGAGCCCTTGTAGCTTGAGAATACACCAAATTGAGAACACATCAACTCCTATTTAAATTACAAGCCTCTTCTTTGACTAATGAAATCCTAGAAGCATTGATCCCATGTTTTGGAGAACCAATGCAATGCATGAATGATTATGACTTAATATATGAAGCATAAAAAATTTAGATTTGAAAATGATAAGGCAAATTTTGGGGTATGACAACTTCCCCTATTCAAACATCTTGGACCTGAAGGTATGAAGAGTCGCGACTTTCAGACATTTAAGTTATAAGGGGTTTGAATACCAAAAGAACCAGAAAATTTGTAATTGGTAAAATGCGAACTATTTGTGAATATGAAGTAACTCAATTGAGAAATTTGTTGGAGAGACAAGTTGACACAGACGAGTGACGAGAAAAGCATGATGAACATAAACAAGTGTCTAAGCCCAAACCAGATAAGGTAATGGAACATGAAATAAACACGGACGAGTGTTTAAGATCGATACAGATGAGTTTCGAAAAGAGAAGAGATAAAACACAAACGAGTGTTTAAGATCGATACGGACGAATATCAAAAAGAGATGTAATAAAAACGGAAGAATGTTTAAGATCGGTATGAACGAGAACCAAAAAGGGATGAAATAAACCTGGACAGATGTTTAAGACTGGGATGGACGAGTACCAAAAGATATGAACTAAACATGGACGAGTGTTTAGGATTGATACAGAAGAGTATTGAAAAGAGATGAAATAAACACGAACGAGTGTTTAGGATCGATACAAATGAGTATAAAAAAGAGATCAAATAAACATGGATTAGTGTTTAAGATTGGCATGGATGAGTACCAAAAGAGATTAACTAAACATGAGTTTTTAGAATCGATACGGATGAGTATCTAAAAGAGATGAAATAAACACGAACAGGTGTTTAGGATCGATACCGACGAGTGTCGAAAAAAGATGAAATAAACACAGACGAGTGTTTAAGATTGGTACGGACGGGTACCAGAAAGAGATAAAATAAACATGGACGAGTGTTTAAGATCGGTACGGATAAGTACCAAAAGAGATGAACTGAACATGGACGAGTGTTTAAGATCGATATGGACGAGTATTGAAAAGAGATGAAATAAACATGGATGAGTGTTTAGGATCGATACAAACGAGTATCAAAAAAAGATAAAATAAACATGGACGAGTGTTTAAGATTGATACAGATGAGTACCAGAAAGAAATAGAATAAACAGAGACTAGTGTTTAAGATCGGTACAGATGAGTACTAGAAAGAGATAAAATAAACACGAACAAGTGTTTAATATTGGTACAGACTGCCATACCCCAAAATTTCCCCTATCATTTCGTATCCTAATTGTTTTATGCTTTATATATTAGGTCATAATCATTTATGAATTGCATTGAGTTTATAAGGCATGGGATCATGATGGTTTTATGGTTCATAGCTCTTTTATTTCAAGTTTTGCTCAACAACAAGTATCAGAGGCTCCAACATTTATTTTTCCCAATGATTCAGTACTAGACAATATTTTCACTACAACAGGTTATTTTGAGTGCAAAAGAGGGTTCGCATTTTATTCCAAACATTAGTCAGGAGCAATATCAAATAATAAGTTTCAAAATCAAAACCAAGCTCAGATCAAATGGCATAAATGGATTTTCCAAGTTTCCCTCCAAAAGGAACAAACTTCAAAATTTAAAGGTGTTAATCTATTAACACGTATGGATTAATCGATTAACCAGTGCGTCTTTTTCCCAAAAATTTAATTTTGTTGCACTATAGAATTTCTCTCCAATTCATTTTGATTTGTATCAAGGGAAGGTTATATAATCAATTAAAAAGCAAGAGCCAAGGTAATTTCCAAAGCTAATTCCAAATCAAGTTCAAAACCCAATTCCAAATCACACTCCAAACCTTATTTTCATTCCAAACCTAAATCACATTTAAGTGATTTCACTCCAAACCTCACCAATAAGACTCTCACAATTACATTTCCTTCTCAATTCTCAAGTTTCACTCTCACTTTTCTCTCATTTCCAAACCTTCACCCAAAGTTCCACCATTAAAGTTTAACAAGTTTTTCATTGAAACTTGTTAATCTTGGAGCTTAAACATCATCAATTCATCAATTCTTGTAGATTTAATGCAGTAGATACTATTTTTTATTCTTGATTAAACTTTTGAAAAGTGATTCTTGAAGGAGTTTGAAGAAAATTCATCATATTGAATTGTTCATCCATTTTCTTGTGAATAATTAATTGGATCTCTAATTTTCTTGCTTTGATTCATCAATTGCAGCTAAGCAAAACCCACTAAAAAAAATATCGACTTTTTAGGTTGGTGATTTATATATCTACTTTCAATTTTAGCTTATTTTGCATTTTAATGATGTAGATCATTTTTGGTGTTAATTGATCCATTATTTGTTTGATTTGTGATCTTGATGTTAGATGGATTCAATTGGTGTTTTATTGGTGTTATTTGATGTAATTTTCATGAATACTTGATTGCCCTACCATGTGGATGATTATTGAAATAAGTTGTTATTGAAAGTGCTTTGAAACTGCCGATTTGATGCTATCTGAGTAGTGTTAATTGATTAACACCAGGAGTTGAATTGATTAACAATGATATTTTGTGTGTTTTCTGCTGTTTTGGAGGTTTTAATCGATTAACACCCTGGTGTTAATCGATTGACATTGTTGCTGATTGTGTTTTTATTGGTTTTTATTGCTTGTTTGGTTTCCTTTCCATCACTAATCATCATATATTGATATAATATGAATTTGTGGATTATTTTTGAGCTATTTATCATCACTTTGCATTAGGTTTAAGTTTTCTCGATTCACAACTTGTTAATTTGTTGAAACATGACATAATTGTTTGTGTGCATTCTTGATGCATCATTCATATTGCTCACACACTTGAACCTTGTGGCTTGCTTGTTTATGATTGATCAAGGTGTTGGTTCATGTTACTTTCATTCTTGGTACATGTTTTCATGATCATTCACATTCATCAGAATATAGACACATAATCATGTTTAGTTATTTAATGGTTGATGTGTATCCATGATTGATTGTTTTGCATTCTTGATGCATAATTGTTGTTGCTTGAGGATATATTCATGACATATCCATGTTTGTTACATGTTCATGCATGGTGAAATGTTGAATTCATGTGATGCATAATTACTTGTTGATTGAGCGAGAATACATGTTCATGTTTTGTTGATTCAATGATTGATTCAAGTTCGTGTTGATTGATTCTTCTCATCACATATGTCTAAATGTTTAGCTTGATCCCTTGATGCATGTGCATATTCATTCTTTCATGATGTTCACAAGCATGTTATTTTGTCTCAATTCATACATTGTTGTCCTGAACCATGTGAGCTGTTATATGTTGTTTCGTCTTGCTTGATGAATTTACACCTGTTGTTGTTTTGAAATAGTGGTTGTCATATGTTGTTTGGTTTAAATGTTGTTTTTTATTGTTGTGCAGGGATGGAGTGTTTTTGTTATTGTTGTTTTGCTTTTTTGTTAGTTTTTTCTTTTCTTTTTGATGAATGAAGAGTCACTTAGTTTTACATTGTAGTTGAGATTACAACATCATTATTTTCTTTGTGGTTGACGAAGAGTCACTTAGTTTTGCTTTGTAGCTGGGATCATGATATCGTCCTTCTATTTTGTTCTCTTTGTGGCGAATGAAGAGTCACTCAGTTTAGGCTTCTCATCTGAGATCACGACATTCTTCTATTATGTGTAATTGTGTTTTGTTTGCATGTTCGCTTAGGATCTCCTAGTCCAACTTAATTTTTGATTAAGATTGGAGTAGGATAGACCTTAGGTTTTAAATCCTTGGCATGATAACATTAGGTAGAATTCCCTCTTCTTACCTCAACTATAGGATCAACACTGCATGACAACTTTTAAGATTGAGTCTCCCTTAGTCTTTTTCTTTTAACCCCTTGAGTCTCTCTTCTCTCTCTAAAAGAAAAATAAAAGCACTTAATGAATAAATATGTGTATGGTATTCCATTAGTTTTAAGTACATAGGAAATGATGAGTGAGATTAGTCCTTACCTTTTCTAGGGTGCTTTGTGTGTGAGTCGTCTGGATCATTTCGCAAAGCATTCACTCATATCGTCAAAAAATTTAGTTCTATACATATAGCAAACAAAATCAAATCAATTTTTCATACCCTAAATTTTGACCCCAAGATTCCATGTAATTTTCATATATTTGACATCATTTGCATACACTTTTTATATATCACTAACCCATTGCAAAAGACCAAAGTTTGTTTTATGTTTTGTACATACATTGAACTAGGGTTTTGGGATTCAAAAGGAGTCAGGCAAATGATAATTCAAATATTGGTATGATATTCAACTCTTCAAGATCTTCTATAATTAATAGAAGTTAATAGATACTCATCTTCAAATATCAATCCCAAGATTGCACAAGCTCAAGTGGATCAAGCCTCAAGATCATCAATGTCACCAAATTAGGGTTTTGACTGACCGAGGCTCCAAAAATGAAATTTTAATCTGGACATGAGCTCATACCCTAAGATATGTATTAAGTATCTCATTAACTCCTTTGAAGTTCAACCACAAGCTTGAAATAGCCTCAGAGGATTCATAGACCAAAAATCAGGAATTAGGGTTTCATAGTATGAAATTCATCTGAGACCAAAAGTCGAAGTTTGAATTTTTAGTCAAACTGATCCTCATGACCTATAATCCAAGAATATATGGTCAATTGTTTCATTTGAACATGAAAAAAAATCAAGAAATCAAAGTAACTTGTAAAAGGGGCAATCTTAGAAAATTGGAAAATTTTCTAAGTAATGAAGAAAAAGTGTCTAGGTACCCAACTTCCAAGTATCATAACTTCTGATCCAAGCAACAAAGTTTTGTGATCCAAAGCTTGAATGATAGGTCTTGCTACATACTACAAGATTGTCAAATACATATTATTCCAAATCTTCATGGATTTTAAGTTGTGGATTGATCAAAATCACAAAAATTAAGAATTGCATTGACACTTATTAAAATTCCGTCTATGTTGAAAACAGTCAAAACACTAAAATGTAGGAGGATTTTTCACTATGATCCAAAAGGAATTGGAACCAATGTTGGGCAAAAAAGTTGTAATACATCCTCTCATCTTTCCAAAAAGTCCAAGAGAATCTCCAAATTCCATTTGAACAAGAAGTTATGGACCTCCAAACATACCTCCCAATAGTTGTTTGGCACAAGACATATTTAGTGCATTTGCTCGAATTTGCCAAAGTTATGCAATTACAAGCCTAATTAATCATACTTCTAGAAACATAATGATCTGATCAAAGAAAGATAACACTGAGCCACAAACCTCACAAGTCAAGAATTCCACACTAAGGCATGTGAGATTCAATGATGAGATTCCAAAACTTTCAACTTTGTCATAAGAAGTTCAATGGATGCATTGAGGTGGCATGAACTGAGGCAAAACTAACTGAATGAGTCAAGCCTTATCCCTACATCAGAAGACTCATAACTGTAACACCCCAAAATTTTCCCTCTGATTTTCAATCTTAACTGGATTATGTTTGCATTCGTCTACACTTTTCATTAGGTCATAATAATCACAATCAATCATTTTCATGAGTTCCTAAGACATGGGATCAAAACGTCTTTTGTGATTTGGGTTTTCCATATTCAGTGGTGATTCAATTGGTTATTGCATCCAAGTTAAAGCAAGAGGTTGATTTATATTTATCATAATATTCTTATCAAATTTTGTCAAGCATTAAGTTTATCTTTTTCAATATTTACTCAAGAGGTATCAGGTGTTAAGGTTTCATCAAGGTTATAATTGGGTCTAATTATGAACTGCGATTTTGTTGATTCTCAATGTCTCAGGCCATTTTTGTCACTCAAATCATGAGTTAGGATTTATCTTTCTAGTCATGTGATACTCGAGAGAGTTTACAGTGAAGTTTGTTCGTCAGTGAATCTTATCATTCAAGGAAGTTCGTCATTATTGGAGGTGCAAGTATGAATCATGGTTTTGCAAGGAAGGATCACTTCCTCAAGTCAAGTGTGTTGACATTTCTTCAATGGTCATTCATTCGTGGATGAATTCAAGGAAACATTCGACCTAATCTTGGTTAAACACAAGATCCTTGCTTCATTTACAAGTCATTGCAAGTTATGGGTCATTTTGAAAACAATTATGAATCAAATTCAAGTGTTTCGTGTTCAAAATCAAGTCCATTTGTGATGCATGTGGGATTTTGATAAATTTTGAAGCATTTGGCTTAAGTTCATAAAGTTATGACCTATAATTTTTAGACGTGCACAATTTTGTTCATGTTTAGTTCCATTTGACCAAGTGAAAATTTAAGCTTTGGATTTGATTCATATTTGCTTAAATGGCATGAAAGTGTAAGGCCTTATCATTAATTCAAGATAAAAGAAATTCATGTGCTTAAAATCAATCCGTTCAATTTAATTTTTTTAATACTTATTGCCCATTTAAGTCCTTTTCTCCAAATTAATCTCCAAATGTCCATATAAAGAAGATAGTTCATTGTCCATCTCCAAGCCTAAAACTAACTCAACAATCCATGTTCATTCTTTATATAAAAACCACTTCTGTAATATCCAATACCCCAAGAAGAGGGGAAGGGATAATTTCTATCAGGTGAAAAAACGCAAGGCAAATGGAAAAATAAATACATAGCAGAAAAAAATCCATACCAGAAGGAATAACAAATAATATGTAGAATGGTATTTCAATTCCTTTTTTTCATCATCTCAAATGGATAGAAAAAAAAATTACATCAACGGTGGAAAAGGATAACTGAAAAGGGCATACCAGTAAAACATTTATAGAAAACATATCGTAACAGAGGGAAACAAGCGAAAAAGAAGAACCATAACTGAATTTCATCTTCCAATCCGTTAAAAAACAAAATCTAACAAACTCCTCTCTATATTTATTCTAGGTTTCTCCCCCTCTTCACCTCTTCATTCTCTTTCTCCTTAATCATGATGAAGTTACTTTTCTTCATGCCCCTCCCTTAATCGTGATATTTTCGTATTTTCTTTTTAATGCTCAGTCCATTTTGCTTTATTAAAAAAAAATACCTTTTTTCACCTAAAAATTACGAAAAATATTCATGAATGATACCATTTACTTAATTTTTTTTATAATTTATAATTTCATTTTTTATTAATGTTGGTAATTATTCTGGATTTTTGATTCAAAGGTGTATAAATGGACACATCTTGCATACTAGGTCTTGAAATATGACTTTTCCACAGTTTGAATCCAATATTTTGCATTTAGATAGTCATTTGAATATGGAATATTTGAATATCCACTTTGTGTTTATGCCATGATATATGATGTATTTTTGAGGTAAGTGATTGAAGGATAAATGTATGATCAATGCCTTGTGGTTTGCTTATTTGGTGGAAATTGTTTGAGCTCCTTTGTGGGTTTTCTTGGGTATATTTTTGGTACATGATAAGCCCATGAACTCATGTATATGTGGTTAAATTTTCATGATTTTTTTAAGCCTTGAACTATTTGTTCTAGCAAAATATTGTTAGATCACCAAAGGTGCTAGCTCCCTTCTTTCTGGGTAAGGAGAGGCCATTAAGAGAAGTATATTTTATTTCCACCGTTCAAGGCCTTAAATGTGTAACTATCCTTCATGATTGTTTGCTTTGAAGGCTTGGTAACAGCCATATTGATGTGTCGTAACCATTATAATCCATTAGCTTTCTTGGTGGGGACGTTCCCGAATGACAAGCTATGTGAATATGGTACCCGACCTCATAGGAGACGGGTTGAGTAAGATGGTCGGTCCGGGTATGATATAGTATGAGGTTGGCCCGGGTTATAATGGTTGTCGTTCTTACCCCTGTGTTAGTTCAATCACCTCCACTTTAGCAGCTTAGTTCACGCATTGTCATGTTCGGCTATATAGTCTGGCCTGAAAATATATTGGGTATGTATATAAGCCCCTTGAATTCTGCTCTCGTTTTACTGGTATAGTACCCGAAAATACTTTGAGCTCGTATATATTTTGCCGGTTTCATGACCCGACTGTTACGTGGCAGAATTCCATTGAAGGGTCGTGTCCTTTCATTTCTCTCTAGCATAATGATGACTGTTGGGGGCTACTCACTAGCCTCTTTGGGTAATGCGTTTTCTTTAAAAGCCTTCTTTTCTTTCTTCTTTTTGCATTCCTATGCTTATTTCCTTTTCAGCGAACAAAGAACTTATCCATTCTTCCAAGACTTCTCTCTCAACCAGGTAAAATCTCTAGTGATTTTAACTCTATTTTTATAACGCACTAGTTTTCTTTAGATATCACGGTAGATTATAGCATACAGGGTAGCAAGGGTAGTGGTAGGATCGTTCATATGAATGCCTTGGAAAGAAAAAGGTTGTGGGATAAATGCATATGGGAGATGGAGAATATTCTAGGACCATAGGAGTTTATGCGAGTTATAAACGAGGTTTATGGTGACATTCTCATGCCTGAAAGTAAATTTTCTTCTAGCTCATTTTCCTCAGGTCTCATAGGGGTTCTGATGTCGACTGTCACTGCTTTTGATTTCGACGTTATGAATAAAAAACAAAGCATTATCAACAAAGAAAGGATCATCGAATTACAAGTAAGGAAACAAATATCTTCTACCGAATCTGAGGATGACGTTATTTTGGACGCATGTGTCTCCGGAGAACTGGTTTGCCTTCTTCGTCAAAGGGTTTAAAGAAGAATCCTTTTATTTTTATGCAGGATTTTTAGAGGACTTCAACATCAAAATACCCTTATCTAAATTTGCGGCAGATATACTAAAAACCTCTAACATAGCTCCTTCACAACTCCGTCCCAATTTTTGGGGTTTTATAAAAGATTTCGAGCGGATTTGTGAGGTCCTAGATATCACTCCTACCACTGGCCTATTATTTTCCTTCTTTGAAGTAAATAATGCAGACAAATGCAACTGGGTGTAAATTAGTGCATAACCGATTGCAACTTTATCTAGCCATACTTTTCAAATTATAAGAATTACAAAAACTGGTTTCTAAAGATGAGAAGTGGGTCAAGATATCCTCAAGTGCTTTACACGTTGGACGGAAGCCCCATTTCCCCTTCTACTGGGTTGAAAACCCTCGACCCATCATCGGGTTTGATTTTCATAAATTGAATGATTTGGAGTCTTAAGCGCTAGAGGTTCTTGATTCCTTTCGTATGATAAAGTTCAAGGAGTTGTTACCTTTAAATGATGAACAACTGCTCTCCTTCCTGGGTAATTGCTTGTTTTCTATTTTCCTTACTTAAATTCGTTTAAATTCTGATGCCCATTTTAATTTGCAGATAAGATGACTCAACTATCAATATCTGAGAAGAAGAGACTGATGCATGCGACTTGTGCTACTAGGGAAGGATCCGAAGAAACCATTCCTACAAAGTCGGATCCGGCCGGTTTGGAATTCTGATAACCTAAGCGTATCAGGGAGGTGGGCTATAAGACTACTCCCAGCTGAGACGAGACTCAAATTCCTGCCTCATTAGCTTTGGGAGAGCCTTCTCAACGTGCTCCTAAAAAGCTTAAAACTTTCATGCCCAATGAGGTGTGCTGAGCTGGTATGTAGATCACCTCACTCTTCTGCACTCCTGGGGAAGGATCAGCATTCAGGGAGTTCAAGTTCTGGTCTAACAACTTTGATGTACTCAAGTTTTTAAATGATCATCTCAACACGACCGAGGATGTCAAAAGGGTGAAGATGATAGGCCAATAGAAGATTACCTATAACTTGAGTTCTAATCTCATGCAGTGTGTCGTGCTCTCCCGAGGTCTGTTTGAGTCGGGAATTTATTCTGAGAAGGCGGAGCTGAAGTTAAAAGACGAGGTTTTCCAGCTGAAGGAAAAGCTCTATGGTTTGGAAAATAACTTGGATGATGAGAGGAAGAGCAAGGAGACTCTTCAGTTAAAGCACAAGTTGACTTTGTCAAAGGTTGACGAAGAATTGAAGCAGGTCAAATCTTCAAATCAAGAGCTTTTAGATTCAAATGATGAACTTAATGAGTTCCTCAAATAGGATTAAATGAACGTCCTCGCAACTGGTGATATTTCCTTTCATAAGAGAACAGGCTCTTTATCTTTATCCTGAGTTAGACCTATCTAAATTAGGTTACTTCAAGGTGGTGTTAGGTGGCCACCTAGTTGATATTGAAGAATTCGTGAAGGACAACCAGGATAAGCCCCTTTCTCCCGTCCACAATGAGGGCGGTGATGAGAACATAGGAGCTGCTGCCATTGTAACATCCCAAAATTTTCCCTCTTATTTATAACCAATATAAGATAGCTTGTGCTTCATTGCATTACATTTAGGTTATAACCAATCATACATGCATCATTGGTTCCTAAGGGCATGTGATCATCCTCCACTCAAAGAAGAGCTTGTCTAAGCTATGAAATAACCTTTCATAAAAAAAAACATCTCACTAGGTGCATCTTGACCTCAAATGGCATGGAAATGACAATAGGAGAGGGGATAATCACCACCTCCTTGAGAAGGGCCCTAATTAGGGTTTTGAGTAACAAAATAATCAAGGACACCCACAAGCAAGGGAGTGTGCCTCTTAATCTTCATATGACATATATGATATCTAGGATACAATTATCCTCAGTCCCCTTGAAAATAATTGGGGTTTTGACCTCTAGTCAACCTTCCTCAGTCAACTGATCAAAAATTAGGGCTTTGCTTAGAATCAGTTTATTTCTAATTCTTGAGCCAAAACTTGTTCTCAGGGGGTTTCATATGCTGTCAAGTATCCAAGGATGTAATGCAAGCCATTGGTCATGTCATAGGTTTTTCAAATGGTCAATTGCTTGAGAATCAATCAAATTGGGGAAAAGTCAATTGTGTATAGGAAAAGTCAACTCCTGATGTTTTAAGGTCAAATTCATGTTCCTTATCTTAAATATGTCCATTGGTGATGCTTTGATCAAGAAGTTCCAAGAGATTCACAAAGAAATCAAAGACGTGAGATGTTTCTTAAAATAGAAACTAGGGTTTCTATATTTATTAAGTTTTGTCAAGTTGAACAACCAACTTTAGAGCTCTCTTTCTCCATAATGCAAAAGCCAAATTGAAAATTTCTAAGGCCAAAATTAAATTTCAAATCCTAAGCTTCAAAAAAAATAGCAAGAACATATCCATTTGATCAAAATTGAGGAAGATATGATTGTTTAAAGTTGTGGGTTTTCAAGTCATTTTGGGCCAGCCAGGCAAGTCATGGGTGAGCTAGCTCGGAGTAATTTGATCAAACATCTTATGTGGTTGTAATGTCAATGTTCATGGTCAATTTTCTCAATAATGCAAGCTTCATTTCAAAAAGTGTTCAACATGAGTTTTGTTATCCTCCATCCACTCTACAACTTTGATGTTGGAAACATTTTCATCTGATCAACTCATTGGGAGTTATGATGGATTAAAGTCAGGATCTCAACCATGTTCATCTCATGCGCATATGGCTGGGCACGAGCATAAGTCTTAACTTGCTAATTTCAGGTGCAACTAAGGAAGTTCATGTTTAATTTTTAGCATCTTAGAGGCCTCATTTTCATTTGTTTTGAACCTCAACGTTCTTGTCCATGGTATCCGCTTTTCAAAATGCCCAAGAACATCTTATTTCACCATGAGATCATAAAGATATCATTACATGAAATCATGATTTCATCATTTATTCCATAATGCATAACTTCACCAAAATTACTCAAATTCAGAATTCCTTGCTACAAACCTTGTCCATATGCACCATATATCTCATGTACCTCATGTTTACCATAAAAATACAAGCATTTTCTTACATTACATGCATGCTTTTTACACTTTTCCAAAAATGTCTAAAACCCGATTTCATCACCACCATTCATTCAAATTGCCTTTGATCAATTCCAATGATCACCACACATCATAAGGAAGTGCACCATAACACTCATGTACATCCATGCACACTTGTATATCACATTCCCTTAATTTTCCATTTTTTTGCAATTTCATCTCAAACTCACTTAACTATGGTTCTAACCTCTTACTAACCATGGTTAGTTCTTAATCATGCATATATAAGCTCTCTAACAGCCATAAGTAAATCAATTACACTCATTCTCACTCACTTATCACAAATTCTCATTTTTGGTTCCTCTCTTCGAATCCCTCTACACAATCACTTTACCCTTAAGAATGAAGGAGGGGGATTCCTTTCAACCCTGAGATGACTGCTCCCAAGAATGAAGATATATCTAGGGCTTTGTACTTGGAGTCCACTCTCATTGACCAGAATATGACCACCAAGGCTGGAATTCCAGGCCTTCATTTAGACTTTTTGGTTACTCAGGCCACCATTCATGCTGCAGCAGGGAAGTGGGAAACTGTATGTGCACTCTTAGCCCTCAGCATATGTGGAGTCATCTTGTTTGCAGACGAGCCTAAGTTTGTAAGCAAGAGTGCTATCCACCTTTTCCAATTGAAGAATCCAAACCCTACCTTGCTTTGAGACTTTTACTACTCAGTGCATCAAAGGAATGAGAAGCAGAGAGGGAGATTAGTCAGATGTTGTGCACCCCTTTTCTACTGTTGGTTATTGAGGCACTTGCCGAAGTCAGACACTTTCTTGAATCCTCATCAGCCAAGGAACCGGGCTAAGAGAATGATTGCCCTTACATCAGAAGACATTAGATGGTGCACTCAGAGCACCAAGGGTAAAGATATCATCACCAGCTGTGGGCAGTATCCCAATGTACCCCTGATTGGAGTGAAGGGTTGCATCAACTACAACCCTTTGCTGTTCAAAAGGAAATTAGGGTATGCTTTGATACATCCACCAAGGGAACAAGACTTGACAGAAACCCTCTATTGTGACATCCAGCACAACCTTTCCATTTTCAGACAGGAATCTTGGGCTTGGGACAATATTCAGACTAAGGGGACAACTATTATTGGCAAGTGCAACAACATAGCTTCAGCTCAGTATCTTGACTGGTCTCGTGTCAGGGGAAGGATCACCCATATGCCATTCACCATAGAGGATGTACCTGGACCATCAGCGGTGGAACCTGCAGCTACTGTCCATTTAGAGGAGTTTGAAAAATTGAAGGAAAGGAATACTCAGCTCTCTGAAGCTTTGAAGAAGACCCTATAGGAGAGGAATGACAGTCGTCTGGATAATGAAAGGTTAGAGAACCTCCGGATTGAGCACTTGACCAAGATTGAAAATACAGATGATTACATCAGAAGGGCTAGAGCAGGGGAGTTAGTATTGAAGAATGCTTGCAAGGAAGCCAAGACTCAAAAGGCCAGAGCTGAGCATTACTTAGAGGAGAGTCAGGCTAGGTGGATCAGGATCACTGAGGCTCGTTCACAAGAAGATCAAAGGACCCAGGCTAGGATAGAGCAGCTAGAACCCAATGAGAAGAAGAGTCAAGAGGCCTTGTTAGCTGCACAGAAGGAGATCTTCGAGTTGAAGCTCCTGGCGGGGTTGAATAGATCAAAGGATCAGGACAAGCATAAGAAGTTGACCAGTGCCATTGCCACCAGAAACCTTCTTATCAGGACCATCACAGAGCATCCAGTCGGCCCAGTGACTGAAGCTCTCCTGAAAGAAGTTAGAGAGGATGAGTATGGATTGGATGTTTGATTTCTTTGTACTTGTACTTCTTTTTGGTTGTACTTTTGTTGTTGTATTTTGACCCACCATGGGGACTTTGTTGTAATCAAACTATGTATCTTTACACTTTGTAATATATGGTTTGTATTATTTTGTGGTCTTTATCTCTCTTCAACATCATCATTCCTCGAGGTCTGGAAGGTCAAAACCAAAGAACCAAACCGGATACCCTTGGAAGACAAATAGGCATCCTGCATTGCATACTAACCTTTTTTCTTTGTTTTGTAGGTTTTTTGTTTTTGTTGTTGTTTCTCACTTTGTTGTGGTTTCAGGAAACATTGCTCATAGAAGAGTGTTCCCCGTCAATAGAGTGCACCAGTATCCGACAAGAAACAACCTTCCGGGCTTACAAATGGATCAAGTTCAACAAGATCTGACTGACGTAAGAACCCAAATGGCCAATGAAAGGACTGATATGAGGGCCCAAATGAATCAATTTATGGATGTGATGACTGGATTGGATCAAAGCCTAGAAAGACTAAGAGAGTTGGTCGAGCGGCAAACTCCCGAGGAAAACCACCCAGGTACAGGGGGCACCAGCAACAACGATCACGTACAGCCTCGTACTGATCCCCCAGAGTTTGGACCTCATATGAACCCGGACATCGATGCTATAAGAAACACCCAGGGTAACACTAGAGGGAGGGCCTTGCAGGAGGACCCTCAGGAAGAGAAATTTACTGTGGTCGGGGCAGGAGACAAAGTCTATGATCGTCGGTTAGACGAGATAGCAGAAAAGCTGAGGTCTTTGGAGTCTCAAAACTCTCTAGGTTTTGATGTCACGTACCCATCTCCAGTCTTTCCTGGGAAGATTGAAAGCCTACACCATGGATGAAAAACTGTGGATGTTTTATTTTGAGGATAGCTTGATAAGGGCGTCCCCGGAATGGTACTCTCACTTGACCAGGGCCACAGTAAGGAATTGGAAAGACTTGGTCGAAGCTTTCATTCGTCCATATCAATATAATCTGGACATGGCTCCAAACAGAACCCTTCTGATGGGAATGTCACAGTCTTCCCGGGAAAGCTTTAGAGAGTACGCCCAAAGATGGAGGCAATTAGCTGGTGCCGTTCAACCCCCAATGTCAGAAAGGGAAATGGCAGATATGTTCATGAACACCCTCCAGGGGACTTATATTGATAGATTGGTTGCTTTTTCTTCCACTAGCTTCACAGACGTGGTTATAGCTGGGGAAAGAATTGAGAGCTTATTGAAGATGGGAAAGATTTCTGACAACGGCGCCAGTTCAAGCAGTGCAAGGAAACCATTTGCAGGGCCCCGCAGAACTGGTGAAACAAATTATGTCCATATGGGAAGAGGAAGACCCCAGTATATGTCGAGATCAATTGCCGCTGTCACTATTCCTACTCCACCTCCTCAATAAACTCAACAACCACAAAATTTTCCTCAACAGCCACAGTTTCCACAACAAAGATCCTACAATAACAACAACCAACAACAACGCCTTTTCCAGCAACGGCCATCTCAGATCAATAGGGTGATTGACCCTATACCAATTCCATATGCCACCTTGCTTCCACAACTCCTAAAGCTTAATCTTGTCGAGCTAAGGACATTGGCTCCACCAGATCCTCAGAACCTTCCGAGAAATTACGACGTCAACGCCAGGTGTGCTTTTCATTCTAATGCACCTGGCCACACCACAAAAAAGTGTAGGGCTTTGCACATGAAGGTCCAGGATCTGGTAGATTCAAAAGCCCTAAATTTTGTGGTCCAGGATCTGGTAGATTCTCGCATGTTCTTGTGGACACTGGGTCTTCACTCAATGTCTTGCCAAAGAAGGCTCTTGTCAAGCTCGAATATGATGGCATAGCTCTCCGACCAAGCAATCTGGTGGTTAGATCTTTTGATGGCTCCAAGAGGTCTGTTCTTGGAGAGGTGGAACTTCCTGTGATAATCGGTCCGCAGGTCTTTCATACTACTTTCTATGTGATGGACATTCAGCCGACCAACAACTGTTTGTTGGGTCGACCATGGATTCACGCCGCTGGCGCAGTTACGTCGACCCTTCACCAGAAATTGAAATATGAGGGGGAAGGACAGATTATCACCATCTATGGTGAAGATGATATCTTTGTTAGCCATCTGGCTACATACAAATACATTGAGATGGATGGTGAAATCCATGAAACCATGAGCCAGGGGTTCGAAGTACTGAACGTCAATGAGGCGACAACTGGAGTATTTGCTGCATCCCAGGATGATAGGATGGGTACTTCAATTGTCTCCTATCACCAAGCCCAGAAGGTTGTTAAAGATGGAAATGCCCAAGGCTGGGGAAAGCTGCTACCGGTGGAGAAGAAGGAAGACAGATTCGGTTTGGGTTACAAACCATTCCGACAAGATCAAGCAGAGGCTGCTAAAGAGCCCAAGTTCATCAGTGGGGGGATGCTCACCCCAGATGTTGTCAATAACCTGGAAGATGAGGTGGAAAGCGACCTCAACCTGGAGAACTGGATTCGTCCAAGGATCCCGAGTCACCAAGTCCTTAACTGGTCTTCCAAGGAAATTATAAGGGTTACTCATGCAGAGTAATTATTATTTCCTGCTTTTTTCAGCATGCATCAAGTCCTGCATCTTGCCCAAAGTGTCAGGACTCATTTTGTAATAGGGCCATATTTTTAATTTTTTGCAAATGGAATATCAATGAATATCAGACATCTTTTGCAAACAATTCTCTCTTTCGCTCACTGTCTTTTCATTTTTCACTTTTGTACAAAAAAATAAAATGGCAATGTTTTCAAAATAAATAACTTCATTTTTGAACAAGATTAAAATTGATCACTAAAACGAACAAATCTCAACCCTTGCATAGATTATCCTCCAGATTGCACCGACAACAGCACTGGTATGACCTTGTATGACTTCGACAATCTGATTAATCAAGCCGATGAAGGGGTTGAAGAAGACTATGAGTTACCTGAAGAGTTAGCCAGGTTGTTGAGGCAAGAAGAGAAAGTGATTACTCCTCATCAGGAGGAGGGTGAAACTGTTAATCTTGGTATCGAGGAGGATTTGAAAGAAGTGAATTTTGGGGCCAGTCTGCAAGCTTCAGTAAAAGAACAGCTTATCAACATGCTCCGAGAATATGTTGATGTTTTTCTTGGTCCTATCAAGACATGCCAGGTCTGGATACGGATATTGTTATGCACAAGTTGCCATTAAAAGAAGATTGCCCTCCAGTGAAGCAAAAGTTACGCCGTACTCGCCCAGATATGGCCATGAAGATTAAGGAAGAAGTAAAAAAACAGTGGGACGCCGGTTTCCTTGCTGTGACTAGTTACCCACCGTGGGTCGCTAACATTGTACCAGTGCCTAAGAAGGATGGCAAGGTGCGCATGTGCGTGGATTACTGGGATCTGAACAGAGCTAGCCCGAAGGATGATTTTCCATTACCTCACATTGTTGTATGGGTCGACAACACAGGTCAGTTCTCGGTATTTTCTTTTATGGATGGATTTTCTGGGTATAATCAGATCAAGATGTCACCGGAAGACATGGAGAAAACAACCTTCATCACACCTTGGGGCACATTTTGTTACAAGGTAATGCCTTTTGGACTAAAGAATGCCGGCGCGACTTATCAACGAGCTATGGTAATGTTATTCCACGATATGATCCACAAAGAAATTGAATGCTACGTGGATGACATGATTGCCAAGTCCCTTACTGAAGAAGACCATCTGGTAAATCTGCTGAAGTTGTTCAAGCGTCTGAGAAAGTATCAATTGAAGTTAAACCCCAACAAATGCACATTTGGGGTACGTTCTGGTAAGCTGCTGGGATTTATCGTAAATGAAAAGGGAAGAGAGGTTGATCCCGACAAAGTCAAAGCCATTCAGGAGATACCTGCACCTAGGATTGAAAAAGAAGTGCAGGGGTTCTTAGGTAGATTGAGCTACATATCAAGGTTCATATCGCATCTTATCTGAAACCTATGAACCCTTGTTCAAATTGTTAAGAAAGGAACAAACGGTCAGGTGGAACAAAGACTGTCAGAAGGCTTTTGATAAGGTCAAGGAGTACCTGCAAGAACCTATGATTGTTATGCCTCCAATTGAAGGAAGACCTCTAATAATGTACCTGACAGTATTAGAAGGATCAACGGGGTGTGTGTTGGGCCAGCATGACGAGTCTGGTCGAAAAAACGTTTACCGACTGTGAACAACGTTATTCACTGCTCGAGAAAACTTGTTGTGCTTTAGCGTAGGCTGCTCTCCGACTAAGACAATATATGTTGACTCATACTACCTTGTTGATCTCAAAGATGGACCCCGTCAAGTACATATTTGAGAAGCCAGCACTTACCGGAAGGGTTGCAAGATGGAAAATGATTCTGACGGAGTATAACATTCAGTACACATCTCAAAAGGCCATCAAAGGCAGTGTACTGTCGGACTATCTAGCTGAGCAACCCATTGACGATTATCAGCCCATGAGATTTGACTTCCCTGATGAAGACATCATGCTTTTGAAAGCAAAAGACTGTGAAGAGCCTGTTCACACTGAAGGGCCTGATCCCGAAAAAGAATGGATTATGATGTTTGACGGGGCTGTCAATATGAATGGTCATAGGGTTGATGCAGTGCTCATTACACCTAAAGGAGTTCATATGACTTTCTCGGCAAAACTCACCTTTGCCTGCACTAACAATGAAGCTGAATATGAAGCCTGTATCATGGGTCTTGAGGAAGCCATTGACCTCAGGATCAAGACTTTGAATGTATTCGGAGATTCAGCTTTGGTAATCATTTAGACCAACGGAAAATGGTACACTCACCAAGAGCACCTGATTCCATACCGTGACTACACGAGGAGATTATTGACTTTCTTCACAACAGTCAAACTTGAGTACATCCCTCGAGACAAAAATCAGTTCGCAGATGCTTTAGCTACCATTTCCTCCATGATCAAGGTTCAAACTGCAAATTATGTGCCTCAGATTTCGGTATCCAGACTAGATCGACCAGCCTACGTTTTCTCTGTGGACATTGCTAAAGATGACAAGTTGTGGTTCCATGACATCAAAAGCTTCTTAGAGGATCAAACATACCCACCTGGGGTATCATCCAATGATAAGAAGATATTAAGAAGGCTGGCTGGAAGTTTCTTCCTCAATGCTGACGGTTCATTATACAAGCGAAACTTTGACATGGTGCTACTCAGGTGTGTTGACAAGAAAGAATCAGACTTGCTGATTCACGAGGTGCATGAAGGATCTTTCGGTACCCATGCTGGAGGACATGCAATGGCTAAGAAATTGTTAAGATCAGGTTACTACTGGATCACAATGGATGCAGACTGTTGTGCCTATGCCAGAAAGTACCATAAATTCCAGATATATGCAGATAAGGTGCATGTTCATCCAAATCCTTTGAACGTAATGTATTTACCTTGGCCCTTTGTTATGAGGGGCATTGACATGATTGGAAAGATTGAACCGACTGCTTCAAATGGCCACAGATTCATCCTAGTAGCCATTGATTACTTCACCAAATGGGTTGAAGCAGCTTCGTATGCAAACGTCACCAGACAAGTAGTAGCCAGATTTCTGAAAAGAGACATCATCTGTCGATATGGAGTTCCCGAGCGAATCATTACTGATAATGGTTCCAATTTGAAGAACAAAATGATGGCAGAACTTTACCGGGACTTCAAAATCCAACACCACAACTCTTCTCCTTACAGGCCAAAGATGAATGGCGCTGTTGAGGCGGCTAACAAAACATCAAGAAGATTGTACAGAAGATGGTGGTCACTTACAAAGACTGGCACGAAATGCTACCGTTTGCCTTGCATGGGTATTGAACCTCAACCAGAACGTCTACTGGGGCAACGCCTTATCAGCTTGTGTACGGTATGGAAGCTGTCCTACCTGTCGAAGTTGAGCTACCCTCCTTACGAGTAATGATGGATGTAAAGCTGGATGTAGCAGAATGGGTCTGTTCTTGGTACAATCAACTGAATTTGATCGAAGAGAAAAGGCTAGCTGCCATCTGTCATGGGAAGTTGTATCAGAAAAGGATGAAGAAAACCTTCGATCAGAAAGTCAGGCTTCGAGAATACCAAGTGGGAGATCTTGTGCTGAAAAGACTCCTTCCTCCTCATACAGACCACAGGGGCAAATGGACTCCAAACTATGACGGTCCATTCATAGTAAAAAAGGTTTTCTCTGGTGGAGCACTGATGCTCACTACTATAGATGGCGAGACTTTCTTATCCCCTATGAATTCAGATGCAGTTAAAAACTACTTCGCATAAAATGACCCGCTGGACATAAAAACAGAATGTAAGTCCAGGCAAAAATGGGGCATCCCGGCGAGTCAAAAACAGAATAAAAGACTCGGGAAAAAATAAGGGAAAAATCAAAAAAATGTACACCCTCTGAGTTGAAAAGCCGCATTGGACAACTCGTGCAAAAATGGGTATCCTGGTGGATTGAAAACCCGAAAGGGAAATCCACGCAAAATCAGGGAATAAGCGAATAACTGCACTCTGATTTCGTCTGTATCTCTCACAACATGGCAAGCTTCGAAAGGACAAAGCATCAATCAAAATCAACCTCCTTCAAAAGCAAGATAAGAAGAACGTCAAGGTCATACAGGTCATAGCAAGGGAAGTTCACTGGAACGTCGTCATCAACATTGCCAGCACTTTTATTTTCTCAATTTATAGCAATCTCCTCATTTCAGGGGATTTGTTTCCTTAACTGTATTTGCCAATTCAGGGCACAAAAAATTAATAAAATCAGAGTTTTCAATCACCTCTCGTTTTGTACCCTGAATTGGCAAATACAGTTAAGGAAACAAATCCAATATTCATTTGCAAAATGTCCAATATTCATAATACAACACTTGCATAAAACAAATGAGCCATTTTAAATAAATGCTTGCAGAAAATATAGTACTTTCAGGAAGGTCTAACTCCTATAAGGGAATCTGGTTAGGGATACCTCGGGGTATTTGTGCGTTTCTTTTGTCTTAACAAGTTGCAGGTATTCGATACACAGCATGGGGCACACCAAGCATTGCATCCCCAACATGCTGCTTCCCAGGAGTCATCACCTCCCTAAGCAGTACCTGATATTTACTTCACAGCAAGGAGAGCAAGTAATCTCCTATGCCCCACCAGGATGCCAGTTTTCTCTCATCCTCAGCAAAGTTAATAGGAATCGTCTCCCCACAGAGTTTCCATTCTCTCCCCAGAAGAGCGATGCCTGAAACCCATCCCCAACGGAGTTGGTGAAGCTTCCTTCTCCCCAGCTGAGTTCTCCTCACTGATAGATCTACCAACGATCTATTTCCCTAATCAGAGTTCTCCCTCCAGATAGATCTACCAACGATCTTCTCCCCAGCCGGGACATCCCTCCAAGCAGATCAACCAGAGATCTTCATACCAGTGGGATCCGAGTCCCAGATCGGTTTCTCTTTTGCATAATCATAGCATTTGCATCATATTCACCAAATGAGCGTAGCATTCCGTCTAATACGGAGCATTACGGCAAAAAATCAAACATTTGCATGATCACAAGCCAGGTTTGAGCCAGTCACTTGCAATTACCATAAATATCTCATCCGCAATGATACAAAGTGTATCCACTGCACATAAAAGCCAAAGCGTCCCCTTTGCACTCTCAAGTACAAATACTTGTTCATAACATACTCTTTTTGACACCCGCCTGTGTCACCTTATCCCCACAGGTCGCCCGAACACTTTCTGCAAGCATATACTTGTCCATAAATTTCCCCACAGAAAGCCCAAAGCATATCCTTCGCACTTTCAAGACAGATGCCTGTTTATATTTATATATATCTGACACTCATCCATGTCATTCTTCCCCAGCAAGTCAAACACTCATTCATGTCCGGCATATACCTCACCAACAAATCAATAATTGCACACACTTATACAAAAGTCTTTGATACTCGTCCGTTTATTTATATATATCACTCCTCAACAGATTCAACACTTGTCCGTGTTCTTTGTTAACCAGCTGGTACTCATCCGTATCATCATCTTTGAACACGCGTCAGCATTTGTTTCTACCGATACTTGTCCGTATCATGGTTCTAAGGATGCTCGTCCGCATCTTTAATCTATATACGTCGTCAAACACTTATTTTTGAAAGCGTAAGCACTCGTCCGTGTTTACCATTCCCCAGTAAGTCGTCAACAAAGAAACTTTCATCTATCCGACATTCGTCCTATGTCGTGATACTTTTGGCAACCGTCCCCTGCCGGGTGATCGTCTTTCACCTTTGGATGACCGTCCCTCATCCCATCCCCAGCGGAGTCCCCGTTAATGGAACCTTTTATCCGACATTCATCCTATTTTGTGATATTTTTAGCAGCTGTCCCCTACTAGGTGATTGTCCTTCACCTATTGATGACCGTCCCTCATCATCTATCAGATGGCCGTCCCCATCATTAATCTTGTTGTCCGACATTCGTCCTATGTCGTGATAAACCCCGAGAGCAACCGTACCCTGCTAGGTGATCGTCCTTCACCTCTTGATGATCGTCCTTCATCATTATTTAATTTATTATTTTAACCGATGGTCGTCCCCATCATGGCTCTTCTTTAACCACTAATCTTATTTCTTTACCCGATGACCGTCCCCATCATGATCTCTTTACTTCCCCAGCTTGTCGGCCGTCCCCGTCATTGCTTTACTTACAACTTTATCCCCAACAATCGTCCTCTGCTAGATGGTCGTCCTCCATCGCCTTCATTTGATAAACATGCTATACTACCTTTTACAATTTATATCCCTTTTCTTCTTCTATCCAGCGAGTGCAAATTTTGGACTGTCTTTGGTATTCAACCACAAGTTATCTTGTTTGTCTGTTAAGCCAGGCGCTTACATCCTGCATAGCTAACTCATGCTTGAATAAGGGAAGCTGTAAACACCCCAAATTTTCCCTCACTCTTTATCACACCATGGCTTGTGATCTTTCGTTTTTATTTTAACATAAGCATTACACCTCACTTAGCATATTTGCTTCACTGCATAAGTTCAAGTTCATCTGCATCTAGGGTTTGTGATCTGAACAATCCAAGAATCCACCTGAGCCATCCCAAAGGTCTCAAAGCTTTCCAAGAGGGTACATGTGTGTTCTATCATCATATTATTCTCCTCCAAGTTCATGAAAGTCAAGGGATCACAAGAACTGGCAAAGGCATGGAAGCAGAGCTAGGGTTTTCACTGCACAGATGACCAAAATTAGGGTTTTGGTTTCAGAGGCCTTAACTCCAAATTTTTGGGCCATTCTTGTTTCTAATGTTCTTAGTATGTTATAAGTATCATGTGTACCAAGTTTGATGAAGAAATTCATTGTGGAAGTCATTTGTTCACTGGGTAACTTCCTGAGCAAGTTAAGTCAAAATCAGGGCATCTGAGGCCCCCAACAATGGAAGCAAAGGGGTATTTTCATCAAATTGAAGTTCTATGATCTTTATTTGATCTTAGAAGTGGTTGGAAGTTCACAAAATTGAAGAATTTTGAGCCAAGTGCAAACTTTCCATTTTTGGAAATGACTTGAAATGCAAACTTTCCATTTTGGGAAAGTTTTTCAACCTCCTCTTTCATAACCAAAAATGCTTCAAATGAAAAATTCTTGGTCATGAAAGTTGTAGATTTGGTTTTTCCCTTTTCAAAAAGTACAAGAACATGTCTTGATTCATCATAGAACTCAAGATATGGCCTTTCAAAGTTGGCAAAAATCATATAATTTCAAGTTTCATGTCAAAGAGGGATTTGCATTTTGGCATGTTCAAGCATTCTAATGACCTCTAATGTGCACAAACACTTCACAAAATGTCAAATGAACTTCAAAAGATCAGAATCATGCATTGAACCTAGGGTTTTCAGGACTTGAACTTCAAGAAATCTCAAAAGGGCCAAAACTCTCAAAATTTGCAAAACATGTGATAACTCTTCATCCAAGCCTTCCATCACATCAAAACCAATCCCATGGCCATCCTTGAACCTAGCTGAGGCCATTCACCCCATGAAATCTCCTCTGACCCGTGCCCATACCTCATAGTACACAATCTTGACTTTTTGAAAAAACTCCCATACCAATCAGCCCGTGCCACCACCCACTTTCTGAGCAATCCCATTTGCTTAAACAAACATTATGGATCATATTTCATAACACACAAGAGCCTGAAACCTCCAAGAACTCAGAATCCACAAAATCCATCAAAAACTTCCTCTCTTCGAAATTCATCACACAACCACTAAAACTTCAAACTTCTTCCACCAATCAACTCAGCATCACCCCAGGATCATTTCCCATCCATCACCATAGCTTAAAACACCCTCAAGCCAAAATATGATTTCTGCATACTCAGAACTGAACTTTCAAAACCAAGCCACACAAGCTCCATTCAAGCACTCCAGAAGCATCAAGGTGATCATTGGGGTGGATTTGCACCGAAGAAAGGGTCAGAAAGCTCAAGAACACAAAGCTTCAACTCGGGTAGCTATGATGAACTTTTTTTCCAAAACTTCTTCTTTAAGTTTCTAAATGATTCCTCATGCTTCACTGATCACCCTGATGTGTTTAAAATTAAAAATGGTTGAGAAATAAGCATTTCATGATGTTCTGAAATTTTGTCCGTGAAATGATTTTTGCTTCGATTCATCATGTATGCGTGAAATAAATTGTTTTTGTTGCTTGATTCTTGCTCGTTGATGTCTAATGATCATTTCTGGAGAGTTAGAGTGTTTAATTTGACCTAGGGAAGAAGTTAGGGTGAATGGCTTGCCGGAGAAGATGACCGGAGCTTGCTCCGGTCACCTGAAAGTCATTAGGTTAATTAATTAGGGTTAGCGCGTCAGTTTGAATTTGGACCCTTGGATCTTGTTTGCCATGTGTTTGAATGGTCCTGATTCACTCACTTAATCCTAATTCGTAATTAATTAAATTAATCAATTAATTAACCCAGATTCAATCCTAGCCTCACATTCACGCGTGCAGTCAACAAGCCTTTGAATCTCACCCACTGGATCAGTTGACTTCTCATTTTATTCATTTATTTTCATGTTATTTGCATTTCTTACATTTAATTTAAAATATCAAAAAGCATCCAAAAAATATTTTCTTTTGCATTCTGACTTTAAATATTTTTGTTCATCCAAAAATGATTTTTATTTTATTTTTTGCATTTAAAAAGCATTTTTAAAACATTTAAATGTTATTTTTAATTAATTAAAAATACATTTAGGTTTCTAAAAATCACCAAAAAAATCATGAATCACCTCAATGCATTTAGAAACATTTTCAAACTCTTCACACAAATTTCTTTTTAGTATTGATCATAGTTTGCCAATTTTCTTTGAATTAAGGGTCATAAAAATCATATTTTTGAACCCTAACTTTAAAAAATCATTTCTGCCTAACAAAGAAGAGTTTGAAGTTGATTCGTTTTGCATTGTCTTACATATTACATGTAGTTTATAGGTATTTTTCCTCATGAACTTATCTTGCATTTTCAAATTGATTTTCATTTTTCCCTTTGAACAACCCAAAAACCCTAGAAAACTTAGGAAAATCATAACTTTTGATTGGTTAGGCTTCTGACTTTCTCCTTTGGGGTGTGACTTAATATGGGATTAGGGTTTGTTTGAGATTGTTTGGAAATTTTTATCATGTCATTTGCTTCTGTTTTATCCATTTGCATCTCACATGTCCATGTAACCCTAATTTCGTATGTTCATTTGCATTCACCTTGCATATGCATCATTACATGAACTTTCCATGTCATTTCATGCATTCATATGTCATCTTAGACATCTTAGGACATGTTAGAACCTTGCTTGATCATTTCTTCATTCATTTTCCATGATTAGCATTCATTTCATTCCATAAACTTTCATGTGTTTTCAAACTTCAAAGCATGCTTCCTTTGCATCTCATCTTTGTATGATCACACATATGCATTTTGTATGCCTTTGCATCATCTTACATGACATTTACATTGCATAAACACTTCTAACTTTGATCATTGCATCTCATTTCAATTCATTTCTTCATGCTTTACACTTTATGCATTCATACTAACACTTTCAGGTTTGGTAAGTTATTTTGGGAGGTGGATTTGACTTCACCTCTCACTTCTTCTTACCTCTTTAATATGCATTATAACTTGTCCTTGAAGTGAATTTGATTAACTTATGTTCCATCTCACTTTCTTTCTTCAAGTTACTTATCTTCTTCAATGAAGTAAGTAACTTGTTCTCTTGCTTCCTCCTCCTTTCACCTGCTTCTTCCACTGGTGGCTTCCTTGAAGATATTTCTCAAGCCTTACAAACCATAGGAACATCCAAGAATGATAATCTTAGGGTTTTAATTAGTCCCTCTTAGATTTTTACCTTTGAGTCTCCTTGAGTCTCTCTCCTCATCTCAATAATCAGAGACTAAACTCTTAAAGTTTTAGGACTTTGGAATTAGGGTTATGCCTGCATCCTTCTCTTAGGATGGAGTGTATAACTTTAATCCTAAGTGTTAAAACTTTAATTTTTTTAAACCTCTTAATCAAATCATCTTAATAACTATCAAGACTTTATCTTGTAACTTGAACCTTACATTAGGGTTATAATTCTTCCTCATGGTTAAGAAGGACTAACCCTATTGTTTAATGGACAAGTCCCCCTCAAGTTGTCTTACAAACTTAAAATCCATTTCTTAATCCCACCTTTAATTAAAATCCATTTAATAAAGGCTTGTTATATAATGAATTTAATCCCTAACCATGGATTAAGTTGAGGTATCTTCCTCAGCTTAAGTGTTCTTATCTATTATCCTTCTATTAGGATGGTGTAATGAGTTCACTAATATGTGATTAGAGATTAAACTCATTACTTAACACTAAACAAAAACCCAAAAACATCTAAATAATCACAAGTGGGTTAATGATCTTAATCCTACATCATCATGGTAATTAAGTTGAGATGCTTATCTCATACTTAAGTAGGCTCATTATCCCTAATCAGGGAGGATATAATGAGTTTACAAGCCCTTTATTTAGGCTTAAGCTCATTAACTTATGCAAAACACCAAAAACAATCACAAAACTGAAAACACAAAAAAAAACAATAATCGTCTCCTCCGGGATTCTTTTCTCATCACTCTCATTCACAAGCGAGAACTTGCTTCTTCTGTCTAATGCAAGACAGTTAGCACTCGAGCCAGACGAGTCATACACTTGAGCATAAACAAGCAAGCAGTTCACAGTCAATTTATCTTTCAGTCTCTTTGAGTCGAACTACGGTGTTCTGACTTCCTCATTGCATGAGAGGATACGTAGGCATAACTTAACAGTTATCGAACAAAAGTCTCTTTGTCTTCCCCCTCTTTCAATATTCTCTTTTAAGCCTCAGCTCCTGAGCATTCACCTTTTGCACTGACACTTGTATATTCAATCTCAGATTTTGCACACAGACAACACATACACTACCCCTTTTAAACACAATATTTTAAGCATGGATCCCGTCGAGTACGACGAACAATCTGGGTGCTAATACCTTCCCAGGTTGTAACCAACCCCCTTCCTCAGTTTCTCTGGTTCGCGACCGTCTTATCCATATCTTTCTAGGTTTATGCAGCATTACCTTTCCTTCGGGATAAAAATGCCTAGCTGACGACTCTATTCACTTCATTTCATTCTCTCTTTTCGCCGACCGTTCGCGTCTATACCCTGTCTGACCTGGTGTCTTTTCGGGGGAGCGACAATGTGGAGCAAGTAAACATGTTTGTGGGAGACCTATGTACAAGGATTAAATCAACGTGTTTATAGGATTTTTGCCAACCCTACAGGAGTTAGTCAACATGTTTGTGGGCGACCTATGTACCCATATTTATTCGACATGTATATAGGTGTTTTGTCAACCCTCTGTAGAGCAAGTTAACACGTTTGTGGGAGACCTATGTACACATATTTAATTGATATCTTCATAGGATATTTTCCTACCCTACGCAGAGCGAATCATGACGTTTGTGGGCGACCTATGTACATGAATTTAATCGACATGTTTATAGGAGTTTTTCCTACCCTACACAGAGCGAATTTTGATGTTTGTGGGCGATCTATGTACACAGATTTAATCAACATTTTTATAGGAGTTTCGCCAACCCTATGCAGAGAAAATCGTGATGTTTGTGGGCGACCTATGTACACATATTTAATCAACGTGTTTATAGGGGTTTTTCCAACCCTACACGGAGTAAGTCAACATGTTTGTGAGCGACCTATGTACACGAATTTAATTGACATGTTTATAGGAGTTTTTCCTACCATACGTAGAGTGAATCGAACGTTTTTGGGTGACCTATTTACACAAATTTAATCGACATGTTTATTGGATTTTTGCCAACCCTACGCGGATGAATTCAACACGTTTGTTGGCGACCTATGTACACAAATTTAATCGACGTGTTTATATGAGTTTATCCTACCCTACATAGAGTGACTCGTGACATTTGTGGGTGACCTATGTACACAAATTTAATCGACATGTTTATAGGAGTTTTTCCAACCCTACATAGAGAAAGTCAACAAGTTTGTGGGCGACCCATGTACACAAATTTAATCGACATGTTTATAGGATTTTTTGCTACCCTACACAGAGCGAATCATGACTTTTGTGGTTGACCTATGTATGCAGAGCTAGTCAACACATTTATAGGGGTTTAGAGAGTGTTATAATTCTTAAAGCCGAGTACCTGTAACCAAAATGTAAATATTATGTTAAGGTCGGGCACCTCATTAAAAAACCTTGCCCTTGCAAGGGAAAATAGTGTAGCTCGGATCTTATTTATTTATTGGAAAATTACATGATATTTTTAGCTGAAATATAATCTGAGACTGGATATGTTCCATGTCCTAGGTACTTCTATTCTTTATAAGGTTTCTAGCTTGTATGCTCTGTTGTTTAGCTTTCGTAGTACTCTGAACGGACCCTCCCAATTCGGGATGAGTTTTCCTTTGTTCTTAGGGTAAGTGATTCTTTTCAAGACCAAATCACCCACCTAGAACTCTCTTTGTATGACCTCCAGATTGTACCTTCTTACCAATCTCTGTTTTGTATCTACTTCCCGAATTCGTACTATTTCACGGATTTCATCTATCTAGTCGGCCGAGATATTTAAATTATCCCTATTGGTGACCTCTTCAAAGTATTCACACCTCCATGTGGGAGTATTGATTTCCATTGGAATCATTGCATCAACCCCGTACACCATTCTATTAGGTGTCTCTTTGGTGGAAGAATGTGGTGTTATGTGATAAGACCATAAAATTTATGGCAGGAGCACGACCAACACTCCTTTTGCCTCCTCCAATTTATTTTTTATTCCTACCAGGATTATTTTGTTAGCTGCCTCATCTTGACAGTTCATATGTGGGTGTTCCATAGAGGTGAATTGATTCTCTATTCCATGATCTCTGCAAAAGTCTACCACTGACGTACTAGCAAGCTGAGTCCCATTATTTGCGACTATAACTCCCGACAAACCAAACCGACAGATGATATTTTTCTAGTATAACCTCCTCACTTTCTTAGTCAAGATTCGTGCGAAAGCCTCGGCTTCGACCCATTTTGTAAAATAGTTAAATGCAAAAGTTAGGAACTTAAGATTTCCTGTAGCCATTGGGAACGGTCCCAGGATATCTACTCCCCACTGATGAAATGACCAAGGAGAAAAAATGGAATGGAGGACCTTGGTTGAAAAATGTGTGTATGGAGTGAATATTTGACACTTTTCGCACCTGTTAACGAATGATATGCAGTCCTGAATCATCCTTGGCCAGTTTTACCCGGCTCTTAAGATTTTCTCGGCCAAAGATTTTGCTCTAATGTGGCTGCCACAAGCCCCCTTGTGGTTTTCTTTGATTACTAACTCGGCCTCAGATTCTGATGCGAATCTTAGAATGGGCGTTGAGCGCCCCATTTTGTATAGCGTATATGCAACAATTGTATATCGGGAAGCCATTATTTTAATCTTTCAAGCTTCATTGGTGTCCTTGGGTAAAGCATCTTGTGTCAGATAGGAGATGATAGGTTTCATCCATCCCTGAGCATTCTCTATCGTGAATATTTCTTCTGTTTGTATACTAGGTGTTTCAAGTATTTCTTGAATCACCGTCTTGTTTATTCCTGAGATTTTGTAACTATATAGGCGGGCCAAAAGGTCGGCTTGGGTGTTATCTTCCCTTGGGATATGCACGACTTCAAACTCAGAAAAAGATTTGGACATTAGTGACGCCTTCTAAAAATACTTCATCAAGATGGGATCCTTCGTTTGGAGTTCACTTGTCATTTGTCCGACTACTAGCCGGGAGCCTATTTTTTACTAAGAGACGGGTTACTCCGACTTCTTTTTCTAGACCTATCCCGACGATCAAAGCCTCATACTCTGCCTGGTTTTTACTAGCCTGAAAATTGAAACAAAAAGAATATTCCAATATTAGTTCACCGGGCCCTTCCAATATTATTTCGGCCCCACCTCCATTAACATTGGAGGATCCATCCACATGTAAGACACATTTTCCCGGGGTCTCTTCCTCTATCGGCACACTCTAATCCACCACGAAATCCGCTAATGTTTGGGACTTGATGTAGGTTCTAGGTCTAAAGTCAATGTCGTACTCAGAGAGTTCTATAGCCCACTTGACCATTCGACCTGCCAAGTTCGACTTCTTAAAGATATATTTGATTGAAAAGTTGGTTCTGACGGTGACAGGGTGCCCTTGGAAGTAATGTATTCATTTCCAAGCGGTTACAACAACTTCTAAGGTTAGCAGTTCTATATTCTGGTACTTAAGTTCTGCTCCTTTTAGAACTTTGTTTACAAAATACACCGATCATTCCTTGCCATTACTATCTTGCACCAGGACTGAACTAAGTTCCTTGTCTGTGACTGATAATTATAGAATTAAGGGTGAATTCTCCCTAGGTCTTATCAGGATATGAGGTGTAGATAGAAATGTTGATTTCTTGGAAAGCTTCCTCACAGACTACATTCCATTCAAATTCCTTGGATTTCCTTACGACTGCGAAGAAATGTATTGACTTTTCTCCCACGCACGATAGGAAGCGCGACAGTGCTTCTAGTCTCCTTGTTAGTTGTTGGACCTCTTTCTTTGTGGTTGGGCTCCTCATATTTATCACGACTTGGCATTTTTCCTGGGTTTTCCTCTATTCCCCGGTTTGTGAGCATAAACTTGAGGAACTTCCCGGCCTAGACTCCGAAAGTGCACTTGTCCGGGTTTAACCTCATATTTTAGTTTCTAATGGATGTGAAGGTTTCATTTAGATCTTTCACATGTGACCAATCACCCGTCTTGATCACCATGTCATCTACATATACCTCCATATTTTTCCCAATTAGGGTAGTAAATACCTTGTCCATCAGCCTATGATAAGTAGCTCCTGCATTTTTGAGGCCAAACGACATGACTTCATAATAGTAGTTGATTTTGTAAGTCATGAAGGCGGTTTTTGGGGCATCTAAAGGATTCATAAGGATCTAGTTATACCCGAAGCATGCATCCATGAAGTTGAGTAATCTGAATCCTGAGGTTGCATCAATAAGTCAGTTAATGTTGGGTCGTGGATAAGGATCCTTGGGACACGCCTTATTAAGATCTGTGAAATCCACAAACATCCTCAACTTCCCAGACTTCTTTTTTACCATTACGACGTTTGACAACCAAGTCGGATATTTTATTTCTTTAATGAACTCGGCCTACAATAATTTATCCACCTCCTTTTCTTTTTCTTTGGAAAACATGCTTAACATCTGGATCAATTGCCAGATGATGACACATGAAGTTGGGGTTTATCTTGGGCATTTAGGAAGGCTTCCGGGCGAATAGATCCATGTTATCTTTTAGTGTCTAGATAATCTCTTCTTTTTCTCCGTGGGACAAGTTAACACCCACGTGCATGATCTGAGATGGCAATTGTCCAATCTGGACTTGTTTTGTCTCCTCATTAGGCATTACAATGTCTTCCACCGAATCGTCGCGTGGGTTGATGTCAAACATGTGAATTTTGAGATCTTCTTTGGGATATGCTTTGTCGGATGACTCTTTTCTTTTTAGTTTTAAGATGTCCTTGTAGCACTTCCTCGCCAATTCCTGGCCGCCTTTAATAATACCAACCCGACCCTCACCAAGTGGAAACTTCATGGTGAGGTACAAGGTTGAAAACGAAGCATCCAGGGAGTCGAATGAAGGTCTTCCTATGATGATGTTGTAGGGTGACATAACATTAATGATGAGATATCTTACTGAAACCATCCTTGCATTGGCCGGGTTACCGAAGGTGGTTGGCAATACAAGATGTCCGAGTACCTGCACTTGCTCTCCTGAGAACCCTACTCGGCTTCCCTTGAAAGGTAACAACTCGGAGGGATTGATCACACTAAATTTCACCGTATTTCTGACTCCGATTTCGCATGCATTCTTAGCTTTTATTGTTATTTTGTTATGTTATTACTTTGTTTTCTTTTGTTTTCAGGTTTTTATTGTAATCGGGGCTTGAATTGAGAAAAAGGAGCGAAAAAGGAATGGAAACGGACGAAAACCTAGAAATTCAGCATTTTGCACTTACGGCACCCACCGTGGCGGGCGCCATGGGGTTAGCCATGACGTGGCCACGTCTCAAGACCACTCCACAACTGCCAAGACCCACGATCCCCACTCTTCCATTCCCTATGAGTACTATGGCGGGCGCCATAGGCCTGTGGCGGGCACCACAAGGCAAAAATACAGTTCCCTCCACTTTTTAGTGGAGGGGCGTCCTAGTCATTTCCCGCATTTAGTTTTCCTATAAATAGGACTTTAGTTTTTAGTTTTTCTTCATCCAAACTTAGATTTCTTTAGGCATATATCAGTTATAAAGCAGTTACCATTCCACATCGGGGTGTTTCTGCAATCGAGTGATCGAGTCTGTAATCTGTCTGTGTGATCGAGTTTTGGAGCACTCTGGAGGAAGTTAATCCTTCCGCCATTTTAATTCCAGTTCGTATTTTACTTTTCCGCATTGCTTTACTTTTATTTATTTTTCTCACTGCTTTACTTTCGTTTATTATCCGCACTCGCACTTTACTTTATTTATTTCCCGCACTCGCTTTACTTTCGTTTATTACCCGCACTTGCACTAAATTCCTTTATTTCCCGCACTCGCACTAAATCACTTTATTTTCCGCACTCGCACTAAATTACTTTTATGAAAAATTAAAAAAAGAATCTTTACTTTATCATGTCTAACTAATTCCATAAAGGTTAGGATGTAAGGATCGTAATTAAACCAGTAATCCGTATAATTGTTCGTGGAAACACCTAAGGGCTATTTTATCTTTCAATCTAATTGTTTTTAACTATTTCAAAAACAGCCAAAAGCATTTTGTCTAGTAGGAGTTTTTAGATTAAAAAGAAAAGAGATTTTAAAACGATTTTCGGACGCGTTAGGAAGTTTAGAGTCTGGTTCGTAAGAACCTCTTTTGCTAAGAAGTCCAGGTTAAAATACTTTTCAACTTAGTTAAGATACTACATTTCTTAAAAATAGGTTTACTACTCTAACGCAGTACGCACCTTTTTATCCGTGACAATAGGAGGGGTTGATTAGAGAGTACAACTCGGTTCTGAATACGCGAAAGCGACAGTTCCTGTTAAATTAGTTCTTTTCAAAGGAGAAAACATTGCCCATAAGTAGTTCCATTAACAAGTACTGGATTATCATTGATTACGTGAATTACATTCGAAAGTGTCTTTGTTTATTGTTTAAAATTACTATTTTATTTACCATTGCACCCTTCTTAAAACCCTTATATTTAGTTGCCTTAGATACACACCATAACAACAGGTACGATAGATTGACACTTGGTCTCTATGGATTCCACAATCTTTTATATTACTCTGACGTGTTCGTACACTTACGAAAAACACGCATCAAGTTTTTGGCGCCGTTGTCGGGGACCAATTTCGTCAAATTTCATTACCCTGTAGTTATACCGTTTAGACTAAGGTTGTTACCCACCGGTCAATGCGAAAGACTCGCAGTGCCGGAAGTTTAGTAGACCCTCTAGCTGAACCTGAACGTTACGCTCGCGCACGTTTATTTTTCCATAGGAATAGGAAAGCTATGGCCGAAGATCAAAACCGAAGACCTCTTAAGGACTTCGCCCAACCATCAAACGAGGAACCTAGTTCCAGTATAGTAAACCCCGATATCCCAGCCAATAATTTTGAACTTAAACCATCCCTGCTGCAATTAGTGCAACAGAGACAATTCGCAGGTCTCGCTACTGATAACCCGAACCAACATTTAAAAAACTTTCTTCAGTTAGCAGACACCTTTAAAACCAATGGAGCTTCTCCTGAGGCGATACACTTAAGATTATTTCCCTTTTCCCTCAGAGATAAAGCTCTATCATGGTTAGATTCCCTTCCACCCAATTCAATAACAACTTGGGATGACCTTAGGAAAGTCTTCCTTGCTAGATATTTCCCCCCAAGTAAGACCGCTCTTCTTCGAAACCTAATAACTAGATTTACCCAACACCAAGGAGAGTCGTTGTTCGAAGCCTGGGAGAGATATAAAGAACTATTAAGAGCATGCCCACATCATGGCTTAGAGAATTGGCTAATCATCCAAACCTTTTATAATGGACTTCATTATAACACTAAGATGACCATCGATGCTGCCGCTGGTGGCGCACTGATGAACAAACCTTACCCTGAAGCTAGTGCCCTTATCGAGGATATGGCCCAAAACCATCAATCATGGGGAGTAGAACGAGCGACAGTGGAAAAGAAGGAAGCCCAAGGAGGAATACATGAGCTAAGCTCTATAGACATGATGCAGGCTAAAATGGACGCGTTGGCCCTTAAAGTCGAACATATGTACACAACTCCGAACGCTGTAGCCGCAGTTTCGCCGAATTGTGAGATATGTGGAACGCAAGGACACCAATTCGCCGAATGCAATCTGTTGAATGAGACCAACACTGAGCAAGTAAACTATACCCAAGGAAACCCATTTTCAAACACATATAACCCTGGATGGAGGAATCACCCAAACTTCTCCTACAAAAATAATAACCCTATTCAAAATTCTGCACCTCCGAGACAACAAGGTTACCAAGCCCCAAGAACAAATCAACCTATGCAACCTGTACCACCAAGTCCGAGCTTTGATGAAGTTGTAAAAATTTTTATCGCTGCTCAAACACAACAAAACAAAGAGTTCATGAACCAAAACGTCCATGTTAACGAACTGATTACCCAGTTAGGAACCAAGGTTGATCAAATCATTACTCATAATAAAATGCTTGAAACCCAGATCTCTCAGGTAGCTTTAAACCAAGCCCCACAGACTACACCTGGAGGACAGTTCCCTGGACAACCTCAACAAAACCCGAAAGGGCAAGCTAATGCCATTACTCTACAAAGTGGAACCGCTTATAAAGAACCTTCAAACCCTAGATTGAGTGAGCCCGAAACTTCTGAGAGGAATGAGGAGAAGGAACCAGAGGAGTCTGAAACCCCGGAAAGTCAAGAAAAAGGAGAAGAACCTAAAACCTATGTACCACCACCGCCATACAAACCACCAATACCATACCCTCAAAGATTAAAGAAAACCCAAATCGATAATCAATATCAAAAATTCGTTAAGGTTATAGGAAAACTTCACGTAGAAATCCCCTTTACAGAAGCCATCACCCAAATACCTTCTTACGCTAAGTTTCTCAAAGACATACTTACAAATAAACGTAGACTTGAAGATCCAAAACCCGTGGAATGTAATTCTATTTCCGAAAATAGGTTAGCAAAGAAAGATAAAGATCCCGGAAATTTTTCCATTCCTTGTATTTTGGGAAATCATGTCATCGAAAAAGCTTTTCTAGACTTAGGAGCTAGTGTAAGCTTAATGCCTTTAGCAGTTTGTGAGAGATTAAACTTAGGAGAATTACAACCTACTAAGATGTCACTTCAATTAGCCGATAGATCCGTTAAATACCCTATAGGCATACTTGAAGACGTTCCTGTTAGGATAGGTCAGCTGTTTATACCTACTGATTTTGTTGTCATGGACATTAAAGAAGATGGCGACATACCAATCCTCCTAGGTAGACCATTCTTATCAACTGCTGGAGCCGTGATAGATGTTAAAAAAGGAAAACTAACTTTTGAGGTAGGTGACGAGAAGATAGAATTTATACTTTCAAAATTTCTTATGGCACCTGTGATAGGAGATGCTTGTTATGCCTTAGATATCATCGAAGAATGCATTAGGGAATTAGAACAAGAAGAAGAAACTGAATCTATAAAATTGCCATCAACCCTTATTTTGGAAGATGACAATTATAAAAGACCCTACATTGATGATAACCTTCACGAATGTTTATCTCTTACCCCAGATCCTATGCCTTGCCCTATGAAACCGACCGTAAAACTTAAGGAACTGCCTAAAAACCTAAGATATGAATTTCTCGATGAAGATATGAACCATCCAGTTATAGTCAGTGCTACCTTAAACCAAGAAGAAACCGATAAATTATTAGATGTTTTACGTAGGTACCCCTCAGCCTTAGGATATAAGATCTCTGATCTAAAAGGAATAAGCTCATCCGTATGCATACATCGGATTTTGCTTGAAGAAGATTCAAAACCTTCCAGAGAACACCAACGAAGAATAAATCCTATAATGAGTACTGTAGTTAAGACTGAAGTTCTTAAGTTACTAGAGGCAGGTATAATATATCAGATCTCGGATAGTAAATGGGTGAGTCCTGTGCATGTAGTAGCTAAAAAGGGAGGCATCACAGTCGTGCAAAACGAGAAGGGAGAACTTGTAGCAAAAAGAACCGATGGAGGTTGGCGTATGTGCATAGATTATAGAAAATTAAATAAAGCAACTAGGAAGGACCATTTCCCATTACCATTCATAGACCAAATGTTGGAGCGCCTAGCCAGACACTCCTACTTTTGTTACCTAGATGGATATTCAGGATTCTTCCAAATACCTATTCACCCCGAAGATCAAGAAAAAACTACCTTTACATGCCCAGTTGGAACTTTTGCCTATAGAAGAATGCCTTTTGGACTCTGTAATGCTCCTGCCACTTTCCAATGCTGCATGATGTCTATCTTTGCAGACTATTTAGATGGAATCATGGAAGTATTTATGGACGATTTCTCAGTTTGTGGATCAGATTTCAATAATTGTCTTATCAACCTTGAGAAAATCCTGGAGAGATGTGTGGAGGTAAACCTTGTGCTAAATTTGGAAAAATGTCATTTCATGGTCACCGAAGGGATTGTTTTAGGACATATAGTTTCCGAAAAAGGTATAGAGGTAGATAAAGCTAAAATAGAAGTCATAGAGAATCTAAAACCGCCAAAGACTATCAGGGAGATAAGAAGTTTTCTTGGACATGCCGGATTTTACCGATGTTTTATCAAGGATTTCTCCAAAATAACAAAGCCCTTAACTGGTCTTTTGATGAAAGATGCTGAATTCATCTTCGATGAAAAATGTACTTAAGCATTTAATCTTCTGAAGCAAGCTCTGATTTCAGCACCTATAATGAAACCCCCTGATTGGTCAGAACCGTTTGAGATAATGTGTGACGCCAGTGATTATGCTGTTGGAGCCGTTCTAGGTCAGAGAAAAGACAAAAAGTTACACGTTATTTATTATGCCAGTAGAACCCTAGACGCTGCACAGCTCAACTACGCAACAACCGAAAAAGAGCTCCTAGCTGTAGTTTTTGCCATAGACAAATTTAGATCTTATCTAGTAGGAGCCAAGATTATAGTTTACACCGACCATGCTGCCATTCGTTACTTACTAAGTAAAAAGGATGCCAAGCCTAGGTTACTTCTATGGATTCTATTATTGCAAGAGTTTGATTTGGATATCCGTGATAAGAAAGGCACTGATAATGTGGTAGCTGATCACCTATCTAGGCTAGAATACCTGAAACCTGACTCAGTACCCATAAATGACAATTTTGCCTATGATAGACTGATAGCCCAACTAGAAACTATTGAGGATGATAACCCAGACCTACATGAGCATTCTCATAAATCCTTAGCTATAAGTAATGTACCTTGGTATGCAGACTTTGTTAATTATCTAGCCGCTGACATCATACCCCCTGATCTAAACAACCACCGGAAGAAGAAGTTCTATAGTGATGTGAGAAACTTCTATTGGGACGAACCATTTCTTTTCAAGAGAGGTAAAGATGGCATTTTCCGCCGTTGTGTTCCAGAAGAAGAGGTAAATAATATAATTGAGCATTGTCACTCTGCACCCTATGGTGGACATGCGAGCACATCTAAGACCTACGCCAAGATTCTTCAAGCTGGCCTATTCTGGCCTACTATGTGGCGTGATGTCCATGCTTTCATTGTCAAGTGTGATAGATGCCAACGCACAGGAAATATTTCAAGACTTAATGAAATGCCGTTAAGAAATATCCAGGAAGTAGAACTCTTCGACGTATGGGGTATAGACTTTATGGGACCGTTCCCACCATCTTTTGGAAATCAGTACATCTTAGTAGCCGTTGACTACGTGTCTAAATGGATTGAAGCTATCGCCGCACCCACAAACGACACCAGAGTAGTCATCAAATTATTCAAAAACTATATATTTCCCAGGTTTGGAACACCACGTTTAGTCATAAGTGATGGAGGATCACACTTCATATCGAGAATATTTGATAAACTTTTAAGCAAGTATGGAGTTAAGCATAGAGTAGCAACACCATACCACCCACAGACCAATGGACAAGTGGAAGTATCTAATAGGGAGATCAAACAAATCCTTGAGAAGACTGTCTCTATATCTAGAAAAGATTGGTCGCAGAAACTCCAAGAAGCATTATGGGCCTATAGAACCGCTTTCAAAACCCCTATAGGAACAACCCCTTATCAACTGGTCTATGGAAAATCATGTCACTTACCTTTTGAATTGGAGCATAAGGCCTATTGGGCCATTAAAACTTTGAATTTGGATTACTTGACTGCTGGTGAGAAACGTATCCTTGATATCCACAAATTAGAAGAGCTCAGACAATCCGCCTACGAAAACGCCATCATATACAAAGAAAGAACAAAAGCTTGGCATGACAAAAGAATCATAAGAAGAGACTTCAAAATAGGCGATCCTGTTCTCTTGTTCGATTCTAGGTTACGACTTTTTCCAGGAAAGCTTCATTCAAGATGGACTGGCCCTTTCGAAGTATCTAAGATCCTAAGATCCGGTGCTATTGAAATCAAGAACCAAACATGTAAACTGTTCATCGTCAATGGACAGAGGTTGAAGCCCTACGAAGGAGGTGACATCCCAACAACATACACCTGTCATACTCCGAGTGATCTACCATATCCTTCCAATGATGTTTAAAAATCGGTCGTCTAGCTAATGACGTTAAACAAGCGTTGCATGGGAGGCAACCCATGGTTTTCTTATTTATGTACTTTTTATTTATTTTTACTTTATTTTAATTTGTTTATTTTATCATTATTATGTCAGGACTAACGATTGAATGTTTTATGTGCTTTCAGGACTTGTTTGCTAACCTTGTGCAGAATGCAGAACCCCGATGACATGCACGTGGCCTTTAGAGACGACGCACAGAGAGAGCGTTACTATGTCCACATGAGATGCCCTATGGCTCCTACCAGGTACCCTGACCATGACTGCATGGATGCCTTGGGGATAGAGCCAAGCGTCCGATTCTTATGCCATCAACTCCAGTGGGACCAGTTTGACGACAGGAACAACACATATAGGAACTTGACTCTTGAGTTCCTCAGCTCGTTTCATCATGACCCTTGGGCTGGACCCGATGGACTCGCTGTTTTCAGGTTGTTCGGGATTGACTACTCCTTCTCTCACAAAGAGTTTGGTGATTTACTAGGTTTCCAGACTACTCCTGATGCTATTCCAGAGACACCGATGGGGTATTTTATGAGCAGAGAAGTGGAAAAGTTTTGGTCTAAAATATCAGGTGGAGGAAGCCAAGATCCTTCCACCCAGTTTTCTCAGGTAATCCACAACCCTGCGTTAAGGTACTTCCAGATGATTCTAGCGCATTCTTTCCTAGGTTTTCCAGATATAGAGACCCTGCTAAGTGAAGAGGAGATTTTCCTACTATTTTGTGCGACTCAGTCTCGCTCAGTTGCTTGTGGCAACTTTCTGTTGAAGGGCCTTGCTAGTGTTGCCAGATCATCCGTAGGCATCATACATGTCGGTGGGATTGTTACACAGATAGCTACTGCATTGGGTTTGTCTCACAAATTATTGCACCTCAGGACCTTCTGCTGCTACACCACCCTGGATGTTGATTTTTGTCTTGACAGAGGACTGATGAGGAGGGCTTCTTTTGAGCCCAACATGTTTAGATTACTGATCGACGGCGAAGCGATACACTACTTTACATTACCAGATCCGCTGATGACCAGTGTCCATGATCCTGCAAATTGGAGTTATGCTCTAGAGGGTTATGGAGAGACTGTCGAAGAGCCGAAATCGCCTCCCGCCGCTGAGTACACTCCTACACCTCTTACTCCCCGAATCACTGTTATGTCTAACAATATGTCTCTGCAGTCGCCTGACCTACAAACACAGATTTATGAGCTCCGTAAGGAGACTGCCCTGCTCAAGCAGGAAGTGGCAGACTTGGAATTACAGATTCAGGTTTCTGATCTCACTCATGCCTCAGAGGCCGATGCTCTATATCAGGAGATTGAAGAGCTTCAGAGGGAGATAGCTGAGATTCGTGGATCAAGCCAGGAGAAGAAGCCTACCATATGATTCATTCTACACTGACGACGCTACCCTAGTATTTAATTTCATTTTATATGCTTTATTTTATTTCTCGCATCTCCAGACATATCTCACATAATTGCATCTATTATATTTTCATGTACTTTGAATTCCTCCTATATATACATATTATGCACTAATGTCGATTTTTCTTTTTCTTTTTTGATTTTTAATTATTTTATTTTTTGTCGTGCAAAGAAAAAAAAAATATAAGACAAAAATATTTTCATTTTTGTCTTCACAAAAAAATATGCAAGCCTCATGCCTTGAAAAGAAGAAGAAAACGCTATCCAGACCCCCCCGAAGACCAAAGGTGCAAGGAAGGCCCAAAAGGAGGATTTAAAAAATCCAAGGCCCAGGAAATAGCCTTGTGGCGGGCGCCATGGCGTTCTCCCCTATTTCGGGGCAGAATTTCATTTTCCACCATTTTCATACCTTCCTTCTCCAAAAACCCATTTTTGCAACTTTCAAAAACCTCCTTGAACCCCATTAAAGCTCCCCCATTTCCAAAATACCCACCATCCATAAAACCTATCCAAAATCCATTTTCATTTTCATCCACCACAAACCATAAAAATCAAAACTTTATCATTTCTCTCATAAACCATTTTTCTACCATTTTCACTACCTAAGGAGCAATCAACAATGGAGTTCAATGGATTTCTTCTTCGTGATGGAAGACCGGGTGATAGGCAACGGAAAATTATTCAGAGGCTTCAGAGTCGAGAAATTCTCTCGACTAGGTACATCGACGATAACTGTCTGTATGCTTTGGGTATCTATCATAGTGTTTTTAATTTATTAGATTTTTTAGGCTTGCATAATATTTTCGTTAATCAGGAACCTACCTATGAGAGACTGACAATTGAGTTTTTGAGTTCTTTGATATACATTGTCAGTCATAACACTGCTAGCACTGCCGGTACTGTTATTTTTAGACTGTTTGGAATTGAATATGAATTCAGTACCAACGAGCTAGCAGGTTTGTTAGGAATCCCTCATAGGGAAGGTGCGATTTGTGAGGCACCTTTGGATGCGGAATGGTCGGCCGAGGTATTTTCCTTCTGGCAAAGGCTTTCAAGTACTTCAATTAATTCTTTTGAAGGGATACTTGCATCGACCATTCACAACCCGGCCATAAGAGTTTTCAGACATCTTTTGGCATGTACTATTTTTGGCCGGGAGAGTCCAAACAAGGTAAATGCTAGAGAACTCCTATTTTTGCAAGGATGCCTCACTAGAACCCATATCAAGCCGGTCCCGTTTATGCTTGCACACATGGCTTTACTTACTAATAAAACAGGAACGATTGTTTTTTGAGGGCTTGTTACGTCTATTGCTCGGGCTCTTGGCCTGAACGATGAGATAGCTACACTTGAACCACTACCTCCTCGCACAATTAATTTAAAATTTCTGAAAGACATGAAATTGTGCCGAACGAGGAGAGAAGGTGGTTATGAGTTGATGGTTCATGGGGTAGCTATCCCATTTGTTGCTTTACCATGCAGTAGACATACTGATGTACGTATTGAAAGGAACTGGACCTATGATCTGAATGCTCCACCTGTTTTGGGTCCACTTCCTCCTAATATTCCTGATGGGGAGGCACATGACACTAATGAAGAGTATGATCGGAGAGAGCAGTCTCCCATCCCTCACATGTCCCCCCATCGTCCTTCACAGTCACACACCGCACCATCTTCCTCTAACCCTGTTGCAGGTGCTGCTCCTGGATTCTATGTCACCGAGGAGATGTGGCGTGATATGACAGCTAGAGAGGAAAGGCGAGACGACCTTCTCTCTACTATTTCACAACAACTGACGGACAACATGAGCTTCATGCAACAATCGCGATTGGTTTCGGACCGTGCTTATAGCAACGTTTGCCGTACCTTGAACAATATCTCATTAGAGCAGAACCGTCAGAGAGAGTTCAACAGCCGGCACTACCAGCTTGTAGAGGCCACTCAGGGTTCCATCTTAGGTAACCTTCGAGAGGTCCGGAGTGCTCAGGCTGCCTTATCAGCACGACTTGACCGGAGGGACCAGCATCGTAGTAGATCCCGTCGTTCCAGACCATCACAGCAGGACGGCGAGGGCACCAGTGCTCCTCCTCAGTAGTCTTTTTCAGGTTACCCCCCTTATCTTATTTCGAAACATTGGGGACAATGTTCGATTTAAGTGTGGGAGGGGATTTTATTGCTTTCTGTCATTTCCCTTTTTAGTTAATTATTTCCTTTTAGTTATTTCCCTTTTCAATAATTTATTTAGTTTAATTTTCTTAGATAATGCATGAGTCTGACGAGTCACCTATATAGTGTATTTTTAGTTCATCTTCATTTTTTCCCATTTCCTTAGCCTTACCAGAAAATTTTTAAAAAGAAAATAATGTTGTTTCACATGTTTTTTGGGCTTTGAGACAGGTTTAGATTAGGATGTGGTGACTTAGGTCAACTTTTTGAAACATCAGAACCATTTTAGCACCATAGACCTCTTGAATATAGGAATCACTCCTAAAACCCACCACCATGGCCTTTATTATCATTTAAAAAATTGTCCTAAGTAGTTTATTTTAGCAGTCAGCTCCGGCCTAAGCATGCTCTACGTAGGGGGCCGATGAACATAAGTGAATGATCCAGTGCTAATAAAAAAGAAAAAAGGCAAACTCTGGTATAGGTGACCCTCACAAAGTCATTTAAACCGAAAAAAGAGAAGAAAAAAAAAAATTTGCCAAAAAAAAAGAAAAAAAATTGCAAGTCACCTATTGTTAGTTGGTTCAGAGGTATCTGGCACTGAACTTGGTAGGGCGGATTACGATCCGATCCCCCGCAGCTACATTTAGGCGAAATAAAAACAGGTTTACACATGTTTATGTGCCAGAAACCTTATGTTATGGATCAAAATCACTAACCGGTCACTTTACTATGAAGCATGTACGAATAACAGGCTTAATGTGATTGCCCCTGAATGAAAAAGACACAAAAAGATGAGAAGATAGGCCTAGGTATTGTGGGATGATATGGAGTGGTTAATATAGGATTGAAGTTTGTGTTTGTGTTACTATGGTACCCTTGGTTCACTTAGTTAGCACCTGTCACTGCATCCTGACTTGAACTTAGAAGCCCTTTAGCCCAAAGACACGTGTTGACACCATATTTTCTTGAGCTTTAATGTTTGCTTGAGGACACGCAAAGGTTTAAGTGTGGGAGAATTTGATTACACTAAATTTCACCGTATTTCTGACTCCGATTTCGCATGCATTCTTAGCTTTTATTGTTATTTTGTTATGTTATTACTTTGTTTTCTTTTTTTTCCAGGTTTTTATTATAATCGGGGCTTGAATCGAGAAAAGGAGCGAAAAAGGAGTGGAAACGGACGAAAACCTAGAAATTCAGCGTTTTGCACTTACGGCACCCACCGTGGCGGGCGCCATGGGGTTAGCCATGACGTGGCCAGGTCTCAAGACCACTCCACAACTGCCAAGACCCACGATCCCCACTCTTCCATTCCCTATGAGTACTATGTCGGGCGCCATAGGCCTGTGGCGGGCGCCACAAGGCAAAAATACAGTTCCCTCCACTTTTTAGTGGAGGGGCGTCCTGGTCATTTCCCGCATTTAGTTTTCCTATAAATAGGACTTTAGTTTTTCGTTTTTCTTCATCCAAACTTAGATTTATTTAGGCATATATCAGTTATAAAGCAGTTACCATTCCATATCGGGGTGTTTCTGCAATCGAGTGATCGAGTCTGTAATCTGTCTGTGTGATCGAGTTTTGGAGCACTCTGGAGGAAGTTAATCCTGCCGCCATTTTAATTCCAGTTCGTATTTTACTTTTCCGCATTGCTTTACTTTTATTTATTTCTCGCACTGCTTTACTTTCGTTTATTATCCGCACTCGCACTTTACTTTATTTATTTCCCGCACTCGCTTTACTTTCGTTTATTACCCGCACTTGCACTAAATTCCTTTATTTCCCGCACTCGCACTAAATCACTTTATTTTCCGCACTCGCACTAAATTACTTTTATGAAAAATTATAAAAAGAATCTTTACTTTATCATGTCTAACTAATTCCATAAAGGTTAGGATGTAAGGATCGTAATTAAACCAGTAATCCGTATAATTGTTCGTGGAAACACCTAAGGGCTATTTTATCTTTCAATCTAATTGTTTTTAACTATTTCAAAAACAGCCAAAAGCGTTTTGTCTAGTTCATTAGGAGTTTTTAGATTAAAAAGAAAAGAGATTTTAAAACGATTTTCGGACGCGTTAGGAAGTTTAGAGTCTGGTTCGTAAGAACCTCTTTTTGCTAAGAAGTCCAGGTTAAAATACTTTTCAACATAGTTAAGATACTACATTTCTTAAAAATAGGTTTACTACTCTAACGCAGTACGCACCTTTTTATCCGTGACAATAGGAGGGGTTGATTAGAGAGTACAACTCGGTTCTGAATACGCGAAAGCGACAGTTCCTGTTAAATTAGTTCTTTTCAAAGGAGAAAACATTGCCCATAAGTAGTTCCATTAACAAGTACTGGATTATCATTGATTACGTGAATTACATTCGAAAGTGTCTTTGTTTATTGTTTAAAATTACTATTTTATTTACCATTGCACCCTTCTTAAAACCCTTATATTTAGTTGCCTTAGATACACAGCATAACAACAGGTACGATAGATTGACACTTGGTCTCTGTGGATTCGACAATCTTTTATATTACTCTGACGTGTTCGTACACTTGCGAAAAACACGCATCAGGGATCGAGCCCCATCCCAAGGAAGGCATCCCAATAAAGTACGTATGCAGAACTACCAGGGTCAATCAACACCCGATTTACACTTTAGTCTCCTATTAACACTTTTATGACCATAGGGTCATTTTCATGAGCTAATACACCTAGGGCGTCCTGTCTAGAAAACTTCACTGCAAGATAGGTAGTATGTCTTTATTGGAAGTGTTTGGTCAATGTGCATGACCATCCTTGCGTACTCTTCCCGGCAGAGTTTGTCTCTCCTCCACCAGCAAATCCTCTGGCTATGGTATTCAATGACAGTTGGGCGGTCCTCTCCAGCTCCTAGGGATCCGTCTTTCCCTCGTAGGATACTAGTGAAAATGTTTCGTTATTATTTAGGATGTGTTCATTCCCAATCTCCCAAAATAAAGGTTGAGATTTAAATACCTCCTCCTTTGTCTCCTTGATTGGAAGTCTTTGATATAGGGTTTTGTTTTGTTGACGTATATCCTCCAGTATAGATGAAAGTTGTACTACGCTTGAAAGGGAGTCACCGTCGTTGGTCATGTTGATAGTGAGAAGGTGTGGCCAGGGAAATTTTTTACCTAGGCCCCACGGTTGGCACCAAATGTTCTATCCAAAAATGGTTAGATCACCAAAGGTGCTAGATCCCCTCTTTCTGGGCAAGGAGAGCTAGTACATATGTATTGAGCAATATTGTTCTGGACTGGGTCAATGCAGTGTGTGTCGAGCTGAGGCCCAGTCCGTCGGGCATGGCCCATGGCCCAATGTAGGGGGCATGGGGAGAATGTCTACCCCACGTACTGCGCCTCCCCAACTACCCGTTATTATCTCCTGATATCAAGGGGAAGTTGGACCAATGGCAAGACCACATGCTAGGTCTTATCTGCTCCTACATAATTCTTGGTAGTTCTTCCTTGGGCTTAGCTGATCCAATCCATGAGAAGGATCTTGGCCCAGTGCTGAGGACACACTATAAATACCCTCTTTCACTAGAGGGTCATGTATTCTAATTCTACTCTTAACTGTTATGTACTTGCACTCCATCGCTCTTTCTAACTTTGGCATCAGAGTACCTTGCAGGTACACCCCCTTTGTTTTTCCATCCTAGTTGTTCATCAGATGAAGGTACCTCCTGATTAGGTCAGATCAATGGCGCCATCTGTGAGAACATAAAGGTTCTCCCCGTCTTTTGAAACAAAAGACCAAACCTTCACGCTGTCTCTTCAACCATCCAACATGACCAACGAACATGGTGAAAACTACATCCAGGGCCTCGTTAACTATATGACTGATGGAGACAAAGATAACCACGTCATCCACGACTCCCACGTACGGGACGAATAACCTGCCAGTCCATCCTATGAACCAGAGGCCAACAGTGCTCCCCAGCCTTAGCTCGCGGCCACCTTCTAGCCCATTCCGATACCGGTCGAAGGAGATGCCACGATTATAACCATGGCCAAAGCGCTTAACTAACGCACCTCATGCTATTTCAACAGCAAGAGAGAATCATTACACTAGAGACAGAGCGCCAAGCCGAGTCTCCTCGGTCTAGGCCACGTCGATTACACAACCCCTCTCCTTACAGGCATGGGCGTAGACCTCATTTGGAGAGGCCTCAGGCAGAGGCCACCAATAAGTGTTGGAGCTCCCCTCCTTGCCGAAGACAGCGCTCCCCGGAGCCCAAGAAGAACAAAGCCAGAGGACCCTCCGAGAAACCCAACGACCAAACCAGGGTGTTCCTCTGTCAAGACAAAAGTCCAGGGAATGAGGACTACTCACCCCTGAGGAGCGATGAGGATGACCCTTTTTGTCCAATTTCTCGGGCCATCATGGAGACCAACCTCCCGACGGGCATGTAGATGTCCCCAACCCTGCGACGTACGACGAGACTACTAACCCCGACGATCACGTCGACAACATCAACGCCATGCTATACTACCACGATGCATCGGGGGAAATGTCAAATGTAGGATATTCTCCATGACACTCAGAAAAGGAGCCATGGCATGGTACAAAAGTCTGGCCCCCGAATCCATCAATTCCTGGAGAAGCATGAGATCAGTGTTCACGAGACACTTCACAGCCTCTCAACTCCACCCTAAAATAAAGGCTATTCTTGAAGCCATCATACAGGGGAAAAATGAAACGTTGTGCTCTTACATAGAGCGATTCAACCAAGAGGCCGTCGAGGTGGATACGACTGACTACATGAAGATGTACCTCCTCGAGAAGGGACTTCTCCCCGGAAGTGAGCTCAACAGGGCAGTGGGGATCGAGCCTCCCCGCACTCTTGACAAACTCCTACATAAAGCCCAGGCGTACATCAGGTACAAAGAGAAGCAAGTCGCCCACAATGTTAAGACTAATCTCAGTCAGGACGACACCAAAAACCTCAAGCGAGAAGATTATACTGCTCCTCGTCGCACCGGGGAGAGGCGAAAAGACAACAAGCCTCACGATGTCCGCGAAGGAAGAGGGCCAGCCAGGCGCTTCTCCAAATACACGTTACTGACCGCTCCCCGAGAGCGTATCCTCGTTGAATGCGTTATTTCGTAGTTCAAGCGGGGCAGGGTAATGTTCTCCAAACCAATAACACCCAAGATCCACACCGATAAATCCAAGTACTACAATTTTCACAGAAGTCACAGGCACATGACTGAGGACTACGTCCACCTAAAGTACGCCATCGAAATACTGATCAAAGAGGGCCACCTCAAATAGTACACCAAAAGGAACGAATCTCCCAGGCACGAGGACAAGTGGGAAAAGAGAAGCCGCGAGGACACTCCGTCCAACGGTTCCCCCTTCCCTGTGGCCCTTTACGTATCTTCTCTTGAAGACTTCAACCTCCTCGACACACATGCAGAAGGGTATCTAGCTGCCCATAGACCTAGGGAAAAATTCCCAACAACCTTAGTAATCTCCGGGGGCAGGATGAACAACGAGAACGCCTCAATTTCAGTAAACGGAAATTCAACAAGCTCCTATTGACCGCACCTGACCAACTGTCAACGTTGACCAAATCTCAAGGGAAATCAAACCCCATCTCCTTCTATCTCGAGGAACTCCCTGGAAGATCTCCAAACTCAAGCATCTCACTGCTGATAAGGGAAAAAATGGTGCGCTTCGACGTCCGTCGCATTAGGTTGACCAAGGCAGCTCCGTAGATATCATGTACACCCACCTGTTCAAGACCCTCAAGCTTAACAAAACAAACTTGTCCTCGTACGTCAGATCCGATCTTCAGGGATTCAATGGGGCTACCAAGAGACTATGGAGATATGTAGAGCTCCTCGATTTGTTTGGAGAAAACAAGATAGATAGAGAAATTAAAATCTAGTTCTTGGTGATTGAATTCCCTTCATTATACAATTACATTCTTGGCTGATCAACTATGGCCGAGATGACAGTAGTTCCCTCGATGGTCCACTTGAAGATGAAATACTACACCAAGCTGGGTCGTGTAGTCACAGTGCATGGGGACATAGAGGCAGTCCGAAGATGCTTTGACGCAATAGTCAAAGGACAGACCGTGATCAACACCTCCAAAGGGAACAAGAAGCCCAGGGTTGAAGAGTGACAACCTTCTCCGTGAATCAATTCCATCGACCTCGACATTCATCTCGGGGAAGACGACACTCAAGACTAGGCCCCCACCAACAAGCAGGCTTTAGTCCATCCAGTGCACCCGATCCTCGACGACGATTTCGAGCTCATCCCTCTAGGAGACGGCCTCGACAGAAGTGTAAAGATTGGCACCGGTCTTTCATCAACGACAAGGGAACAATTTGCAACCTACCTCAGAAAGAACGCAAACCTGTTTGTGTGGAGCACTATGGCCGACTCGACCTTGAGGTCTCCTGCCATCAGCTAGCCATAGATCATACCATTAGGGTCGTAGCACAGCGTAGGCGCAAATAATCTCCCGAAAAAATGGAGGTTGCCGAGCAGGTAGTAAGAGACCTCTTAGAGGCAAATTTTATTTCTGAAGCCCAGTACACAACCTGACTCTCTAATGTAGTCCTTGTTAAGAAAAATAATGGAAAATGGAGAATATGTGTTGATTATACTGATCTTAATAAGGCATGTCCCAGAGATGCTTTCCCTTTACCTAACATTGATAAATGTGTAGACAATTCTACAGGTTTTAAACTTTTGTCCTTCATGGATGCTTACAGCGGGTACAACCAGATCCCATTGTCGGACACAGATAAGCGTCACATGACCTTCATGACCCCGATGGGAAATTACTTCTATAACATGATTCCCTTCAGGCTAAAGAATGTTCGAGCCACATACCATCGCATGATGAACAAAGTCATCTGGGGAGAGATCGACGACATGCTCGAGGTCTACATGGACGACATGATTGAGAAGGTTTCCTTAGCCTTGATCAATGCAACAAAATGATTACGACATTACCTCCTTGCCCATACAATTACAATCCGAATAAACTAGCCCAAAAAACAATTGTCCTGATATGGCCAACAGAATATTAAAATGGTCCCTGGAACTGTCAAAGTTTGACATCCAATACGAAAGCTAAAATTCCGTGAAGACACAAGTTCTTGCCGACTTCGTCGCAAAAATGACCTACCAACCGACCCTGACTATTGGTACCTACAAATGGACAATATTCGTGGATGGGGCCTCCAGCTCGACGGGAAGCGGGGCATGCATCATCCTCGAAAACGAAGATGGCATCCTGATCGAAGTATCACTGGCTCTGTCTTTCTCGACTTCAAACAACCAGGAGGAATATGAGGCGTTCCTAGCAGGCCTACGACTAGCTAGGGACCCAGGGGCAAAAGAAGTAAAAATCTCCACCGATTTCCAGCTCGTCACATCCCAGGTGCAAGGAGAGTATCCAGCTAAGAATGGAAACCTCATCAAGTACCTAGCCCTTGTCAAGAAAAAGTTAGAAAAAACCGACTCATGGGAAGTCCAACACGTCCCGCATGAATACAACATGCGAGCAGACGTATTGTCTAAACTGGCGAGCACGCGTAAGAAGGGCCGAAACAATTCTGTGATTTAGGAGATCCTCCTACACCCAAGTATGAAAAAACCATTTGTGGCGCTCGATATGAATTCAATCAATGACTCCCACTTTTGGATGACCCCAATTTACAATTATCTCGCGAGGGACGATCTACCTGTCGACCCAAAGGAGGCGTCGGCGACCAAAAAAAGAGTGTGCTCCTACGTTATCCTCGAAGGAAAACTATATCAATGAGGATTCTCCATTCCAATGCTCAAGTGTGTCGACGAAGAAAAGGTCCCTGACATCCTGGAAAAAAATCTACGAGGGAATTAACGCCCAACATCTCGGAAGAAAATCCCTAGCACGAAAAGCACTCCAGACAGGCTAGTACTAGTCGACAATGCAACACAACATGAAAGAACACGTCAAGAAATGTGACAGACGCCAGAGACACGGAGTCATGTACCTCACTCCTCCCAACGAATTTAAGACTCTATCATCCCGTGTCCTTTCACATGGTGGGGATGGACATCGTCGGACCCTTCGTGATCGGATCTTACCAGAACAAATACCTCATTATCCGGCTAAGAATGACCCTTCGTGACCGGATCTTTCAAACACCCGACCAAATTTGACTGGCACAAAAGGTACAAAAGGGTGGACTACGATCGAATACAAACAAGAACAAATGGCACGCATGCCAACAAAATAATAATGGCATGCATGCCAACAAAATAACAATGGCATGCAAGTCTGAGAACTATTCCTCTTTGCTCTCTTCTTCTTCCTCGGCTGAGTCCTCAATCGCGAAGAGGATCTATCCATCAACCATATCGTAATTGAAAGCATCCTCTTAGCTCACGAGGTCCACCCCAGGTTTGACGACCTTTAGTTGCTCGACTAAATTTTCAAAACCCACCTTAAGGGTTTAAATACAGTCACTCTCAAGCTCCCGGATTCAAGCAATTATGTCAGCCGGGTCCTCAGAGCCTTGTCCTCCTCACTTTCCTCCTCAACGGGGGAGACCAGTCTTTCTAACTCCGCCACCCTCAAATAAAGGCACTTGTTTTCCTCGACAGCCTCGTCGAAGTCAACCTCTTTATCATTGACATTTTTGTTCTCATCCACCAGGCCATCCCGCTCGAGCCTAACCTCCCCTAGCTCGATCATTAACCCCTCTTGGAGATTATGCTTCTCTTGGTAATTGAATAAGTCATTTCCGAGTTGCTCCCTCTTAATCTTTGACAATTTCAGTGCCTCTTTTACGACCTCCAGCTCAAACAGCGGGAAGGTGTTGTCGGACAAGACCAAGGTTGTCTCCATAACCCTGATCATGGCTACGATGTCTTGAGACAAATTTTCCTATCTAGTTGCCTTATCCAGGCCTAGAATCGCGTTGGCTTCGACAATTGACAACCCGACGGAACCTTCCCTGTTGAAAAGATCTCGTTGAAGGTGACATGAAGGAAAGAGGTACGTTCGTTGGTTCTCGGACAGATCCTCGCCCACAACAGCACTTGTCGGCGAACCTTCACCACGCTGGGGTTTGGCAGGTGGAGTCTCTTGCTCGAAGGGTAGGCTTAAATGCATCACCACGACAAGAGAAGAAGGAGGAGGTGTAGGGGTCCCTGAACTACTGGTCACATTGTCTATAACGACTTGGCGAAAACAACCCTTAGCCAACTTCTTCGAAGCTTTGCCTATGCCTTTGTTCGACAACTTCAGGACACAGTCTTTGAGACTAGGCATGAAAGCTGCAAAAAGAGAAAATGTTAGTTATTGAATAAAATGGTCGATGACTAAAGAAAGACGAACACAAACTACCTAAAAGACGGAGAGACTCCTCGTCCGTTTTACACATGAGCACTGCCTTGGTATTTATTAACCAAGTCTCAAAAAAGGGCTCCACATTGTCAGACAAGACGAGATTATCGAGCCGGTCCACACAAAGGGAAGGAGTAAAACTCTTGACGTAAGCAACCAGTTTCTTATAGGCCACTGTAATACCCTAAAATTTTCCCTCTTGATTTATTGCCAACCTCATGTGGTTTATGCTTCTGCAATTTGCATGATCGTCCAAGCATCGCATCGCATATAAAAATAAATAATAAGTAAATCATTATCATTTGCATATGCATGAGGCATGTGATCGAACAAGGCTTGTCAAATCATTGGAGCTCAAGAAGAAAAATGATGCAACAAAAATAATCCAAGACATTTCCAAGAGGTACCACCAAATAAAAGAAGAATCCAAGTTTTTCTGCCGTTAATCGGTTAACGCATATGGTTAACCGGTTAATGGGGGTGAATTTTGGGCAAATATTTCAAAAAGTGGTTGGTTTTCATTTCCCTTCACTTTCTTTCACACTTCATTTTTTACTCAACTTTAACATTTCATTCACTAGAAATTTCTACCACATTCTAGACCCTTCCACATTCTTCCAAGGAATATTCTAGAGCCCTAACTAACTTTAACTAACTCTAACCCTAAGTTCAAACCTAACCTAATGCCTAAGCAAGCTCCATACTGAAGCCTCAAGCCAAGCCTACCCTTTATATAAGTCCTAATCACTCCAAAGCAAGGGGTTCCAACTTCGTTTTCATCATTTCACTTCCAAAATCTCTCATTTCTCTCTCAATTCTCCTACATTTCCAAATTCTCCAAAGCTTCTCCATAGAAGTCCTTCAAGTTTTTCATTGAAACTTGAAGAACTTGAAGCTAAACCTTCATCAAACATCAAATACATATCTTATTGAAGAAGTGCTTCTGTTTTTGGATCGATTTTGGCTTACTGGAAGTGATTGTGCAAGTGTTCATCAAGAAGCATCATCAACCGCATTTATTCTGCGCGTTCGCGGATCTTCGATTTTCTTCTTCACTTGCGTTTCGATCTACACCGCAACAATCACCAAAGAAATCCTCGCTTTCTAGGTTGGTAATTCGAAACCGCTTCACGTTTAATTTATTCTCTTTATCTCGTTGTATGGCATTCTTCGATTGCTTATTGTTTGATTGCGTTTTGATCATTTTTATGGTTTGCTTGCAATTTGTTAGTTTGGATTGTTCATAGCTAGATATGTAGCTTATTCTAGATGCTAATAGGTGTTGGAAGACCCTAGTTAAGCAGCAAATTTGTGTTAGCATGTTAATGTATGTGTTAGGGGTTTTTAGAAGTCGGTTCATGACCAAAAGTGCAAATTTTTGCATTTTTTTAGTGTTAACCGATTAACGCATATGGTTAACTGGTTAACACGTTGTAAATTGCCTTATTTTTGAAAATTTGAGGGTGTTAACCGGTTACCTATAGCGTTAACTGGTTAACGATGTGCTGACTTTGAAAAAATCTTTGGTTTCATGGCATGTTTGCATCTCATTGTTCATTTAATCCCCCTAGTTTCATAGATCATGATTTTAGGGAATTATTCAGATCATTTTAGGTGCTTGATTCTGTATTTTGGATCGATTTCAACACGCGTTCATTAGTTTTTGTTTTTGTGCATAAAAGTTGCATGTATATTCATAGCATTTTAGTGATCATTGTTTGCATTGCTTTGCATCATTCCTAGCATCATAATAAATGGCACGTTTCTGTATTTTTCATTGTATTATGAAGCATTTTCATTTTGGTAAATCATGTGCATGTTTGAAATTTTGCATAATATAAGAAACCACAAAATTCACTTAACTTGCATCATTAAATTGCAAGAAGATTTTTGCATGACATTGTTAATAATTCATAGCATTTTATTGCATTAAACTTGCATTATTTTTCATTCTATTTTGTGCATTAAATCTCATTTTGTGCATAAATAATTGAAAACATCCAAATATGTCTCACTTTCCATAACTGTCTTTTCTTGTAGTAGCTGCCAAATGTATGCTGACTGTTGCATTTCCACACTTTTTACACCTGTTTTGCATGATGTTTGTTAGTTGTAAAAAGTTGTGTGCATTGTTCATTACATTTCATTGTTGTTTGTGCATTTAGGAGCTGTAATAGGCCACTGGATTTTTGCTTTGCATTATTTTTAGGTCCCTTAAACTTAGGATTGAGTCTAGTTTAGGTCCTAGATCCCTTATAAATTGTTTGGTAATTGTTTACCTCATTTCTTATTCATGTTTATCATGCTAACCCTTGTTTTGTAGGGAGGTGAAGGTAAGTCTCTAAACTTTAATCTCTTTTATATTCTTCATGCTTTCAAGGTGTATTTGTTTTAAAAATTTTGTGTTTAATATTCATAACTTCATGCTAATCCCCTTTAGAATCAACTTAACTTCATTAGGAAGTAAGTTGTATTCTATTTCCTTTCTTCTTTTCCTTTTCGCGTTAGGAATATAAAACTGCACTAACCTAGGTTCATCCATGCATGAAAACACTAGGATCTTAGTCTTCCCTTAGACCTTTGCCTTTGGTTCGCTTTGCTTTCTTTCTCATCTTAAAGAAAAGTTAAAATCACCTAATAAAGGTTGGTCTTCTCGTACGACACGAGACTTTGCCATGGGTTACTTATGCACGTTCTGTCTCGGGACGAGGTATAAGTCATCTACCACGATGAACAAGTCTTAGTATGAGAAGGTTCACAAACGAAATAAAAAACACTTCTCTAAAAGACAAAACAACAAATAAGAATCTTCTTTACCTGCGAGAATTCTTTTCTCACCTCACTCACTCTCAACGCGAACTTGCGACGACTTGTCTCATTTGCAAGACGGTAACGCACTCGTACCAGACGAGTCTGCAACACCTGAGCATAGAGATACACAGTTCATCTCTAAAAAACATAAATAGTTTCCGCCTTAGTTAGGCGAACTACGTCGACTTTGATCCTCATTTTCCCAATAAGGTATGTAGGCAGCGGGGTAGGGCTCGTTCGAGAACTCTCTTTATTTTCCCTACATTTTTCCTCTCCTTTTTTCGATCTCTTTTCCAGTTCCCTTTATCATTTCTATTCCAGTTAGAGGTTTTGTTCAGCATCATTCTTATTTCTCAGCCTTTGAAACAAACAAACAAGCGTGGATCCCGTCGGGTACGGCGGACGGTCTGAGGTGCTAATACCTTCCCATGTTGTAACCGACTCCCGAACCCAGATCTTTCGTTCAGAGGACCTTGTCCTTTCCTTCTTCCTAAAGTTTTTGCAGCATTACCTTTCTCGTTCCATCGGGATAAAAATTCCTGGCTGGCGACTCATACTTTTCTGCGCCACTTTCGCGTTTGTACTAGGATGAAAATCCCGGGAGCGACAGCTGGCGACTCTGCTTGGGAAAAGCACCCAAAATCTCTAGTTTCCCTTGAGATTCAATCCTAACATTTGTTTGTTTCTGTTTCTTTGGGTGTTTATCTGTTTTCTATTGTGAGCTTTAATTTAGCTTTATTGTTTTCATTTACAGTTTATATAGCTTTACTTTATAGCATTTATTTACAGTTTTCACTATTTATTTTCCATGCATCATATACACTGGACTGTCTGGCTGTGCTAGTTTACATTTTTTCTGTGGGTGGGAGTTATTTTGAGATAAGCCAACTACCCGGCTTGAATGTGTCGCTCCCGGGATTTTCATCCTAGTAAAAACGCGAAAGTGGCGCGAAAAAGGTAGAGTCGCCAACCATACATTTTTATCCCGAATGAATGGGAAAGGTAATGCTGCACAAACCTGAGGAAGAAGGAAAGGACAAGGTCATGCGAACCAAAGATCTGGGTTCGGGATTCGGTTATAATCTAGGAAGGTATTAGCACCCCAAACCGTCCACCGTACCCGATGGGATCCACACTTGTTTGTTTGTTTCAAAGGGTGAGAAATAAGATGGCGCCGAATAAAACCGCTACTGGAACTGGAGCTGAAATGAGAAAGGAACTGGAAAAGAGAAAGAAAAGGGAAAATGTAGGGAAAATAAAGAATGTGCTCGAAGGGGCCATACCTCGATGCCTACGTACCTCATCGGGGAAATGAGGATCAGAGTCGACGTAGTTCGCCTAACTAAGGCGAGAACTATTTGTTTGTGTTTTTTATGCGCTGTAACTGCTTATGTATATGTCAGGTGTTGTAAGCTCGCCTTGAACGAGTGTGTTTATCGTCTTGTAAATGAGACAAGTGGTTGCAAGTTCATGTTGAAAGTGAGTGAGGTGAGAAAAGAATTCCCGCAGGAAAAGACATTTATTGTTTGTTGTTTTGTCTTTTAAAGAAGTGTTTTGAATTTGTTTGTGGAATATTCTCATACTAATACTTGTTCATCGTGGTAGATGCCTTGCACCTCGCTCCGAAATGGAATGTGTATAAGTAACCCACGACAAAGTCTCCTGGCGTACGAGAAAGTGAACCTTTATTAGTTGTTTTTTTACTTAGATAAGTGCAGTTTTCTAATCCTAAAGTGAAAAGGAAAAGAAGAAGGGAAATATAATACAATTTACTTCTTAATGAAGCTAATTTGATTCTAAAGGGGAATTAGCATGAAGTTGTGTAGAACAAGGCAAAAATGCTAAAACAAATACACCTTGAAAGCATAAAGGAATTAAAAGGGTTACATTGTGTGAACTTCCCTTTACCTCCCTACAAAACAAAGGTTAGCATGATAAACATGAATAAGGAATGAGGTAAACAAATACCAAATAATTCCTAAGGGATCTAAGACATAAACTAGACTCAATCCTAGGTTTAAGGGACCTAAGAAACATGCAAAGCAAAATAACCAGCAGCCTATTACAACTCCTAAATGCACAAACAACAATGAAATGCCATGCAAAATACACACAACTTTCTATAACTATTAGACAACATGCAAAACAAGTCTAAAAAGTGAGAAAATGCAACAATCAGCATGCATTTTACATCTACTGCATGAAAACACAGCTATGAAATGTAAAGGCAAATTTGGTTTATTTTCATTTTTCTATGCACAAAACCAATGGAAAATGCATAATTAACATGTAACATGATCAAGTGGCGTCAAAACGATTAAATGAACATGATTATTTTTAATGAGTGATTATGAAAGAATGCGCCAAATGACAAATATGTAACAAGTATGCATTCAAGTATTGGCGTATAAGCATAATGAACATGGATTATGATCATGCATCAATATAGATCAACAAAAATGACATGTAACTTGATGCAAAAAACCAGAATTGGAATAACATGAGTTGTTTAATTAAAGATGCAAACAAAATGCAAGAATTATTGTGCATACTCATGGTTATGTGAAATGAAACATGCAATATGCAATGCAATTATGCATCATGAAAATGAAACCAAAACAGAATGTGAACAAATATGAGAATGCTAAATGAAAAGTTTGAACATGGCAACAACTATTCACAAGTCAATTTATGAACTTACGAACAAATAAACTAAAATATGCAAAAGGTAACGGAAACATGTCGAAACGACTCGAAACGATGGAATGAAGTACCAAATTCATGATCTATCACTACATAAATAATCAAGATACAATGCAATGAAAACATGGAGTGAAAAAAAACATTTTTTCAAGTTCTGAACAACGTTAACCGGTTAATGCTATAGGTTAACCTGTTAACGCCTTCATTTTTCAAATCCAGAGGCGTGTTTTTAATGTGTTAACCGGTTAACCAAATGCGTTAACCGGTTAACACTGAATAGAATGGTGAAAAAAGTGAAGAAATAAGCACCTATGGCCATGAACCTACTTCTAAGAACCCCTAACACATACATGGACATGTTAATACAAATTTTCACTTAACTAGTGTTTTCTAACACTTATTAGAACCTAGATTAAGCTACAATTCTATCTTCTAAGAATCGAAATGCACAAATCGCAATCAAAACGTAATTGAACGGTAAAACGCAAACACAATTAATGAAACATTGAAGAAGGTCGTTACGGCGAGATGAAGAGAATAAGTTAAGCGCGAAGTGGTATCGAATTACCAACCTACAAAGCGGAGGATTACTTTGGTGAGTGTTGCGGTGTGAATCGAAACGAAAGTGAAGTAGAAAATCGAAGATCCGTGAACGCGCAAAATAAATACGGTTGATGATGCTTCTTGATGAACACTTGATTAATCACTTCCAATAAGCTCATAACCAATCCAAAAACAGAATTTCTTCTTCAAATAAGCTCCAAAATTGACGATTGATGAAGGTCTAGCTTCAAGCTCTTCAAATTTCAATGAAAAATTTGAAGAACTTCTATGGAGATGCTCTTGTGATTTTGGAAATGGTGGAGAATTGAGAAAGAAATGAGATTTGGAAATTGGAAAATAGTGAAAATGAGATTGGAACCCTTTTCTTTGGAATGATTTAGGTTTATATATAGGGTAGCTGAGTATCTAGGTTTGGGTATGGACTTTTCTTGGGAATTAGGTTAGGTTTGGAATTAGCATTGGAGTTAGTTAAAGTTGGTTAAGGCTTAGGGAATATTCCTTGGAAGAGTGTGGAAGGGTCTAGAAGGTGGTAGAAAAATCTAGTGAAGTTAAATGGAAAATGAAGTGGGAAAAGAGAAGAAGAAAAATTGGAGGGAAGTGGGAAGCAACCAATTTTTGAAGGTTTTTGCCCAAAATTCACACATGTTAACCGGTTAACCATATGCGTTAACCGGTTAACAGCATGAAAATTTCAAATTTTCTTTTGCCTTGTGGATTAACTTGGAAATGCCTTAGATTATTTTTGTGCATCATCTTTCTTCTCTTGAGCTCCAATACTCGACAAGCCTTGCTCGATCACATGCCTCATGCACATGCAAATGATCATGATTTATGTATTATTTTTTAATATTATTATTTTTTGAATGCGATGCGATGGTTGGACGATCATGTAAAAATGAAAAAGCATAAACCACTTGAGGTTGGCAATAAATAAGAGGGCAAATTCTAGGGTATTACAGAGTGCACCATAGGATTATTGTGGGCAGACATTGTACTCACATGGTTACATGATGAGTGGTGATGTGTTCCACACCCAGATTGAGATCGTCTTGGAACTATTCTGTGTGGGGGTCTTGCCCCACTTCAGGGTACGACCTCGATAGTTATGTGCATCTGGTGACCGATTTTCGAGGACCTTAGTGGAAACACCCCTCTCTAGTGATGACAGTGGCAGATCACATTTGTTGGCAAACCCACTCGTATCCGAGGGCCGACTGGGAACTCGCATAGGATGGCCTGGTTCTCTCATAGGAATCCAGTCAAAGCAAACTGTTCGTATGACGATAGTACTATATCCCAAGGGCTGAATGTACTATTGTTTCTCGATTCAATGCTTGAAGATGGGGACTTATGAGGGGTTCTTGTTTCCTTAGACTTAGCTGAGACCTCCCTGGGTAGTACATAATGCCTAACTAATTCTCTGATTTGGTCATGAGCCATTTATCGGAGATGGCGAACGTATTATTGCTATTCGGGTTTGAGAGTCTATGATGTTGACCCGAGTAGAACACTCGTGAGATGAGAGGGGTTTACAGGTTTGCAGGAACCCTAAAACTTCCAACATACCCATTTTTCTAGTATCGTTCAATATTGTGATCTGGTTCTTTGGTTCTTTGGTTCTGAGATATGGGATTCCTATTCATAGGAACTGTTATTGTGATGTTGTGACTTTGCACAGACACGTGAGTATATGCTTGACACATCACGTACACGTCACCGATCACATGCCTTGCATTGCATAAGCATCATGACATCATTAATCATTGTGTTCTTTTTAATTCTCAGGGTTCATACTATTCCTGATTCCTCTTCGTTACTACTTCAGAATGGAAGACATCAGAAAAAGGACTGTGCACTACAAATTCTTCGATACCAAGATGGATCTGGTCAACCAGATGGTGTCTCTTATTAACCTGGGTCAACTGTGATACTTCAAGGAGAAATATGGTGATATTCTGGATTTGGTAGTTGATTTGGATTGTTCTCAAAGGATCACATTCAAACTTTATTGCAGTACTATGACCCACGGCTCAGGTACTTCACCTTTCATGAATTTCAGTTAGGCCCTCTACTTGAAGAGTACGCTGAGATTTTGGGGGAGCTTCTCAAAGATCAGATTCCCTTCAACTCAGAGATGACCAGCCCGACTCATCTTGACATTGCCAAAGCTTTTTATTTGAGCTCATCTGAAGTGTCTAACAATCAGATTTCTACCAAAGCGGGGGTGCTTGGTTTCTCACTAGAGTTTCTGGTTAGAAGGGCTAGAGAATTGGCTGCAGTTGATAGATGAGATTCAGTTTGTGCTATTTTGGCTTTGTCTATCTACGGGATTATCTTGTTCGCTGACATGGATAAGTTTGTAGACATGACCGCCATTTATTTGTTTGTACTGAAGAATTTGATACCCACTCTCTTGGGTGACCTATATTATTCAGTGTATTACAAGAACCAGAAAAGATGGGGTGGCTTGGTTAAGTGTTGTGCCCCTCTCTTCTACAGATGGTTTATGAGGCACCTACCTACCATTGAGGTCTTCATTGATCCAAATACTATTTGGGCCCAGAAACTGAGTACGCTATCTGCCAAAGACATTAGATGGTTTACTTTGAGGCTGAAAGGGAAGAACTTCATCACTAGCTACGAAAACTATCTTAATGTGCCTTTGTTAGGAGTATCAGGGGTATCAAATACAACCTCATTCTATTAAGAAGATAGTTGGGGTACGCTCTCAAAGAGGTCCCCGATGAATCCAAGTTATTCCAGACTTTCTATTTCTCGGCAAAGGATAATCTTTCGCTGGTCAGGAAGGTCGCAGGCTCCTTGAAATTGATTAGAAAGAAGGGAACACCATGCTTGGTTAAGAGCAATAACTAGATGTTACCAAATTCAAATCCCGAATAAGGGAGAAAGCCCAAGTGTCTCTAATCCATTTATCTGCACTTGTTCCACCTCCTACAACTGTGCCATTGGAGGATTACCAAAAACTGGAGGCTTTGGTCCAACAACTCAGGGATGAAAACCAGGAGGCCAATAATTCCTGCCAGAAGCTGAAGATTCAGAACAAGGAGCTAGAAGAGAGAGCTTATCAAGAAGAAGAGTTGGTCAGGCTCAAGCAGCAAGACTTCGAAGAACGAGAGGTCTACTTCAAGAAGAGGGGTTTAACTGAGATCCACAGGGCAGGTCAGCACCAGAAAGATAAGAAAGCCTTGGATAAAGCTAATGAAGTTGTGACCCTTTGGCAAGAGAAATGGGAAGACCATCTGAGAAAGCAAAAAAAGGTAGAGATTGAGTACAAGCTCAAGATCAAAGGCCTTCAAGAGACTCTAAACGAGCAGGGAGAGCTGCTCAAGAAAGCCCACGAGCAATAAAGAAACCACCTTTAGAAGATGGCCAATATCCAGAAAGAGGTAGAATAGTTGAAGCTTCGGGCTAATGTTAAGAAGGTCAAGACTGAGCCAAGTCCTAGCATGGAAAATGAGGAAGTATTCCTACAACAGATCAACGAGCTGCATGCTTCCTTTGATCTGAGGGATCTTCTTATTCAGAAGCTCATCCAGGAGCTGAGTCATCCGGACATTGCCCAGCTATTTCAGGCCGTCAAGCTCCTTAGCTAGAGGCTGCAAGACATGGAGCTTCCTAGGGTTTAGTCTCATACTCTGATACCTGGATTACCCACATGCTTGTTGTGGGATTCCTCTTTACTTTTATTTGCTACTCTTTGATGTATGAATTGGCACCCTTTGGGGACTTTGTTATATTCAGATCCCATTTTATGATATGTTTGATTTGTTTTGAATCTCTGGTTGTTATCTCTTGCACAGACATGGTGTAATAAGCATCAATTCTCCATGATTGTCATCTTATCTGAGCATCATGCAGGGTTTTCTTCCTAATATATGAAAAGGCTATCTGAATTCTTGAATACTGGAATGGGAACATAAAAAAACCATGAGAATGAAAATGAACACAACATTGCATGCATATCATTTGCATTTTTTCTTTTGCAGGTTTTCCAGGGTTCTTAACTTATCTGTTTTCAGGAAGGATTGCGAGAGCCACCAAGACTCCTCTTCTCAGGCATGATATACCGCCACACTGGTACGTTACCTGTCAGAATCAGAAGAATTTCATGGGTACAGTACAAACCGAACTGAACGAGCTTCGCACCCGAATTGGGGAGTTCATGACAATGATGCAGGGTATAGCTCTGGGCAGAAAGAGATGATGGCTGCTATGCAAATGCTTAATCCCCCACAGACAGATCCTCCGGTGGTAACTTTGGATTCTAAAGGCAGTTCAATCAACGACACTGTTGTTCCACCTGTGGTGAACAGGCCACCAACTCCATAGGCTGCTGGCCCTACTCCCGTCCTTGTACATGACCGTTAGAAAGACCAATTCACTCTGGTCAACGAAGATATTTGGTACTGGAGCTAACAATCAGGATTTCTAAATGTTGGAAGAGAAGGTGAGGGCCTTGGGATGCAAAGATACTCTTGGTATCGACGTTTCTGATATGGGCTTAGTTTCAGTGGTGGTTATCCCTCCAAAGTTCAGACCTCCAACTTTCGATAAGTACAATGGAAACTCTTGCCTTAAGACTCACTTGTAGGACTTTTATCGCAAGATCTCTGCTCATACCAAAGACGAGAAGCTTTAGATCTATTACTTCCAGGACAGCCTGTCTGGGGGCTCGCTGGAAAGGTACATGAAGCTGAAGAAGAATTATGTCCGCAATTGGAAGGAGCTTGGGAAGGCCTTTCTCAAGCAATACCAATACAACATCGACATGGCTCCCAGCTAGTCACAGCTTCAAAGCCTGTCTCAGAAGAGTTCTGAAAGTCTAAAAGACTATGTGCATAGATGGCCCGAGGTTGCTGCCAGAGTTCAGCCACCGTTGTTGGAAAGGGGGATGGTTGATCTCTTCATAAACACCCTCCCGGGGAACTTCATGGAGAGGTTGGCTGGCGATTCCTCCAGTGGATTTTTTGATATCATTCTGACGTATGAAAGAATCGAGAGTTGGATGAAACAAGGCATGATTCAGAGCTGCGGAGCATCAACCTCCGGAGTAAAAAAGCCTTTTGCGAAGTGCATGGAATGAGAAACTAGGGTTGTATATACTCAGAAGAAGAAGGGGAACTAAAATTCTTATCATTAATCAGCTCCTGTCACTATTTCTGCTCTTGCTAATCAGCTACAGGTTCAGTAGAATTACCAACAACAGAGGGCTCCTCATCCATACTACCCTCCTAGGCCAAAATATAGGCATTTCGAGAAGCCTCCGATGTCCTACTCTCAGCTTCTACAGAATCTCCTCCAGCTTCAGATGGTCCAATTTTGAACCTTGCAGCCTCCAAGCCCACGACAAATCCCCGAGGGCTATGACGCTAATGCTCGCTGCGAGTTTCACTCCGGAGCTCCAGGCCATAGTACTGAAAATTGTAATGCCCTTAAACACAAGGTGCAAGATTTGATAGACTCCAAAGCGATCAACTTCGATCCAACTGCAAATGTGTTACAGAATCCCATGCTCGACCATGGAAGGACCGTAGGAGCGGTTGATAGTGGGGAATGTTTAAACCTGGTATTTAATGTCAATGACCTGAAGACTTCATTATTGGCTGTAAAGGCTTGCCTGGCTAAGAAGAACATATTTCCAGGTTGTGAAGAAGATTGTTCAGACTGTGTCAATTCCGTCGATGGTTGTTTCCGATTGATATCGGGTATACAGAAAATGATGTAAGGGGGAAGTATACAGTTTGACAAGATCGTGAAAGAGGACAAGGTATCAACTATTACAATTTACTACAATCCAGCATGAGTTCCTACACCAACAAGGGTGGCGCCAGTAACCATTACTACTTCTGGACCAATTATGTGCCAGAGTGATAAAGCTATCCCATGGAATTATGGGGGAGAAGTTTATTACATTGGTCAGAAGCAAAGTATGGTTGCATCTAGTTCATCTCCGCACCAAGTCGAGAATGTTGGGGTCGGAGGATTCACCAGAAGTGGTAGACTGTTTGCACCAGAAACATTGAGAAGTAATGTGTTACCTCCGAAGGTCAATGCAGAGGCTCAAGCCAGGGCCAAGGAAAGCAGCCTTTGACCAATGATGCGCCCGTACCTGTGTCAGAGCCTGACATCAACTTTGATAAGGATGCGGAAGAGTTCTTGAGGATAATCAAGAAGAGTGATTCCAAGATTGTTGATCACTTACATCAAAATCCTTCTAAGATTTCGATCTTATCCTTGTTAATATGTTCAGACTCACATAGGAAGGCTCTGTTGAAAATCTTGAACAATATATATGTGCCGCAAGACATATCCGTAAATCAACTGGAGACGGTAGTTGGCTACCAACCTGGTCAGTCAACACCAGAGCAAAGTGCTAGATGTCAGAAAGGCCCAATTACCTTCACTAGTGCGGGATGGGTTGATCACGACAATGTCTGTGCAATATAGGAAGAAACGACTGATAGTGATTGCAAACTGGATGAGTGGATAAGGACTTGTGTTTTGGGGAGGAAACTCAACAACTTGTCGGTCAAAGCGATCATCTCCGTCACTCATTGTCGCTCCCACCAAAATGAGGCTAGGTTAAATGGGGTACAGACGCGAACGGTCGACGAAAGAGGGAGATGAGGACACACAAGGGTGAACCCAAAATAAAATAAAAGAGTCACCAGCTAGGCATTTTTATCCCGAAGGAAAGGTAATGCTGCATAGACCTAGAAAGAATATGGATAAGATGGTTGCGAACCAAAGAAACTGAGAAAAGGGGTTGGTTACAACCTGGGAAGGTATTAGCACCCAGATTGTCCGTCGTAATCGACGGGATCCACGCTTAAAAGATTTGTGTTTAAAAAGGGGTAGTGTCAGTGCAATCTGTGTATCAAAGCCGGAAAGAATGCAAGTGTCAGTGCAAAAGAAGTGTGAAGTGAAATAAAAGAGTGTCAGTGTAAGGAAAGAATGTGAAGCTCAAGACTATGAAGCTTAAAGAATAATGTTGGAAGGAGGGGGAATATACATAAACTTTTGTTCGATAACCGTTAAGTTATGCCTACGTATCCTCTCGTGCAAAGAGGAAGTCAGAACACCGTAGTTCGACTCAAAGAGACTGAAAGATAAATTGACTTATGAACTGCTTGCTTGTCTATGCTCAAGTGTATGACCTGTCTGGCTCAGGTGCAAACTGTCTTGCATTAGAAGGAAGATGTAAGTTCTCGTTTGTGAGTGAATGAGGTGGGAAAAGAATCCCGGAGGAGACGATTATTGTTTGTTTTTGGTGTTTTCAGTCTTTTATTGATTTTTGTGTTTGTCATAAGAAATTGATCTTAAGCCTAAACCAAGGGTTAGTAAACTCATCACATCTTCCCTCTGATTAGGGGTAATGAGAATACCTTAAGTATGAAGCAAACACCTCACACTTAATCACCATGATGTAGGATTAAGATCATTGACCTACTTTGTTATTATTTAGATGTTTTTGTGGTTTTTGTTTAGTGTTAAGTAATGAGTTTAAGCCATAATCAAGGATTTAATGGACCCATTACACCATCCTAATAGAAGGATAATAGATGAGAACATTTAAGCTGAGGAAGGCTCCTCAACTTAATCCATGATTAGGGATTAACCTCATGACAAAAAAAGCCTTTATTAAAGTGGATTTTAGTTAATGATATGATTAAGAAATGAATTTTATGGTTTGTAAGACAACTTGAGGGGGACTTGTCCATTAACACTAGGGTTAGTCCTTCTTAACCAATTAAGGAAGAATTAGAACCCTAATGCAAGGCCCAAGTTACAAGCTTGATGTCATATTGAATATTAGGTGGATTGGTTAAAGGGTTTAAACACATTAAGGGTTTAACACTTAGGATTAAAGTTATACACTCCATCCTAATAGAAGGATGCAGGCATAAGCGTAATCACAAAGCCTTAAAACCTTTAAGGTTTAGTCCCTGATTATGAGATGAGAGGAGAGACACAAAGATGACACAAAGGTAAAACTAAATGGGGGACTAATCAAACCCTAATTGTGATCATACTTGGATGTTCCTAGGGTTTATGAGGCTTGCAAAAGATCTTCAAGAGAAAAGCCATCAAGGAAGAAGCAGAAGAAGCAAGACAACTTACTTCACTTAAGAAGATAAGTTGCTTGAAGAGAGAAAGAGGGGAGGGAGCATGAATGAGAAAGCTCACTCTAATACAAAAGTAAAATGCAGCAATGAATGCATAAAAGAGATGAGAAGAGATTATGAGAAGTGAAGGCAAATTCACTTCTCAAACACTTACCACCTGAAAAGTTAGCAACAAGAAATGAAATGAAATGAGAATGAGATGAAATACAAAGATGCAAACCAAAATCAGAAGCATAAACATGATGTTAATGATGCTAAGAGATGATGCAAACACATGTCAAGAGTTGTGGATGATCATACAAGGATGAGGATGCAAATGAAGCATGCTTTGAACCATGAAAGTTCATGAAAACTTATGAAATGAAATGGATGCATAACATGGAAAATGGAAGATGAAATGATCAAACATGATTTCAATATGTCCTAAGATGTCTTATATGTCATGTGGATGCACAAAATGTCATGGCAAGTTCATGTATGCAAGCAAATGAAGAATGAATGCAAATGAAGGAAAAGGTTAGGGTTTATGCACAAAATGCAATACAAAAATCAAAACCAGAAGCAAATGACAAGATAAATATTTGAAAATGGGATCAAAGGAACCCTAACCCTATATAAATTCACTTCCCAAAGGAGGGGACCTAGCTCTTAACCTAATGGGGTTTTAAGTTTGCTAGGGTTTTAAGGCACCTCAAAAGGAAAAATTCACATCAAATTGAAAATGAAAGATAAATTCAAACCAATTTTACCCTAGAAACTACATGATATGAAGAATGCAATGCAAGAAGAACCATCATCAAACTCTTCATGGTTAGGCAGAATGAATTTTTCTAAGTTAGAACAAAAATATTGCCTTTTAAGAACTTTAATTCCAAAGAAAAATGTCAAAATATGTCAAGAACCAAAAAGAAATTTGCTTGAAGAGTTTGATAATGTTTCTAAATGTATTAAAATGCAATGTGAATTTTTTTGTGATTTTTAGAAACCTAAATGCTATTTTAATTAATTAATTCTCATTAACTAATTAAAATAAACATTTAAATATTTTTAAAATACGAAAATTATGCAAAAAAATAAAATAAAAATTATTTTCAGAAAGAGAAAAATATTTTATGCCATGGTGCAAAAAATGAGATTTTTTGGAAATGATTTACTATTTTAAATAAAATGGGAAAAACAAATGAATTAAAAGGAAAATAAAATGAAATTAAATGAAAAGTAAGCCAATCTAAAGGTCAGGATTTGAAACTGAGACGCGGGAGTTGACTGGCGCGCGTTTCAGTGGCTGGGATTGATTCTGGCAAATTCAAATTTTAAACCTAATTAATTAAAACTAATCCTGATTAAGAAAGGAATTAGGGTTTAATGAGCAATTTGATCCATTGGTTCACGCACGGGAAGCCAGATCGTACGCTCCAGGTTCAAACTTACCACTAAACCCTAATTAACATTAATGACTCTCAAACGGCCGGAACAGTGGTTCCGGTCGTCTTCTCCGACGAGTCTAAAACCTCATCTCTCTCTAAGCATCTAAAATGAAATCTCTCTGCCCAGAATCAAACCCCACACATCACTGAATCAAAACCCCCAAACAAAAACCATTTTTCATTCATCAACAATGCAAATCGAAGCAAAATAATTTTAGGTCAAAAAACTTTCAGACAACCCATACATACTCAATATTCCACCATTTTGAAAAATGAACATATCAGAATCATCAGCACATCATAAGGATACGAAAAAAGTTCTTGAGCCATACCTGAGATGGAACCTTCTGGTTCTGGGCTTTCTGGGCTCTCCCTTGTTGCAAACCCACTCCTATGAACCTCTTGAAGATGATATGAAGCTTAGAAAGCTTTGAGGATGGCTGGTTGGTGCTGTTTGGTTTTGGTGTAGCAGAAATGGAGGTTTGTGTGTGTGGTGATTCAGGCTGTTTTAGGGGTTGAGTTTTGTTCTATGAGTGATATGTGACCTGTTGGTAAAGAAATTTTTGGATTTTGTTAAGTCTTGAGGGAGTTTCGAAGAGATGAAGCCTTGGACAGTTTTTGTGCAAGCTAATTGTGAGTGTGTTCTCAGCCCTTTTCCTTCTTGTTTTATGACCTTGAGGTAATCCATAAGCAATCCCAACAATTCTGGAGAGCATGTATGCACTGTGGGAATGGTATGGGATGATTGGTCAAAAAGTCAAAAATTGTGTACTATAGGTATGAGCCATGGCAGAGGATATTTCTGTGCTTGGATTGCTTCAGCTAGCTTCAAGGAAGGCCATTGGATGTTTTGATGTGATCTGTAATGGGTGAAGGGTGAGATGTCATGTGTTTTGCAATTTTCACAACTTGTTGCATTTTGAGATTTTGGTCATGGACATGTCCTATTCCAAGCTGAATTCTTGTTGTGAAATGTTACATGATGTTATGGTAATGCTTTGAGATCAGTTAGAGACCACACAAACCCTTGGGAATCACTTTTGCAAGAATCCCCCCTTTTGAACTTTATGGAAAAATGGCTTATGATACTTGGAATCCAAGGCATGAAAGTGAGAAATTCTTTGGGCAAATCTGAATTATGGACCATGAATGATGTTTTTGTGATGATTAGAAGTTGATTTGAAGTCATAGAAATGCTTGGCATGAGAACTTGCAAGTTTCCTCTTTGGCACAAAAGTGAAAAATAAGTGATTTTGTCCAACTTTGACAAACCATAACTTTTGTTCTAAAATGAATTAGAATGAGTTCTTGTACTTTTTGAAAATGGGAGGATCCAATCTACAACTTTCATGACCAAGAATTTTCCATTTGAAGGATTTTTGAATTAAAAAGAGGAGGTTGAAAAACTTTCCCAAAATGGCAAGTTTGCATTATAAGTCACTTTCCCAAAATGGCAACTTTGCAAATGGCTTGAAATTCTTCAATTTTGTGAACTTCTAACTTCTTCTATGATCAAATAAAGGTCATGCACATTCAAAATGATGGAGAAGACCCTTTGGTTGGGCAATTGGGGGCCTCAGATGCCCTGATTTTGCACTGACTTGCTCAAGAAGTCATCTATTGATCAGATGCCTTCCCCATTGAATTTCTTCATGAAAATTGGTATGCATGATCCTAATATCATATAGAAACCAATAGAAACAAGAATTACCAAAAACTTTGAAGTTAAGGCCTCTGAAACCAAAACCCTAATTTTAGGTCATCTGTGCAGTTAAGCTTGGCTCTGCTTCCATGCCTTCCTCGGTTCTTGTGATTCTCTGATTTCCTTGATCTTTGGAGGATATGATATGATTTTTGAACATACATGGACCCTCTTGAGATGATTGAAGGCCTTTGGAGTGGCTCAGATAGCCCTTGGATTACTTAGATCACAAACCCTAGATGCAGATGACTTTGAACGAATGCAGTGAAGCAAAAATGTAATATGAGATGCTATGGTTGAATTTATGCAAATGAAAAGAAACACAAGCCATGGTGAATGAGTGAGGGAAAATTTGGGGTGTTTACACTCATCCAGAAGATTAATGGTTTTATGTTTCTATTCTCCTATATTCAAGCTCTATGCCTTGCCCGAGGCATAACTGTTCATTGTAAGGGCTCATTGTTTGTATTGCAATATCATAATCATCAATAAAGTGGACGTTTTTGCATTCATTCATAAGTTCCTTGTCTTTCATTTTTTGTTTTTGAAAAATAAATGGCAATGTTTTTTCCACGTCTCCCACCCCTTCTAAAATCTAGTATGAATCATCATTCGTGCAGATGCTCCTCATCGGGTCTCATCAGTAACGACCTTGCTATGGCTCAGTATGACTTCGATAATCCGATTTACCTAGCCGACGAGGAAGGTGAAGAAGACTGTGAACTACCCGAAGAACTAGCCAGATTTCTCAAGCAAGAGGAGAAGAAGATTCAGCCACATGAGGAGGTCGTTGAGGTGGTAAACCTGGGTACAGAGGAAGACAGAAAAGAGGTCAAGATCGGGGCCGTGTTGGAAGAAAATTTCAAGAGCCGTTTGATCTCCATGCTCCGAGAATACATCGACGTCTTTTCCTGGTCTTACCAGAATATGCCAGGGTTGGATACCGATATTGTAGTGCACAAGCTGCCACTCAGAGAAGACTGTCCGCCGGTAAAGTAGAAACTGAGATGAACACGCCCTGATATGGCCATCAAAATCAAATAAGAGGTTCAAAAGCAATTTAACGCCGGATTCTTGGTCGTAACGAGCTATCCTTATGGGTTGCAAACATTGTTCCAGTCCTTAAAAAGTATGGTAAAGTCAGAATGTGCGTGGATTATCGGGATTTGAATAGGGCCATCCCCAAAGATGACTTCCCACTGCCACATATCGATGTGCTAGTTGACAACACTTCCCAATTCTTTGTGTTTTCCTTCATGGATGGTTTTTCAGGCTACAATCAAATCAAAATGTCGCCAGATGACATGGAGAAAACTACATTTATTACCCCATGGGGAACCTTCTGTTACAAAGTAATGCCGTTTGGTTTGAAAAATGATGGACCTACATACCAACGTGCAATGATGACTCTATTCCATGACATGATTCATCACGAGATTGAGGTCTACGTTGATGACATGATTGCAAAGTCACGAACAGAAGAAGAACATTTGGTCATCTTAGCCAAGCTATTTGATAGGCTTCAGAAGTTCATACTGAGGTTGAATCTGAACAAATGCACATTCGGGGTGCTTTCCGGAAAGCTGTTGGGCTTTATCGTCAGTGAAAGGGGGATTAAGATCGACCCCGCGAAAGTAAAGGCAATCCAGAAGATGCTTGGGCCGAAAACTGAGATAGAGGTACGGGGCTTCTTAGGGAGGTTGAACTACATTGCACGATTCATATCACACCTAACAACCATGTGTGAGCCCATCTTTAAACTTCTGAGGAAGAATCAGGCCATCTCATGGAATGATGAATTCTAACAAACATTCGACCGAATCAAGGAGTACTTGCAAGAGCCTCCGATTCTTATGCATCTGGTTCCAGGGAGACCTCTAATCATGTACCCCACAGTACTCGAGGGATCAATGGGTTGTGTGTTGGGTCAGCAGGATGAGTCTGGTCGAAAAGAGTATGCAATCTATTACCTTAGAAAAAAATTTACCGACTGTGAGAAACGCTACTCACTGCTCGAGAAAACTTGTTGCACTTTGGCATGGGCTGCTCGTCGACTAAGACAGTACATGCTGAATCACACTACTCTACTGATTTCCAAGATGGACCTTGTAAAGTACATCTTCAAGAAGCCAACTCTAACCGGAAGTGTAGCCCGATGGCAAATGATTCTGACGGAATATAATATCCAGTACACTTCACAAAAGGCCATCAAGGGAAGTGTATTGTCGGATTAGTTGGCCCAGCAGCCAATTGATGATTACCAGCCAATGAAGTTCGAGTTTCCGGATGAGAACATCATGTTCATCAAGTCGAAAGACTGCGAGGAACCATTCCCTGAGGAAGGGCCTGATCCCGAATCCAAATGGAGTTTGATGTTTGACGGAGCCGTGAACATGAACGATAGTGGAGTTGGTGCTGTTATTATCTCTCCGGAAGGGATCCATAAGCCTTTCACTGCCCGACTGACTTTCGAATGCACTAACAATGAAGTTGAGTATGAAGCTTGCATAATGGCGATCGAGGAAGCAATTAATTTGAGAATTAAGAATCTCGAAATATTCAAAGATTCAGCTTTAGTCATCAACCAAGTTAATGGCAAATGGCTGGTTAATCAGCCTCATTTGGCTAGGAACAAGGACTACACCAGAAGGTTGCTAACTTTCTTCACAAAGGTCAAGTTGCACTACATACCTCGAGACGAGAATCAGTTCGTTGATGCCTTGGCAACCTTGTCTTCTATGATCAAGGTTCATCAGAAGAACTATGTACCTATAATTGATATATCTAGTGTTGAGAGACCGGCTTATGTATTTGTAGTTGACAGTGCTGATGATAGCAAGCCCTAGTATTACGACATTAAGCAATTTCTGAAGTCTCAGGTATACCTGGAAGGGGCATCAAGCAAAGACAAGAAGACCATCAGGAGGTTGGAAGGCGGGTTCTTCTTATATCAAGATAATGTACTCTTCAAACGGAACTTCGACATGGTCTTGGTCAGATGCGTGGATAGACACGAAGCAGACATGTTGATGCAAGAAGTTCACGAAGGCTCCTTCGGTACCCATGTTGGAGGACATGCTATGTCAAAGTAACTGCTAAGGTCGGGGTATTATTGGATCACCATGGAATCTGACTATTGTAAATACTCTTGCAAATGCCACAAGTGCCAAATCTATGCTGATAAGGTGCATGTACCTCCAAATTCATTGATTGTCATGCCTTCACCTTGGCCCTTAGCCATGTGGGGAATTGATATGATTGGCAAGATCGAGCCAACAACTTCTAACGGTCACCACTTCATCCTAGTTGCCATAGACTATTTCCTGAAGTGGGTTGAAGCGGCGTCTTATGCCAATTTCACCAAGCAAGTGGTAGCCTGGTTCATCAAAAGGGATATCATTTACCGGTATGGAATTCCCGAGAGAATCATTACTGATAATGGTTCTAATCTCAACAACAAGATGATGGCAGATTTGTGTCGGGATTTCAAAATCGAGCATCATAACTCTTCGCCGAATCGCCCAAAGATGAATGGCTCTGTCGAGGTGGCCAACAAGAACATCAAGAAGATCATTTAGAAGATGGTTGTAATATACAAGGATTGGCCTGAGATGCTACCGTTTGCGCTGCATGGGTACCGGACGTCAGTGCGCACTTCTACAGGGGAAACCCCATTCTCACTGGTATACAGTATGGAGGCAGTCCTACCGGTTGAAGGTGAGATCCCCTCCGTGAGAATTATGAGGGACATCAAGCTTGACGAAGCTGAGTGGATCCGATCCAGGTACAATCAACTAAGCCTTATTGAAGAGAAACGCCTAGCAGCTGTATGCCATGGACAGTTGTATCAACGGCAGATGAAACGGGCTTTTGACCAGAAAGTACGCCCTCAACGGTACGTACCCGGCGATCTGGTGTTGAAAAGGATTCTTCCTCCTAATAACGATCACAGGGGCAAGTGGACACCTAGCTATGAAGGTCCATTCATGGTCAAAATGGTCTTCTCGGACAGAGCCTTGATGCTAACAACCATGGATGGTAAAGACTTCCATTATCCTGTCAACGCAGACACAATGAGAAAATACTTCGTGTAAAGAGACTCGCTAGACAAAAACAGAATAAGAGTCTAGGAAAAAATGGGCATCCCGGCAAGCCAAAAACAAAATAAAAAGGCTCGGGAAAAAATTAGGGAAATATCTGAAAAGACGTACTCCCGTCGAGCTGAAAAGCCACACTAGACAGCTCAGGCAAAAAATGGTATCCTAGTGGATTGAAAACCCGAAAGGGAGATCCACGCAAAAGAGGGACTAAAATGAACCACTGCGATATGAGATATCTATGATGCATTAGCAATTAAAGGTAATCCAAAGGTCGAAGATCAATTCAATCATCTTCCTCCAAGCGAAGTGAGCGGAGAATCTTGAGGATATACAAGTCATAGTCAGGTCGGAGCTTGATGAGACTTGTTTTTTTAACATTACCATTAGGATAGTTTATTTTCCTTTTGCATAATTTCCTCTTTCCATGGATTGCTTCCTGTTGTAGCGCATATTCATGGCCATTCTTCAAGCAATAAAAGCGCAATTTCAGTCAAATTTGTTTCCGTGAGTTTTTGTTTTTATCTACCACTGTTTGATTGCAAAAACGTCCAACAAATTATGATAAATATTGCTTTTCTAATGCATGAATGCCTTATAACACTTGCAAGAGAGTAAAAGCATTTGACACGTATCTGATGTTTTAAGTGACTGGGATGGATTCAGACCATGACCCTGGGGCATGAAGGCCAAACTAACTCTCTATTTCGCAGGTACTACCAGTTGTGTTCATTAACATGCAGGTACAGGTGTCGTACCCTAAAAAATACGACCTCGCGTGATCCGAAAAGACGGAGTCACGCGCCGGACAGACTGAAGAGTTGCCACCTAATTCTATTTATTCCCGAAAAGGGAAAGGGAAGATATAGATAAAACCCGGGAAGAGAGGGATGAGGACAAAGGTCAACGGAACCATTGCCTAGGTTCGGGAGTCGGTTATGCAGGGGGAAGGTATTAGCACCCCCTACATCCATCGTACTCGATGGGAACCATCTAAGTTGTCACGCGCGAAAGGATGTCTATGATTAAACGAATTACTTGCTAGAGGGAAATGAGTTGAATTATAAGTTAGATTGATCCTAGGTGCTCGGCAAGGATTGATATCCTCGTGCCTACGTACTCCCGTGTGCAATGGGAAAGTCAGAGAATCGTAGTTCGGCCTACTAAGGGTATTGGTTGTTGATTTTATTACCTTTCTTCGATGAAAGGGTTTAGGAGTTGGAATGTACTAAAGACTATGGATAATTTATCTCGTCCAACAAGACGAGCGTCTTGCGTCGAAATAATCGGAGCAAGTAATGAGAGCTCGTTATCCTCCTTTCTACCGCTTAAAGCTCGTGGCGTACAAATCTTCTCGTATTATTAGAATGCGTTTTATTTCCTAAACCGCTCGACGTTGGATCAAGGGTTTGGATCTAAAAGAGAGATGTTTTAGTTTTTTGAGGTTATAGGGTAAATGCAAGTGGGGGTTTATTTTGTGGTTTTCTAGCGAGGCACAATGCGCTCGGCTCGCAAGGTGAGGTGGATCCTAATAAACGATAACTGAAAGAATAAAGTGCGAGTGTGCGAGTGCAACCGCTTGGCGTTGGACCAAGGGTTCGCGAACGAAATAATAATTGATAAAATGCGGAAAATAAAATGCGTACATAAAATGGGGGAGGGATACAAAATAAATTACAGGGGATTGCGAGAAATAAAAGGTCTCGTTGTAATTCGCCCAAGAGAAAGCGTGTGTGCAGTGTTTTTTGAACTATTCGAAGGCGTTTGGCCTTTTTATTCGGAAACAACCATTCGAAGGCGTTGGACCTTTTCGGGACGCGTCGAAATTTAGTTTGTTCACTTCCTTAGAGCCGGTTAAAATTTGGAACTGTTCTATGAGGAGTCGAAACATTATTTTTGGAATGCGGAAATAAATAAATAAATAAATTGAATTGAATTGCGAAAATAAAATAATAAATACAAATAATAAATAAATTAAATAATATTAAGAATAATAAATAAATTAAATTAATTTAAATGTTTATTTGTCAAAATAATAAAAATAAATAATAATAAAAAAACTAATTACAAAGAGGGCCTCATATTGACCAAGTATCACCGATTTAACGAAATCGGGCGAAACATCGGCCTTTTATTATGTCATTGGCCCGAGATAATAAAATATAATTCAAGAAATCGATAAATAATAAAGAAAAATAGAAAAATAGACCTCAAATTGGTTTAGACAATGTTGACAAAGTCAAATGTCAATAAACCGTCTATTCTTATCATAGGCCCCTTAATAATTAAAATGAAATATAAAAGATCAAGAGTCTTAGTATGAGAAACATTTATCGAATCATAACTCTAACAAACTATAAAAACAAATAAAATTAAACATATGGAGGAAGTATGTATCATGACATAATGGTGTGTGCTTAATGAATTAAACGGGCTACCTAAGCCCAACAATTATTAATAATAACAAATGAATTAAAGGATATTCAGTCAAAGAAATAAATAATTAAATAACAATCAGTAACAAATTTAAGATATACTAAACACTATGATAAAGAATGTAGCAATATAAAACAGGGTAAAAAGGGAAAAGATCATTGATGAGGAAAAAAGAAACAAAACACGGTTAACCTTTCAAAAAGGCTAACAAGTTCTTCTCTCTCTCTCTCTCTCCTTGCTACAGCGCCGGCGGCTATCGTGCTTCTTCCTCAGATTCACTCTTCCGTTTTTTCTCAATCTCCCAGTCTCACGATTTTGCAACGTTTAATCTCGGTTCTCGTTCGTGCGTTCGCTGCATTCCATTATCTGTTCTCTCATTCGCGGCTTCGGGCGTTTTGGATGGCGAGCGTTTGTGGTTCTGTTGAAGCGATTTGAAAGTGGTGGTGAGTCCGCGGAATCTGGGTTTGAATGGGGGTTTTGCAGAAAGTGAAAGGTTTCGTGCGGTTTCGGGCTGGGAGTTTCGATGGTTACGGCTCAGGTGAGTTTTTTTTTTGGTTTGTGAAAGTGTTGATGGAGGTTTTGATGGCAGTATTTCACTGTTTGTGTGGCTCTGGTTTTCAATGAGTTGTGATGGTTCGGAGATTTCAGATGAGCGGCGGACTGAGGTGATGGGTTCGGCGGTTCGTCGGTGCTTTGGTGTTCGGTGATGGTTGGTAAGTTGAAGGGGTTTTGAGATGGTTTTGATGGCAGCGGGGGTTTCGTGTTTGCAGTGCTCGGTTTGCGTTTGGATCGGCCTGTTTTCACGGCGGCTAGGATTTCAGGTTTCAAACGAGGTCCTGAGTTTGGTTGAAGGCAATTTGTCACAGTTTGGCTCAGATTTTTCAGTCGGATTTAGTGATGAGTTTTTCGGTAGTGGTGAGGTTTTTGTGGTGAGCCATGAGTTTTTGCATTATTGATTCGATGGGTTCTTTAGAAGATGGAGGTGAGTGATGATAGAATGGTTTATCAGCAGAGAGTCTTGTAGTCTCTCCCCTTTTTTGCAACGAATTGAATGATAATTTTATACAGAAATTAGGGGTAGATTAGGAAAATGAGAAGAAATTGGATAAGATATTTGAGTTGTGAATGTAGTGGCGTTGCAACGTAGTTTGTTGTTGGTGAGTGCTGTGAAATTCTGTTGTAATGATGTGCCCCTTTTTCTTTGACAGCCTATAGTGGTTTTTTTTGTGAAATAGAAAGAAAACAAACTAATGATAATATTAATAGAAACTACAGATATTAATAAAAGATGTTAATACTAATAAAAATAATAAAAATAAGATAATAATAATAAATAAATAAAAGTAAAAGTAACAATGAAGACAAAAGTTTTAATAATTATAATAATAATAATAATCATAAAATAAGAAATAAAAGTAGTAATAACAAAAAAAATAATAATAGTAATAATAATAAAAGAATTAAATATGGAGATTTTTGTGATGGGCTTAAAAAATATAAAAGAGAGACATTGTATTTATGTAAAAAATGATTTTAATAATAATAGATATTTTTATATATTTTTGTAACGACTAAATAATAAGGTAAAGTAAGAAAAACTTATTATATTATAAGAAGAAATTTTGAATTTAGTCTGAAGATAATAAATGCATTTTTTGAATCTTTGGAATATTCACTAGACAGATAAAATAATACATATTTTTTTATTTTTGAAATAAAGGTTAGACAGTAAAATAAAATAGTATGCATTTGTGAAATTTCTGAAAAAAAGATGAGACAATAAGGTAACAGTTGCGGGTAGGACAAATTTGGGGTATGACAACAGGCGTTACCACCAAAGCCATCACTAGCACAGAGCTTCGAGAAGCCTCTTCCTCAGCAGATCCTGAAGCGTGACTCCTTAGCAAGTCTCATCAGATCATCGCCTCTCCAGCAGAGCAACAACAATGTGAATAATACTTCTCAAGCAGAAGGGTATCCCTAGCGGAGGACGCCTTCCACTTCTCATATCCAACATGAGACACATTATACCTCTCACACCCAGCAAGAGATGATCACAACTCTTATTTATAGCAGGAAATATCCCCAGCGGAGTTCTCCATCCTCTCCAACAGGTTTAGAAATGGAAGTCTTTCCCAACATAACAATGGAAAGATGTGGATGCTCTCCCTAGGCAGAGAGCCCTCCTTCAACAAAGGAAAATTCCCCAATCAGAGTCTTATTATCCTCAGCAATGTGGGAGAATTCATCATTTCCTAGCAGAGATGAAGATATAGCAGAGCTCGAAGGTTCCTTTCTTTGCCCGTCAGTGTTCGCCATCTTCCCCAGTGGATTGCCAAATGAACTTGAATCCTCATTGGCATTTCTTCCCCAAGCAGAAATGGGTGTATTTGAGAAGTCCCCAGTAGATCTATTCCCCAAGAAAAAGATGTTGCACCTAAGGGATTCCCCAGCAGGTCTCTTCCTCAGTAGAGTACCAAAACATTTGATTCCACAGCCGAGTTAGAAGAGTATCACTTCCCCAACGGAGTTCGGCGAGTAGCATACCTTCCAAGTCAAGTTCATCCTCAATAGGGTCTTGGTTCTCCAATCTCAAAGTCCAATTTATTTTTGGCAATGACAGCAGTTCAGAGTCGGTGTATCATTAACACCATCCCCACATAGTTGCTTTTCCTCACAGGGATTCATCGCAATTAATGCAGAAATTGATTCTTCCCCAGCAAAGTCATCAAGGATATATGTTGTATCCTCATCAGGAGATCCCCTTGCATCTTGCATTTAGTAATCATAATTACATTTTCATCCTCAAAAAGCATAGCATTTCTATCATTATGGAGCATTACGCCATGGAAATATTCACACATGTGCATACGAAGCATATGCCAGTTTTGGTACCTTGCTTAAAAGCCCGAAATAACAATGTTTCTGCAATCAGACCGAAGTATCCCCACAGAGTCCCAAATTCATTTCCCAGCGTGATCATTTCTACCAAGTCTTGTTTGACATCCCCAGTCGAGTTTCCATTTAAGTACAATGGTCTCGTCGTTGAGTTTCTGTTTCAGTACAACTGTCTCTCCTTTTTTGTATTTCTGTTTCAGTACAACATTCTCACTTTTTCGCGTCTCGGGTTTTCGTTTAAGTACAACAATCCCGTTTCCCAGTCGAGTTTCCATTTAAGTACAATGGTTTCTTCCTGAGACTTATTTCAGTACAACAGTCTCATTCTTTTTCGCGTCTCCGTTTAAGTACAACAATCACGTCTCGGGTAATCATTTAAGTACATTGATCTCGTTTCTTTGACTTCATCTAAGTAAGATGATTTCAATTCTTTGATCTCATTTAAGTACAATGGTTTGGTTCTTCGATTCCATTTAAGTACAATGGTTTCGTTTTTCGAGTCTCCGTTTCAGTACAACAATCTTTCCTTTTCGCGTCTCCGTTTCAGTACAACGGTCGCATCGCGGGTTATCATTTAAGTACAATGGTCATGTTTTCCTTTGATCTCATCTTAGTACGATGATTTAAATTCTTCGATTCCATTTAAGTACAATGGGTTCGTATCCTTGAATCTTATTTAAGTACAATAGGCTCACTTTCCTCGTTTCCATTTCAGTACAACAGTCACATGTTGGGTTATCATTAAGTACAATGATCCCACTCCTTTCGTGATTCCATTTAAGTACAATGGTCTCATATCTTTCTGATCCCGTCTAAGTAAGTTGGTCTCACTTCCCTTGAGTTATCATCTAAGTATGATGAGCTCATTCCTTTGCCCTATCAGAGGTTAGTCCATTGTGTTGAGATGTCATCCGAGAGTGACACTTGTCTCAACTCATCTCATTTCCCATATAATGCAAAATTTCCAGTTTATTTGGGTATTCAATCACTCCATACCTTGAACGTATGAAAGCCATTGCTATCATCCATTCAGGTCTACAGATGATTGAATAGGGGCAGCTGTAATACCCTAAAATTTTCCCTCTTGATTTATTGCCAGCCTCATGTGGTTTATGCTTTTGCATTTTGCATGATCGTCCAAGCATCGCATATAAAAATAAATAATAAGTAAATCATGATCATTTGAATAGGCATTAGGCATGTGATCAAATAAGGCTTGTCAAATCATTGGAGCTCAAGAAGAAAAATGATGCAACAAAAATAATCCAAGACATTTTCAAGAGATGCCACCAAATAAAAGAAGAATCCAAGTTTTTTTTTCCGTTAACCGGTTAACACATTTTGTTAACCGGTTAACAGGGACAAATTTTGGGCAAATATTTCAAAAAGTGGTTGGTTTTCATTTCCCTTCACTTTCTTTCACACTTCATTTTTTACTCCACTTTCACATTTCATTCACTAGAAATTTCTACCACATTTTAGACCCTTCCACACTCTTCCAAGGAATATTCTAGAGCCCTAACCAACTTTAACTAACTCCAACCCTAAGTCCAAACCTAACCTAATGCTTAAGCAAGCTCCATACCCAAGCCTCATTCCAAGCCTACCCTCTATATAAGTCCTAATCATTCCAAAGAAAGGGGTTCCAACTTCATTTTCATCATTTCACTTCCCAAATCTCTCATTTTTCTCTCAATACTCCTCCATTTCCAAATTCTCCAAAGCTTCTCCATAAAAGTTCTTCATGTTTTTCATTGAAACTTAAAGAACTTGAATCTAGACCTTCATCAAACATCAAATCCATATCTTATTGAAGACGTGCTTCTGTTTTTGGATCGATATTGGCTTATTGGAAGTGATTGTGCAAGTGTTCATCAAGAAGCATCATCAACCGCATTTATTTTGCGCGTTCGTGGATCTTCGGTTTTCTTCTTCACTTGCGTTTCGATCTACACCACAACAATCACCAAAGAAATCCTCCGCTTTGGAGGTTGGTAATTCGAAACCTCTTCGCTAATAGGTGTTAGAAGACCCTAGTTAAGCAACAAATTCGTGTTAGCATGTTCATGTATGTGTTAGGGGTTTTTAGAAGTCGGTTCATGACCAAAAGTACTTATTTATTGCTGATTTTTTGCATTATGTTCAGTGTTAACCGGTTAACGCGTATGGTTAACCGGTTAACATATTGTAAATTGCCCTATTTTTGAAAATTTGAGGGCTTTAACTGGTTAACATTGTGCTGACTTTGAAAAAATCTTTGTTTTCATGGCATGTTTGTATCTCATTGTTCATTTAATCCCCCTTGTTTGATAGATCATGATTTTAGGGAATTATTAGGATCATTTTAGGTGCATGATTCTGTATTTTGGATAGATTTCGACACGCGTTCGTTAGTTTTCGTTTTTGTGCATAAAAGTTGCAAGTATGTTCATAGCATTTTAGTGATCATTGTTTGCATTGCTTTGCATCATTCCTAGCATCACAATAAATGGCATATTTCTGTATTTTGCATTGTATTATTAAGTATTTTCATTTTGTTAAATCATGTGCATGTTTGAAATTTTGCATAATATAAGAAACCATAAAATTCACTTAACTTGCATCATTAAATTGCATGAAGATTTTTGCATGGCATTGTTAATAATTCATATCATTTTATTGCATTAATCTTGAATTATTTTGCATTCCATTTTGTGCATTAAATCTCATTTTGTGCATAAATAATTGAAAACATCCAAATCTTTCTCTCTTTCCATAGCTGTCTTTTCTTGCAGTAGCTGCCAAATGTATGCTGACTGTTGCATTTCCACACTTTTCACACCTGTTTTGCATGATGTTTGTTAGCTGTAAAAAGTTGTGTGCATTATGCATTGCATTTCATTGTAGTTTGTGCATTTAGGAGCTATAATAGGCTGCTGGATTTTTGATTTGCATTATTTTTAGGTCCCTTAAACTTAGGATTGAGTCTAGTTTAGGTTCTAGATCCCTTAGGAATTGTTTGGTAATTGTTTACCTCATTTCTTATTCATGTTTATCATGCTAACCCTTGTTTTGTAGGGAGGTAGAGGTAAATCTCTAAACCTTAATCTCTTTTACATTCTTCATGCTTTCAAGGTGTATTTGTTTTAGCATTTTTGTGTTTAATATTCACAACTTCATGCTAATCCCCTTTAGAATCAACTTAAATTCATTAGGAAGTAAGTTGTATTCTATTTCCTTTCTTCTTTTCCTTTTCGCATTAGGAATAGAAAACCGCACTAACCTAGGTTCATCCATGCATGACAACACTAGGATATTAGTCTTCCCCTTAGACTTTTTCCTTTGGTTAGCTTTGCTTTCTTTCTCTTCTTAAAGAAATGTAAAAATCACCTAATAAAGATTGGTCTTCTCGTACGACACGAGATTTTGCTGTGGGTTACTTATGCACGTCCTGTCTCGGGGCGAGGTGTAAGTCATCTACCACGATGAACAAGTCTTAGTATGAGAAGGATCACAAACAAAACAGAAAAAACACTTCTCTAAAAGACAAAACAACAAAGAAGAATCGTCTTTTCCTGTGGGAATTCTTTTCTCACCTCACTCACTCTCAACGCGAACTTGCGACGACTTGTCTCATTTGCAAGATGGTAACGCACTCGTACCAGACGAGCCTGCAACACCTGAGCATAGACATATGCATTTCAGCTCTAAAAAACATAAATAGTTTCTGCCTTAGTTAGGTGAACTACGTCAACTATAATCCTCATTTTCCTGATGAGGTACGTAGGCAGCGGGGTAGGGCTCGTTCGAGCACACTCTTTATTTTCCCTACAGTTCTCCTCTCCCTTTTCCAATCTCTTTTCCAGTTCCCTTTCTCATTTATATTCCAGTTAGAGGTTTTGTTCAACAGCATTCTTATTTTTCACCCTTTGAAACAGACAAACAAGCGTGGATCCCGTCGGGTACGGCAGACGGTCTGGGTTGCTAATACCTTCCCGGGACGTAACTGACTCCCGAACCTAGATCTTCAGTTCACAGAACCTTGTCCTTTCCTTCTTCCTCAGGTTTGTGCAGCATTACCTTTCCCGTTCCTTCGGGAAAAAAATACCTGGCTGGCGACTCTGACTTTTCCGCGCCACTTTCGCGTTTTTACTAGGATGAAAATCCCGGGAGCGACAACCACCTTGTCCTCGGGTCCCATATTTTCGTCCATCACAAAGAATTGGTTTTACTGCTGCCACTCAAGCGGGATGGTCGAAACGAGACGCTCCTCACCTCGGGCATCTCGTTGCTCGGTGTATATATTGTACATAACTCGCGCAGTGAGAGGCTTTACTGTGTACCACCTATCTTTGAAGTTTCAGACATAATCAATATAAGTTTTAAATGGTCTCATAGGCTGCTTGAACAAAACCCAACTATATCGCCTGTTCACGCTCGACCTCTGCAAATGGAAAACCCGGAAGAAGAGAGGCAACGTGAAACTAACTTCGAGGTACTAACACACCAGTTTGAACGCCCGAACGATCACGATGGCATTTGGATGTAGCTGGGACGGGGCCAAGTCGAGCCATCTGAATACGTCCGCCTGGAAGCTAGTAAATGGAAGACGGAGCCCCACCTCTCTGAAAGAAAATTTATACATAGGAAAACGTGTTCCCCTAAAAACCGAGCAAATCTGCTGCTCGGGAAGAGGGACGTAGCACTCCCAATTCTGAGGGGCCCCTAGGGCCAAGTCCTCAATGACCGTGTGAACGGTGTGAGAAATAGAATCGAGCATGAAGCATGAGCCCGTTTCCAGCGGTTTTTCCCTGACCCAAGGAAAATCGGGCGTCCCAGGAGAGGTGTCGCTACTTCTACCTACATCACTGTAGATGTTTAGAATTGGCAGAATTTTTGACCAACAAGAAATATTGAATTCAGTTCAGAATGTCCTATCAGATGTTGGGACATTATCAAACAGAGTATAAGAACTTATTTCAGGATGTCACACCAGATGTTGGGACATTGTGTAAATGATTTAAGTTCAGTTTTTCAGGATGTCCCAACAGATGTTGAGACATCTCAAACCTGCTACCAGAATTAATTAATGACTAACTGATCTGAGATATTTAAGGAGACTTATCTGGAATTAATTATGGATGGATAAAAACAGAACAAGGCGCATCTGTAGGAAGTTTTATTATGAGGCTTCAGATTAATCAGAAGAACTAAATCACCTAGAATCTAGGAAGTAACAAACCCTAATTCAAGGTGGAAGCTGCATGTGTTTTAGGACTGGATTAACCTACAGAAAGCCCAAATTACAAACACCTATTTAATCAACAGAAACTCACAGAATTGAGTACGAATTTCAGAAGACAAAATAGGGTGTTGTGTTTCAATAGCAGGTTGTTTTTGATTGTACCACTTTATGAGCTTTTAAGCATAAGTGCATTTGTGACTTGATTGAAACTGTGAAGTAAGATCAAGCTGTATTGTTTGAAGAATGTCTTCAATTTTATTAAACTTGTAAACAAGATCACTGTGTGATTGAGGGGGAGTGAGTTGGTACTCATATCTAAGTTGTGTCTTAGGTAGAAATTGCATTGGGTAGATATTAAGTGAAAGATTAAACTGGGTTGTTTAAGTCTAGAATTAATATTACTTATAGTGGATTTCCTCCTGGCTTGGTAGCCTCCAGATGTAAGTGTGGTTATACACTGAACTAGGTTAACAAACTACCGTGTTGTTTAATTTTCTTGCACTTTAAGTTTTGGTTAAATCTGTCAAGTGTTGGAACATCTCATAGGACATCTCATACCTGATCACAGAATTTCAATTGGCATTTTCGTGTTTAATATTCACAACTTCATGCTAATCCCCTTTAGAATCAACTTAAATTCATTAGGAAGTAAGTTGTATTCTATTTCCTTTCTTCTTTTCCTTTTCGCATTAGGAATAGAAAACCGCACTAACCTAGGTTCATCCATGCATGACAACACTAGGATATTAGTCTTCCCCTTAGACTTTTTCCTTTGGTTAGCTTTGCTTTCTTTCTCTTCTTAAAGAAATGTAAAAATCACCTAATAAAGATTGGTCTTCTCGTACGACACGAGATTTTGCTGTGGGTTACTTATGCACGTCCTGTCTCGGGGCGAGGTGTAAGTCATCTACCACGATGAACAAGTCTTAGTATGAGAAGGATCACAAACAAAACAGAAAAAACACTTCTCTAAAAGACAAAACAACAAAGAAGAATCGTCTTTTCCTGTGGGAATTCTTTTCTCACCTCACTCACTCTCAACGCGAACTTGCGACGACTTGTCTCATTTGCAAGATGGTAACGCACTCGTACCAGACGAGCCTGCAACACCTGAGCATAGACATATGCATTTCAGCTCTAAAAAACATAAATAGTTTCTGCCTTAGTTAGGTGAACTACGTCAACTATAATCCTCATTTTCCTGATGAGGTACGTAGGCAGCGGGGTAGGGCTCGTTCGAGCACACTCTTTATTTTCCCTACAGTTCTCCTCTCCCTTTTCCAATCTCTTTTCCAGTTCCCTTTCTCATTTATATTCCAGTTAGAGGTTTTGTTCAACAGCATTCTTATTTTTCACCCTTTGAAACAGACAAACAAGCGTGGATCCCGTCGGGTACGGCAGACGGTCTGGGTTGCTAATACCTTCCCGGGACGTAACTGACTCCCGAACCTAGATCTTCAGTTCACAGAACCTTGTCCTTTCCTTCTTCCTCAGGTTTGTGCAGCATTACCTTTCCCGTTCCTTCGGGAAAAAAATACCTGGCTGGCGACTCTGACTTTTCCGCGCCACTTTCGCGTTTTTACTAGGATGAAAATCCCGGGAGCGACAACCACCTTGTCCTCGGGTCCCAGATTTTCGTCCATCACAAAGAATTGGTTTTACTGCTGCCACTCAAGCGGGATGGTCGAAACGAGACGCTCCTCACCTCGGGCATCTCGTTGCTCGGTGTATATATTGTACATAACTCGCGCAGTGAGAGGCTTTACTGTGTACCACCTATCTTTGAAGTTTCAGACATAATCAATATAAGTTTTAAATGGTCTCATAGGCTGCTTGAACAAAACCCAACTATATCGCCTGTTCACGCTCGACCTCTGCAAATGGAAAACCCGGAAGAAGAGAGGCAACGTGAAACTAACTTCGAGGTACTAACACACCAGTTTGAACGCCCGAACGATCACGATGGCATTTGGATGTAGCTGGGACGGGGCCAAGTCGAGCCATCTGAATACGTCCGCCTGGAAGCTAGTAAATGGAAGACGGAGCCCCACCTCTCTGAAAGAAAATTTATACATAGGAAAACGTGTTCCCCTAAAAACCGAGCAAATCTGCTGCTCGGGAAGAGGGACGTAGCACTCCCAATTCTGAGGGGCCCCTAGGGCCAAGTCCTCAATGACCGTGTGAACGGTGTGAGAAATAGAATCGAGCATGAAGCATGAGCCCGTTTCCAGCGGTTTTTCCCTGACCCAAGGAAAATCGGGCGTCCCAGGAGAGGTGTCGCTACTTCTACCTACATCACTGTAGATGTTTAGAATTGGCAGAATTTTTGACCAACAAGAAATATTGAATTCAGTTCAGAATGTCCTATCAGATGTTGGGACATTATCAAACAGAGTATAAGAACTTATTTCAGGATGTCACACCAGATGTTGGGACATTGTGTAAATGATTTAAGTTCAGTTTTTCAGGATGTCCCAACAGATGTTGAGACATCTCAAACCTGCTACCAGAATTAATTAATGACTAACTGATCTGAGATATTTAAGGAGATTTATCTGGAATTAATTATGGATGGATAAAAACAGAACAAGGCGCATCTGTAGGAAGTTTTATTATGAGGCTTCAGATTAATCAGAAGAACTAAATCACCTAGAATCTAGGAAGTAACAAACCCTAATTCAAGGTGGAAGCTGCATGTGTTTTAGGACTGGATTAACCTACAGAAAGCCCAAATTACAAACACCTATTTAATCAACAGAAACTCACAGAATTGAGTACGAATTTCAGAAGACAAAATAGGGTGTTGTGTTTCAATAGCAGGTTGTTTTTGATTGTACCACTTTATGAGCTTTTAAGCATAAGTGCATTTGTGACTTGATTGAAACTGTGAAGTAAGATCAAGCTGTATTGTTTGAAGAATGTCTTCAATTTTATTAAACTTGTAAACAAGATCACTGTGTGATTGAGGGGGAGTGAGTTGGTACTCATATCTAAGTTGTGTCTTAGGTAGAAATTGCATTGGGTAGATATTAAGTGAAAGATTAAACTGGGTTGTTTAAGTCTAGAATTAATATTACTTATAGTGGATTTCCTCCTGGCTTGGTAGCCTCCAGATGTAAGTGTGGTTATACACTGAACTGGGTTAACAAACTACTGTGTTGTTTAATTTTCTTGCACTTTAAGTTTTGGTTAAATCTGTCAAGTGTTGGAACATCTCATAGGACATCTCATACCTGATCACAGAATTTCAATCACGTTCTTGTTCATACACCTCCTCCTCGTCTACTTTTATGTCGACTTCATCCACAGGGACATCCTCGACTCTTCTTTGCAGGTCTATGTTACCTGAAAAGTAGAGTAAATCGGTGAATTTGAAATCACATCAAAAATCCACCCTTCCATTGCGTTTGAAATGAAAGGGTGAGGACCAGAGTCATGGAAAGAAGCGCCTAACACATTAATCATAATTCAAAGGATGCCCAAGACATTAATCGCAAATTCATAATAATGCTCGAGACATTCATCACAAATTCAAATAAATCCCGAGATATTCATCGGTATTCCCTTAATTGGCGCCCGAGGAGGGTCCTCCTCGACGATGTTTAGGAAATTTCCACCGGCAGGTTCATATGAATTTTCTGAGGAGGGGCCTCCTCGACTACTCTAGTGGAAGAAACTACTAGAAAAAATGCAGACTAAACCTAATGTTAGCAGAAAGTGAGGGAGCTTACTTGACATGTTCGCCGGCGGAGATGTGATGCAGTTGCAGTGAAAGTGGCGATGAGTTTTCCGGCAAGAGCTTGAGAGCGTCCAATGAACTTTTGAGGAGACTTGGAAAATAAAAATGAGAAATGAGGAGAAGCTCACCTGAAATCATTTTATAAACCCCCATACGGGAGGGAGTTCCTAAGTCATCATTGCCCAGACTGCCTAGATTCCCTTAGGAAGTCATAGGCATTTAATGCACTATCACACGTAAAACAAAGTGACGCTCATTAAAGGCAATCATGAGGGGAAACGAAAAGACAGAAACGTAACCCTTGGGAACTCCAAGGACCACCAAACTATGCTCCTCGAGATACAGGGCACATACATCCTCAACGCCGTAAAAACGAAAAAAGAAGCCTCAAGCACGACTACCATCAAGCATGCAACTCTCCTCGACATACTGAAACTCCGATGGGACCTTACCCACACCGCCTTTAACAAGTTCCAATGAACACAAGCAAATTTCCCCGACATCCATTGATCTTATTACCCAGTGAACCATCTGCCCGACCATACTTATCCTTATGTCATCATTCCGCACTAGAGTTGTGATTTGGGGGGCTCCTGCTCTGGACTGGGCCAACATAGTGTGTATTGAGAAAAGGCCCAGTCCATTGGGCACGACCCAAGGCCCAATGTAGTGGTCGTGGGGAGAATGTCCCCCCCACGTGTTCCACCTCCCCAACTGCCTGTTATTATCTCCTGATATCATGGGGAAATTAGACCAAGGGCAAGACCACGTGTTAGGACTTATCTGCTCCCACACAATCCTTGAGAGTTCTTCCTTGGGCCTAGTTGATTCAGCCCAAGAAAAGGATATTGGCCTAGCACTAGGGGCACACTATAAATACCATCTTTCACTAGAGGGTCGAGTATTCTAATTCTACTCTTAACTATTATGTACTTTCACTCTATCACTCTTTCTAACTTTGGCATCGGAGTACCTTGCAAGTACACCCCCTTCCGTTTCTCCAATGTAGTTTTTCATCAATGGAAGGTCCCTCCTGATCAGGTCGGATCAAATATGTTTGGGGATTCGAGAGAAGTACTAAAGCAGTAAGTCTCAAGATGAATATGTCTTTCTTATCCCTCTAATGGGAGCCCTTTTATAGTCGTTGATCAGTGCATTTTAATGCAAATTCTACCATGTTTGCACTTAAGTATTTCTTTGGTTTTCTTTGTTTATTTTTATATTTTAATTTGTTTTTCTATTTTACTTAATTTTTGGCTTAATTTAATTTTTGTACTTAATTTTCAGCTTTAACAACTTTTACGGAAATGATCATAACCGGAGTTCCAGGAATCTGATTGAGGTGTTATCTCAGTCGATGGAAAGCTAAGAGAGAGAGCTACAACTTTTGTGTTGGAGTCGAAGTCAAATTCGGAGTCATATTTTCCAGAATTTCGTTTGAAGCTGTTGCATTAGTTTTATTTAGTTTCGGGTCATTTAGAATTGGTTCTGGGTTATGTATTTGACCCAGTTGGGTTGTAAACAGATATTTTAGGTTTTTTTATTTACCCTAGAAGCCGTAGCTGTTCACGAAGACACTTTTTACGTTTTATTTTTTACTTTCGAAGAGACGAATTATGGAGAACTAATTCCAAGGATTAATCTGCTGTAATCGGTTTTCGCCGACACTTTGAGGTTCTTATATTTTCCAATTAATCTATTTCCTTTCAATTATGGTCTTGATATCTTGTTTGCTTAATTCGATTTATCTAAGGTTAGATTGATTTATTTCGATGATTGCATGTTCCTATACTTTAATCGCGTTTGCTTAATTCGCGTATGTTTATCGTGTTTGCTTAATTCACGATTGATATATTTCATCTGTTTACTTAATTCGGAAATTCGGAATATTTATCATATAATATCAATTATGCTTGTTTGATTGTTATTATAATCGAAAAGGAAATAGAGTCCGCTTAGGAATTGGGAATTATTTGGGTCGATGATAAGTTGCCAAATCAAAACAGCAGATTAACCGTTTTAGCTTATTTTGATAATCACTTTTTATTTTAATTGCTTTTTCTACAAATTAAAATCAACCACCATTAATCGTTACTATCATTAGTTAATAAGATCAAGAATCCTTGTGAGACGATACTCGAGTTGTCGTTACCGTAACTACATTTTTAAATCACTCGTTCTGATTTGAGCGCGACACGCGGTTCAAATTGGCGCTATTGCCGGGGATTCTTGTTGTTATTAACCGATTTTATAGTCATAGATATTGTTTTCTTGCTAGATTTTGTTTTTATGTTTGTTGATTTTCAGGGTTGCAATACCGGTTACAGTATAGTGATAATTTTTCTAGCCTTTCAGGTAAGTTGGAAGCTACTGTTTCGATTTGCTCCGATTTTGTTTCTTCAGAAAATCAGAAATAAATCAAAGAACAATATTCTTTTAGAATAGAATTCTAAAAGATTTTGACCCTCAAAATCGCAAATTTTCCATTTTTCTTTTTTATTTGATTTATTTTCTGTTTTCATATATTCAAAAAAATCTAAAATTTTTTGTGTGATCTTTATTTGATTTAATTAGATTTTTAGCGTTATTTTTATATTTTTTAGATTCTATTTTAATTTCTATTCTTATTTTCCATTATTTTTAAATCACTAGTGATTTTATTTGATTATGTGTTGAAATTTATAATCATATCATGACTGATCAAGGAACTCTGAGAGAACTGGTTGCACTTGTGAATTATAATTCTTTATATATTGAATATCCTGATGTTGTTGATGCACCTTTCGAATTGAAATTTGGTTTAACACACTTTTTCCCAAGTTTTAATGGATTTGCAGATGAGTATACGAATAAGCATCTAAAGGAATTAGAAGTAGGGTGATCTGCACCTTCTGAACCTTCACTAGAGGATCTTGTAAACCAAATGGCTACAAATAATATCAAGTATCAACAACAAATAGATTCTAGTTTTCAGACTTTGCAAATACAGCTTAATCAACTTACCACTTCGATAAATGCCATGCATCAAGCTCAAGGATCAAACCAACAACCTTCAGAAGAACATTCTATTTTTCAAATAGAGTTGCCTTCTGAAACTGTTGATGATACTTGTATTAATTTGTTTGCAGCTGATTTTCCATCATTGTCTGATTTTAATGATGTTTACTCTTGTGATGTTTGTATTGACACTAAAATTTGCTCTGTTTGTGCTGAAGTTGAGGTTGCCTTGCAAGTTGATATTCTTACTGCAAATGAGGTTTCAAATAAAGTTGTTCATGTCAATGAAGCTCTCGACACCCCGACTTCTCAGAGCAAACCATCCATCGAGAAATCTCCCTCTTTAGAGCTGAAGCTACTTCCTAATAATTTATTTGAAATTGTGCAGGAAGAGAAATCATTACAGGAACATAAGAAGGGAATTGGATGGACTTTGGTTGACACTTGTGATATTAGCCCATCCATGAGTATGCATAGGATCTCAATTGAAGATGGAACAAAAGTAGTGAGGTAGCCCCTTAATCCTTTGATTCTTGAAGTTGTAGAAAAGGAGATCACTATCACCTGCACATTCAACACTTTTACTTATCGAAGATTCTTCTTTGATCCTGAAATAAAAGGCGAAGGCACTAATAAAAACTCCAAGATTAATGGATACTACCCAAAGTTACTCTATGAGATCCCCACTTTGGAAGAAGAGACTGTAAAAGAGCTCTCTTTAGGAAATGCTGCTTATGTGATCACTTGTCCACCTTGACTACTCACATGTGTTCTTTCCTTTCTCTCCATCTTATTTTATATTTATATCCTTTCATTGAGGAAAATGCTTTTTTTAAGTGCGGGGGAGGGAATAATTTATTTTCTTTGTTTTTGTTTTGTTTTTGTTTGTTTTGTTTTGTTTTAGAAACACTAGACTTTTTTTTTGAAAGTTTTAGGCTATAGATTGTTTTGAGGTTAGATTGTGGAGACTTGGGAAAATTTCACAAGACCAGTATCGTTTTAACACCTTAAATCTCCTGAATATGGAATTTTTTGAATACTTGTTATGCCATAGCCTTGAGTTCTCATCCTTTAATATCTCTTAAGTAGTTTATCAAGAAGTCAACACCATCTAGAAATCACACACTAAGTAATTAAGCTGATGCAAATAAGTGAATGATCTTGCGCTTAAAAAGAAATCTGAATAGAAATCCGCCTTTTAAGTTAGGTGACCCCCACCCCGTCATTTAGCCTAACGGATGTGAAACCTTAAGAAAAAATAATAATAATAATTTGTTGTTACTAAAGTAACTTTAAAATATTGTCAAGTATGGATCATAATCACTAACAGGCTTATTTACCATGTGTATGAATAGATAACAGAATTAATGTGATTGCACTAGAATGAAAGAGAGCAAAAGGGAGGATGAGTAAGTTAGGCTTAGGCATAATAACATGATTCAAAATGGTTTGTATATGATGGAGGCTTATGACCGCACAATTATGGATTTGTGTTCTTACGATATCCTTAGTGTGTAAGATTAGTACCTATTGATGCTATCTTAATTGAAGAAGAGTTTGTAGCCTAGAATGAGTATCTGAATGATGTTGTGTTTCTTGAGTCTTGAGTTTATTTTTGCTCGGAGTGCAAAAGTTCAAGTGTGGGGGAATTTGATCAGTGTGTTTTAATGCATATTCTACCATGTTTGCACTTAAGTATTTCTTTGGTTTTCTTTGTTTATTTTTATATTTTAATTTGTTTTTTCTATTTTACTTTATTTTTGGCTTAATTTAATTTTCGTACTTAATTTTCAGCTTTAACAGCTTTTACGGAAATGATCATAACAGAAGTTCCAGGAATCTGATTGAGGCGTTCTACCAGTCGATGGAAAGCTAAGAAAGAGAGCTACAACTTTTGTGTTGGAGTCAAAGTCAAATTCGGAGTCGTATTTTCCAGAATTTCGTTTGAAGCTGCTGCATTAGTTTTATTTAGTTTCGGGTCATTTAGAATTGGGCATGAGTTATGTATTTGACCCAGTTGGGTTTTAAACGAGTTTTTTGGGTTTTTCTATTTAACCAAGCAGCTACAGCTATTCACAAAGACACTTTTTACGATTTTATTTTTTACTTTCAAAGAGACGAATTATGGAGAACTAATTCCAAGGATTAATCTGTTGTAATAGGTTTTCGCCGACACTTTGAGGTTCTTATATTTTCCAATTAATCTATTTCCTTTCAATTCTGATCTTGATATCTTGTTTGCTTAATTTTATTTATCTAAGGTTAGATTGATTTATTGCAATGATTGCATGTTCCTATACTTTAACCGTGTTTGCTTAATTCGCGTATGTTTATCGTGTTTGCTTAATTCACGATTGATATATTTCATCCGTTTACTTAATTCAGAAATTAGGAATATTTATCATATTATATCAATTATGCTTTTTTGATTGTTATTATAATCAAATAGGAAATAGAGTCCGCTTAGGAATTGAGAATTATTTGGGTCGATGATAAGTTGTCAAATCAAAACAACAGATTAATCGTTTTAGCATATTTTGATAATCACTTTTTATTTTAATTGTTTTCTCTTCAAATTAAAATCAACCCCCATTAATCATTATTATCATTAGTTAATAAGATCAAGAATCATTGTGAGACGATACTCGAGTTGTCGTTACCGTAACTACATTTTTAAATCACTCGTCTCGATTTGCGCGCGACACGCGGATCATATTGGCGCAGTTGTCGATGATTCTTGTTGTTATTAACCGATTTTATAGTCATAGATATAGTTTGCTTGCTAGATTTTTTTTTTGTGTTTGTTGATTTTCAGGGTTGCAATACCGGTTGCAGTATAGTGATAAGTTTTTCAGCCTCTCAGGTAAGTTGGAAGCTACTGTTTCGATTTGATCTGATTTTTTTTCCAGAAAATCAAAAATAAATCGAAGAATAATACTCTTTTAGAATAGAATTCTAAAAGATTTTGACCCTCAAAATCGCAAATTTTGCGTTTTTCTATTTTATTTGATTTATTTTATGTTTTCATTTATTCAAAAAAAACTAAAAAAAATTGTGTGATCTTTATTTGATTTAATTATATTTTTAGCGTTATTTTTATATTTTTTAGATTCTATTTTAATTTCTTTTCTTATTTTCCATTCTTTTTAAATTTGCAGTGATTTTATTTGATTATGTGTTGAAATTTATAATCATATCATGGCTGATCAAGGAACTCTGAGAGAACTAGTTGCAATTGTGAATTATAATTCTTTATATATTGAATATCCTGATGTTGTTGATGCACCTTTCGAATTGAAATTTGGTTTAACACACTTTTTGCCAAGTTTTAATGGTTTTGCAGATGAAGATCCGTATAAGCATCTAAAGGAATTAGAAGTAGGGTGCTCTGCACCTTCTAAACCTTCATTAGAGGATCTTGTAAACCAAATGGCTACAAATAATATCAAGTATCAACAACAAATAGATTCTAATTTTCAGACTTTGCAAATTCTGCTTAATGACTGGGCATGTACACTATTTTTCTGCCTCATGACTTGCATGCTATCATAGTTCATTGTTAGAGGCATTCTTTAGAGATTTAGGAGAGGCACTTGTGCCATAACTTTGGGTTGTGATTCTCATCCATGAAAATTCATTTTAACATGAATCTAGGCTTTGTAATCTCATTTTATAGGCCATGTCACATGTTTCTAGGTGGTGTTACCTCTTACACAAGTTTGAACACATTCATACCTCTAATTTTGGTGACTTTGATTGAGCTTACATATGCTTCATTTGTCCATTCCTTTTGAGATTCAATTTTGACATTTTAGGAGGTATTTTATACTTCCTTTTATGTATGAATGCTAATTTGAATTGGTCTATTCACTCCCTCACATGATTAAGGCTTTACATGTTCATAGAAAGATATTAGTGTTAACTTTTATCCTTGTTTGCTAGTCTTTGACATAGTATGATCATGGTAACTTTGTAAGACCTATATAACATTATAAATGACAATAATTTATGTATCTTAAATATTAAGCATTATTTGAGTTCTCTAATCCTATTTATAGGTCATTTTTACACTTCCTTTGATGTTACCTTTTGACATACATTGAACATGATTACTTGTGCATTTTGATGACATTCTTTGAGATCATTTGCATACCATCCTTCTGAAACATTTGTGTATCTTAAACATGATGTTTTATAGGTCTCTTAATTATGACTTGGGTGCTTGTATACCACTTTACCATTCCAACTTGTTCCCTTTTGCTTGACTTGTAAGTTACATGCTCTTAGGAAATGATCAAGGCTTGAATTGAACACCATTTGCTCCAACATTTGAAATGCCTTAACATAAAAACTTTTTGATGAATTGAAGTTTATTATAGGAATCCCATATATGTATTCACTTCTGAATTGGATAATTTATAATTCCATTCCATGCTTTGTCGATTCATAGTTTGATCATAAGTGAATGGTGCATAATGGTAGTGGTATCTTTGTGTATAGTTGTCCACGCTTTTGAAAGTAATTTGGTATGAGTTCAATAATCATTTCATAATATCTAAAGTATCATTTTAACATGATCATATATCATATGCTACTGTCCCAACTTGGATTCATGCTTTAACTCCATTGATGTGGTCTTTAAGGATACACGTTGACTAGTTTGTGTGATAACCATTGCTAAAGTGGAACAAAACTTGACATTTTGAATCATCTTTGAATCATTAACTTGAGTTAAAATTAGCATGGTGTTACTAATTACTTGGATGTATTAATACCTCATTGGAGGTATTTGCATTTAGCTTGTTGATTCATGTCATTCCTAGAGCAATCTTAGGACACTTGTATGTTCATTTGTGCATAGTTTGGCATGAAACTTTCAACTATTGAATAGTTGAGCTTATATGAAGAGGTAAAAGAACTTATGTTTCAATTTCATTTATGGTTTAAATTTATGTAACTTATTTTCATATTATCTATTGTTTCATTTCTTTTTGTATGCTCCCTTAGGGCCACCCAGTTGTAGCCCGACTTCGTGACCTTTACTGGGACCACTGATCGTGTTTTGGGTACTACTTTTTGATTTCAAATTTGATCCTGTGAAGCTGGTTAAGGAATGGAAATAGGTATCTCAAACCAACCCTCCCATGAAAATTTCCTCCGGATGGTTCCCCAACCAGATCTTCTTGACATATGCTATTTTTTGTTTGGGTCTTTGTTTTATGGTTATTTTGTCTAGAAGCTTTCCTTGGGATAGATCACTACTTTCATATTTTGTTGTACTTGTTTATGCTAAGATGTGGGATTTGGGTGACGTTTTAAGTAACTGATATGGGTGATATTTCTAAGAATTTTCGATGATGAGTGAGGTCTTAGGACCTGATTGGTTTTTGTTTTGTGTATGCTCGCAAAGATCTTACGATCCCATGCCTATGTACCCTCAAAAAGTGAATTGAGAGATATGAGTGATTCGTAGTTTCTCCTAAATATATGGGTATGAGGGTTGATTTGGTTGTGTCTTGTTCAAAGCCCATGAGTGAAGCTAAAAGGTTGATTTGTGTCTTGATCAAAACCCAAGAGTGAAGCTGAAAAGGTTTATTTGTGTCTTGATCAAAGCCCAAGAATGAAGCTAAATGGTTTTTTAGTGTCTATTTTGAAGCCCGATATTGAAGATAAAAGGTTAATTTGTGTCTTGTTCAAAGCCTAAGATTGAAGCTGAAAGGTTGAAGTGTAACTGTCTTGATTTGAGTCAAAGAGAAGGTTGTTTGAGAGTGGTGATCTTGATTTAAGTCCAAGAGAAAATTGTATGATGTTTAGGTATTGATTTAAGTCCAAGAGAAAACTGTTAAAGTTTGAGTGTTTTAGTTTGAGTCCTAAGAGATGGTTGTATATTGGGTGTGTCTTAGTTATAGTCCAAGAGAAGACTGGACTTTGGAGATTTCTTAGTTATAGGCCAAGAGAAGACTAAAAAAAGTGTTAATAGAGAGAACTTGTCATCTCTAAAGAGAGGGAAGTTGACATTTATGTGCCTTGATTGAAGCCCAAGGTTGAAGCTAAACAATGAAAACTGACTCTATTGAGAAAAGTTTATCTGCTTTGTACAAAGCCCAAGATTGAGGCTAAAAGTTTGTGAGAGACTCAATCATGAGGAGAGTTATATTTGTCTTGTACAAAGCCCAATATTGAGGATGAAAAGTTTGACTTATACCCAGTCTAGAGATTAGGTTACCTAGGGTTTCATTGTACAAAACCCAAGAGGAGGCTGACTATGGGAAATTGTGAAAGTGTTTTTTTACTTGAATGATTGGTGATTGGATGTTTATTGGTAAAAAATCTATTGTATAAAGCCCAAGAGGAGGCTATTCCCGTGGGAGTTTCCTTATTCTTCAAGGATCTTTGTGAAGAGACTTTCCAAGTCTACTAGTATGAAGCCCTTGTGGGGGTGAGATCAATTGTTTAAAGCCCAAGACTAAGCTAACTCAGCTAGATAAAACCTTTGTATAAAGCCAAAGAGGAGACTATCTTATCCATCTGTTGGAAAGAGGTCATCGTACAAAGCCAAATAGGAGGATATTTTATACATTGAAGTGTAAGAGGTTTCCCTGAGATTGTTTATCTGTTGGGAAAATTCCATATGTGGTGGAGAGGGGTGTCGCTCCCACCTGATGACACAGGGCCAAGCGGGGTACAGACGCGAACGGTCGGCGAAAGAGAAAGGAATGAATAGAGTCGCCAGCTAGGCATTTTTATCCCGAAGGAAAGGTAATGTTGCATAAACCTAAGAAAAGATGGATAAGACGGTCGCGAACCAGAGAAACTGAGAAAGGGGGTTGGTTACAACCTGGGAAGGTATTAGCACCCAGATTGTCCGTCGTACTCGACGGGATCCACGCTTGAAAAATTTGTGTTTAAAAGGGATAGTGTCAGTGCTATTCTGTGTATCAAAGCTGGAAAGAATGCAAGTGTCAGTGTAAACGAAATGTGAGGTGTATAAGAGAAGTGTCAGTGTAAGAACAAGAGTGAAATGCTCAGGATTATGAGGCTTAAAGGATAATGCTGGAAGAGGGGGAATATACAGAGACTTTTGTTCGATAATTGTTAAGTTATGCCTACATATCCTCTCGTGCAATGAGGAAGTCAGAACACCGTAGTTCGACCCAAAGAGACTGAAGGATAAATTGAATGATGAACTGCTTGCTTGTCTATGCTCAAGTGTATGACCTGTATGGCTCAGGTGCAAACTGTCTTGCATTAGACGGAAGAAGCAAGTCCTCGTTTGTGAGTGAAGATGATGAGAAAAGAATCCCGGAGGAGACGATTATTATTTGTTTTTGAGTTTTCAATCTTTTATTGCCTTTTGAGGTTTGTCATAAGTTAATGAGCTTAAGCCTAAACTAAGGGTTAGTAAACTCATCACATCTTCCCTCTGATTAGGGGTAATGAGAATACCTTAAGTATGAAGTTAACACCTCACACTTAATCACCATAATCTAGGATTAAGATCATTAACCTACTTGTAATTATTTAGATTTTTTTTGGAATTTTTGTTTAGTGTTAAGTAATGAGTTTAAGCCATAATCAAGGATTAGATGGACTCATTACACCATCCTAATAGAAGGATAATAGATGAAAACATTTAAGCTGAGAAAGGCTCCTCAACTTAATCCATGATTAGGGATTAACTTCATGACAAAACAAAGCCTTTATTAAATGGATTTTAGTTAATGATATAGATTAAGATGTAGATTTTATGGTTTTAAGACAACTTGAGGGGGACTTGTCCATTAACACTAGGGTTAGTCCTTCTTAACCAATTATGGAAGAATTAGAACCCTAATGCAAGGCCCAACTTACAAGCTTGATGTCTTAGTGATTATTATGTGGATTAATTAAAGGAATTAAACACATTAAGGTTTTAACACTTAGGATTCAAGTTATACACTCTATCCTAATAGAAGGATACATGCATAACCCTAATCACAAAGCCTTAAAACCTTTAAGGTTTAGTCCTTGATTATGAGATGAGAAGAGAGGACACAAAGATGACACAAAGGTAAAAACTAATGGGGGACTAATCAAACCCTAATTGTGATCATGCTTGGTTGTTCCTAGGGTTTATGAGGCTTGCAAAAGATCTTCAAGAGAGAAGCCACCAGGAAAGAAGCAGATGAAAGGAGGAAGAAGCAGAGAGAAGCAAGTCAACTTACTTCACTTAAGAAGATAAGTTTCTTGGAGAAAGAAAGTGAAGAGGATACATGAATGAGCAAGATCACTCTAATACAAAAATTAAAATGCAGCAATGAATGCATAAAGGAGACGAGAAGAGATTATGAGAAGTGAAGGCAAATTCACTTCTCAAATACTTACCACCTGAAAAGTTGGCAACAAGAAATGAAATGAGAATGAGAATGAGATGAAATGCAAAGATGCAAACCAAAATCATAAGCATAAACATGATGTTAATGATTCTAAGAGGTGATGCAAACACAAGTCAAGAGTTGTGGATGATCATACAAGGATGAGAATGCAAATGAGACATTAAAGTAAGCATGAAAGTTCATGAAAACTTATGAAATGGAATGAATACATAACATGGCAAATGAATGATGCAATGATCAAACATGACCCTAATATGTCCTAAGATGTCTTATATGCCATGTTGATGCACAAAATGTCATGGCAAGTTCATGTATGCAAACAAATGAAAGATGGATGCAAATGAAGGCAAGAATTAGGGTTTATGCATAACATGCAACACAAAGTTCAAAATCAGAAGCAAATGACATGATAAAAAATTGAAAATGGGATCAAAGGAACCCTAACCCTACACAAGTTCACTACCCAAAGGAGGGGACCTAAATCTTAACCTAATGGAAGTTATGATTTTCTCAAGTCAACTAGGGTTTCAAGGCACTTCAAAAGGGAAAATGCTCATCAAATTGAAAATGAAAGATAAATTCAAACCAATTTTACCATAGAAACTACATGATATGAAGGATGCAATGCAAGAAGAACCATCATCAAACTCTTCATGGTTAGGAAGAATTAATATTTCTAAGTTAGGACCAAAATATTGCCTTTAAATAACTTTAATTCCAATGAAAAATGTCAAAATAGGTCAAGAACCAAAAATAAATTTGATTTAAGAGTTGGACAATGTTTCTAAATGTTTTAAAATGCAATGTGAATTTTTTGGTGATTTTTAAATACCTAAATGCATTTTTAATTAATTAATTTCCATTAACTAATTAAAAATAAACATTTAAATGATTTAAAAATGATTTTTGATGCAAAAAAAATAATATATATTTTTGGGTTCTGAAAATTAATAAAAGGTTTGACAAAAAATTTCAGAATTTTTTAATGTGTTTTGCTATTTTTAAAAATTCGTGGAAATTAAATAAAAATAAAATGAAATAAAATTGAATAAAAGGGAAAGTATGAAGATCCTGAGGCTGAGATTCAAATGGGATGCGCGGGAGTTGACTGGCGCGTGATCTGAGGGTCCACATTCAAACTGGCATAATTAAAATTAAAACCTAATTAATTAAGTTAATGACATGGATTAGGGCTAAATGGGAAGATCTGAGCCATTGGACACGCGCGGGAAACACAATCGTACGCTCTACATTCAAACTAAGCCCTAATCCAGATTAAAACCCTAATGACTTTCAGGTCACCGGAGAAGAGCTCCGGTCGTCTTCTCCGGTGACATCCCTCCCTGAAAAATCTCAACTTCTTCCCTAAGTCATTTCTGGAGCTCTAAAGCTCCAGATTTGTTCCTCTCACTCCCCTAAACCTAAATCCAACCTCAAATGGAATTTATTTTCACTCCTAAACATGATTCGAAGCCAAGAACACAAAAATGCAAAACTTTCAGACAAGCAATACACCCTCATCTCTCCATCATTTTCAATGATTTCAAGTTCATTACACTCAGGGGATCACACACAACCAATTAAGAACTTAAAATAGAGGTTCTGGAAAAAAGTTTCACATGGCTACCTGAGATGGAACTTTCAACCCAGGAGCTTTCTGACTGTTTTCTTGCTTCAAAATGCCTCCAATGACCTCCCTGAAGAAGCTTTGAAGCTTGGATGGAGTTTTTTATGGCTGTTTTGTGAGTTTGTGATCAACTGGTCAGAAAATCGTGTTTGAGTTTCAAGGGCTTTCAAGGCAAGATGAAGGGTGGTTTATGCTCTATGAAGCTTTTCTGAATGAATGGTGAAGTTGGTTTTGAGGTTTGATGTTTGTGTGATGAGATTCGAATGAAAATGCCAAAAGGGAGGTTTTTGTGAACTATGGCAATGCTGAGGTTTCAGGCTCCAAGATTGTGTGAAATATGATCCTTGAGGCATGTATGTGAAGCTGTGATTGATCAGAGTAGTTGGTGTGGCTCATTTTGATTGGTATGGCTCAAGTTGCATAAATTCAACTTTTGTGTAAGTGAAGGTATGGGCTGGTTCAGTTATGGTACAAGGGCATGGTTCGAATCAGCATGCTTCAAGGAGGTCCATGGAAGTCATTTTTGGCAGCTGGCACAAGTGGATGAGAAGCTTTGGGTCATTTTGCAAATTCATGGAGTTTTGGCCCCTTTTGGATTTCTTAATGATCAAGTCATGGAAATGAATGATTCTTTGGGCCAATCTGAATTTTAGGTCATGTGTTATGTTTATGTGATGCTTAGAAGTCATTTTGAAGTCATAGAAATGCTTGGCATGTGAATTTGCAAGTTTCCCTCCTTGGTGCCAAAGTGAAAAATAAGTGATTCTTCCCAACTTTGACAAGCCATAACATTTGTTATAAAATGAATTAGAATGAGTTCTTGTACTTTTTGAAAATGGGAGGATCCCATCTACAACTTTCATGACCAAAGATTTTTCATTTGAAGCATTTTTGAATCAAAAAGAGGAGGTTGAAAAACTTTCCCAAAATGGCAAGTTTGCATTACAAGTCACTTTCCCAAAATGGTAACTTTGCAAATGGCTTGAAATTCTTCAATTTTGTGAACTTCTAACTTCTTATAAGATCAAATAAAGATCATATACACCCAAAATGATGGAGAATACCCTTTGGTTGGGTGATTCGGGGCCTCAGATGCCCTGATTTTGCACTGACTTGCTCAAGAAGTCATTTATTGATTAGATGTCTTCCCCATTGAATTTCTTCATGAAAATTGGTATGCATGATCCTCACAACATATAGAGACCAATAAAAACAAGAATGACCAAAAAAATTGGAGTTATGGCCTCTGAAACCAAAACCCTAATTTTAGGTCATCTGTGCAGTTAAGCCTGGTTCTGCTTCCATGCCTTTCTCAGTTCTTGTGATTCTTTGGCTTCCTTGACCTTGTGAGGGTATAATATGATGCTTTAACATATATGGACCCTATTTAGGTGATTGATGACCTTTGGAGTGGTTCAAATGGCTCAAGGATGGCTCAGATCACAAACCCTAGATGCAGATGACTTTGAAACAATGCAGTGAAGCAAAAATGCAATATGAGATGATATGATTGATCCCATGCATATGAAAAGATCACAAGCCATGGAAAAATGAGTGAGGGCAAATTTGGGGTGTTTACAAGGGGAACTAAGGTATATCCTATGCTTTAAGGAAGCCTGCAGGTCCTTGTACAAAGCCAGAGAGGAGGCTGGTTGGGAGGTATATGGGAATAATTGAAGAGTCTTACAAGTTTTGATGCTCCTATGGTTGATGATTGACTACAGATCAATCATATACCAGTAGGAAGCCTAAAGGTCCTTGTACAACGTCCAAGAGGAGGCCTGATACTTTTAAGAGTCCTGAATGTGTCCTTGTATGAAGTTCAAGAGGAGGTTGTGGGGAAACTTTATAAGGAACATGGGTCCTTATACCAAGCCTAAGAGGAGGCTAATGAAAAGTTCTAGAAGAGGTTTCACAGGGAAATTTGGTCTTCTATATGTTGAACTGTTCAGATGGGGAGAATATTTTGTTATTCTAAAAATTGTTGTAAAATAAAATCATATAATAGTCTAAGAAGAGGTTCACAAAGAATATTTCCATTATGTCCATATTGTTTATGCCCAAGAGGAGGCTAGACTGTATGGGTGCTCCTATGGGGTTCTAGTTTGACTAAATTAGGGTTGTAGTAGGTGAAGGTATCCTAATGTCTAACTAAACGTGGGATGAATATTTTAACAAGTATAAACAATCATATACAATTTTATGAAAACATACACACACACACACACACACACACAAACACACACACACACACACACATATATATATATATATATATATATATATATATATATATATATATATATATATATATATATATATATATATATATATATATATATATATATATATATATATATATGCAAAATGAAAAGAAAAGGTGTTGGGTCTTACAGCTCGGGGAGGGGCTTGTGTATTGTGATGTGTTTGGTATGTTTTAAGATTGAGAATATTTTGATTATCTTTAGAATTTGATATGAAGATTGAGAATGAAACCCTAAATTTATTCTATTTACAAGAAAAGGTTGGGGCTTACACTCTATTAGAGGCCTATATGAGTGTTAAAATTATAAAACCCTAATATTGATTTTAAAATACATTCTTATTTGAATAAAAATCAATTAAATCATCAAAAATATAAAAAATATATACAAAATAAGGTATGACCTTGAATTAATGTTTGAAAAATCACATTTGATTTATATGAAAGCTTGAAATTCATTAACGTTTGAAAAATAAAGAGAAATAAATTATTTAAAATATTGATAAACAATTAAAAATAAATTCTTTACAAAAATATCAAATATGTGAAATAAATAACATTTTTGTGAAATTTTGGTAAAATCAATTATTTTAATATTTTTGAGAAATTTGAAGAAAAAGAATTAATCCAAAAATAAAAAAATCCAGAAATAAATTAATTTTTGAATCAATTAACAAAAATGGGTAAAATTCAAATATTTGAAATTTTGAAAAAGACGCCAAGAACACAATCAAGAACACGTGCGAACTCAGTTTTGCCCAAATTTGCAAAACCTTTGATATCTCATGAATCACTTGATGAAATGGGATGAAATCCGCGCCAAACTTGTTGGATTTTAACCTAAGAACATGATTATAACAATTAGTTTCATTTATTTTGATTATGTGAAGAGAAATCTGGGAAAAATACAGATGAACCCTAATTTTGGTCTAAGCTTCATGAAATTTTGTGTGATGATGTTTTTGTGAAATTGATTGAGGGGAAACACTTAATATATGCATACTAACATGTTTGTAATCTCAGGCCTCAAAGAAAATGTACGGATCATAGATTTTAAAAGTTTGAGGCTTACCTGAACTTGCTTGCGCAAGATCAACTTGAATTGTATGTTAGAGGTGTTCCATAAGTGTTGTGATGACTTGAACAACTGCAATATATGTAACACACCACTTTCCCATTTAATACAAATACAATATAATTCACATAATCAGAGTTTTAAAAACAAAATACAGTGGAATGTCACATAAAAACCAAACACCTTAACTTCTTTTCTCATAAATAAATTAAAACAACGGAAATAAAGGTTTTATTCAAATCATGGTAATAACATAATAAAAAATCAACATAAACTCGTGGTTCACAATGCTTTAAAACAAATAACGATATGTAGAAAAAAGTGAATAAAGAACAACAAATAATAAAAACTCCCAAAATCCCATGTTACGTATCAAAGTGACTCCTAAGACTCGATCGGGCAACACACACTCCATGCACACTCAAGTACGTGGATTATCTATACTTACCAAGAAGTACAAACACAACAAACAACAAAGGGGTGAAAACTACATTCAGTAATTAACGGTGGATAATATGTAACACCCCGATTTCAAGATTAATTATTTATTTAATTAATTTAGCATGAGTATATGAATTATATGAGTCAATGTGAAGTGTTTGAGTTTCGGTGAAGATTTGATGACGATAATGTGATGATTTTGAGGAATTTCTGAATTATGGAATGTTTAAGTGTGTTGAGGAATTATCGGGTATTTTTTAGTATTCATAATAATTGGTAAGAATTATATTATTTATAAAAAATAGAATAATAAGTGATTGGGAGACCACAATGGTATTATGGTAATGTGTGAAAGGATAAGTGAGGATATTATTGGAAAAACATATTTTAGTCACAAGGGCTACACAAGGGAAGGGAGTTTTCAGAATTAATCCAGTACATTCGTATTTTTGAGAAGAGGAAGGGAGAGAGGAGGCATGGAAGTTAAGGCATGGAAGAGGAAAAGAAAAAGATTGGAAAAGGATTGGATGAACGCGAAGAAGATTTGAATAACTAGCAATAATCAAAGGTAAGGGGTTTGTAATTATCGTTATTATGATCGAATTGGGTGATAGGTAATTAGTATGTTGTTGGTCATGATTTCAATGATAAATATCAGTGGAGTTTTGGCGAGTATTATGAAAAATAAATGAAACCTAGAAATCATAATCGTAACAGAGAGTATGATCGATAATAGATATTAATAACAAATAGTTGTAATGGTTTTGGTTTTTCGGTCTGAGATAATGAATGTGTGACGAGAATGGAATACAGATACAAGTTTTGGAAACCGTTAATAGGTGGTGATTGATATACAAAGGTTTAATGGTGATCGATATGAAATCTGATAAAAATCAGGGAATAGGATCCGGTGGCGGGTGCCACTCACTAAGGTGGAGAGTGCCATTGGGTTTGAATAGTGACCAACGCCACTTGCTTGAACTATTAATTTCTTGGGGGAAAATGTGGTGGAGAGGGGAACAAAGGTATATCCTATGCTTTTAGGAAGCATGCGGGTCCTTGTACAAAGCCAAAGAGGAGGCTGGTAGGGAGGTATATCAGAATAATTGAAGAGTCTTACAGGTTTTGATGCTTCTATGGTTGATGATTGACTACAGATCAATCATATGCCAGTAGGAAGCCTAATGGTCCTTGTACAACGTCCAAGAGGAGGCCTGATACTTTTAAGAGTCCTGAATGTGTCCTTGTATGAAGCCCAAGAGGAGGTTGTGGGGAAATCTTTATAAGGCACATGGGTCCTTATACCAAGCCTAAGAGGAGGCTAATGAAAAGTTCTAGAAGAGGTTTCACGGGGAAATATGGTCTTCTATATGTTGAACTGTTCAAATGGGCAGAATATTTTGTTATTCTAAAAATTGTTGTAAAATAAAATTATATAAAGTCTAAGAAGAGGTTCACAAAGAATATTTCCCTTATGTCCATATTGTTTATGCCCAATAGGAGGCTAGACTGTATGGGTGCTCCTATGGGGTTCTAGTTTGACTAAACTAGGGTTGTAGTAGGTGAAGGTATCCTAATGTTTAACTAAACGTAGGATGAATATTTTAACAAGTATGCACAATCATATACAATTTTATGAAAACATATATACATACACACATACACACACACACACACACACACACACACACACACACACACACATATATATATATATATATATATATATATATATATATATATATATATATATATATATATATATATATATATATATATATATATATATATATATATATATATATATATATATATATATGAAAAATGAAAAGAAAAGGTGTTGGGTCTTACAGCTCGGGGAGGGGCTTGTGTATTGTGATGTGTTTGGTATGTTTTAAGATTGAGAATATTTTGATTATCTTTAGAATTTGATATGAAGATTGAGAATGGAACCCTAAATTTATTCTATTTACAAGAAAAGGTTGGGGCTTACACTCTATTAGAGGCCTATGTGAGTGTGTGGTTTGAAATTTGAGGGTGAAAATTATAAAACCCTAATCTTGATTTTAAAATACATTCTTATTTGAATAAAAATCAATTAAATCATCAAAAATATAAAAAATATATACAAAATAAGGTATGACCTTGAATTAATGTTTGAAAAATCACATTTGATTTATATGAAAGCTTGAAATTCATTAACGTTTGAAAAAAAAAGAGAAATAAATTATTTAAAATATTGGTAAACAATTAAAAATAAATTCTTTACAAAAATATCAAATATGTGAAATAAATAACATTTTTGTGAAATTTTGGTAAAATCAATTATTTTAATATTTTTGAGAAATTTGAAGAAAAAGAATTAATCCAAAAATAAAAAAATCCAGAAATAAATTAATTTTTGAATCAATTAACAAAAATGGGTAAAATTCAAATATTTGAAATTTTGAAAAAGACGCCAAGAACACAATCAAGAACACGTGCGAACTCAGTTTTGCCCAAATTTGCAAAACCTTTGATATCTCATGAATCACTTGATTAAATGGGATGAAATCCGTGCCAAACTTGTTGGATTTTAACCTAAGAACATGATTATAACAATTAGTTTCATTTATTTTGATTATGTGAAGAGAAATCTGGGAAAAATACAGATGAACCCTAATTTTGGTCTAAGCTTCATGAAATTTTGTGTCATGATGTTTTTGTGAAATTGATTGAGGGGAAACACTTAATATATGCATACTAACATGTTTGTAATCTCAGGCCTCAAAGAAAATGTACGGATCATAGATTTTAAAAGTTTGAGGCTTACCTGAACTTGCTTGCGCAAGATCAACTTGAATTGTATGTTAGAGGTGTTCCATAAGTGTTGTGATGACTTGAACAACTGCAATATATGTAACACACCACTTTCCCATTTAATACAAATACAATATAATTCACATAATCAGAGTTTTAAAAACAAAATACAGTGGAATGTCACATAAAACCAAACACCTTAACTTCTTTTCTCATAAATAAATTAAAACAGCGGAAATAAAGGTTTTATTCAAATCATGGTAATAACATAATAAAAAATCAACATAAACTCGTGGTCCACAATGCTTTAAAACAAATAACGATATGTAGAAAAAAGTGAATAAAGAACAACAAATAATAAAAACTCCCAAAATCCCATGTTACGTATCAAAGTGACTCCTAAGACTCGATCGGGCAACACACACTCCATGCACACTCAAGTACGTGGATTATCTATACTTACCAAGAAGTACAAACACAACAAACAACAAAGGGGTGAAAACTACATTCAATAATTAACGGTGGATAATATGTAACACCCCGATTTCAAGATTAATTATTTATTTAATTAATTTAGCATGAGTATATGAATTATATGAGTCAATGTGAAGTGTTTGAGTTTCGGTGAAGATTTGATGACGATAATGTGATGATTTTGAGGAATTTCTGAATTATGGAATGTTTAAGTGTGTTGAGGAATTATCGGGTATTTTTTAGTATTCATAATAATTGGTAAGAATTATATTATTTATAAAAAATAGAATAATAAGTGATTGGGAGACCACAATGGTATTATGGTAATGTGTGAAAGGATAAGTGAAGATATTATTTGAAAAACATATTTTAGTCACAAGGGCTACACAAGGGAAGGGAGTTTTCAGAATTCATTCAGTACATTCGTATTTTTGAGAAGAGGAAGGGAGAGAGGAGGCAAGGAAGCTAAGGCATGGATGAGGAAAAGAAAAATATTGGAAAAGGATTGGATGAACGCGAAGAAGATTCGAATAACTAGCAATAATGAAAGGTAAGGGGTTTGTAATTATCGTTATTATGATCGAATTGGGTGATAGGTAATTAGTATGTTGTTGGTCATGATTTCAATGATAAATATCAGTGGAGTTTTGGCGAGTATTATGAAAAATAAATGAAACCTAGAAATCATAATCGTAACAGAGAGTATGATCAATAATAGATATTAATAACAAATAGTTGTAATGGTTTTGGTTTTTCGGTCTGAGATAATGAATGTGTGACGAGAATGGAATACAGATACAAGTTTTGGAAACCGTTAATAGGTGGTGATTGATATACAAAGGTTTAATGGTGATCGATATGAAATCTAATAAAAATCAGGGAACAGGATCCGGTGGCGGGTGCCACTCACTTGCATGCGCCACCTTAGATAAATCATAAGTGGCTGGCGCCACTTTGTAGATTTGTTAGGTGGCCAATGCCAACATGTACGTGGCTTGCGCCACCTTGAGCCTTTTTAGGTGGCCAGTGTCACCATTTTATGTGACTTGTGACTCTTTGGCCAATTGGGTGGCCATAAACTTCTTAAAAACAATGTAGACGGTGAGTTCCACTACTAACCTATTTTCATGTTGAAAATAATCCTGAAACAAAACAAAATTGTGAATCAGTTTAATATGTAGTATGAGAGATGGAAAATAAATAATAGGATGTTCCATGCTATAGAAAATAATAAGAATTATGTAGTAAGATGTATAAACATGAAATTAGGTATATGTGTGCTTACAGTTGTAATACTCCAAAATTTTCCCTCTCATTTTTATACATCTGTTAGCATACACTTTCATGCATTGCATTACATTCAAGTCATATAAAATAAAACATACATCATTGGTTGAAACCTAGGGTGTGTGATCAGGTGATTACCAAAGTATTGATCATCCAAAGAAAAATAAAAAAAGCCTAGTATCTCCCAACAAGCATCAATTATTGATCATCCAAGATGAGAATTGATTAAGAAGTTGAAGCAGTGCATCACCTCATAGCAAGATGGTCCAAAATTAAGGTTTATGATTCAAGAAATCTCCTGATTAAATATTGGTTCAAACTTCATATCAAGGGTCTCTATATGATATTATGTATCTAAGGATCAAAGATTGCCCATTGGATTATTTCAGAAGGTTTCCAATTGATCAGTTACTTGAGAATTAAGAAATTAGGGAAAAGTCAATTGTGCAGAGGAAAAAGTTAACTCCTGACTTTTGAGATCAAATGCATGGTCCAAAAGTCATATAGGATCAATGGTGAATATTTGATCAAGAAAAGTCAAGAAATTCATAGAAAAAATCAAGAAATCACAAAACTGGCAAAAATAAAAATACTAGGGTTTCCAAAAATGGCAACTTTGGCCACTTGAGAGGTCATGTTCTAAGCATTCTTTCTTCATGATAAAGGCTTCAAACATAATGGCTAGAGAGGCCTATCAAAATTTCACATTCTAAGCTTCAAATATATAACAAGAACATCTCCATTGGATCAAAATTGAGAGAGATATGATCAATCAAAGTGAAGCAAAACTAGGGCAAATTGGCCGGGCAACTAAGTCATGGGCGAGCCAAAAGCCTCTCATTTCATTAAACAGGTGGTGTACCAAATGTTAAGATATTTTTATCCATCAATAAAGCTTTAAATGATTTTTTTTAACATCAAAGTTGTTAATTTTCATCTCCTCTACAACTATGATGTTGAATGGTTTTTCATCTGATCAAAAGATAAAAATCTATGGTGGTTCAAAGAGAGGCTATAAAAACTTATTTTTTCCTTAGGGTTGGGCCAAGACCCATGGGGGGAAGTTTTGGCTACTTGAGTTTTTGGTCATTTTTCACCATCTTTGAAGCATTCTTTGGCTTTTATTTCAACCACAGACTTGTTTTATCAATAGTCCTTGATCATTTTCATACAAAATCACTTTATTTCATCCACTAACTTGAGAGAATTTCATCTTGGAAATTCATATTTTCTATTTCCCTTTGGTTTCTTGTTATGGAAGCTTTAATTGATTCTTATGCATTGATTCATACACTTCACACACATGATATCTCACCATTCACTCTTTTCTTCATCTATGCACACATTTTGTACACATACATGAAAGCATGCATGATTATGCATGGTTATGAAAGAAATTCAAATTTCAAAAAGAGAAGCCTATGTCATTGAGATATGATGCAACAACCACTTCTTAATAATTCATTATCATCATAGCCTCACCATAAATCTCGTGATCTTTGCCACATTTGAACCAAGCTCCATCTCACAGATCACTTGGCTTTTTGAACTTGAAATTATATTTTTGTTCACAAGCTTTAACCATAAAAAACTAACCCTAGTTCTAACCATCAAATGTAAGACCCAAAATACACCCACGATAATAATTATAAAATCAGAGTAAAAGTTTTAATAAAATATTCGAGTGTCACATTTCAACTAACTTCACTATAAACTCAATGATACATCTTTAAACAAAATTAGTAAACTTGGAGCGGAATTCAAAATAACATAAAGTATTCTCTTTCAAAATGTTTCATAAAATAAAGAAACTAAATGGAACGTCGTCCAGACACCCAAGCGACATATCAGAGCTGACATCCTAAGACGCGGAGCACACCGACTTCACTGACCACCACTCGACTCATCTATCTCACCTGCACATTACCCACGAAGGGTAACATTAAACAAAAGGGGTGAGATAACTTACATCGCAAAGGATAATATAAAAGGGAATGAGAAACATTAAGCAACAAAGCGTCATCTATTAATAACAATATCACTTCTCATATACATAATCATCCCATGCATAATCATCAACCACATCCTTTCAACAACACACATGATGCAACATAACTCGACTCTATGCATTTGGTACCTACTTCGATCTCTATTTCAAGATCCAGTTCCCGTCGGAACTCTTGACCCCTATTTCGTGGTCCAGTATGACCCCTATTCCATGGTCACACCCTTGGTCCATATTGCATGACCACGTACGATCCTTATTTCATGACTGCACCAACATCACATCAACGAAATACTCCACCGTAGTATGTTAAACATTATGCAACATGTCAATCGACGTTAATGACATATATATATCACTACACCACATTTCACTTCACAACATCATCATTTATTATCAGCATCATGCATACCTTAACATATAATAACATCAATCAACTTTTTATCCATCATAGGCAACAACAACATACCACATATAAACACAAGTTATTTAACAATTATACCTCTACATACATATATCTCATCATATCAATACTAAGATACTACTATAATCCTTACGTTTAACTTAAATTATACTACCGATCTTATTCATTCTACGTATAACTTCCCCATCCATAACCTCGACTAATAAATCACTTCGGTCCACTAACATCATCAGAAACTCTAATTACAGAGGGCTAACACGGGCTCCCGTGTCATGGGACAAGGCCCGTGTCAGAGACCCACGTCCAAGCCCCCCAAAAATCCAACAAATAGCCAGGTACAGTGGTCTGACACTGGTGGCCGTGTCGCGTGACACTGCCCTTGTCAGACACACTGAAGAAAAAAAATTGTTCCTTCCCAAACCGAAGTCTGACATGGGTGGTCGTTTCGCGTGACAATGCCCGTGTCAGACACCCTGAAGTAAAAAAACATCATATTTAACCCCTCTAGAAGGCTGACACGGGTGCCTGTGTCATGTGACACAACCCGTGTCAGAGCGCGATAAACCCCAATTTTTCCAAAGCAATTTCCTGTGGCGATTTTGTGTTTAAAACCCCACAAATAAGTCATTTTAAAGGAAAAATTGCATCAAGATGATCAAATAACATCTATATATCAATACATAACCATTATAGTCATTCTAATTCCTCATTTTATCCATTCTAATTCGCTTTATATGGTCAATATCTCATTCTTCAACCTCTAACCATCAACCTACCCAATCCCCCATTATAAAAACCTTGTAGATGGAAGAAATCCCATCCTTACCTTGGAATTGACGAGAAATCCTTCTTCCTCGCGGGTTCTCTTTCACGTTCTAGTGTTTTCCTTCTTCTTCTCTCAACTTCTTCCGATCATTCTATCGTACTCTCCACACGATTCCTTTCCCTTCTTTTTCCTTATTCCAACATAATCCCTAAGACCCAATCTATTAACTTCCCCCTTTACCCTTACCAATTTTACCAAATGACCACCTTATCCCTTAACCTCTTATTATACCAATTATTTAATTTTTCTAATAATAATATTATCCGTCATAATATAATTCCTTAAATTAATAATACATTCAATAATATGATATTCTTTCACCCACCAGACATTATAATCCACTTAAAATAATTAAATAGAATTTGGGGCGTTAAAACTCTCCCCCACTAAAAAGCTTTTCGTCCTCGAAAACTTACCTCAAGCAAAGAGATTCGGGTAAGACTCTCGCATCCTGCTTTCCAATTCCCGAGTCATGTACCCACCGGCAACTCCTCCCTAAACTACCTTCACAAGGACGGTCTCCTTACCTCGCAACTGTTTTACCTCCCGATCATCAATCTGTTCTGGTAAAGTTTCAACCGTAAGGTTATCTCTTACTTCCACTTCATCCATCAGTATCACATGCGACGGATCAGGAACATACTTCCGAAGCTGTGAAACATGAAACACATCATTCAAATTGGAAAATCTTGGTGGCAACGCCACTCTATAAGGAAAAAGTCCAACTCTCGCCGAAATCTGATACGGTCCGATAAACTTAGGAGTAAGCTTCCATGACCTCAAAGCTCTCCCTACACCGGTCACTGGAGTAACCCTATAAAATACATGATCTCCTTCTTGAAATTCAAGATCTTTCCTTCTCTTATCATGGTAACTCTTCTGCCTACTCTGTGAAGCCTTCATCTTATCTCGAATTAACTTCACCATTTCAGTAGTTTGTTGCACAATATCAGGTCCAAGCACCACACTCTCACCTGACTCATGCCAACACAAAGGTGTCCTACATCTTCTACCATACAAAGCTTCAAACGGTGCCATCCTGATACTAGAATGATAACTATTATTATAAGTAAATTCAATCAACGACAAGTGACTATCCCAAGAACCTCCTTGTTCAAGTACACAAGCCCTCAACAAGTCCTCCAAGGATTGTATCGTCCTCTATGTCTGTCTGTTAGTCTAAGGATGATAAGCTGAACTCAACTTCAATTTCGAACCTAATGCCTCCTGAAAACTCTCCCAAAACCTTGAAGTGAACCTCAGATCTCTATCTGATACAATATTCAAAGGTATTCCATGCAACTTCACAATTACACTAACATATATTTATGCCAACTTCTGTAAAGAATAGGTAATACCAATCGGTATAAAATGCGCTGATTTTGTCAACCTGTCAACGACCACCCAAATGGCATCATGCCCTCTTGGAGTAGTAGGCAACCCCGTAACAAAGTCCATTGAAATACTATCCCATTTCCACTCGGGAATGTCCAACAGTTGCATTAAACCAACAGGTTTTTGATGTTCCACTTTTGACTTCTGACAAGTCAAGCATGCATACACAAACTGAGCAACATCACGCTTCATACCAGGCCACCAAAATATCTTCTTTAAATCCTGATTCATTTTCGTCGCTCCTGGATGAATACTCAAACCACTCCTATGCCCTTCTTCTAGAATCATTCTCTTCATGTCAAGATCATCAGGGATACAAATACGATTCTGAAATCTAAGTACTCCCCTCTTGGATACGATCAAGAAAATCATTATTAACCTTCATCATACCCAACATCACACTATGAGGTGTTTGTTCACAAACCAAACTCATATCCCGGAATTGTTCAATCAAATCCAACTCTCTCGCCATCATAGCTGACATATGCAATGTCTTTTGACTCAAGGAAACAACTACCACATTAGCCTTACCTGGGTGATAATTCAAACTAAAATCGTAATCCTTCAAAAATTCCAACCAACGCCTCTGTCTCATATTCAGCTCTTTCTGATCAAATAAATATTTCAAACTCGTATGATCACTATATACTTCGAACCACGAACCATACAAATAATGCCTCCAATTCTTTAACACAAAAATGACAGCTGCTAACTCCAAATCATGCGTAGGATAATTCCTCTCATGAATTCTCAACTGGTGCGAAGCATACGCCACAACCTGAACATTCTGCATTAATACTCCACCTAAGCCCATCAAAGAAGCGTCACAATAAACTACAAATGTTTCATCTGCCTTTGGCAAAATCAAAATCGGCCCAGTAGTCAACTTCGTTTTCAGCTCAATAAAACTCTTCTCGCACATAGAATCCCACACAAACGCTTTATTATTACAAGTCAATTGGATCAATGGAAGCGCTAACTTCGAGAATCCCTCAATAAATATTCGATAATAACCCGCTAATCCCAAGAAACTTCTAATTTATGTCACTGACGTCGGAATCTCCCATTGGAGTACTGCATCTACCTTGGATGGATCCACAACAATACCTTTTTCTGAAATTACATGACCAAGGAAACTCACCTCTTTCAGCCATAATTCACACTTTGACAATTTAGCATACAATTTCTTCTCTTTCAATACCTGCAACACTATCCGCAAATGTTCAGCGTGTTCTTCTTCTGACTTAGAGTAAATCAGAATGTCATCTATAAAAACAACAAAAAAATGGTCCAGATATTCATGGAATATCCGATTCATATACTCCATGAATACACCAGGTGCATTAGTAACTCCAAATGGCATCACTACATATTCGTAGTGTCCATACCGAGTCCTAAATGCAGTCTTCTAAATATCTTCATCTTTCACTCATATTTGATGATAACCCGATCTCAAATCGATTTTACTAAATACGCAAGCACCAACCAACTGATCCATCAGATCATCTATCCTTGGAAGCGGATACTTATTCTTGATTGTAACCTTATTCAATTGCCGGTAATCAATACACAATCTCATACTACCATCCTTCTTCTTTACCAATAATACAGGTGCTCCCCATGGTGATACACTCGGTCTCACAAATTTCTTTTCTAACAGTTCCTCTAACTGTTTCTTCAACTCAGATAATTCAGAAGCCGACATACGATAAAGTGCCATTGAAATAGGCCTCGTTCCTGGCACAAGGTCGATATTAAATTCCACTTCTCTTTCTGGCGGCATATCTATAACATCATCTAGAAACACTTCCGAAAAATCTCTCAATACTTGCATTTCACTAATCACTATACTATTCTCCATCGACAACGAAGCAAATAGCGACATAACTTGCGCCTCATCATCCATAAGTTCTTTTAATCCTCGTGCAAACAAATAACCAGCTTCTTCTTCCTCTTTGCCAGGAGTAAGAAATTGAACCGAATTACTGAAGCAATTAATATGAACATGGTTTTACTCCAACCAATTCATACCTAAAATCACATCCATTCCCTTTAACGAAAAACAAACCAAATCCATACCGAAGTCCTTACCATAAATAGATAACGGACAGTTCAGACATACGAGGGAAGTAGTTAACAACCCATCAGCAGGAGTCTCAATCACCATCTATCCTTTCATTGGAGAAACAACGAGTCCTAGTCTCCTCACACAATAAATTGAAATGAAATAATGTGTTGCACCAGTGTCAATCATAGCAATCAAAGGAACACTATTAATATGACTAATACCTCTGATCAAACGGTCTTCGCTGGAAGTCTGTGTCCCTATTAGAGCGAACACCTTCCCTCCAGTTGCATCTTTCTTGGGCTTCTGACAATGTATACTGATATGACCTTGCTCCCCACAGTTGCATCAAGTAACGACATTTGTCTTGCATTCAACTATCAAGTGTCCAGGATGACCACACTTGAAACATTTCTTCACATCGCTCGTGCACTCACTGACACGATGACCCAACTAACCACACCTATAGCACTTAAGCGAAGCAGGAACACCTCCCCCACTCGTCCTGTTACTTTCCTTTTATTTCTGCTTACCTTTATCAGTAGGGGCTGCATAAGGTTTTCCACGATGCATTTGTTGCTTCCCTCTCCTCTCAGCTAGACCTCTGAAGTGCTCATATCGAGCCTTATTGTCTTCATCGAAAATACTGCAGCAATCCACTAAATCGGGAAATCTTCGGATTCTCTGATAACTAATTTCCTGCTTAATCTCAGGCCTCAAACCATTCTCTAACTTGACGCATTTCGAGAACTCAGCACTCGTCTCTCTATAATGAGGATAGAACTTTGCTAGATCAGTAAACTTAGCAGCAAACTCTGTCACTTACATACTTCCTTGTTTCAGCTCTAAAAACTTAATTTCCTTCTTTCCCCAAACATCTTCAGGAAAATACATTCTCAGAAATTCCCTCCTAAACACAACCCAGGTGACTGCTTTACCAACCGCATCCAATCATTGACGAGTGCCAACCCACCAATCATCGGCCTCAGCTACCAGTTTGTGTTCACCCAGCCGCACCTTGCTTTCCTCTGAACAATCCATGACTCTGAATATTCTTTCAATCTCCTTGAGCCAATCCTGTGCTCCATCAGGATTATACTTCCCCTTGAACGTTGGCGGATCATTCTTCCTGAACTCATCATTTTCACGATCCCTAACTTCCTTGGATTTTGCATAGCTCGACGACTCAACGACTATACTACTTGGCCGGACGGATCGAACTGCTCTGATACCACTTTGTAACACCCAAAATACACCCACGATAATAATTATAAAATCAGAGTAAATGTTTTAATAAAATATTCGAGTGCCACAATTCAACTAACTTCACTATAAACTCAATGGTACGTCTTTAAACAAAATTAGTAAACTTGCAGCGGAATTCAAAATAACATAATGTATTCTCTTTCAAAATGTTTCAAAAAATAAAGCAACTAAATGGAACATCGTCCCGACACCCAAGCGACGTATTAGAGCTAACATCCTAAGACGCGAAGCACACCGACTTCACTGACCACCACTCGACTCATTTGGCTCACCTGCACATTACCCACGAAGGGTAACATTAAACAGAAGGGGTGAGATAACTTACATCGCAAAGGATAATATAATAGGGAATGAGAAACATTAAGCAACAAAGCATCATCTACTAATAACAATATCACTTCTCATATACATAATCATCCCATGCATAATCATCAACCACATCCTCTCAACAACACACATGATGCAACACAACTCGACTCTATGCATGCGGTACCGACTTCGATCTCTATTTCAAGATCCAGTTCCTGTCAGAACTCTCGACCCCTCTTTCGTGGTCCAGTATGACCCCTATTCCATGCTCACACCCTCGGTCGCTATTGCATGACCATTTACGATCCCTATTTCATGACCGCACCAACATCACATCAACGACATACTCCACCGTAGTATGTTAAAAATTATGCAACATGTCAATCGACGCTAATGACATACATATATCACTAAACCACATTTCACTTCACAACATCATCAGTTATTATCAGCATCATGCATATCTTAGCATATAATAACATCAATCAAATTTTTATCCATCATAGGCAACAACAACATACCACATATAAACACAAGTTATTTAACAATTATACCTCTACATACATATATCTCATCATATCAATACTAAGCTACTACTATAATCCTTACATTTAACTTAAATTATACTACCAATCTTATTCATTTTATGTACAACTTCCCCATAAATAACCTCGACCAATAAATCACTTCGGTCCATTAACATCATCAGAAACTATAATTACAGAGGGCTGACACGGGCTCCCGTGTCATGGGACACGACCCATGTCAGAGACCCACGCCCAAGCCCCCCAACAATCCAATAGCCAGGTACAGTGGTCTGACACGGGTGGCCGTGTCACGTACACTGCCCGTGTCAGCCCTATTGAAGCAAAAAATTGTTCCTTCCCAAACAAAAATCTTACACGGGTGGTCATGTCGCGTGACACTACCCGTGTCAGACACCCTGAAGTAAAAAAAAATCATATTTAACCCCTCCAGAAGGCTGACACGGGTGCCCATGTCATGTGACATGGCCCGTGTCACAGCGTGATAAACCCCAATTTTTCAAAAGTATTTTCCTGCTGCGATTTTGTGTTTAAAACCCTACAAATCAGTCATTTTAAAGGAAAAATTGCATCAAGATGATCAAATAACATCTATATATCAATACATAACCATTATAGTCATTCTAATTCCTCATTTTATCCATTCTAATTCGCTTTATATGGTAAATATCTCATTCTTCAACCTCTAACCATCAACCTACCCAAACCCCCATTATAAAAACCTTGAAGATGGAAGAAATCCCACCCTTACCTTGGAATTGACGAGAAATCCTTCTTCCTCGCGGGTTCTCTTTCACGTTCTAGCCTTTTCCTTCTTCTCTCAACTTCTTCTGATTGTTCTATCGTACTCTCCACGCGATTCCTTTCCCTTCTTTTTCCTTATTCCATTATAACCCCTTAGACCCAATCTATTAACTTCCCCCTTTACCCTCACCAATTTCACCAAATTACCACCTTATCCCTTAACCTCTTATTATACCAATTATTTAATTTTCCTAATAATAATATTATCTGTCATAATATAATTCCTTAAATTAATAATAATTTCAATAATGTGATATTCTTTCACCCACCAAACATTATAATCCACTTAAAATAATCAAATAGGATTTGGGGCGTTACATCAACCATAGTGTTTAGAAGCTAACCAGCCATATAAATACCATTTCATAACAGAATTACACTAAGCTTCATCATTTCTCACATTTTTCAATTTTTCACAAAATTTTCATCTCAAGTTTCTCTCTCTGATTTCACACGATTGTTTCTACATTTCATCAAAAGCTTCATCCATTAATCATCATTGATATTCTCTGATCAAGAACAAGCAAGGCAAGGATAAAATTCTCAAGTGTAGCTTCAAGTTTAAGCTTCAATTTCTCTCCGTTCTCAGCAAAATTCAAAGCACCAGAGCATTTATTTTGCTCTTTGGAGGCTCAAGATCAAGCTCCAATATCTGGTGTTCTCTTAATTCAAGGTTCTTCATAGCTTCAGGTTTGAAATTTATCAACTTGTTTTGCTTCGGTTTTAGTGATTTAGAGCCTTATTTTTATTGATATGAGCTCAATAGGACCAGTGCTTGACTCTGGCTAGTTGATAGGCCTCTAGAGGCTTAGATCTACATTTTTAGGGCAAACTGAAATGCTTTGATTCTCTCTATGTGTGCTTTGTTTGTGGAATTTAAGGTTAGATTTAGGTTCTCATTGAGCTTATCTTTCGATTGATGTATGGTTCATGAGTTTCTTGGAGGTTTGAGGATTTGCAGATGGCCAAAGTTGGCCGAAGAAGATGATCAAAGGTCCTTCTCCGGCCGGTGAAGAATTTCAGTTAGGGTTTTGAACTTTACCCCAACCATTAAATCTTGTCCATCCAACACGTAGGATTTTTACAACAAATAAATGAGAGAGCATCCAATTCATGTGACCTTTTTATAAGACTGGGTGATCATGTGTGTGAGTTCCATGGTAGTTTAGCATGTGTGTTCAATAGGATTCACCAGATGTGTGTATTTTTCTTGATCTTTGCTTTTGACTTGATCCAGTGGTTTAGGTTAAGTCAATGTGTTGACCTAGGATACACCATAAACCTGTGAATCTCAATGCTATTGGACTGGGCATTTACACGCTATCCACACCCCCAGCTTAGGCCCAAACCACTTTTATAACTACGATTTTGCTAGTTTTGCACCCTTACCCATTTTGTTCGTATTTTCATTTTAATTTTTACATAGTTTAGTTTTTCTTTTATTAAAAATACCAAATGATTCCTAAAAATTCCAAATAAATTCCCATAGCATTAAAACACATTTAATTAATTTTCTATGATTTTTAATTCTGATTTTAATTGTTTTTTCTCATATTTTCATAATTTTCACTTAATTTATTTTTCGAAGAAGTTTCTTCATGATACTTGTGCATTCATCCATTTCTTTGACATAGTTACTCAATGTTCTTGCATCAACTATTTTTACCATGTTCATAAAACATATCAAGGCATCTAAACAATTTTTTGTGGAATTTTTAAGTAATTTGTGCATATTATTTGGCATTCATCTTTGTGCTTCCTCCTTCTTGACCTAATATGACTTTGATGGCTTGTTTGAGCATGTTATTTGTTGAATCATACCATTAGCTTTTGACACTTTGGCTTTTGACTTAGGCCTTTGATACCTTATTTAATAATTTTTACAAGTCTTTTGCTAATTATTTGGTGTTGATTAGAATAGGAAACATTTTTGTGATCTTTTCTTAACTTTTAAACCCTAGTTTATGTTGGGAACTTGTGCCATCATATTAGAATCAATTTTTGGAGATTATAGGTCCTCATTTGAAGATTATAAGTCCTTTATGTAGAATTATAGGTCATTTGCATTGTGTTCTCATTTGGTTTGTGTATGTGATATAAGTGCATCCTTATTTGAACTAGTTGGACTTGAAACTTGTTCTCTTCTCCTCTAATCATCAACATAACTCATCAATGCTCATTCATACACCTCATTTGTATTTAATATTGAGTATTCCATTAACCCATAACCATTCCGTGCATTCAAATGCCATTCATCCATAACTTGTATGATTACTTGAACTACTTTGACCTAGTTTGCCTCCATTTCTCATCTAGCTTTAAAGTGACTTGGATATGTACTTGGTATGATTAATTCTTGAATTATATTTGCATATTAAATGTAATTAAGTATTGACTTTGACCATGTTCATTCATTTTTGTTTGCAACTTTGACTTGTGTTCCAAGTTACTTCATCTTATGTGATACATGTTCACTTCTTCTCACTTCTTCTTCTTCTTGAATCATCAAAAATATAAATTGTATGATCATTCATATTAATTATAAGACATTCAAATATGATGTATGCTACTGACTTTGATCATTCATTAAGCATTAATACATGTTCATCTTGCATAATACTTCATTTTTCATCAACTACTTCCATGATGCACTTCTTAGATGCTTAAGGCATAGTTTGTGCATAGTTTGTTTGTGTTTGATCTCTTAGCCTTAGTGAAATTTCTTAATGTTTACCTACTGAATTTAGAAGTCATTTAACCCTTAGGGTCTATTATCTTTAGGTTTGAGTGAGGTTTGAACCCTAGTTTCACTTTAGGACTTGTGTGAACCTACTTTGGTCTTTCTTCCTTTACTTTTGTTTTCGTATATCATGGTTTTTTGCTAACATTTTCAGGGGAAAATGGTAAGTCAAGTGTGAGGATATGCATCCACATGCAGCCTCTTACCTCATCTCTTTTAAGATTCCAACTTGTGTTTGTGAAAAACACCTTATGCTTCTTTGAAAAGTAACCTCTTTCCTTCCCTTTCAAGTTCTTATCTCATCTTCAATTTTTGAAGTTAGTTAGAACACTTTCTTCTTCCCTATTATTTTAGGGTTAGTATTCTTAAAACGCACTTAACCCTTAGGATCTCCAAGCATGATAACATTAGGGTGAGTCTTAGTTTCCCATTTAGTTTTACCTTTGTTTCTTTGAGTCTTCTCTTCTCATCTCAAAATAACTTCAAAAGTACCTAATAAAGTTTGATACCTCTTCATGTGCCATGAGACTTATGCCATGGGGTGCATGTAAACATTCCATCTTGGAATGCATTATAATTCATATAGCATGATGAAAAAGTCTTTAGCATGAGGTTGTATTACAAAAAAAAACAAAAACGTTTCTTCATTCGAAAACAACAAAAACACTTAATAAAGGAATTAAGTTAGTTAGTTTAAGCCTTATACATTGGAAATAAGTGTGAGGGTATTCCCCATACTTAGTGTGCTTCATCATAATTCCATCTTGGAGTGATGTATATTGTACACACTCCATTGTAAGAGACTTAAGTACATTCTCTTACACAAAACACTTCAAATAAAAAACTTCTTAAAACAACAAACAAACAAAACAATTTTCCTTCAGGAATTCTTTTCTCACCTTACTCACTCTCAAACATAAGATTATGCCTCTTCATGTTCTCTAGCGATACTGTAACACACTCGATTCAACGAGCCTGCAACACCTGAGCGAGAACATTGGTCGTTCCCTAAAAAACACAAACAAGCAAGTTTCATCCCTAGTTAATGGAACTACGTCGCTCTGATTTTTATACCCGTTGAGATACGTAGGCAATTGGGTAGGGTCCATTCGAGCATAATTCTCTCTTTTCCCTACATTGTTTATCATTCTCTTTTTGTTCTTGTTCTTTCTCCAATTCAAGTTTAGAAGCATATGAAGCAAATCAACACCCTTTGAGCAATAAAAGCAAGCGTGGATCCTGTCGAGTACGACGAACATGAAGGGGTGCTAATACCTTCCTTTCACGTAACAGACTCCCTTTCCTATTCTCTCTGGTTCTCAAGACCTTCTTCTTTCCTTTTTCCCTAAGTTTGTGCAGCATTACCTTTCCCATTCCTTGGGATAAAAATGTTTTTCTGGCGACTTTTCTTCTTTTTCCGCGCCACTTTCGCATTTGTTTTAGCATGAAAATCCTAGGAGCGACAGCTGGCGACTCTGCTGGGGACATTAATTTTCCGTATGAGAATTTCTCCTAGTGCTTGTTTGTTTTGTTTATTGGGTGTTTTGGTGTGGTTTTATTTATAGCTTTTACTTACAACTTTACTACTTTACTATACTCCCTTTACCATATTTCATTTATTTTATGCATCATATTGTATATATTGTATTGTGGTTTCCTTGGCGGGATAGGATTAATAATGAGAGATAAGCCCACTACCTAGGCTCGAGTGCACCATAGAATTTAGAGGGGAAAGTCACTTTGCTTTCATGGTATTTTGCCACGGTCGTATTAGTGAGTTCTATAGCCAGGTTGCGACTTTCTTGGGAATATCTTATTGTGAGGGTCTTCCTCATTCAAGATAGGACCTTTAGAGTTATGTGCAGCTGGTGACCGATCATTGAGGACCTTAGTGGAAACAACCATCTCCAGTGGTGATAGTGACAGACCATATTTTTTGGAAAACCCACTCGCACCTGAGGGCCCACTGGGAACTCACATAGGATGACCTTATTTTGTAGGAATCAGTGGAGACCTCCTCGTTTAGTGTACAATGCCAAACCAGAAACGGTGACCGTATTATCACTTCTAGACTTGTGAGTCAGAGAAGCTGACCCTTAGCATTACCCGTGAGATGGAGGGATTTTCACAGGTTTGCAGGAACCTTGGACTTCTAAATACCCACTTCATATGTTTGTACTATGAGTATTGATCGGGTTCTCAGCTTGGGATTTTGTACAAATATATTATTATTGGTATGGCTACACAAACAATTGGTTCACACACTTGCACCTACACAACAGACTTTGGCCTTGATCACACACCTAGCTGCATCACATTTCATTCATCATTAACATTTGTGTGTTTTTATTCTCAGGGTTCTCATCACTGGCTTTGATTTCGGTTGGATTTCTACTGCAAAAAATGGAAGATCACCCAAGAAGCTGAAGAAATCAAGGAGTTGGTAGAATTGTTGAGTAGTGATATGTTAGACAAACTCAGGAAAAAATATACGGTTTAATATTGAGCTATGTTGACAAGCTAGAATCGGAAGAGCATGATGCACTGCATACTCTACTACATTTTTACGATCCACGGCTCCCACTAAATGAGGCAAGGTCAAATAGGGTACAGACGCGAACGGTCGGCGAAAGGAGAAGAAAGAATAGAGTCACCAGCTAGGCATTTTTATCCCGAAGGAAAGGTAATGCTGCATAAACCTAAGAAAAGATGTGGATAAGACGGTTGCGAACCAGAGAAACTGAGAAAGGGGGTTGGTTACAACCTGGGAAGGTATTAGCACCCAGATTGTCCTTCGTACTCGACGGGAACCACGCTTGAAAGTTTGTGTTTAAGGGGGTAGTGGCAGTGCTATTTTGTGTATCAAAGCTGGAAAAAGAATGCAAGTGTCAGTGCAAAGGGTATGTGAAGTGAAATATAAGAGTGTCAGTGTAAGGAAAGGGTGCAAAGCTCAAGACTATGAGGCTTAAAGAATAATGCTGGAAGAGGGGGAATATATAGAGACTTTTGTTCGATAACAGTTAAGTTATGCCTACGTATCCTCTCGTGCGATGAGGAAGTCAGAACACCGTAGTTCGACTCAAAGAGACTGAAAGATAAATTGACTGATGAACTGCTTACTTGTCTATGCTCAAGTGTATGACCTGTCTGGCTCAGGTGCAAACTGTTTTGCATTAGACAGAAGAAGCAAGTTCTCGTTTGTGAGTGAATGACGTGAGAAAAGAATCCCGAAGGAGACGATTATTGTTTGTTTTTGTGCTTTTAATCTTTTATTGCTTTTTGAGTTTGTCATAAGAAAATGAGCTTAAGCCTAAACCAAGGGTTAGTAAACTCATCACATCCTCCCTCTGATTAGGGGTAATGAGAATACCTTAAGTATGAAGTAAACACCTCACACTTAATCACCATGATGTAGGATTAAGATCATTAACCTACTTGAATTTATTTAGATGTTTTTGGTATTTTTTCTTAGTGTTAAGTAATGAGTTTAAGCCATAATCAAGGATTTAATGGACTCATTACACCATCCTAATAGAAGGATAATAGATGAGAACATTTAAGCTGAGGAAAGCTCCTCAACTTAATCCATGATTAGGGATTAACCTCATGACAAAACAAAGCCTTTTTAAAGTGGATTTTAGTTAATGATAAGGTTAAGAAGTGGATTTTATGATTTGTAAGACAACTTGAGGGGGACTTGTCCATTAATACTAGGGTTAGTCCTTCTTAACCAATTAAGGAAGAATTAGAACCCTAATGCAAGGTCCAAGTTACAAGCTTGACGTCTTAGTGATTATTTAAGTGGATTGATTAGAGGATTTAAACACATTAAGGGTTTAACACTTAGGATTAAAGTTATACACTCCATCCTAATAGAAGGATACAGGCATAACCTTAATCACAAAGCCTTAAAACCTTTAAGGTTTAGTCCTTGGTTAAAAGATGAGAAGAGAAGACTCAAAGATGACACAAAGGTAAAACTAATGGGGGGACTAATCAAACCTTAATTGTGATCATGCTTGGTTATTCCTAGGGTTTGTGAGGCTTGCAAGAGATCTTCAAGGAAAAGCCACCAAGGAAGAAGCAGGAAGAAGGAAGGAGAAGCAGGAAGAAGCAAGACAACTTGCTTCACTTAAGAAGACAAGTTGCTTGAAGAAAGAAGGTGAGGAGGGAACATGAATGAGCAAGCTCACTCTAATTCACAAGCAAAATGCAGTAAAGAATGCATAAGAGAGATGAGAAGAGGTTGTGAGAAGTGAAGGCAAATTCACTTCCCAAACATTTACCACCTGAAAAGTTAGCAACAAGAAATGACATGAAATGAAAATGAAATGAAATACAAAGATGAAAGCCAAAGTCAGAAACATAGTCATGATGCAAATGATGCTATAAGATGGTATGAAAGCATGTCAAGAGATGGGGGGGATCATACAAACAATGGAGATGCAAATGGGGCATGAAAGGAAGCATGAAAGTTCATGAAAACTTATGCAATGCAATGGATGCATAACATGGAAAATGGATGATACAATGATCAAACATGATTCTAATGTGTCCTAAGATGTCTTAGAAGTCATGTGGATGCACAAAATGTTATGGCAAGTCCATGTATGCAAACATATGAAGGGTGAATGCAAATGAAGGCTAAAATTAGGGTTTATGAACAATATACAATACAAAAACCAAAATCAGAAGCAGATGACAAGATAAAAAATTGAAAATGGGATCTAAGGTACCCTAAACCTATACAAGTTCATTTCCCAAAGGGGAAGGTCAGAAGCTAAACCCTAAGGGACCTATGATTTTCCTAAGTTTGCTAGGGTTTTAAGATACCTCGCAAGGAAAAAATGCAAAATAAATCAAAATTGAAAGATAAATTCATGCCAATTTTATCCTAGAAACTAAATGATATGTGGAACGCAATGCAAAAAGAACCATTATAAAACTCTTCATGGTTAGGCAGAAAAGATTTTTCTAAGTTAGGATCAAAAATATTGATTTTAAGAACCTTAAATCCAAAGAAAAATGTCAAACTGGATCAAGAACCAAAAAGAAATTTGTATGAATGGTTTGATAATGTCTCTAAATGTGTCAAGATGCAATGTGATTTTTTTGGTGATTTTTAGAAACTTAAATTATATTTTAATTAATTAATTTCCACTAACTAATTAAAATAAACATTTAAATATCTTAAAAATACAAATTTTATGCAAAAAATAAAATAAAAATTATTTTCAGAATGAGAAAAATATTTAGAACCATGATGCAAAAAATAAGATTTTTTAGATGAGTTTTGCTATTTTTAATAAAATGAACAAAGAAATGCAATTAAAATGAAAATAAAACTAATTTAAATGAGAACTCAACAGATCTAAGGGTTGTGGTTTAAACCAGGGACGCTGGAATTGACCAGCGCGCGCATCTGAATGGCTGATATTCAAACTTCACTAATTACGCAATTAAACCCTAATCTGAACCCTAATGACTATAAGGTGACCGAAACAATGTTCCGGTCATCTTCTCCGGCCAGTTCAAAAACCTAACTTCTTCCCTAGGCAATTTTAAACCCTCTAAAGCTCCAGATCACAACTTCTAATCACCCTAAGCAAGAATCAAACATGAAAATTCATTTATCTTTCAACATAAACAAGATTCGAATCAATCAAGTTTTCAGGTCAAACTTTCAGAGACATGGTTCAGGCTCAAAACTCAATCATTTTCAAAACCAACAAGCACAGCATGATCAGTGAATCATAAGCAACATTTCTATAACATGAAAAGAGATTTCTGGAAAAATTGTTCTTGATGATACCTGAGATTGAGCTTTCAACTTTGGAACTTTCTGACCAGTTCTTTGCCTCAAATCCCTTCCAATGGTCCTTCTGAAGGGCTTGCAATGCTTGGTTGGAGCTTATATGGCCTCTATGTGAAGTTGGATGAAGCTCAGTTCAAGAAATGTGAAAATCGTGTTTTTGATTTGAGGTGTTTCCAGGCAAGATGAAGGGTGGGAAATGATCAGTGATGGATGTGGAGTTGAATGGTGGAAAAAGTTTGGAGGTTTGTTGGCTGAGTTATAAAATTCGAAAGCTTTTGCAAGTTAGGGTGATTTTGTGTATGCTGAGCAATGGGAGGATTCAGGTTCCAAACTTATGTGAAATGGCTTGCTTCTTTGCCACATAACATGCTGGGATAGGTCAGTGTAGTTGTTGTGGGCTATGCTGATTGGTATGAGGCAAAATGCATAAAGTCAAGAGTTGGTGTACTTGAGGTATGTGCAAGTGGCATGCTGGGATTTGGGTATGGTTGTGTGCAACAAAGATCAAGGGATATTTGTGAATCAGATTTGATGAGCTGTGGCAAGTGGAGGAGATGTTTTGTACCATTTTGCAAATTATGGAAGTTTTGGCCCCTTTTGAAATTTGTGAAGTTCAAGGCATGAAAGCTTGTGATCCAAGGCACAAATATGATCCAAATGAGTTGCACTAGGATGGTATGATGTGTAGAGATGCATTAGAGGTCCCAAATTGGCTTGACATGAGAATTTGCAAACTTCCCCCTTTGGTACATAAGTGAAATTTTGTGATTTTTTCCAACTTTGCAAGGCCATAACTTGAGTTCTATGATGAATTAGATCAAGTTCTTGTACTTTTTGAAAAGGGAATGATCCAATCTACAACTTTTATGACCAATAATTTTTCATTTGAAGCATTTTTGAAACAAAAAGAGGAGGTTGAAATTTTTTCCCAAAATGGCAAGTTTGCATTACAAGTCACTTTCGCTAAATGGCAACTTTGCAAATGGCTTGAAATTCTTCAATTTTGTGGACTTATAACTTCTTCTAAGATCAAATAAAGATCATATACACCCAAAATGATGGAGAAGACCCTTTGGTTGTGTGACTGGGGGCCTCAGATGCCCTGATTTTGCACTGACTTGCTCAAGAAGTCATTTATTGATCAGATGCCTTCCCCATTGAATTTCTTCATGAAAATTGGTATGCATGATCCTTATAACATATAGAGACCAATAAAAAACAAGAATGACCAAAAAAATTGGAGTTATGGCCTCTGAAACCAAAACCCTAATTTTAGGTCATTTGTGCAGTTAAGCTTGGCTCTGCTTCCATGCCTCCCTCAGTTCTTGTGATTCTTTGACTTCTCTGATCTTGGGAGGATATAAAATGATGCTTGAACATACATGGACCCTCTTGAGATGATTGGAGACCCTTGGAGTGGCTCAGATAGCTCAGGGATTTCTCAGATCACAAACCCTAGATGCAGATGACTTTGAACCAATGCAGTGAAGCAAGAATGCAATATGAGATGATATGATTGAACTTATGCACATGAAAAGATCACAAGCCATGGTGTGAACTTAGTGAGGTCAAATTTGGGGTGTTTACAGCTGCCCCTATTCAAGCATGAGTTAGCTGTGTAGGATGTAAGCGACGGCTTAACAGGAAAACAAGATAACTTGTGGTTGAATACCAATGACAATCCAAAATTTGCCCTCACTGGGTGAAGAAGAAAAAGGATATGGATTGTAAGAGGTATTAAAGTATGATTATAAAGTGCGGGAAACGGAGGACGAATTCCGGGGATGAAGCAATGATGGGGACGGCCGACATGTTGGGGAAATAGAGGTATCATGATGGGGACGGCCATCAAGTAAAGTAACAAGGTTCTCTGGGGATTTAAAGATAAAGTTAATGATGGGGACGACCATCGGGTTAATGAAATAAATGATGAGTGTAGACACCCCAAATTTGCCCTCACTCTTTTCACCATGGCTTGTGATCTTTTCATTAGCATAAGTTCTATCATAGCATCTCATATAGCATTTTTTGCTTCACTGCATTGGTTTCAAAGTCATCTGCATCTAGGGTTTGTGATCTAAGCAATCCCTGAGCCATATGAGCCACTTCAAAGGTCTTCAATCATCTCAAGAGGGTCCATGTATGTTCAAGCATCATATTATGTCCTCCCAAGATCAAAGAAGTCAGAAAATCACAAGAACTGAGGAAAGTATGGAAGCAGAGCCAAGCTTAACTGCACAGATGACCTAAAATTAGGGTTTTGGTTTCAGAGCCTATAACTCCAAATTTGTTTGCTCATTCTTGTTTCTATTGGTCTTTGTATGTTATGAGGATCATGCATACCAATTTTCATGAAGAAATTCAATGGGGAAGGCATCTGATCAATAGATGACTTCTTGAGCAAGTCAGTGCAAAATCAGGACATCTGAGGCCCCCAATGACAAGACCAATGGGTCTTCTCCATCATTTTGGATGTGTATGATCTTTATTTGATCTTAGAAGAAGTTAGAAGTTCACAAATTTGAAAAATTTCAAGCCATTTGCAAAGTTGCCATTTTGGGAAAGTGACTTGTAATGCAAACTTGCCATTTTGGGAAAGTTTTTCAACCTCCTCTTTTTGATTCAAAAATGATTCAAATGAAAAATTCTTGGTCATGAAAGTTGTAGATTGGATCATTCCCTTTTCAAAAAGTACAAGAACTTGATCTAATTCATCATAGAACTCAAGTTATGGCCTTGCAAAGTTGGGAAAATCATAAAATTTCACTTATGCACCAACATCACAAAACACTTGCCAAAGCATTTTGTGACCTAAATTTGACTTCTAAGCATTACACAAACATCATACATGGTCCATGATTCAGAATTACCCAAGGAATTTCTCATTTTTATGCCTTGATTTAAGGGATTTCTCATGAATCTTCAAGAATGGAATTTTTGCAAAAAGGACTTCTAGTGATTGAATTAATTGCTAAAGGATCTCAAAGCATAATAACAACTTCATGTGGTCCATTTTGCTGCAAATCGCCCAAGGGTTCATAGGTTTCATTGCCTTGGTTCACAAAGAATTCCAAAGGGGGAAAAGTTGCAAGAGCCATTCTACCACTTGCCTCAGCCTTTACAGTTGCACAAACACAATCCAAATGCTTTCCCTGATCCATGCTGAGCCCATCCATGCCCCTAATCTTCCTCTGACCTGAGCCATACCTATGGTACACAAAATCATGACTTTTTTGCATCTTTGCCCATACCAATCAAACTGTGATATTACCAACCCTCTGCCCAATCAAAACTTAATATGTGGACCTCATAGACTTGAAACATACACACACAAGCCAGCATCCTCCCATAAGCGAGGATTCACAAAAACTGTCAAAATCTTCACCTCTTCGAAACTTCTTCCACAGCCATCAAACTTCCATTTTTTCTTCACTAATGAGTCACATATCATCCAAGAAACAATAATCAACCACCAAAACATCTTAAAACACCACATACCAAAACCTCAAAACCTGCTACACCAGAGCTGAAACTTCAAAGCCAGCCACTCCCAAGGTTTTCTAAGCTTCATTACATCAACAGGGGGTTCAAAGAGGTGGACTTGCAACAAAGGAAAAGCCAGAAAGCCCAGAACCAGAAGGTTCAACCTCAGGTATAGCTCATGAACTTTTTTCCCAGAAGCTTGTTTTTAAGTTCTTGTATGGTTCTTTGTGTTCCCCTGATCATGGGGATATGATTATTTTTGAAAATGGTTGAGAAACCACCATGTATGCAAGCTTTGAAATTTCTGCCCGTTTCACGTTTTGGTTCGATTCTTGCTCATGATGCGAAATAAATGTTTTTTGATTGAGGGTTTAGGTTTAGGATTGTTGGGGGATCATTTATGGGCAAGAAATTTGAGGATTAGAGGCTTAAGGAAGAAGCTTGGGTTTGAGTCCACCGGAGAAGATGACCAGAACACTGTTCCGGTCACCTGAAAGTGTTTAGCCCTAATCTGCATAATTAATGGAATTTGAATAATGGCCCTTGGATTCGTCCTTCCCGCGTGAGGTGAGTGGCCCAGATCAAGTGTTAAAACCCTAATCCAGTCATTAACCTAATTAATTATGTTTAAAAATTCAAAAATCTCAGAGTGAATCCCAACCCTTCAAACACGCGCCAGTCAACTCCCGCGCGTTTCTTTTAAATCTGGATCATTGGATTTGCATACTTCCCATTTAAATTGTTTTTTATTACATTTTAATTCATTTTTCTTGCACAATTTATTTTAAATAGCAAAACATTTTCAAAATTTTTTATTTTTTGCATTTCCCTTTCAAATATTTTTTCTCATTCTGAAAATAATTTTTATTTTATTTTTTGCATAAAATTCGTATTTTTAAAATATTTTAATGTTTATTTTAATTAATTAATGATAATTAATTGATTAAAATACCATTTAAGTTTCTAAAAATCACCAAAAAAATCATATTGCATCTTGATACATTTAGAGACATTATCAAACCCTTCACACAAATTTCTTTTTGGTTCTTAACCTATTTTGACATTTTTCCTTGGATTTAGGGTCTTTAAAGGTCAATATTTTTGCCCTAACTTAGAAAAATCCCTTCTTCCTAACCATGAAGAGTTTGATGATGGTTATTTTTGCATTGCATTCCTCATGTCATGTAGTTTTTAGGATAAAATTGGTTTGAATTTATTCTTCATTTTCAATTTGTTTTTCCTTTATCATTGAGAGGTGCCTTAAAACCCTAGCCAACTTGAGAAAATCATAACTTTCATTAGGTTAAGAGTTAGGTCTTCCCCTTTGGGTAATGAAATTATGTAGGGTTAGGGCTCCTTTGATCCTATTTTCAATTTTTTATCTTGTCATTTACTTCTGATTTTGGAATTTTGTATTGCATATTGTATGTAAACCCTAATTTTTCCTTCATTTGCATTCATCCTTCATATACTTGCATACATGGACTTGCCATGACATTTTGTGCATCCACATGACATATAAGACATCTTAGGACACATTAGAATCATGTTTGATCATTGCATCATCCATTGGCCATGTTTTGCTTTCATTTCATGTCATATGCATTCATGAAATTTCATGCCTCTTATTTGCTTCATTTGCATTCTCATCCTTTGTATGATCATCTCCATCTCATGACATACATTTGCATCATCCTTTTGCATCATTAGCATCATAAATATGCTTCTGACTTTGGTTTCCATCTTTGCATTTCATCTCATTTGCATTTCACCTCATTTCCTTTTGCTAACTTTTCAGGTGGTAAGTGTTTGAGAAGTGAATTTGCCTTCACTTCTCACAATCTCTTCTCATCTCTCTTATGCATCATTACTGCATTTTACTTTTGTATTAGAGTGAGCTTGCTCACTCATGTTCCCTCCTCACACTCTTTCTTCAAGGAACTTACCTTCTTAAGTGAAGTAAGTTGACTTGCTTCTTCTGCTTCTCTTCCATCTTTGCTTCTTCCTTGGTGGATCATCTTGAAGACTTCTTTTTGCAAGCCTCATAAACCCTAGGACACCCAAGAATGATAACAATTAGGGTTTTGTTAGCTCCCCCATTAGTTTTACCTTTGTGTCATCTTTGAGTCTTCTCTTCTCACCTCATAATCAAGGACTAAACCTTAAAGGTTTTAAGGCTTTGTGATTAGGGCTATGCCTGTATCCTTCTATTAGGATGGAGTGTATAACTTTGATCCTAAGTGTTAAACCCTTAATGTGTTTAAATCCTTTAATCAATCCATCTAATAATCACTAAGACACCAAGCTTGTAACTTGAGACTTGCATTAGGGTTCTAATTCTTCCTTAATTGGTTAAGAAGGACTAACCCTAGTGTTAATGGACAAGTCCCCCTCAAGTTGTATTACAAACCCTAAAATCCACTTCTTAATCTTACCATTAACTAAAATCCACTTAATAAAGGCTTTGTTTTGTCATGAGGTTAATCCCTAACCATGGATTAAGTTGAGGAGCCTTTCTCAGCTTAAATGTTCTCATCTATTATCCTTCTATTAGGATGGTGTAATGAGTCCATTAAATCCTTGATTATAGCTTAAACTCATTACTTAACACTAAACAAAAACTCCAAAAACATCTAAATAATTGCAAGTAGGTTAATGATCTTAATCCTACATCATGGTGATTAAGTGTGAGGTGTTTACTTCATACTTAAGGTATTCTCATTACCCCTAATCAGAGGGAAGATGTGATGAGCTTACTAACCCTTGGTTTAGGATTAAGCTCATTTTCCTATGACAAACTCCAAAAAGAAATAAAAGATTGAAAACACCAACAAACAAACAATAATCATATCCTCCGGGATTCTTTTCTCACCTCATTCACTCACAAACGAGAACTCGCATCTTCCGTCTAATGCAAGACAGTTTGCACCTGAGCAAGACAGGTCATACACTTGAGCATAGACAAGTAAGCAGTTCACAAGTCAATTTATCTTTCAGTCTCGTTGAGTCGAACTACGGTGTTCTGACTTCCTCATTAAACGAGAGGATACGTAGGCATAACTTAACAGTTATCGAAGAAAAGTCTCTGTATATTCCCCCTCCTCCAGTTTTATTCTATAAGCCTCATTCATGAGCATTTCATTTCACATACCTTTTGCACTAACACCTGTACATTCTTTTCTAGCTTTTGCAAACAAATAGCACTGACACTACCCCTTTAAACACAAACTTTCAAGGGTGGATCCCGTCGAGTACGACGGACAAACTGGGTGCTAATAACTTCCCAGGTTGTAACCAACCCCCTTTCTCAATTTCTCTGGTTCGCAACCGTCTTATCCATCTTTTCCTAGGTTTATGCAGCATTACCTTCCCTTCGGGATAACAATGCCTAGCTGGCGACTCTTTTCAGTTCATCTTCATGTCCTCTTTCGCCGACCGATCACGCTTGTACTGGGATGAAAATCTTCGGGAGCGACACCTTGGCGACTCTACTGGGGAACCTTATATTGCAACCAGGGCTTCTAGTTCTTTTTGTGGGTTCCTCCTAGCGCTTGTTTGATTTGTTTTTACTGGGGTGTTATGTGCTATGTGTGTTATTTATTTTGCTTTATTTACTGCTTTATGTACGGCTTTATTTATTGCTTTCTTTACAGTCTTATTCATATTTCATACTGTCATTGTCCCTGTGCTGGATCTGGTTTTCTTTGGAGGATGGGGTTCCATTGAGAGTTTAAGGTCCTAGACCTGGGACCTGAGTGACACCTAGGCTAGAGTGGTTCATGTTCTTTCCCATTCCATTTCGGTCTGGTGCGGGAATATGAAACACGGTTCAGATGTGGGTCTCTTCTTGAGAACTCTGTGCTACAGATTTCCTGTAGTGCTAGGGCTATCTGGGAAGCCTGCTAAGTCTGAATGACCTTTTTTATGACCTTCAGAAGCTGAAGAGAATTAGAGGAGGATCTTTTATGGTTATTGTAAACACTGTACCTTCGGGTTAGAAGTGTTTACACTTCTCATAACTGATCCAAGTCTGAGGACCCTTGTTCTAGAACACTACCTGTGAGGGGGTTGGGCTATTTACAGGTTTGCAGGAACCCATGGCCACATCATACCCTGTTACTGTTTTGTTTAAGAGTACTCCACTTTGGACAGTTCTTGTGATTAACACTGGACATGTGACTCTTTATTTGAGTCCCCCACCCTGGTTACTGGATTTCTCAAACCTTCATCTGGACTTCTTGAACATACATGGACCTTATATCAAGACAGATAATCAGATCCAGCTTGATCACAAACCCTTGCATACCATTTTCATATTCATCATTGCATCATTTAACATTTGTTTATTTGCTTTTTCAGGGTATCCACTTCATTGTATCTTGGTTTTGGTTTTGACCCCTTCATCTGCATAGACCTCTGCTTCAGCTATCTCCATCATTTATCTGCTTCAGTTATCTCCACCCTCACCAGCACCAGTCTGTCAGTGGTCCACCTTCAGTACTTCAGTCTGTGATCATCATCAGCACTTATCTTCAGCTTCTTCAGCAGCACTCATGACTACTCCCAGGAAGAGCAACTTATCCTACCACTTCTTTGAGCCTGTGTTGACTGGTATAAGGCAGGTCCAGTCACTTATCACACCTGACCATATCCCATTATTTAGAGAACACTATTGAGGTATCCTGGATATGGTTATGGACCTTGACCCCTCTCAGAGGAGCATGATCCACACATGCTTACAGTTCTATGACCCTCCTTTGAGATGTTTCACCTTTCCAGACTTCCAGTTAGGGCCTCTACTGGAAGAATTTTCTTTGATGATTGGAGTGCCTGTCAGAGGTGGGATCCCCTTCAACCCAGAAATGACTGCTCCTAGGAATGAGGAGATAGCAAGGGTATTGTACTTGGAGCCTGCCCTGATTGAGCAAAGTATGACCACTAAGGCTGGGATCCCTGGTTTGCACTTGGACTTCTTGATTTCTCAGGCCATCCTGAAGGCTTCATCGGGAGAGTGGAGGGCAGTCTGTGCACTGTTAGCCCTCAGCATATATGGGGTTATACTGTTTGCAGATGAGCCCAAATTTGTCAGCAAGAATTCTATCCATTTGTTTCTCCTGAAGAACCCAGTACCTACATTGCTGGGAGATTTCTATTATTCCATCCATCAGAGGAGTGAGAAACAAAGGGGGAAGTTGGTAAGATGTTTTGCACCTTTGTTTTACACCTGGCTGCTCAGGCACCTGCCTAAATCAGATGCCTTCTTAAACCCACACCAACAGAAGAATTGGGCCAAGAGGCTCATTGCTTTGACTTCAGATGATATCAGATGGTGCACCCAGAGCACCAAAGGCAAAGACATTATCACCAGCTGTGGACAGTACCCAAATGTGCCTCTGATAGGAGTAAAGGGTTGCATCAACTAAAATCCTTTACTTTTTAAGAGACAACTGGGTTATGCCTTAGTTCACCCTCCCAAAGGACAGGATTTAGCTGAGACCTTATATTGTGAAGTGCAACCTAATTCAACTGTTGTCAAACAAGCATCCTGGGCTTGGGACAACATCCAGACAAAAGGGGTTGCTATTCTTTGAAGATGTAACAATGTTGCTTCAGCTCAGTACTATGATTAGTCCCGTACTAGAGCTCAGATTACCAGAATGCCTTTCACCTTGGAAGACATGCCTGGACCATCTACTGTACAGCCAACAACAATTGTCAGCCTAGAAGAATTTGAGAAGCTGAAGGAAAGGAATGAGAAGTTATCTGAGGCTTTAAAGAAGACTTTTTGGGAGAGGAGTGATGATCTTCTGGACATTGAGAGATTGGAAAAGCTCAAGGTTGAGCATCTGACCAAAATTGAAAGGACATAGGATTACATAAGGAAAGCAAGGGCTGGGGAACAAATATTGAAGAATGCCTGCAAGGAGGCAAAAATTCAGAAAGCTAGGGTTGAGCTCTATCTGCAAGAGAGTCAGGCTAGGTGGGTCAGGATCACTGAAGCCCGTACACAAGAAGACCAGAAGACTCAAGCCAAGATTGAACAGCTAGAGGCCAATGAGAAGAAGCAGCAGGAAGCTTTGTTGGCAGCCCAGAAGGAGATTTCAGAGTTGAAGCTCAGAGCAGGATTGAAGAGCTCAACGGACCAGGACAAACACAAGAAGCTGACCACTGCTATGGCCACCGGGAACCTCCTTGTCAGGACCATTACAGAGCACCCAGCTGGTCCGGTGACTGAGGCACTCCTGAAGGAGGTCAGAGAGGATGAGTTTGGGCTGAATGTCTGATCCTTTGCTTGTTGTTTGTTTCCATTTGATGTACTTTTTATTTTGTTGTATTTTGACCCTTCAGGGGCATGTATTGTAAAACAAACTATGTATTGTTCACCAGTTGTAATATATTTTAGTTTGTTTTCATTTGGGTTTCTCTCGACAATATCAAGAATCTTCCTCGAGGTCCGGAAAGGTCAAAACCAAGAACCAAACCGGATACCTTGGAAAACAAATAAGCATACTGCATTGCATACTAACTTTGTTTTTGTTTTGTAGGTTTTGATATTATTATTGTTTCTAACTTTGTTGTGATCTCAGGAAACATTGCTCGTCGTCGAGTGTTCCCTATCAACCGCACGCACCGGTACCCGACTCGTAACAACCTTCCCTACATTCAAATGGACCAAGTACAGCAGGATCTGACTGAGGTCAGAAATCAGATGGCCAATGAGAGAGTGGAGATGAGAAATCAGATGTCTCAGTTTATGGCAGTGATGACTGGCTTAGCCCAGAGTCAAGAAAGGTTAAGAGAGCTGGTGGAAAGACAAACTCCTGAAGAGCCTCATCTTGGAACAGGAGGAACTAGCAACAATGAACGGGGCCAGCCTCGCATTGACCCAACAGTATATTGACCTCATCTGGATCCAGAGGTTAACATCCCGAGGAATGTGTAAGGTAATACTACTAGGGGCAGAGTCCTGCAGGAGGATCCCCAGGAAGAGCAGTTCACTGTCATAGGAGCTGGAGATGAGGTATATGACAGGAGATTGGATGAGCTGGCTGAAAAGTTAAGGTCTTTGGAGTCTCATAATTCTTTGGGTTTCGATGTGATGGACATGGGCCTAGTAGATGGGGTGAGAATTCCCCACAAATTCAAACCCCCATGCTTTGAAAAGTACAATGGTACCTCCTGTCCTCCTACTCACCTGCAGTCTTTCCTGGGAAGGCTCAAAGCTTATATTACGGATGAAAAGTTGTGGATGTTCTACTTTGAGGACAGTCTGACTGGAGCTTCGAGGGAGTGGTATTCACATTTGTCTAGAGCCACCATAAGATGTTGGAAGGATTTGGCCGAGGCTTTCATCCGTCAGTATCAATACAACCTGGACATGGCTCCCAATAGGACTCTCCTAATGGGAATGTCTCAATCTTCTAGAGAGAGCTTCCGGGAATATGCTCAAAGATGGAGACAGCTTGCTGCTGCTGTTCAACCACCCATGTCAGAAAGGGAAATGGATGACATGTTTATGAATACATTGCAAGGGACTTATATTGATAGGCTGGCAGCTTTCTCCTCTACAAGTTTTGCTGATGTGGTCATAGCTGGTGAGAGGATTGAAAGTCTCTTAAAGATGGGCAAAATCTCCGACAGTGGTGCTAGTTCTTCTAGCAATCCAAGAAAACCATTTGTAGGACACCGAAGGGCAGGTGAAACTAACTCCATTCATGCAAGCAGGGGCAGGCCTCAATATGCTCACCGGTCAGTAGCAGCTGTTACTATTCCAACTCCAATTCCTCAACAACCATCATATCCTCAACAATAACAACCTCAGTATCAACAACAAGTTCACTATCCGCAGCAAAGGTCGTATAACAACAACAACAGTAATAACAACCAACAGCAGCGCCCTTTCCAACAGAGGCCATCACAAGCAAACAGGGTAATTGACCCAATTCCAATGTCGTATGCTGCACTCTTGCCACAACTCCTGAAGCTCAACCTAGTTGAGTTAAGGACATTGGCTCCTCCAGATCCTCTTAATATGCCAAAGAACTATGATGCAAATTCCAGGTGTGCTTTTCACTCAAATGCACCGGGGCATAATACTGAAAAATGCAGGGGCCTACAAATGAAAGTCCAAGATCTGGTGGACTCAAAAGCTCTCAATTTTGCACCTCCTCTGAACGTCACGAGAAATCCAATGCCTAGTCACAACGGGCCTAGGATTAATGCTATTGAAGAGGGCAACCCATCCACATTGATCAATAGTGTTGCACAAATCCGAACACCTCTGGTTGAAATCAAAGCTCAACTGTTAGAATGCCAAGTGTTCCCCGGATGTGAGCTCGGCTGCGGATATTGCAACATTGCTATTAATGGATGTGAGAAACTGAGAAACGGCATAGATGGTCTTATTAAGGATGGCATCCTTCAGATTACAACAACAGCGACTACAACTCCTGCAATTCCTTCATCAACAATCACAGATACTCCTACAACGTCAGCAACCATTGTCCCAACAGATTCTACTACAACTCCAACAACTGCTCAATCAATCACTTCAACGGATACGAGTTCAGTCACCATCCCTTTTACAACAACAACACCCATTATTCCATCAGGTCCTGCTACAAATTCAACACCTTCTACAACTTCAGCAACAGTTAATGAAAGCGTTTCAACGGTTACGATATACTATGATCCTGCAAACGTCCCTTCCAATAATTCACAACAGATTGCTACTACTATCAGAACTCCGGTTACCATATATTATGATCCACACACCATTGTGGTCCCCTCTGCAGCTGCCATCAGACCGGTCACTATCACAGTGCCTGGGCCAGTTCCTTACGAAAGCAATAATGCCATCCCTTGGCATTATGGCTCAGATCTATACTGCGAGGGGCAGAAAATCACTTTAGAATCATCAACTTCTTCACCTCAGATAGACAATGTGGGGGGAGGCGGAGGCTTCACTAGAAGCGGACGTCTCTTTGCCTCGTAAATACCAAGACCCATTGCTGAAGCAGAAGTTGCTGCTAAGGCAAAAGGGAAGAGCATGGTGCAAGAAGAACCAGTTGCTAAAGAAGCTTTGAAGACTCCTTTTGATCAAGAGGTTGATGAATTCATGAGAATCATAAAGAAAAGTGATTACAAGGTGGTGGACCAGCTTCACCAAACACCTTCCGAAATCTCCATACTATCATTGCTAATGTGCTCCAAGGCTCATCGGAACGCACTATTAAAGGTCCTGCACGCAGCTTATGTGCTGGAGGAGATTACTGTCAATCAGTTATAGGCTGTGGTTGGAAATGTCAATGTTAGTCACGAACTAGGATTTACCAACGCTGATCTGACAACGGAAGGTCACAATCACAACAAGGCTTTGCACATTACCTTGGAGTGTAAGGGCTCAGTTCTTTCTCACGTACAGGTAGACATAGGGTCATCACTCAATGTCCTACCTAAGAAAGCCCTTGTGAAGCTGGAGTATGACGGATTGGCACTACGCCCAAGCAACTTGGTAGTAAGAGCCTTTGACGGTTCTAAGAGATCAGTTTTGGGAGAAATAGAGTTGCCTATAATGATTGGCCCACAGATTTTCAAAACGACCTTCTTTGTGATGGATATACAGCCTGCCTACAGCTGTCTATTGGGTAGACCATGGATACACGCCGCTAGCGCTGTAACGTCAACCCTTCACCAGAAGTTAAAATTCGAGTAGGAAGGCCAAGTCATTACTATTTGTGGGGAGGAGGATATTTTTGTCAGCCAGCTGGCAACTTTCAAATACATTGAAATGGACGGGGAGATCCATGAAACGATGAGTCAAGGGTTTAAGGCCCTGAATATCAATGAAGCATCTGCTGTGTTGGGGACTTCCATCACCTCATATCAACAAGCCCGGAAGGTTGTTGAGGAGGGTATTGCATAAGGCTGGGGCAAGCTGCTGCCAGTTGAAAAGAAAGAAGACCGATTCGGGTTGGGTTAAAGACCAACTCGACAAGATCAACCAGAGGCTGCAACGGAGCCCAAGTTTGTCAGCGGGGGAATGCTCACCCCGGATGCTGTGAATAGTTTGGAAGATGAGTCAGAAGACGAGCGCAACCTGGAAAGATGGATAAGTCCAAGGATCCCGGGGAACCATGTCTCAAACTGGTATTCCCAGGAAATTATAAGAGTTACTCCGGCAGAGTAATTATTATTTCCTGTCTTTAAGCATGCATCAAGTCCTGCATCTGGCCCAAGATGCCAGGGCTCATTTTGTAATCGGGCCATCTTGTATTTTGTGCAAACGATCAATTAATGAATATCAGGACATCTTTTGCAAATGAGTCTTTTCTTTTCCGCTCACTGTTTTTCATTTTTTCATTTTTCGTACAAAAATAAAATGGCAATGTTTTTCAAAATAATAACCTCATTTTCACTTTTTCTAAACAAGATAAAACTGATCACTAAAATGAACCAAATCTAAACCCTTGCAGAGAGTGCCTTCCAGACTGCACCGACAACAACACTGCTATGACTTCGTATGACTTTGATAATTCGATTAATCAAGCTGATGAAGGGGTTGAAGAAGATTATGAGCTACCTGAAGAGCTAGCCAGGTTATTAAGGCAAGAGGAGAAGGTTATAACTCATCATCAGGAGGAGGTTGAAACGGTTAATCTTGGTACAGAAGAAGACCTGAAAGAAGTTAAGATCGGGGCCTGCCTGCAAAGTTCAGTGAAAGAGCAACTGATTGACATGCTTCGGGAGTATGTAGATGTTTTCGCTTGGTCTTACCAGGATATGCCGGGGTTGGATACCGACATTGTTATGCACAAGCTACCCCTGAAAGAAGACTGTCCGCCAGTGAAACAGAAGTTGCGCCATACTCGCCCAGATATGGCCATGGAGATAAAAGAAGAGGTACAAAAACAGTGGGTTGCTTGCTGTGACTAGTTACCTGCCGTGGGTTGCTAACATTGTACATGTGCCTAAGAAAGATGGAAAAGTGAGGATGTGTATGGATTACCGGGACCTGAACAGAGCCAACTTGAAAGATGACTTCCCATTACCTCACATTGATGTATTGGTCGACAATACGGCTCAGTTCTCGGTGTTCTCCTTCATGGATGGATTTTCAGGATATAATCAGATCAAGATGTCACCTGAAGACATGGAGAAGACAACTTTCATCACATCCTGGGGCACATTCTGTTATAAAGTAATGTCGTTCGGACTGAAGAATGCTGGAGCCACTTATCAATGGGCTATGGTAACATTATTCCATGACATGATCCATAAAGAAATTGAATGTTATGTGGATGACATGATTGCCAAGTCCCTCACAGAAGAAGACCACCTGGTGAATCTGTTGAAGCTATTCAAGCGCCTGAGGAAGTACCAACTGAAGCTAAACCCCAACAAATGCACATTCGGGGTGCGATCCGGTAAGGTGCTGGGATTTATTGTGAGTGAAAAGGGAATTGAAGTTGACCCTGACAAAGTTAAAGCCATTCAAGAAATGCCTGCACCGAAGACTGAGAAAGAAGTTCGAGGGTTCCTAGGTAGATTTAACTACATTTCAAGGTTCATATCTCACCTTACTGCAACCTGTGAACCTTTGTTCAAGTTGTTAAGAAAAGAACAAACGGTCAGGTGGAATGATGACTGCCAGAGGGATTTTGACAAAATAAAGGAATACTTACAGGAGCCTCCAATCCTTATGCCTCAAGTTGAAGGAAGACCTCTAATAATGTACTTGACAATATTAGAAGAGTCAATGGGGTGTGTGTTGGGCCAACATGACGAGTCTGGTCGAAAAGAGTATGCAATATACTACCTAAGCAAAAAGTTTACCCACACTACCTTACTGATCTCAAAGATGGACCCAATTAAGTACATATTTGAGAAGCCAGCACTTACTAGACGGGTTGCAAGATGGCAAATGATTCTCACAGAATATGACATTCAGTACACATCTCAGAAAGCTATCAAAGGCAGTGTATTGTCTGATTATCTCGCTGAGCAACCCCTTGATGATTAGCAGCCTATGAGATTTGACTTCCCTGATGAAGACATCATGTTCATAAAAGCAAAAGATCATGAAGAGCCTATTCACACCGAAGGGACTGACCCGGAAGAAGAATGGACTATGATGTTTGATGGGGCTGTTAATATGAATGGTCGTGGTGTTGGTGCAATACTCATTACACCTAAGGGAGTTCATCTGCCTTTCTCGGCAAAGCTCACCTTCAACTGCACTAACAACGAAGCTGAATACGAAGCTTGTATCATGGGTCTTGAGGAAGCCATCGACCTCAGGATCAAGACTTTAACGATATTCGGAGATTCTGCTCTGGTAATCAATCAAACCAACGGCAAATGGTACACTCACCAGGAGCATCTGATACCTTACCGGGACTATACAAGGAGATTACTCACATGCTTCACTACAGTCAAGCTTGAGTATATCCCTCGAGATGAAAATCAGTTTGCAGATGCTCTGACTACCATATCATCCATGATCAAAGTTCAAGCTGCCAACTTTGTGCCTCGGATTTCAGTGTCCAGGCTGGACAAACCAGCATATGTATTCTCAGTAGACCTTGCTAAAGATGATAAGCCTTGGTTCCATGACATCAAATGCTTCTTGGAGGATCAAATATACCCACCTGGGGCATCATCCAATGATAAGAAGACGTTAAGAAGGCTAGCTGGTAGTTTCTTCCTGAATACTGATGGATCTTTGTACAAGAGGAACTTTGATATGGTACTTCTCAGATGCGTTGATAAGACAGAAACAGACCTGTTAATGCACGAGGTGCACGAAGGATCTTTTGGTACCCACGCGGGAGGGCATGCAATGGCTAAAAAGTTGTTAAGATCAGGCTATTATTGGATCACAATGGATGCAGACTGTTGTGCTTATGCCAGGAAGTGTCATAAATTCCAGATTTATGCAGATAGGGTGCATGTGCCTCCGAATCCTTTTAATGTAATGTCTTCGCCATTCCCCTTTGCCATGTGGGGCATTGATATGATAGGCAAGATTGAGCCGACTGCTTCAAATGGTCACAGATTCATCCTGGTAGCCATTGACTATTTTACCAAATGGGTTGAAGCAGCCTCGTATGCAAATGTCACCAAGCAAGTGGTAGCCCGATTCTTGAAAAGAGACATCATATGTCGGTATGGAGTGCCCGAGCGAATCATTACTGATAATGGTTCCAACTTAAACAACAAAATGATGGCAGAACTGTGCCGGGACTTCAAGATCCAACACCACAATTCTTCTCCTTACAGGCCAAAGATGAATGGCGCTGTTGAGGCAGCTAACAAGAATATCAAGAAGATTGTGCAGAAGATGGTGGTAACATACAAAGGCTGGCATGAAATGCTACCATTTGCCTTGCATGGGTACCGTACGTCAATCAGAACATCCACTGGGGCAACATCGTATCAACTTGTGTATGGTATGGAGGAAGTTTTACTTGTTGAAGTCGAATTACCCTCCTTACGGGTATTGATGGATGTTAAGCTGAACGAAGCAGAATGGGTCCGATCCCGATACGAACAACTGAGCCTGATTGAAGAGAAGAGGTTGGCCGCAATTTGTCATGGGCAGCTGTATCAGAAAAGAATGAAGAAAGCCTTCGATCAGAAAGTCAGGCTTCGAGAGTTCCAAGTAGGAGATCTTGTGCTGAAAAGACTCCTTCCTCCTCATACAGACCACAAGGGCAAGTGGACTCTGAATTACGATGGTCCATTCATAGTAACGAAAGTCTTCTCTGGTGGAGCATTGATGCTCAGTACTATGGATGGTGAAGACTTCCAGTCCCCTGTGAATTCAGATGCAGTTAAAAAATACTTCGCATAAAATGACCCGCTGGACATAAAAACAGAATGTGAGTCCAGGCAAAAATAGGGCATCCCGGTGATTCAAAAATAGAATAAAAGGCTCGGGCAAAAATAAGGGAAAATAAATAAACAAAAATTTACACCCGCTGAGTTGAAAAGCCACATTGGACAACTCAGGCAAAAATGGGTATCCCGGTGGATTGAAAACCCGAAAGGGCGATCCACGCAAAATAAGGGAATAAGCGAACAACTACATTCTGAATTCGTCTGTATCACTTACAACATGGCAAGTTTCGAAGGATTCAGGCATTGGTCAGAATCAGCCTCTTCAAAAGCAAGATGAGAAGAACGTCAATGTCATACGAGTCATAGCAAAAAGGAATCACACTGAAGCGTCATCAACATTTCCAGCACCTTTTGTTTCTCAATTTGTAACAATCTCCTCATTTCAGGGGACTTGTTTCTTTGACTGTATTTGCAAATTCATGGCACGCAAATTAATAAAATCAGATTTTCAGTCACATGCTGTCGCGTACATTTTATCTTTATTTGCAAAAATGTCCGATGTCTTTAATATAATGTTTGCATAAATACAGATGCGTCTTTTCTAAATTACATGCTAGCGGGAAATGTACTTACTCCCGGGAGTGTCTAAATTCCTATAATGGAATCCGGTAAGAGACACCTCGAGGTACTTGTATGTTTTCTTTGTCATAACAGGACCTTAGGTATGCAAAGCACAACGCGGGGCATGAAGGCTTCTCCCCAATCATTACTTACTCAGCACATCTTCCAAACAGCACCAGAGATGTTTATTCCCCCAGCTGAGTTGTCAGGTTTCCTCATCCTCAGCAGGATCCTCATAGACATCTCTAGGAAGATCGTTCAATGATCATCTCTCCCCAGCCAAGTGCAAGGACAGGGAACCATCTCCCCACAGAGCTCCAGCCTCTATCCAGAAGAACAATGTCTGAAGATCTCACAACAAAGTGATAGAAACTTCCACAAGACCCCAGCTGGGCCCCACACCAATAGGATAGGACTATCAGTGACTTGTTTCCCCAAGCAGTCATACATCTTATCAGATCTACCAATGATCTTCTCCCCCACCTGGGATGTTCTTTCAAAACAAGATCAGCCAGAGATCTTCACGGCAACAGGATCCGAATCCCGGATCGGTATCTTTTGCATAATCATAGCATTCGCATCATATCTTCCCCCAGAGCGTAGCATTCCGTTTAATACGGAGCATTACGGCAAAAATCAAACATATTGCATAATCACAAGCCACTTTTTGAATCAGTCACCTGTGAATACTGACATACCATTAATAACATACAAGACACCTCTCAAAATCCCCGGTAGGATGCCAAAGTATTTTCTTTGCATTTCCCAGATACAGATACATGCCCCTTTTGACACACGTCCGTGTCATCTTTCCCCAGAAAGTCGCCGTAGCACTTTCCACAAAAAGATACTTATACATTACAGATAATCCTCGACACTCGTCTGTGTCATATCCCCAGCAGAAAAGCCAAAGCGTCCCCTTTGCACTCACAAAAACATATTAATACACTCTCCTGACACCCGTCCGTGTCACCTATCCCCAACACAGTTGCCTAAACCCTTTGCTTATTATACTTTCCTGACACTCGTCCGTGTCATCCTATCCCCACAGATCGTCAAACACCTTTTATATTTATAAATTTATAACTTATAGATTTTCTCTTTTGACATCCGTCTGTGTCACACTCTCCTCAGCAAGTTGAACACTCGTTTGTGTCTCACTCATGTTTATTCACACAGATACTCATTCGTATCTTGTATGCACGCTTATTTCCCCTCAGAATCAACATCTGTCCGTGTTCTTTGTTAACTAGTTGATACTCGTCCGTATCATCATCACTGAGCATGCGTTAGTGTTTTTTTCTACCGATACTCGTCCGTATCTTGGTCCTAAAGATGCTCGTCCGCATCTTTAGTCTATACACAGTGTCAAAACACTTATACCTTTTCTTTCTTAAAATTAGACACTCGTCTGTGTCTACCATTCCCCAGAAGAGTTCCCCAGCAAATTCTTGGCAAAATTTCCTTTCCATCTGACATTCGTCCTATGTCATGATACTTTCGGCAGCCGTACCCTGCCAGGTGATCGTCCTTCTCCTTTTGATGATCGTCCTTCATCATTTCCCCAGCGTAATCTCCATTATTGGAACCCTTTTCTATCCGACATTCGTCCTATGTCGTGATATTTTAGCAAACGTTCCCTGCTAGGTGATCGTCCTTCACCTCTTGATGATCGTCCTTCATCAGTTTATCCGATGGTCGTCCCCATCGTTGATCTTTGTTATCTGACATTCGTCCTATGTCGTGATATTTTAGTAGCCGTACCCTGCTAGGTGATCGTCCTTCACCTCTTGATGATCGTCCTTCATCATGCTTATCTGATGGACGTCCCCATCGTCGACCTTTTCTATCCGGCATTCGTCCTATGTCGTGATATTTTCAGCAACTGTACCTTGCCAGGTGATCGTCCTTCACCTTAGATTACCATCCCTCATCTTTCTCCCAACTAAGCAGCCGCCCCCTGCAAGGTGATCGTCCTTCACCCCTGATGACCGTACCTCATCATTTAGTTCATTTATGTTTTTAACCGGATGGCCGTCCCCATCATTACCTTTACCTTTAATCCCCAGAGAGTTCCGTTACTTTACTCGGTGGCCGTCCCCATCATGATCTCTTTATCTCCCCAGCTTGTCGTTCGTCCCCGTCATTGCTTTATTTACCGTTTTATTTCCCCAGCATGTCGGCCATCCCCGTCAGTGCTTTACCCACAGTAGTCGTCCTCTGCTCGACAGTCGTCTTTCGTCGCCCGCACTTTATAATCATAATGTATTTTCCTTTTACAATCTATATCCCTTTTCTTCTTCATTCAGTGAGTGCAAATTTTGGACTGTCTTTGGTATTCAACCACGAGTTATCTCGTTTGTCTGTTAAACCGTCGCTTAGATCATGCACAACTAACTCATGTTTTAATAGGGGCAGCTGTAGACACCCCAAATTTGCCCTCACTCTTTTCACCATGGCTTGTGATCTTTTCATTAGCATAAGTTCTATCATAGCATCTCATATTGCATTTTTTGCTTCACTACATTGGTTTCAAAGTCATCTGCATCTAGGGTTTGTGATCTAAGCAATCCCTGAGCCATCTGAGCCACTTCAAAGTTCTTCAATCAACTCAATAGGGTCCATGTATTTTCAAGCATCATATTATGTCCTCCCAAGATCAAAGAAGTCAGAAAACCACAAGAACTGAGGAAAGTATGGAAGCAGAGCCAAGCTTAACTGCACAGATGACCTAAAATTAGGGTTTTGGTTTCAGAGGCCATAACTCCAATTTTTTTTGCTCATTCTTGTTTATATTGGTCTCTATATGTTATGAGGATCATGCATACCAATTTTCATGAAGAAATTCAATGGGGAAGGCATTTGATCAATAGATGACTTCTTGAGCAAGTTAGTGCAAAATCAGGACATCTGAGGCCCCCAATGACACAACCAATGGGTCTTCTCCATCATTTTGGATGTGTATGATCTTTATTTGATCTTATAAGAAGTTAGAAGTTCACAAATTTGAAGAATTTTAAGCCATTTGCAAAGTTGCCATTTTGGGAAAGTGACTTGTAATGCAAACTTGCCATTTTGGGAAAGTTTTTCAACCTCCTCTTTTTGATTAAAAAATGCTTCAAATGAAAAATTCTTGGTCATGAAAGTTGTAGATTGGATTATTCCCTTTTCAAAAAGTACAAGAACTTGATCTAATTCATGATAGAACTCAAGTTATGGCCTTGCAAAGTTGGGAAAAATCACAAAATTTCACTTATGCACCAAAGAGGGAAGTTTGCAAAAACACTTGCCAAAGCATTTTGTGACCTCAATTTGACTTCTAAGCATTACACAAACATCATACATGGTCCATGATTCAGAATTGCCCAAGGAATTTCTCATTTTCATGCCTTGATTTAAGCCATTTCTCATGAATCTTCAAGAATGGAATTTTTGCAAAAAGGACTTCTAGTGATTGGATTAATTGCTAAAGGATCTCAAAGCATAATAACAACTTCGTGTGGTCCATTTTTCTGCAAATTGCCCAAGGGTTCATAGGTTTCATTGCCTTGGTTCACAAAGAATTCCAAAGAGGGAAAAGTTGCAAGAGCCATGCTACCACTTGCCTCAGCCTTTACAGCTGCACAAAAACAATCCAAAGGCTTTCCCTGATCCATGCTGAGCCCAACCATGCCCTTAATCTTCCTCTGACCCGAGCCATACCTATGGTACACAAAATCATGACTTTTTGCATCTTTGCCCATACTAATCAAACTGTGACATTACCAACCCTCTGCCCAATCAAAACTTAATATGTGGACCTCAAAGACTTGAAACATACACACACACAAGCCAACATCCTCCCATAAGCGAGGATTCACAAAAACTGTCAAAATCTTCACCTCTTCGAAACTTCTTCCACAGCCATCAAACTTCCATTTTTTCTTCACCAATGAGTCACATATCATCCAAGGAACAATAATCAACCACCAAAACATTCTGAAACACCATATACCAAAACCTCAAAACCTGCTACACCAGAGCTGAAACTTCAAAGCCAGCAACTCCCAAGGTTTTCTAAGCTTCATTTCATCATCAGGGGGTTCAAAGAGGTGGACTTGAAACAAAGGGAAATCCAGAAAGCCCAGAACCAGAAGGTTCAACCTCAAGTATAGCTCATGAACTTTTTTCCCAGAAGCTTGTTTTTAAGTTCTTGTATGGTTCTTTGTGTTCCCCTGATCATGGGGATATGATTATTTTTGAAAATGGTTGAGAAACCACCATGTATGCAAGCTCTGAAATTTCTGCCATTTTCACGTTTTGGTTTGATTCTTGCTCATGATGCGAAATAAATGTTTTTTGATTGAGGGTTTAGGTTTAGGATTGTTGGGGGATCATTTCTAGGCAAGAAATTTGAGGATTAGAGGCTTAAGGAAGAAGCTAGGGTTTGAGTCCACCGGAGAAGATGACCGGAACACTGTTCCGGTCACCTGAAAGTGTTTAGCCCTAATCTGCGTAATTAATGGAATTTGAATAATGGCCCTTGGATTCGTCCTTCCCGCGTGAGGTGAGTGGCCCAGATCAAGTGTTAAAACCCTAATCCAGTCATTAACCTAATTAATTATGTTTAAAAATTCAAAAATATTAGAGTGTATCCCAACCTTTCAAACATGCGCCAGTCAACTCCCGCGCGTTTCTTTTGAATCTGGATCATTGGATTTGCATACTTCCCATTTAAATTGTTTTTTATTACATTTTAATTCAATTTTCTTGCACAATATATTTTAAATAGCAAAACATTTTCAAAAATTTTTATTTTTTGCATTTCCCTTTCAAATATTTTTTCTCATTCTGAAAATAATTTTTATTTTATTTTTTTGCATAAAATTCATATTTTTAAAATATTTAAATGTTTATTTTAATTAATTAATGAGAATTAATTGATTAAAATACCATTTAAGTTTCTAAAAATCACTAAAAAAATCATATTGCATCTTGATACATTTAGAGACATTATCAAACCCTTCACACAAATTTCTTTTTGGTTCTTAACCTAATTTGACATTTTTCTTTGGATTTAGGGTCTTTAAAGGTCAATATTTTTGCCCTAACTTAGAAAAATCCCTTCTGCCTAACCATGAAGAGTTTGATGATGGTTCTTTTTGCATTGCATTCCTCATGTCATCTAGTTTTTAGGATAAAATTGGTTTGAATTTATTCTTCATTTTCAATTTGTTTTGCCTTAATCATTGAGAGGTGCCTTAAAACCCTAGCAAACTTGAGAAAATCTTAACTTTCATTAGGTTAAGAGTTAGGTGTTCCCCTTTGGGTAGTGAACTTATGTAGGGTTAGGGCTCCTTTGATCCTATTTTCAATTTTTTATCTTATCATTTACTTCTGATTTTCGAATTTTGTATTGCATATTGTATGTAAACCCTAATTTTGCCTTCATTTGCATTCATCCTTCATATGATTGCATACATGGACTTCCCATGACATTTTGTGCATCCACATGACATATAAGACATCTTAGGACACATTAGAATCATGTTTGATCATTGCATCATCCATTGGCCATGTTTTGCTTTCATTTCATGTCATATGCATTCATGAACTTTCATGTCTCTTATTTGCTTCATTTGCATTCTCATCCTTTGTATGATCATCTCCATCTCATGACATACATTTGCATCATCCTTTTGCATCATTAGCATCATAAATATGCTTCTGACTTTGGTTTCCATCTTTGCATTTCATCTCATTTGCATTTCACCTCATTTCCTTTGCTAACTTTTCAGGTGGTAAGTGTTTGAGAAGTGAATTTGCCTTCACTTCTCACAATCTCTTCTCATCTCTCTTATGCATCATTGCTGCATTTTACTTTTGTATTAGAGTGCGCTTGCTCACTCATGTTACCTCCTCACTTTCTTTCTTCAAGCAACTTACCTTCTTAAGTGAAGTAAGTTGACTTGCTTCTTCTGCTTCTCTTCCATCTTTGCTTCTTCCTTGGTGGCTCATCTTGAAGACTTCTTTTTGCAAGCCTCATAAACCCTAGGACACCCAAGAATGATAACAATTAGGGTTTGGTTAGCTCCCCCATTAGTTTTACCTTTGTGTCATCTTTGAGTCTTCTCTTCTCACCTCATAATCAAGGACTAAACCTTAAAGGTTTTAAGGCTTTGTGATTAGGGTTATGCCTGTATCCTTCTATTAGGATGGAGTGTATAACTTTGATCCTTAGTGTTAAACCCTTAATGTGTTTAAATCCTTTAATCAATCAATCTAATAATCACTAAAACACCAAGCTTGTAACTTGGGCCTTGCATTAGGGTTCTAATTCTTCCTTAATTGGTTAAGAAGGACTAACCCAAGTGTTAATGGACAAGTCCCCCTCAAGTTGTCTTACAAACCCTAAAATACACTTCTTAATCTTACCATTAACTAAAATCCACTTAATAAAGGCTTTGTTTTGTCATGATGTTAATCCCTAACCATGGATTAAGTTAAGGAGCCTTTCTCAGGTTAAATGTTCTCATCTATTATCCTTCTATTAGGATGGTGTAATGAGTCCATTAAATCCTTGATTATGGCTTAAACTCATTACTTAACACTAAAAAAAAACTCCAAAAACATCTAAATAATTGCAAGTAGGTTAATGATCTTAATCCTACATCATGGTGATTAAGTGTATTCTCATTACTTCATACTTAATGTATTCTCATTACCCCTAATCAGAGGGAAGATGTGATGAGCTTACTAACCCTTGGTTTAGGCTTAAGCTCATTTTCTTATGACAAACTCCAAAAAGCAATAAAAGATTGAAAACACCAATAAACAAACAATAATCGTCTCCTCCGGGATTCTTTTCTCACCTCATTCACTCACAAACGAGAACTCGCTTCTTCCGTCTAATGCAAGACAGTTTGCACCTGAGCCAGACAGGTCATACACTTGAGCATAGACAAGTAAGCAGTTCACAAGTCAATTTATCTTTCAGTCTCGTTGAGTCGAACTACGGTGTTCTGACTTCCTCATTGCACAAGAGGATACGTATGCATAACTTAACAGTTATCGAACAAAAGTCTCTGTATATTCCCCCTCCTCCAGTTTTATTCTTTAAGCCTCATTCCTGAGCATTTCATTTCACATACCTTTTGCACTAACACCTGTACATTCTTTTCCAGCTTTTGCACACAAATAGCACTGACACTACCCCTTTAAACACAAACTTTCAAGCGTGGATCCCGTCGAGTACGACGGACAATCTGGGTGCTAATACCTTCCCAGGTTGTAACCAACCCCCTTTCTCAGTTTCTCTGGTTCCCAACCGTCTTATCCATCTTTTCCTAGGTTTATGCAGCATTACCTTTCCTTCGGGATAAAAATGCCTAGCTGGCGACTCTTTTCAGTTCATCTTCATGTCCTCTTTCCCCGACAGTTCGCGCTTGTACCGGGATGCAAATCTTCGGGAGCAACAATGAGGTACGGTCATCAAAGCTGAAGGACGATCACCCAGCAGGGGACGGCTGCTCTGTTGGGGAGAAAGATGAGGGACGGTCATCTAAGGTGAAGGACGATCACCCAGCAAGGTATGGTTGCCAAACGTATCACGACATATGACGAATGCCGGATAGAAAAGGTCAACGATGGGGACAGCCATCGGATAAGCATGATGACGGAGGATCATCAAGAGGTGAAGGACGATCACCTAGCAGGGTACGGCTGCTCTCGGGGTTTACCATGACATAGGACGAATGTCAGATAACAAGATCAACGATGGGGACGGTCATCGGATAAAATGATGAAGGACGATCATCAAGAGGTGAAGGACGATCACCTAGCAGGGGACGACTGCTAAAATATCACGACATAGGACGAATGTCAGATAACAAAGGGTTCCAATAATGGAGACTCTGCTGGGAGGAAGGACGATCATCAAAAGGTGAAGGACGATCACCTGGCAGGGTATGGCTGCCGGAAGTATCATGACATAGGATGAATGTCAGATAAAAGGGAAATAATTTATTGGGATTTGCTGGGGACTCTTCTGGGGAATGGTAGACACGGACGAGTGTCTGATTTCGAGAAAGAAAAGGTTTAAGTGTTTGACGCTGTGTATAGGTTAAAAATGTGGACGAGCACCCTTAAGACTATGATACGGATGAGTATCAATAGAAACAAACGCTGACGGATGTTCAGATATGGTGAAACGGACGAGTATCAACTGGTTAACAAAGAACACGGACGAGTGTCGACTCTAAGGGGAAATAAGTGTGTACAAGATACGGACGAGTATCTGTTATGAGTAAAAAGTATGATTGAGACACAAACAAGTGTTCAACTCACTGGGGATAGTATGATACAGACGAATATCACAAAGGGAACTGTACAAGTTATAAGAGATATTCTGAAGATCTGAGGGGATAGGATGACACAGACAGGTGTCGGAAGGAGTGTATTATAAATAAGTGTTTAGGAAACTGTGCTGGGGATAGGTGACACGGACGGGTGTCATGAGAGCGTATTAATATGTATTTGTGAGTGCAAAGGGGACGCTTTGGCTTTCTGCTGGGAATATGACACAGACGAGTGTCAAGTGGTGTCTTGTTATGTATAAGTATCTGCTTGTAGAAAATATTATGGTGACTTCCTGGGGAAAGATGACACGGACGAGTGTCAAAAGGAGCATGTATTTGTATCTTAGAGTGCAAAGAGGATGCTTTGGCTTTCCGCCGGGGAATTTGAGAGGTATTCTGTATGCACAGGTGACTGATTCAAAACATGGCTTGTGATTATGCAATATGTTTGATTTTTACCGTAATGCTCCGCATTGAATGGGATGCTACGCTCTAGGGGGAAATGTAACGCCCCAAAAATCTAAATTCAATTATTTAATTATTTATTTAATTAATTTAGAAAAATTTGGAGAGTTAGGATTATTTTGAGAATTTTGGAGAAAATGAGTATTTTTATATAATAAGGATAAATAGTGTTTTATTATACTATTTTAATTTTATTATTAAAAATATATTAAAGAAAAGGGTAAGATAGTCCTTTTGTGAAATCATGAGGGTAATATGGGAAAAGGCTAAACTGGGATATTATAGCCAAAGAAGAGAATACGATCAATTTTCTCATTTTTGTTGTTTCTATCGTGTTTTGGAAGTTCTCTGAAGAAAGAGAAGCTCAGAGTAAGGAGGCTGTGGAGAACCCAAGAGAAGCGTGTAAAGCGGCGAAATTCTCTAAGGTATGGGGAGTTTTCATAATCTATGATAAATGTATAGGAATTGGAATATGAATGGATTAGGATGGTATGAATTTTAGGAGTTTTGGGGTTTTGAGTTAGGTTGAGTTTTAGGAGAAATCTTGATGAATTAGAGCGATTAGAAAGAGTTATAATCGTATATTTGTTTGTATAATTGTTGTCTGGATGTTGTTGAGGTTTAATTGATGTTTTTGAATGGTTTTTGGGTGTTATGATGTGAAATCCGTAATGGGCTTTGGGAGTTTTTTTTTTGGAAATTGGAACAGTCTGTAATTGTGTAGCAGAAGACTGCTGAAACGCGTGCGTTAACCGGTTAACGCTTTGGTTAACCGGTTAACCATTGGAAATTTTGGGGTATTTTATGAAATTACACAAGCGTTAAACGGTTAACGCTTTGGTTAACCGGTTAACACTGTTGGGACAGAAAATCTTATTTCTTTAAAAATTCATATCTTTTAAACCGTAAGTCCGATTCGCATTCTGTTTGAAGCGTTGGATCGAGTACAAACTGAACTTTATTTTGATGAATAGAAGCGAGAAAAATGCAACAGTTTTTGATAAATGAATTTGTGAAATAACCTTATATGTACCTTATAAATTACCGGGTACAGGTTAAATCTTGATATGTCAGAGTGGTTAGAAAACCAGTGTTCAGGGTGTAATGTCATGATGATATATATGAATATTTGATGATTGTTTTGCTGATTGAAATGAATGATGCGAATTATTTTGGTGAATTTTTCGATGTAGCGCATCATTGCATTTCATAACATTCACGATGGGGCTTCGGCCTATTTATTTTCTTCAATCCCATTGTGTGGATTGAAGTGTCTCGATGATTATGGTGTGCTCCCTTGTGGAGGGTTGATGGTCCTGTATCCATCTATGGTGAAAATGGTACCACATGCATAATGCATATCAGGATGTTAGAATTGCATATTTTGGATGAATTTCATGACTGTGTTGGTGTTGATTGATTTCATGTTAGTGTTGTGGTGGTTGCTGAATTTTGTAGTTGACGATATCATGATATGAGCACTAATTTATTTATGATTCTATATTCTTGTAAGTTTATGATATATTATGATTACTCACCCTGCCTTCTTGGAAATGTTGCCTCCTTCGTGGGTAACTTGCAGATGTCGAAGAATAGTTCTGCAGTGCAATAGGAGAAATTCATGAGTCTCGGAGCGTGCTTAGTGTTCCTTAGGAGTGGTTCTGGTTTATGTGTCCTGCTCTGTGTCATGTAACACTGGGATGGGTTTTATTCTGTTAACTGTTTCAGTTATGTTATTATTGGATAAATGTTTTCCTATTTATATGATGTTAAATTCAGGATGGTGAAAAATGATTTTTATGAAGTTTTGAATTATGAAGTTAATTTCCACTGCGAAATGATTTATGGTATTTTGATGTTGATTAACCCGTGTTACAGGACAGGACACTGTTGTGTTGATTTATGATGAAAATGTGATACCCTTTTTGATGATTACTCTGATATTATTTAAATATTATGTTTGGGGTAGAAGGGTGTTACATTAGTGGTATCAGAGCAGGTCGGTCTGTCCGGCCAAGTTTTGTTGTTGTCAGTCAGTTGTCAAGTCGTTATTTATTTAACGATTATTCTCTTCTGATGTGGTAAGTGTTGTGCAGAATGGCTGGAAACAACTCGTGTGCTCTCGCTGATGCTATTGCAGCTCTTGCTCAGACTGCTGCTCGAAACAATGCGCATGATGAGTTTCGTGCATTGGAGAAGTTCCAGAGGAATAATCCACCTGTGTTTGAAGGAACTCATGACCTGGCGAGCGCACAGAAGTGGCTCAAAGCAATTGAGAATATTTTCAGAGTGATGGCGTGTGCTGACGCGCAGAAGGTTCAATTCGGAACTCATATGTTGTCTGAGGAAGCTGAAGACTGGTGGGATAATACTCGTCAGCGTCTCGAGGATGAAGCTGTTGTGGTGACTTGGACTGTATTTAAGGCGGAGTTCCTTAAGAAGTATTTTCCGGAAGATGCTCGTGGTAAGTTGGAGATAGAATTCCTTGAGCTGAAGCAAGGAAACTTGACTGTGGCAGAGTATGCTGCCAAATTTGAAAGGCTGGCGAGGTTTTGTCCTCACTACAATAGGGCAGATGCTGAACTTTCCAAGTGTCTTAAGTTTGAGAATGGGCTGAGACCTGAAATTAAGCAGGGAATTGGATGCCAACAAATTCGCAAGTATGCAGAGTTGGTGGATAAGAGCCATATTTATGATGAGGATAGCCGAGCTCGGTCAGCTCACTATAAACAGCTGAGCGAGAAGAAAGGCAAAAGTCAGTATAGAGGAAAACCTTATGTGACTACTGGTGATAAGGGGAAGCAGAAGGCATATGATGAGAATAAGCAAAGTAGGGGAGCTGCTAATGTACCTGTTAAGTGTTACAAGTGTGGAGAGGCAGGTCATAAGGCTGATGTGTGTACCACCAAAGTTATGAAATGTTACCGTTGTGGAAAGCTTGGGCATAAGGTGAGTGATTGTCCTAATGAAGGCCCAAACTATTACAATTGTGGTGAACAGGGGCATATCACCACCCAATGCCAGAAACCAAAGAAGAATGCTGCTACTACTCAGAATGCTGGAAGAGTTTTTGCATTAGCAGGTTCAGAAGCTCCAAAGAAGGACAACTTGATCAGAGGTACCTGTTTTATTAATAATATTGAGTTGATTGCTATTATTGACACTGGAGCTACACATTCATTTATTTCTCTTGAGTGTGCTAATAGATTGGGTTTAAAGTTGTCTAATATGAATGGTAATATGATAATAGAGACTCCTGCTAATGGTTCTGTGACTACCATGCTTGTTTGTTTGAAATGTCCTTTGACAATTTTCGAGAAGAATTTTGTGATGGATTTGGTGTGCCTACCATTACACCAAATCGATGTTATCCTTGGTATGAACTGGTTGGAATTCAATTATGTTCATATTAACTGTTATAGTAAGACGATGCAGTTCCCTGATTTGAGCGGGAATGGTGAGTTGATGTTTTTATCTGCTAAGCAAGTGGATGAACTTGTTTTAGATGAAGCTTTAATGTTTGCAGTGTCTACCTCATTGCAATGTTGATGATAAGGCTGGCAGTGCAGAGTTGCCTGTGGTTTGTGAATTTCAAGATGTGTTTCCTGGTGATATAAGTGATTTACCACCGGAATGTGAGATTGATTTTTCTGTGGACTTAGTACCGGGTAGGAGTCCTGTCTCGATGGCTCCTTATAGAATGTCGGCTTCAGAGTTGAATGAGTTGAAGAAACAATTAGAAGAATTGTTAGAGAAGAGGAGCATGCCGAGCATTTGAGAGTCGTGTTGCAAGTGTTGAGAGAAAAGAAATTGTTTGCTAAATTATCTAAGTGTGAATTTTGGCTAAGGGAAGTGAGTTTCCTCGGCCATGTAATTTCAAGTGGTGGAATTTCGATGGATCCTTCAAAGATTGATGCGTTATTGCAGTGGGATACTCCGAAGTCAGCTACAGAAATTCGTAGTTTTCTTGGGTTGGCTGGTTACTATCGTAAGTTCATTGAAGGTTTTTCTAAGATAGCTTTACCGTTGACGCAATTGACTAGGAAGGGTCAAGCGTATGTGTGGGATGTTGCTTGTGAAGAGAGTTTCATAGAACTGAAGAAAAGATTAACGACCGCGCCAGTGTTGGTCTTACCGAATCCAGATGAGTCCTTTGTAGTTTATTGTGATGTTTCCAAGATGGGTCTTGGTGGAGTTTTGATGCAGGATAATAAGGTGGTTGCTTATGCTTCTAGACAGTTAAGAGTTCATGAGAGGAACTATCCTACTCACGACTTAGAGTTAGCAGCTGTGGTGTTTGTGCTTAAGATTTGGAGGCACTACTTGTTTGGTTCGAAATTTGAAGTATTCAGTGATCACAAAAGTTTAAGATACTTGTTTGATCAGAAAGAGTTAAATATGAGACATAGACAGTGGCTTGAATTATTGAAAGATTTTGATTTTGATTTGAATTACCATCCGGGTAAGGCAAATGTTGTGGCTGATGCTTTGAGTAGGAAGTCGTTACATATTTCAATGCTTATGGTGAAAGAATTAGAAATGATCGAGCAATTCAGAGATATGAGCTTGTTGTGTGAAACTACTGCTGATAGTGTGAAATTGGGAATGTTAAAGCTGACCAGTGATATTTTGGAAGAGATTCGTAAGGGTCAGAAATCTGATTTGAAATTAGTCGATCAATTGATGTTGGTTGATCAAGGTAATGCAGGTGACTTTCGAGTCGATGAAGATGGAATTTTGAGATTTAGAGATAGAGTATGTATTCCGGATATTGCAGGGATTAAAAAGAGTATTTAGAAGAAGGGCACAAGAGTCGACTGAGCATTCATCCTGGTGCTATGAAGATGTATCAGGATTTACGCAGGTTGTTTTGGTGGTCGGGTATGAAAAGAGACATTGCTGAATTTGTATATGCTTATTTGACATTTCAGAAGTCAAAGTTAGAACATCAGAGACCTTCAGGTATGATGCAACCATTGAATGTTCCTGAGTGGAAATGGGATAGTATTTCCATGGATTTCGTGACTGGGTTACCTAAGACTGCTAGAGGTAATGATTCGATTTGGGTATATGTTGATTGGTTAACTAAGTCGGCACATTTATTGCCGATGAGGATTAACCATTCCATGGAAAGGTTAGCTCAGATTTATATTGAGGAAATTGTGAAGTTGCATGGTGTACCTTCAAGTATTGTATCGGATATAGATCTGCGGTTTACATCGAGGTTTTGGAAGAGTTTGCAGGATGCTTTGGGTACTAAGTTGAGGATGAGTTCTGCTTATCATCCACAAACGGATGGCCAAACGGAAAGAACAATTCAATCTTTAGAAGATTTGCTGAGAGCTTGTGTATTAGATCAAGGAGGATCTTGGGATAGCCATTTGCCGTTGGTCGAGTTTACGTACAATAACAGTTTTCATGCTAGTATCAGGATGGCTCCATATGAGGCGTTGTATGGTAGACGTTGTCGTACTCCATTATGTTGGAATGAGTCGGGAGAGAGTTTGGTGCTTGGGCCAGAGATTGTCCAAGAAACAACTGAAAAGATAAAAATGATTCAGGAAAGGATGAAAACATCGCAGAGTCGTCAAAAGAGTTATCACGATAAGAGAAGGAAAGCACTTGAGTTCCAAGAGGGAGATCACGTGTTCTTAAGAGTTACTCCTATGACTGGTGTAGGAAGAGCTTTGAAGTCTAGAAAGCTCACTCCACGTTTCGTCGGTCCGTATCAGATTATGCATAAGATAGGGGAAGTGGCCTATCGGGTGGCTTTACCTCCCTCTCTTGCGAATTTACATGATGTATTCCATGTATCCCAGTTGAGGAAGTACATTCCGAACCCGTCGCATGTAATTCAGTTAGATGATGTTCAGGTGAGAGATAATCTGACGGTTGAAGCTTTACCAGTGAGGATTGATGGTAGAGAATTGAAGCGACTTCGAGGTAAAGAGATTGCTTTAGTGAAAGTATTGTGGGGAGGACCAGCTGGAGAAAGTTGGACTTGGGAGCGGGAAGATCAGATGAGGGAGTCGTATCCGACTCTATTTACTTCAGGTAATTTTCGAGGACAAAAAATCTTTAAGTAGGGGAGAGTTGTAACGCCCCAAAAATCTAAATTCAATTATTTAATTATTTATTTAATTAATTTAGAAAAATTTGGAGAGTTTGGATTATTTTGAGAATTTTGGAGAAAATGAGTATTTTTATATAATAAGGATAAATAGTGTTTTATTATACTATTTTAATTTTATTATTAAAAATATATTAAAGAAAAGGGTAAGATAGTCCTTTTGTGAAATCATGAGGGTAATATGGGAAAAGGCTAAACTGGGATATTATAGCCAAAGAAGAGAATACGATCAGTTTTCTCATTTTTGTTGTTTCTATCGTGTTTTGGAAGTGCTCTGAAGAAAGAAAAGCTCAGAGTCAGGAGGTTGTGGAGAACCCAAGAGAAGCGTGTAAAGCGGTGAAATTCTCTAAGGTATGGGGAGTTTTCATAATCTATGATAAATGTATAGGAATTGGAATATGAATGGGTTAGGATGATATGAATTTTAGGAGTTTTGGGGTTTTGAGTTAGGTTGAGTTTTAGGAGAAATCTTGATGAATTAGAGCGATTAGAAAGAGTTATAATCGTATATTTGTTTGTATAATTATTGTCTGGATGTTGTTAAGGTTTAATTGATGTTTTTGAATGGTTTTTGGGTGTTATGATGTGAAATCCGTAATGGGGTTTGGGAATTTTTTTTTTGGAAATTGGAACAGTCTGTAATTGTGTAGCAGAAGACAGCTGAAACGTGTGCGTTAACCGGTTAACGCTTTGGTTAACCGGTTAACCATTGGAAATTTTGGGGTATTTTATGAAATTACGCAGGCGTTAACCGGTTAACGCTTTGGTTAACCGGTTAACACTGTTGGGACAAAAAATCTTATTTCTTTAAAAATTCTTATCTTTTAAACCGTAAGTCCGATTCTCATTCCGTTTGAAGCGTCGGATCGAGTACAAACTTAACTTTATTTTGATGAATAGAAGCGAGAAAAATGCAACCGTTTTTTATAAATGAATTTGTGAAATAACCTTATATTTACCTTATAAATTACCTTACGGGTTAAATCTTGATATGTCAGAGTGGTTAGAAAACCAGTGTTCAGGGTGTAATGTCATGATGATATATATGAATATTTGATGATTGTTTTGCTGATTGAAATGAATGATGCGAATTATTTTGGTGAATTTTTCGATGTAGCACATCATTTCATTTCATAACATTCACAATGGGGCTTCGGCCTATTTATTTTCTTCAATCCCATTGTGTGGATTGAAGTGTCTCGATGATTATGGTGTGCTCCCTTGTGGAGGGTTGATGGTCCTGTATCCATCTATGGTGAAAATGGTACCACATGCATAATGCATATCAGGATGTTAGAATTGCATATTTTGGATGAATTTCATGACTGTGTTGGTGTTGATTGATTTCATGTTAGTGTTGTGGTGGTTGCTGAATTTTGTAGTTGACGATATCATGATATGAGCACTAATTTATTTATGATTCTATATTCTTGTAAGTTTATGATATATTATGATTACTCACCCTGCCTTCTTGGAAATGTTGCCTCCTTCGTGGGTAACTTGCAGATGTCGAAGAATAGTTCTGCAGTGCAATAAGAGTAATTCATGAGTCTCGGAGCGTGCTTAGTGTTCCTTAGGAGTGGTTCTGGTTTATGTGTCCTGCTCTGTGTCATGTAACACTGGGATGGGTTTTATTCTGTTAACTGTTTCAGTTATGTTATTATTGGATAAATTTTTTCCTATTTATATGATGTTAAATTCAGGATGGTGAAAAATGATTTTTATGAAGTTTTGAATTATGAAGTTAATTTCCGCTGCGAAATGATTTATGGTATTTTGATGTTGATTAACCCGTGTTACGGGACAGGACACTGTTGTGTTGATTTATGATGAAAATGTGATACCCTTTTTGATGATTACTCTGATATTATTTAAATATTATGTTTGGGGTAGAAAGGTGTTACAGGAAATATGATGTGAATGCTATGTTTATGCAAAGATACCAATCCGGGACTCGGATCCCGTTGCTGTAGAGATTTCTGACTGATCTGCTTGAAAGGACATCCCAGATGGGGGAAAAGATCATTGGTAGCTCTGATAAGATATATGACTGCTTGGGGAAATAAGTCACTGATAAACCTATCTTTGGTGATGGGGAGCCCAGCTGGGGTCTGCGGAAGTTTTTGTCACTTTGTTGTGAGATCTTCAGACATTGCTCATCTGGATAGAGGCTGAAACTCTGCGGGGAGATGATTCCCTATCTTTGCCCTTGGCTGGGGAGGAACGATCACTGAACGATCTTCCTAGTGATCTGTAGGGATTCTGCTGAGGAGGAGGATGTCTGACAACTCAGCTGGGTAGAAGGCATCTCTGGTGCTATTTGGAAGATGTGCTGAGTTGATAATGATTTGGCAGCTTGCTGGGGAAAAGCTTTCATGCCCCACGTTGAGCTTTGAATACCTGCAATCCTGTTATGACAAAGAGACGCACAAGTGCCCTGAGGTGTCCCTTACTGGGTTCCATTATAGGAAATTAGACACTCCCGGGAGCAAATATATTTCCTGTAAGCATGTGATTTAGAAAAGGTGCATTTGTATTTATGCAACCATTATATCAAGGATATCGGACATTTTTGCAAATAAAATGAAGAATGTACAAGACAAAGTTTGGCTGAAAAATCTGATTTTATTAATTTGTGTGCCCTGAATTGGCAAGTACAGTCAAAGAAACAGATCCCCTGAAATGAGGAGATGGCTACAAATTGAGAAACAAAAATATGCTGGCAATGTTGATGACGCTTCAGTGTGCTTCCCTTTTGCTATGACTTGTATGACATTGACGTTCTTCTTATCTTGCTTTTGAAAAAGGTTGATTCTGACCAATGCTTTAACCTTTCGAAGCTGGCCATGTTGTAAGTGATACAGACGAATTCAGAATTCAATTGTTCGCTTATTCCCTGATTTTGCGTGGATCGCCCTTTCGGGTTTTCAATCCACCAGGATACCCATTTTTGCCTGAGTTGTCCAATGTGGCTTTTCAACTCAGCGGGTGTACATTTTTTTATTTTTTTTCCCTTATTTTTTCCCGAGTCTTTTATTCTGTTTTTGACTCGCCGGGATGCCCTATTTTTGCCTGGACTATCATTCTGTTTTTATGTCCAACGCGTCATTTTATACAAAGTATTTTTTAACTGCATCTGAATTTATAGGGGATAGGAAGTCTTTACCATCCATAGTACTGAGCATCAGTGCTCCACCAGAGAAAACTTTCTTTACTACGAATGGACCATCATAATTCGGAGTCCACTTGCCCCTGTGGTCTGTATGAGGAGGAAGGATTCTTTTCAGCACAAGATCTCCTACTTGGTATTCTCGAAGCCTGACTTTCTGATCGAAGGCTTTCTTCATTCTTTTCTGATATAACTGCCCATGATAGATTGCAGCTAATCTCTTTTCTTCGATCAGATTCAGTTGATTGTACCGGGATCGGACCCATTCTGCTTCATTCAGCTTGACATCCATCAGCACCCGTAAGGAGGGTAATTCAACTTCAATAGGTAGGAATGCCTCCATACCATACACAAGATGATACGGTGTTGCCCCGGTGGATGTTCTGATTGAAGTACGGTACCCATGCAAATCAAATGGTAGCATTTCATGCCAGTCTTTATTTGTGACCACCATCTTCTGCACAATCTTCTTGATATTCTTGTTAGCTGCCTCTACAACGCCATTCATCTTTTGCCTATAAGGAGAAGAATTTTGATGTTGGATCTTGAAGTCCCGGCATAGCTCTGCCATCATTTTGTTGTTCAGATTGGAACCATTATCAGTAATGATTCGCTCGGGCACTCCATACCGACATATGATGTCCCTCTTCAGAAATCGGGCTACCACTTGCCTGGAGACATTTGCATATGAAGTTGCTTCCACCCACTTGGTAAAATAGTCAATAGCTACCAGGATGAATCTGTGGCCATTCGAAGCAGTTGGTTCAATCTTGCCAATCATGTCAATTCCCCACATGGCAAAGGGCCAGGGTGAAGACATCACATTCAAAGGATTCGGAGGCACATGCACCTTATCTGCATAAATTTGGCATTTATGACATTTCCTGGCATAAGCACAACAGTTTGCATCCATTGTGATCCAGTAGTAGCCTGATCTTAGCAACTTTTTAGCCATAGCATTCCCTCCAACATGGGTACCAAAAGATCCTTCGTGCACCTCGTGCATCAACAAGTGTGCTTCTATCTTATCCACACATCTGAGAAGTACCATATCAAAGTTTCTCTTGTACAAGGAATCATCAGCATTCAGGAAGAAACTACCAGCTAGCCTTTTTAATGTCTTCTTATCACTGGAAGATGCCCTAGGTGGGTATGTTTGATCCTCCAAGAAGAATTTGATGTCATAGAACCAAGGCTTTTCATCTTTAGCAAGGTCTGCTGAGAATACGTATGCTGGTCTGTCAAGTCTGGATACTGAAATCTGAGGCACAAAGTTGGCAGATTGAACTTTGATCATGGATGAAATGGTAGCTAGAGCATCTGCAAACTGATTTTCATCCCGAGGGATATACTCAAGCTTGATTGTTGTGAAGAATGTGAGTAACCTCCTTGTATAATCCCTGTAAGGTATCAGATGCTCCTGGTGAGTATACCCTTTGCCGTTGGTTTGATTGATTACCAGAGCTGAATCTCTGAATAAATTTAAAGTCTTGATCCTGAGGTCAATGGCTTCCTCAAGACCCATGATACAAGCTTCGTATTCAGCTTCGTTGTTAGTGCAGTTAAAGGTGAGTTTTGCCGAGAAAGGCATGTGAACTCCCTTAGGTGTAATGAGTACTGCACCAACACCGCGACCATTCATATTGACAGCCCCATCAAACATCATTGTCCACTCTTCTTCTGGGTCAGGCCCTTCAGTGTGAATAGGCTCTTCATGATATTTTGGTTTTAGGAACATGATGTCTTCATCAGGGAAGTCAAATCTCATAGGTTGGTAATCATCAATGGGCTGCTCAGCAAGGTAATCAGACAATACACTGCCTTTGATAGCTTTCTGAGATGTGTATTGAATGTCATATTCTGTGAGAATCATTTTCCATCTTGCAACCCGTCCGGTGAGTGCTGGCTTCTCAAATATGTACTTGACTGGTTCCATCTTTGAGATCAATAAGGTAGTGTGGGTCAACATATACTGCCTTAGTCGGCGAGCAGCCCACGCTAAAGCACAACAAGTTTTCTCGAGCAGTGAATAACGTTGTTCACAGTCGGTAAACTTTTTGCTTAGGTAGTAAATTGCATACTCTTTTCGACCAGACTCGTCATGTTGACCCATTACACACCCCATTGATTCTTCTAATACTGTCAAGTACATTATTAGAGGTCTTCCTTCAACTAGAGGCACGAGGATTGGAGGCTCTAGTAAGTATTCCTTGATTTTGTCAAAATCCCTTTGGCAGTCTTCATTCCACCTGACCATTTGCTCTTTTCTTAACAACTTGAACAAGGGTTTATAGGTTGCTATAAGATGAGATATGAACCGTGAAATGTAGTTCAATCTACCTAGGAACCCCCAAACTTCTTTTTCAGTTTTTGGTGCAGGCATTTCTTGAATGGCTTTGACTTTGTCAGGGTCAACTTCAATCCCTTTCTCACTTACAATAAATCCCAGCAGCATACCGGACCGTACCCCGAATGTGCATTTGTTGGGGTTTAACTTCAGTTGGTACTTTCTCAGACGCTTGAACAACTTCAACAGATTTACTAAGTGGTCTTCTTCTGTAAGGGACTTGGCAATCATGTCATCCACATAACATTTAATTTCTTTATGGATCATGTCATGAAATAATGTTACCATAGCCCGTTGATAGGTGGCACCAACATTCTTCAGTCTGAATGGCATCACCTTATAACAGAATGTGCCCCAGGGTGTGATGAAAGTTGTCTTCTCCATGTCTTTAGGTGACATCTTGATCTGATTATATCCTGAAAATCCTTCCATGAAGGAGAACACCGAGAACTGAGCCGTATTGTCGACCAATACATCAATGTGAGGTAATGGGAAGTCATCTTTCGGGCTGGCTCTATTCAGGTCCCGGTAATCCACACACATCCTTACTTTGCCGTCCTTCTTAGGCACAGGTACAATGTTAGCAACCCACAACGGATAGCTAGTTACAGCAAGGAAACCGACATCCCACTGTTTTTGTACCTCTTCTTTTATCTTCATTGCCATATATAGGCGAGTACGGCGCAACTTCTGTTTTACTGGCGGACAGTCTTCTTTCAGAGGCAGCTTGTGCATAACAATGTCGGTGTCCAACCCTGGCATATCCTGATAAGACCAAGCAAAAACATCCATATACTCCCGGAGCATATCAATAAGTTGCTCTTTCACTGAATCTTGCAGACGGGCCCCAATTTTAACTTCTTTCAGGTCTTCTTCTGTACCAAGATTAACCGTCTCAACCTCCTCCTGATGAGGAATAATAACCTTCTCCTCTTGTCTCAACAACTTTGCTAGCTCTTCAGGTAGCTCATAATCTTCTTCAACCCCTTCATCGGCTTGATTAATCGGATTGTCAAAGTCATACGAAGTCATAGCGGTGTTGTTGTCGGTGCAGTCTGGAGGGCACTCTCTACAAGGGTTTAGATTTGTTCATTTTAGTGATCAGTTTTATCTTGCTTAGAAAAAGTGAAAATTAAGTTATTATTTTAAAAACATTGCCATTTTATTTTTGTACAAAAAATGAAAAATGAAAAACAAGGAGTGGAAAAGAAAAGACTCATTTGCAAAAGACGTCCTGATATTCATTAATTGATCGTTTTCACAAAATACAAGATGGCCCGATTACAAAATGAGCCCTGACATCTTGGGCAAGATGCAGGACTTGATGCATGCTTAAAGACAGGAAATAATAATTACTCTGCAGGAGTAACTCTTATAATTTCCTGGGAAGACCAGTTTGAGACATGGTTCCCCGGGATCCTTGGACGTATCCAGCTTTCCAGGTTGCGCTCGTCTTCTGACTCATCTTCCAAGTTATTCTCAGCATCCGGGGTGAGCATCCCCCCGCTGACAAACCTGGGCTCCGTTGCAGCCTCTGGTTGATCTTGTCGAGTTGGTCTGTAACCCAACTTGAATCGGTCTTCTTTCTTCTCAACTGGCAGCAGCTTGCCCCAGCCTTGAGCGGTACCTTCCTCAACAACCTTCCGGGCTTGTTGATATGATGTGATGGAAGTCCCAAGCACATCAGATGTTTCATTAATATTAAGGGCCGCAAACCCCTGACTCATTGTTTCGTGAATCTCCCCGTCCATTTTAATGTATTTGAAAGTAGCCAGCTGGCTAACGAAGATATCCTCCTCCCCACAAATGGTAATGACTTGGCCTTCCCACTCGAATTTTAACTTCTGGTGAAGGGTTGATGTCACGGCGCCAATGGCGTGTATCCATGGTCTACCCAATAGACAATTGTAGGCAGGCTGTATATCCATCACAAAGAAGGTCGTTTTGAAAACCTGCGGGCCAATCATTATTGGCAATTCTATCTCTCCCATAACGGATCTTTTAGAACCGTCAAAGGCTCTCACTACCAAGTTGCTTGGGCATAGTGCCAATCCATCATGCTCCAGCTTCACAAGGGCTTTCTTGGGTAGGAAATTGAGTGATGACCCTGTGTCCACCAATACGTGAGAAAGAACTGCACCCTTACACTCCAAGGTAATGTGCAAAGCCTTGTTGTGATTATTACCTTCCGTTGTCAGATTAGCGTTGGTAAACCCTAGTCCATGACTAGCATTGACATTTCCAACCACAGCCTCTAACTGATTGACAGTAATCTCCTCCGGCACATAAGCTGCGTGCAGGACCTTTAATAGTGCATTTCGATGAGCCTCAGAGCACATTAGCAATGATAGTATGGAGATTTTGGAAGGTGTTTGGTGAAGCTGGTCCACCACCTTATAATCACTTTTCTTGATGATCCGCATGAATTCATCAACCTCTTGATCAAAAGGAGTCTTCAAAGCTTCTCTAGCAACTGATTCTTCATGCACCACGCTCTTCCCTTATGCCTTGGCGGCAGCTTCTGCTTCAACAATGGGCCTTGGTATTTGTGAGGCAAAGAGACGTTCGCTTCTAGTGAAGCCTCCGTCTCCCCCCACATTGTCTATCTGAGGTTAAGAAGTTGATGACTCTAAAGTGATTTTCTGCCCCTCGCAGTATAGATCCAAGCCATAATGCCAAGGGATGGCATTATTGCTTTCGTAGGGAACTGGTCCAGGCATTGTGATAGTGACCGGACTGATAGCGGCTGCAGAGGGGGCCACAATGGTGTGTGGATCATAATATATGGTAACTGGAGTTCTGACAGGAGTAGCATTTTGTTGTGAGTCGTTGGAAGGAACATTTGCAGGATCGTAGTATATCGTAACCGTTGAGACGCTTTCATTAACTGTTGCTGATGTTGTAGAAGGAGTTGATTGGATGGGTGTCGAAGTTGTAGCAGGAACTGATGGAGTAATGGGTGTTGTTGTTGTAGAAGGAATTGTGACTGAACTTGTATCCATTGAAGTGATTGATTGAATATTTGTTGGAGTTGTAGCAGAATCTGTTGGAACAAGGGTTGCTGATGTTGTAGGAATACCTGTGATTGTTGATGAAGGAATTGTTGGAGTTGTAGTCGTTGTTGTTGTAACCTGAAGAGTGCCATCTCTAATGATGTCGTCTATGCCGTTTCTCAGTCTCTCACATCCATTAACAGCAATGTTGCAATAACCACAGCCGACTTCACATCCGGGGAACACTTGGCATTCTAACAGCTGAGCTTTGATTTCAACCAGAGGTGTTCGGATTTGTGCAACACTGTTGATTAATGTGGATGGCTTGCCCTCCTCAATAGCATTAATCCTAGGCCCGTTGTGACTAGGCATTGGATTTCTCGTGACGTTCGGAGGAGGCGCAAAATTGAGAGCTTTTGAGTCCACCAAATCCTGGACTCTCATCTGTAGGGCCCTGCATTTTTCAGTATTATGCCCCGGTGCGTTTGAGTGGAATGCACACCTGGCATTAGCCTCATAGTTCTTTGGCAGATTAAGAGGATCTGGAGGAACCAATGTCCTTAACTCAACTAGGTTGAGCTTTAGGAGTTGTGGCAAGAGTGCATCATACATCATTAGAATTGGGTCAATTACCCTTTGTGATGGCCTTTGTTGGAAAGGACGCTGTTGTTGATTACCGTTGCTGTTGTTATACGACCTTTGTTGCGGATAATGAGCTTGTTGTTGATATTGTGGTTGTTGTTGTTGAGGATATGATGTTTGTTGTGAAATTGGAGCTGGAATGGTAACAGCTGCTACTGACCGGTGAGCATATTGAGGCCTGCCCCTGCTTGTATGAATGGAATTTGTTTCACCTGCCCTTCGGGGTCCCGCAAAAGGCTTTCTAGGATTGCTGGAGGAACTAGCACCACTGTCGGAGATTTTTCCCATCTTCAAGAGACTTTCAATCCTCTCACCGGCTATGACTACATCAGCAAAACTGGTAGAGGAGAAAGCAGCCAGCCTATCAATATAAGTCCCTTGCAATGTGTTCATGAACATGTCAGCCATTTCTCTCTCTGACATGGGTGGTTGGAAAGCAGCAGCAAGTTGTCTCCAACTTTGAGCATAATCCCGGAAGCTCTCTCTAAAAGACTGAGACATGCCCATTAGAAGAGTTCTATTGGGAGCCATGTCCAGGTTGTACTGATATTGCCGGATGAAAGCTTCGGCCAAATCCTTCCAGCATCTTATGGTGGCCCTAGACAAATGCGAATACCATTCTCTCGAAGCTCCAGTCAGATTGTCTTCAAAGTAGAACATCCATAGATTTTCATCCATGGTATAAGCTTTGAGCCTTCCCAAGAAAGATTGCAGATGAGTGTGAGGACAGGAAGTACCATTATACTTCTCAAAGCATGGGGGCTTGAATTTGTGAGGAATTCTCACCCCGTCCACTAGGCCCATGTCCATCACATCGAAGCCCAAAGAATTCTGAGATTCCAAAGATCTTAACTTTTCAGCAATCTCATCCAATCTCCTGTCATATACCTCATCTCCAGCCCCAATGACAATGAATTGTTCTTCCTAGGGATCCTCTTGCAGGATTCTACCCCCAGCAGTATTACCTTGCACATTCCTCGGGATGTTGACTTCTGGATTCAAGTGAGGTCCATACTCTGGTGGGTCAATACGAGGCTGGCCCCGTTCATTGTTGTTAGTTCCCCCTGTTCCCGGATGAGGCTCTTCGGGAGTTTGCCTTTCCACCAGTTCTCTTAACCTTTCTTGACTCTGGGCTAAGCCCATCATCACTGCCATAAACTGAGATATCTGATTCCTCATCTCTACTCTCTCATTGGCTATCTGATTTCTGAAGTCAGTCAGATCCTGCTGTACTTGTTCCATTTGAATGCCGGGAAGGTTGTTACGAGTCGGGTACCGGTGCGTGCGGTTGACAGGGAACACTCGGCGACGAGCAATGTTTCCTGAGATCACAACAAAGTTAGAAACAAAAACAATAACAAAACCTACAAAACAAAAACAAAGTTAGTATGCAATGCAGTATCCTTATTTGTTTTCCAAGGTATCCGATTTGGTTCTTGGTCTTGACCTTTCCAGACCTCGAGGAAGAGGCTTGATGTGGTTGAGAGAAAACCCAAATGAAAACAAACTAAAATATATTACAAATGATGAAACATACATAGTCTGTTTTACAACACATGCCCTTGGAGGGTCAAAATACAACAAAAGAGGAAAAGTACATCAAATGGAAACAAACAACAAGCAAAAAGTCAGACATTCAGTCCAAACTCATCTTCTCTGACCTCCTTCAGGAGTGCCTCAGTCACTAGACCAGCTGGGTGCTCTGTAATGGTCCTAATGAGGAGGTTCCTGGTGGCAATGGCAGTAGTCAGCTTCTTATGTTTGTCCTGGTCCTTGGATCTCTTCAATCTTGCTCTGAGCTTCAACTCTGAAATCTACTTCTGAGCTGCCAACAAAGCTTCCTGCTGCTTCTTCTCATTGGCTTCCAACAGTTCAATCTTGGCTTGAGTCTTCTGGTCTTCTTGTGTACGGGCCTCGGTGATATTGACCCACCTAGCCTAACTCTCTTGCAGGTAGTGCTCAGCCCTAGCTTTCTGAATCTTAACCTCCTTACAGGCATTTTTCAATATCTGTTCCCCAGCTCTTGCTTTCCTTATGTAGTCTTCTGTCTTTTCAATTTTGGCAAGGTGCTCAACCCTGAGCTTTTCCAATCTCTCAATGTCCAGGTGACCATCACTTCTTTCCTAAAGAGTCTTCTTCAAGGCTTGAGATAGGTGCTCATTCCTTTCCTTCAACTTTTCAAATTCCTCCAGGCTAGCTGTTGCTGCAAGCTGTACTGTGGATGGCCCAGGTATGTCTTCCAAGGTGAAAGGCATTCTGGTAATCTGAGCTCTAGTACGGGACCAGTCAGAGTACTGAGCTGAAGAAACATTGTTACATCTTCCAAGAATAGCTACTCCTTTTGTCTGGATGTTGTCCCAAGCCCAGGATGCTTGTCTGACAACAGCTGAATTAGGTTGCACTTCACAATATAGGGTCTCAGCTAAATCTTGTCCTCTTGGATGGTGAACCAAGGCATACCCTAATTGTCTCTTAAATAGTAAAGGATTGTAGTTGATGCAACCCTTCACTCCTATGAGAGGCACATTTGGGTATTGTCCACAACTGGTGATAATGTCTTTGCCTTTGGTGCTTTGGGTGCACCATCTGATATCATCTAAATTCAAAGCAATGAACCTCTTGGCCCAATTCTTCTGCTGATGTGGGTTCAAGAAGGCATCAGACTTAGGCAGGTGTCTGAGCAGCCAGGTGTAAAACAAAGGAGCACAACATCTTACCAACTTTCCCCTTTGTTTCTCATTCCTCTGATGAATGAAGTAGTCAAAATCTCCTAGCAGTGTAGGTACTGGGTTCTTCAGGAGAAACAAATGGATGGCATTCTTGCTGACAAATTTGGGCTCATCTGCAAACAGTATAGCCCCATATATGTTGAGGGCTAACAGTGCACAGACTGCCCTCCACTTTCCCAGTGAAGCCTTCAGGATGGCTTGAGAAATCAAGAAATCCAGATGTAAACCAGGGATCCCAGCTTTTGTTGTCATACTTTGCTCAATAAGGGCAGGCTCCAAGTACAGTGCCCTTGCTATCTCTTCACTCCTAGGAGCAGTCATCTCTGGGTTGAATGGGATCCCACCTCTGATAGGCACTCCAATCAATAAAGAAAACTCTTCCAACAGAGGCCCTAACTGAAAGTCTGGAAAGGTGAAACATCTCAAAGGAGGGTCATAAAACTGCAAGCATGTGTGGATCATGCTCCTCTGAGAAGGGTCAAGGTCCATAACCATGCCCAGGATACCTCCATAGTGCTCTCTAAACAGTGGGATGTAGCCAGGTGTGATAAGTGACTGGACCTGCCTGATACCAGTCAAAGATGGCTCAAAGAAGTAATAGGATATGCTGCTCTTCCTGGGAGTAGTCATGAGTGCTGCTAAGGAAGCTGAAAACAAATGCTGATGAAGATCACAGACTGATGCTGAAGGTAAACCTCTGACTGACTGGTACTGGTGGTGATGGAGATAATTGAAGCAGATAATCTGATGAAGACAGCTGAAGCAGGGGTCTATGCAGAAGAAGGGGTCAAAACCAAAACCAAGATACAATGAAATGGATACCTTGAAAAGAAAATAAAAAAATGTCAAATGATGAAATGATGATATATGCAAATGATATGCAAGGGTTTGTGATAAAGCTGGATCTGATTATCTGTCTTGATATAAGGTTTAGAAATTCAGATGGAGGTTTAGAAATTCAGTAACCAGGGTGGGGGACTCAAATAAAGAGTCACATGTCCAGGGTTAGTCACAAGAACTGTCCAAAGTGGAGTACTCTTAAACAAAACCAGTAACAGGGTATGATGTGGCCAAGGGTTCCTGCAAACCTGTAAACAGCCCAACCTCCTCACAGGTAGTGTTCTAGAACAAGGATCCTCAGACTTGGATCAGTTATGAGAAGTGTAAACACTTCTACCCCGGAGGCACAGTGTTTACAATAACCATAAAAGATCCTCCTCTAATTCACCTCAGTTTCTGAAGGTCATAATAAAGGTCATCCAGACTTAGCAGGCTTCCCAGATAGCCCTAGCACTATAGGAAATCTGTAGCACAGAGTTCTCAAGAAGAAACCCACATCTGAACCGTGTTTCATATTCCTGCACCAGACAGAAATGGAATGGGAAAGAACATGAACCACTCTAGCCTAGGTGTCACTCAGGTCCCAGGTATAGGACCTTAAACTCTCAATGGAACCCCACCCACCAAAAAAGAAAGCCAGATCCAGCAATGACAGTATGAAATATGCAAAAGACTGTAAAGAAAGCAATAAATAAAGTCGTACATAAAGCAGTAAATAAAGCAAAATAAATAAACACACATAGCACATAACACCCCAGTAAACACAAATCAAACAAGCGCTAGGAGGAACCCAAAAAAGAACCAGAAGCCCTGGTTGCAATATAAGGGTCCCCAGCAGAGTCGCCAAGCTGTCGCTCCCACTAAATGAGGCCAGGTCAAATAGGGTACAAACGCGAACGGTCGGCAAAAGGAGAAGAAAGAATAGAGTCGCCAGCTAGGCATTTTTATCCTGAAGGAAAGGTAATGCTGCATAAACCTAAGAAAAGATGTGGATAAGACGGTTGCGAACCAGAGAAACTGAGAAAGGGGGTTGGTTACAACCTGGGAAGGTATTAGCACCCAGATTGTCTGTCGTACTCGACGGGATCCACGCTTGAAAGTTTGTGTTTAAAGGGGTAGTGTCAGTGCTATTTTGTGTATCAAAGCTGGAAAAAGAATGCAAGTGTCAGTGCAAAGGGTATGTGAAGTGAAATATAAGAGTGTCAGTGTAAGGAAAGGGTGCAAAGCTCAAGACTATGAGGCTTAAAGAATAATGCTGGAAGAGGGGGAATATACAGAGACTTTTGTTCGATAACAGTTAAGTTATGCCTACGTATCCTCTCGTGCGATGAGGAAGTCAGAACACCGTAGTTCGACTCAAAGAGACTGAAAGATAAATTGACTGATGAACTGCTTACTTGTCTATGCTCAAGTGTATGACCTGTCTGGCTCAGGTGCAAACTGTCTTGCATTAGACGGAAGAAGCAAGTTCTCATTTGTGAGTGAATGAGGTGAGAAAAGAATCCCGAAGGAGACGATTATTGTTTGTTTTTGTGCTTTTAATCTTTTATTGCTTTTTGAGTTTGTCATAAGAAAATGAGCTTAAGCCTAAACCAAGGGTTATTAAACTCATCACATCCTCCCTCTGATTAGAGGTAATGAGAATACCTTAAGTATGAAGTAAACACCTCACACTTAATCACCATGATGTAGGATTAAGATCATTAACCTACTTGAATTTATTTAGATGTTTTTGGTATTTTTGTTTAGTGTTAAGTAATGCGTTTAAGCCATAATCAAGGATTTAATGGACTCATTACACCATCCTAATAGAAGGATAATAGATGAGAACATTTAAGCTGAGGAAAGCTCCTCAACTTAATCCATGATTAGGGATTAACCTCATGACAAAACAAAGCCTTTGTTAAAGTGGATTTTAGTTAATGATAAGGTTAAGAAGTGGATTTTATGATTTGTAAGACAACTTGAGGGGGACTTGTCCATTAACACTAGGGTTAGTCCTTCTTAACCAATTAAGGAAGAATTAGAACCCTAATGCAAGGCCCAAGTTACAAGTTTGATGTCTTAGTGATTATTTAAGTGGATTGATTAGAGGATTTAAACACATTAAGGGTTTAACACTTAGGATTAAAGTTATACAGTCCATCCTAATAGAAGGATACAGGCATAACCTTAATCACAAAGCCTTAAAACCTTTAAGGTTTAGTCCTTGGTTAAGAGATGAGAAGAGAAGACTCAAAGATGACACAAAGGTAAAACTAATGGGGGGACTAATCAAACCCTAATTGTGATCATTCTTGGTTATTCCCAGGGTTTGTGAGGCTTGCAAGAGATCTTCAAGGAAAAGCCACCAAGGAAGAAGCAGGAAGAAGGAAGGAGAAGCAGGAAGAAGCAAGACAACTTGCTTCACTTAAGAAGACAAGTTGCTTGAAGAAAGAAGGTGAGGAGGGAACATGAATGAGCAAGCTCCCTCTAATTCACAAGAAAAATTCAGTAAATAATGCATAAGAGAGATGAGAAGAGGTTGTGAGAAGTGAAGGCAAATTCACTTCCCAAACACTTACCACCTGAAAAGTTAGCAACAAGAAATGACATGAAATGAAATACAAAGATGAAAGCCAAAGTCAGAAACATAGTCGTTATGCAAATGATGCTATAAGATGGTATGAAAGCATGTCAAGAGATGGGGGGGATCATACAAACAATGGAGATGCAAATGGGGCATGAACAGAAGCATGAAAGTTCATGAAAACTTATGCAATGCAATGGATGCATAACATGGAAAATGGATGATGCAATGATCAAAAATGATTCTAATGTGTCCTAAGATGTCTTAGAAGTCATGTGGGTGCACAAAATGTTAAGGAAAGTCCATGTATGCAAACATATGAAGGGTGAATGCAAATGAAGGCTAAAATTAGGGTTTATGAACAATATACAATGCAAAAACCAAAATCAGAAGCAAATGACAAGATAAAAAATTGAAAATGGGATCAAAGGTACCCTAAACCTATACAAGTTCATTGCCCAAAGGGGAAGGTCAGAAGCTAAACTCTAAGGGACCTATGATTTTCCTAAGTTTGCTAGGGTTTTAAGATACCTCTCAAGGAAAAAATGAAAAATAAATCAAAAATGAAAGATAAATTCATGCCAATCTTATCCTAGAAACTACATGATATGTGGAATGCAATGCAAAAAGAACCATTATCAAACTCTTCATGGTTAGGCAGAAAAGATTTTCTAAGTTAGGATCAAAAATATTGATTTTAAGAACCCTAAATCCAAAGAAAAATGTCAAAATGGATCAAGAACCAAAACTAAATTTGTATGAATGGTTTGATAATGTCTCTAAATGTGTCAAGCTGCAATGTGATTTTTTTTGTGATTTTTTAGAAACTTAAATGATATTTTAATTAATTAATTTCCATTAACTAATTAAAATAAACATTTAAATATCTTAAAAATACAAATTTTATGCAAAAAATAAAATAAAAATTATTTTCAGAATGAGAAAAATATTTAGAACCATGATGCAAAAAATAAGATTTTTTAGATGAGTTTTGCTATTTTTAATAAAATGAACAAAGAAATGCAATTAAAATGAAAATAAAACTAATTTAAATGAGAAGTCAACAGATCTAAGGGCTGTGGTTTAAACCAGGGACGCGGGAATTGACCAGCGCGCGCATCTGAATGGCTGATATTCAAACTTCACTAATTACGCAATTAAACCCTAATCTGAACCCCTAATGACTATCAGGTGACCGGAACAGTGTTCCGGTCATCTTCTCCGGCCAGTTCAAAAACCTAACTTCTTCCCTAGGCAATTTTAAACCCTCTAAAGCTCCAGATCACAACTTCTAATCACCCTAAGCAAGAATCAAGCATGAAAATTCATTTATCTTTCAACATAAACAAGATTCGAATCAATCAAGTTTTCAGGTCAAACTTTCAGAGACATGGTTCAGGCTCAAAACTCAATCATTTTCAAAACCAACAAGCACAGCATGATCAGTGAATCATAAGCAACACTTCTATAACATGAAAAGAGATTTCTGGAAAAATTGTTCTTGATGATACCTGAGATTGAGCTTTCAACTTTGGAACTTTCTGACCAGTTCTTTGCCTCAAATCCCCTCTAATGGTCATTCTGAAGGGCTTGCAATGCTTGGTTGAAGCTTATATGGCCTCTATGTGAAGTTGGCTGAAGCTCAGTTCAAGAAATGTGAAAATCGTGTTTTTGATTTGAGGTGTTTCCAGGCAAGATGAAGGGTGGGAAATGATCAGTGATGGATGTGGAGTTGAATGGTGGAAAAAGTTTGGAGGTTTGTTGGCTGAGTTATGAAATTCGAAAGCTTTTGCAAGTTAGGGTGATTTTGTGCATGCTGAGCAATGGGAGGATTCAGGTTCCAAAATTATGTGAAATGGCTTTCTTCTTTGCCACATAACATGCTGGGATAGGTCAGTGTAGTTGTTGTGGGCTATGCTGATTGGTATGGGGCAAAATGCATAAAGTCAATAGTTGGTGTACTTGAGGTATGGGCAAGTGGCAGGTTGGGATTTGGGTATGGTTGTGCGCAGAAAAGATCAAGGGATATTTGTGAATCAGATTTGATGAGCTGTGGCAAGTGGAGGAAATGTTTTGTAACATTTTGCAAATTATGGAAGTTTTGGCCCCTTTTGAAATTTGTGAAGTTCAAGGCATGAAAGCTTGTGATTCAAGGAAAAAATATGATCCAAATGAGTTGCACTAGGATGGTATGATGTGTAGAGATGCATTAGAGGTCCCAAATTGGCTTGACGTGAGAATTTGAAAACTTCCCCCTTTGGTACATAAGTGAAATTTTGTGATTTTTTCCAACTTTGCAAGGCCATAACTTGAGTTCTATGATGAATTAGATCAAGTTCTTGTACTTTTTGAAAAGGAAATGATCCAATCTACAACTTTTATGACCAATAATTTTTCATTTGAAGCATTTTTGAAACAAAAAGAGGAGGTTGAAACACTTTCCCAAAATGGCAAGTTTGCATTACAAGTCACTTTCCCAAAATGGCAACTTTGCAAATGGCTTGAAATTCTTCAATTTTGTGGACTTCTAACTTATTCTAAGATCAAATAAAGATCATATACACCCAAAATGATGGAGAAGACCCTTTGGTTGTGTGACTGGGGGTCTCAGATGCCCTGATTTTGCACTGACTTGCTCAAGAAGTCATCTATTGATCAGATGCCTTCCCCATTGAATTTCTTCATGAAAATTGGTATGCATGATCCTTATAACAAATAGAGACCAATAGAAACAAGAATTACCAAAAAATTTGGAGTTATGGCCTCTGAAACCAAAACCCTAATTTTAGGTCATATGTGCAGTTAAGCTTGGCTCTGCTTCCATGCCTCCCTCAGTTCTTGTGATTCTTTGACTTCTCTGATCTTGGGAGGATATAAAATGATGCTTGAACATACATGGACCCTCTTGAGATGATTGGAGACCCTTGGAGTGGCTCAGATAGCTCAGGGATTGCTCAGATCACAAACCCTAGATGTAGATGACTTTGAACCAATGCAGTTAAGCAAGAATGCAATATGAGATGATATGATTGAACTTATGCACATGAAAAGATCACAAGCCATGGTGTGAACTTAGTGAGGGCAAATTTGGGGTGTTTACAGTGGCCGCCGTCAGTGAGAAAAGTGGATATAAAGGATTTCACTTGGAATTCATGGTAGGAGAAGCAAAGGTTTGTGCTGTAAAGCAGGAATGGGCGAATTTTTGTTTAGCTTAGCTCTATGTGTGTACGAAATCTGTTTATTCTCAAATGTAAAAAACTTTGTTGATATGGAAGTTATCTACACTTTTATCAAAAGAAATCCAATTCCTACCTTGTTGGTGATTTGTACTATTCTATCCATTACAAAAATGAGAAGAAAAGAGGAAAGTTGGTGGTCTGTTGTGCTCCTCTATTTCATGCCTGGTTTTCCCATCTTCTTCCAAAGGCTAGGGCGTTCGTTGAGCTTAAGAGAACCCTTCTATGGTCCAAAATACTGATAGGACTAATTGTTGATGACATTACCTGGTGGTGCAACCGAGACTTGGTGGGAATACATATTCTGAGTAGTTGTGGAACTTTTCCGAATGTACCCTTAGTCGGAAGGAGATGATGAATTAATTATAATCTCGTCCTTTTCATTAAGAAGTTTGGATATCCACTAAAGGAGCCTCCAGTAGAAAAGGACCTGGTAGAATCTTTGTATGGCAAGAACAATGATATATTACTCGCCATTATTTCTGAAGCCTGGGTTACTCGAGTCAAGAAGGGGAGAATGGAATTTGGGAGACCAGATCCCAAGACATACTCATGTTATGCTGATTGGCTGAAGAAACGAGTAAGCATCATTAAGCTGTCATTCTCAGTTGAGCCTCCCTTCTACCCTAAGGTAATAGAACCTAAGACTATGGTACCCATTGAGGACTACTGTAAGATGGAAACCTTGGTGCAAGAACTCCGGTTTGAAAATTTGGAAGTCAACAATCTCTACCAACGATCAGTGTATGCCAACAAGAGGTTAGAGGAAATAACTTTGTCTACTGAAAAATGCTTGAAAGATAAGGAGAAATATCTCGAGTATAGAGCTAATTATTTTTACAAGAGGGGTATAATAGAACATAATACCTCCAAACAGCGTTGGGACCTGAAAAATCCCTGTCTGAGGCTAACAAAACTATTACCATGTGGTAGCAGAAACGGGAAGACAACTCAAAGCATCAGACAAAGGTTTAAGGTGGGCTTAAAATAGAAATTGAGGGAGTTGAATGCAAAGATCAAAGCTCTGGATGAATAATTGAAGGTTGCATATGCCAAACGCCGGGAGTATCAGAGAGGTATAAATCAAAGTCAAAAATTACTCATAGAAGCCCAAAAGGAGGTGGAAGAGCTCAAATTGCAAGCTGAAGTGAAGAGGACCCGAGTAGAACCAGCACACGGTTACTTGTATGAAGGAACCTTTTGGAAGTATGTTGGCTCCCTACACTATGCTTTTGATGTGAGAGATCGTCTGATCCAAGGGCTAATCCAGAATCCTAAACATCCAGAGGTGACAACCCTATTTGAGAAGGTTAAGAAGAATAGTACCAGGCTAGCAGAGGTAGTATTTCACATAGCATAGGAATTTTGTTTCGATTGATGTATTTGGGTGACCCTCAGGGTTTTTGAGGGGACCTTTATTTGTATTCCAGACTTATTTGTGCTGAATTATGTGTATGACTTAATCCTTCGAGATTCTTTCCTTTGCTTATGATATTTGGGTTTCTGTTACAATGGTTGCATGGATGTCCTTCATATCACTATTCAATCCCCAACACATGATCAAAAAATCTTCTCACAAATTATTGACACCTGCTTAAAATTATACATGACAGCTCAACAACTTCATCTCATAGGCTATCTGGACTTCTGTGTATCCTTTTTAAAGAGACAAAATCAGGGCATAAAAGGCCTTTAGAATAAAAACATATTGCATTTCATAGAATACATATCATATTGTATTTTCTTTTACAGGTACCAGATTCAGTTTTCTCATCTTGTATCTTCTTCAGGCATTATAGTTGATCAACACATTCATCGATACCTGTCACTCCCGAAGATTTGCATCCCGGTGCAGACGCAAACGGTCGGTGAAAGGAGAAATGAAATGAAAATGAATAAAGTTGCCAGCTAGGCATTTTTATCCCGAAGGAAAGGTAATGCTGCATAAACCTAAGAAAAGATGGATAAGACGGTTGCGAACCAGAGAAACTAAGAAAGGGGGTTGGTTACAACCTGGGAAGGTATTAGCACCCAGATTGTCCGTCGTACTCGACGGGATCCACGCTTAAAAGATTGTGTTTAAAGGGGTAAGGTATGTGCTATTTGTGTGCAAAAGCTGAGAAAAGAATATACAAGTGTCAGTGTAAAAAGGGTGAATTGCTCAAGACTGAGGTTTAGAAAAGAATGCTGAAAGAGGGGGAAGACACAAAGACTTTTGTTCGATAACATTTAAGTTATGCCTACGTATCCTCTCGTGTAATGAGGAAGTCAGAACACCGTAGTTCGACTCAAAGAGACTGAAAATAAATTGAATTTGAACTTCTTATTTATCTATGCTCAAGTGTGTGACTCGTCTGGCTCGAGTGTAATTGTCTTGCATTAGACGGAAGAAGCAAGTTCTCGTTTTTGAATGAGTGTGATGAGAAAAGAATCCCGGAGGAGACGATTATTGTTTTTTTTTTGGTGTTTTCAATTTTTTTATTGTTTTTGGTGTTTTTCATAAGTTAATGAGCTTAAGCCTAAATCAAGGACTTGCAAACTCATTATATCCTCCCTGATTAGGGATAATGAGAATACTTAAATATGAGATAAGCATCTCAACTTAATCGCCATGATGATGTAGGATTAAGATCATTAACCCACTTGTGATTATTTAGATGTTTTTTTTTGGGTTTTTTGTTTAGTGTTAAGTAATGAGTTTAATCTCTAATCACATATTAGTGAACTCATTACACCATCCTAATAGAAGGGTAATAGATGAGCACACTTAAGCTGAGGAAGATACCTCAACTTAATCCATGATTAGGGATTAAATTCTTTATATAACAAAGCCTTTATTAAGTGGATTTTATTTAAGGGATGAGATTAAGAAGTGAATTTTATGTTTGTAAGACAACTTGAGGGGGACTTTGTCCATTAAACACGAGGGTTAGTCCTTCTTAACCATAAAGGAAGAATTAGAACCCTAATGTGAGGCCCCAGTTACAAGATGAAGTCTTAGTGATTATTAAGATGATTTGATTAAGAGGTTTAAACAAATTAAAGGTTTAACACTTAGAATTAAAGTTATACACTCCATACTAATAGAAGGATACAAGCATAACCCTAATTCCAAAGTCCTAAAACTTTAAGAGTTTAGTCTCTGATTATGAAGATGAGAAGAGAGACTCAAGGAGACTCAAAGGTAAAAGCTAAGGGGGACTAATCACAACCCTAATTATTGTCATGCTTGGATATCCCTATGGTTTGTAAGGATTGAGAAAGATCTTCAAGGAAGCCACCAATGGAAGAAGCAGATGAAAGGAGGATGAAGCAGAAGAATAAGTTACTTACTTCATCGAAGAAGATAAGTAACTTAAAGAAAGAAAGTGAGAGAAAGGGAACACAAATGAACATGTTTACTTAAGATACAAGCAAAATTCAAATGCAAGAGACAAGGATAAGTGAGAAGTGAAGGCAAATCCACTTCTCAAAGTAACTTACCACCTGAAAATGTTAGCATGAATGCATAAAGTTCAAGGCATAAAGAAATGAAATGAAATGAGATGAGATGAGATGTAATGGCCAAAGTCAGAAGTGTTTATGTAATGTTAATGTCATGTGAGATGATGCAAAGGCATACAAAGTGCATATGAATGATCATACAAATATGAGATGTCATGTAATCATGCTTTGAAGTTTGAAAGTTCATGAAAGTTAATGAAATGAAATGAATGCAAATTATGGCAAATGAATGAAGATATGATCAATCATGATTCTAACATGTCCTAAGATGTCTAAGGTGACTTATGAATGCAAGAAATGTCATGGCAAGTTCATGTATGGATGCATATGCAAGATGAATGCAAGTAAACATGAAAAATTAGGGTTATATGGAAATATGAGATGCATATGAGCAAAACAGAAGCATATGACATAATAAAAATTTGAAATCACACTCAAACAAACCCTAAACCCATACTAAGTCATACCCCAAAGGAGAAGGTCAGAATCCTTACCACTCAAAAGTTATGAATTTCCTAAGTTTCTAGGGTTTTTTGGGTGATTCTCAAAGGAAAATGCAAATCAATTCAAAAATGCAAGATAAATTCATGAGATAAATGACCTATAAACTACATTCTATGCACAAAAAAATGCAAAAAGAATCATCTTCAAACTTTTCTTGGTTAGGCAGAAAAGATTTTTTTCAAGTTAGGGTTCAAAAATATGATTTAAATGACCCTTAATTTAAAGAAAATTCTCAAGTTATGATCAAACCTAAAAAGAAATTTGTGTGAAGAGTTTGAAAATGTTTCTAAATGCAAAGGGATGATTCATGATTTTTTTGGTGATTTTTAGAAACCTAAATGTATTTTTAATTAATTAAAAGACTTTAATTAATTAAAAATAACATTTAAATAATTTAAAAATACTTTTTATTTGAAAAAAATAAAATAAAAATCATTTTCTGGTGGAGAAAAATATTTGAACAAGAATGCAAAGGGAAATATTTTTTGAAGTTTTTTAACTATTTTAAATAAATTCGTGAAATAAAACACAAAGAAAAATAAAATAAGAACAAAAGTATGCTAAATGAGAGGCTGAGATTGCAAGTTGAATGATCGAGTGGTCAGGAAGCAAAGTCCACGTGACTTGTGGTAATCTGATCCTAAGGCTGTGACTTAAACTTGTTAATTAAATGAGATCCAACAGCCACGTTTTAAACTGACCTAAATTAAATAACTAATTAGGTTTAGGGTTTTAATGATCAATCCCGGCCCTCCAAAACGCGCGGCAAACACACATCCAAGGGTCCATATTCAAACTCAGCTAATTAAATGAAATTAATCCTAATCACTTTCAGACGGCCGGAACAGTGTTTCGGTCGTCTTCTCCAGCAAGGTCTCTACCTCATCTCTCTCCACAGGTCATAAAAACCTCCCCAACTCTCCAGAAATGATCAATGAACATCCCTAAACAAGATTCTGACCCCAAAATTCATTTATCATGCATCACAATCAAGATTCGAACAAAAACATAAAAATGGATAAAATTTTAGAACAAGCATACACACTCAATTCTCAACCATTTTTCATCATTCAAAGTTCATTATGATCAGGAGAGCAAACTCTATCATTTTGTAACTAAAGAAATGATTTCTGGAAAAATGTTTCAAGAAGGTACCTGAGATGAAGCTTTGTCAATGGAGTTGTTTGGGCCTTCTTCTTGATGCATACACCCTCCTCTGATCCTCCTTGAGATTCTTTGATGCTTTGCTAGAGTGTATGTGGCTTCTTTTTGAAGTTCAGTTCTTAGAGGTGAAAAATCGTATTTTTGTTTTGTGAGGTTTCAGACCATTCTAATGGTTGGGATTTGTTCCTTAGGTGATATATATTTAAATGATGAAGAAAGTTTGGAGTTTTTGTGGCTGTGTGTTGAAATTCGAAGAGGGGAAGTGTTATGGAGGATTTTGTGATTCTGAGTCTATGGATGCTTGCAGGCTTATGTGATGTCTCAAATGAGTTCCTTAGGGTTTGCATAAGAGGTCTTGATTGGTCAGAAAGTTGGTGGTGGCATAGTGTGATTGGTATGGTGTGAAATGAAAAAAGTCAACATTGGTTGTACTATGGGCATGGGTCATGGCAGGAGTGGTTCCAAGAAATGTCTGGCCTCAGCTGGCTTTGTGGATGGCCCTTGGATCATTTTTATGCAGCTAGATCACTTGGATGAAGAGATACCATAAGTTTTGCAAAATTCCCTCTTTGAAGTTTCTTGTGAATCAAGTAATGGAAATGCCAAATTCTTGGGCCAATTCTGATGTTTAGAAGTCACATAGGCATGTTATGAAGTGTAGAAGTTGATTAGAGGTAATTAGAATGCTTGAACATGTCATTTTGCAAATCCCTCTTTGACATGAAACTTGAAATTTTAGGATTTTTGCCAACTTTGAAAGGCCATATCTTGAGTTCTAGGATGAATCAAGACATGTTCTTGTACTTTTAGAAAAGGGAAAGACCTAATCTACAACTTTCATGACCAAAATTTTTTCATTTGAAGCATTTTTGGTTGAGAAAGAGGAGGTTGAAAAACTTTCCCAAAATTGAAAGTTTCCATTACAAGTCATTTCCATTTTTGGCAAGTTTGCAAATGGCTCAAAATTCTTCAATCTTGTGAACTTCAAACCTCTTCTAAGATCAAATAAAGATCATATAACTTCATTTTGATGAAAATACCCCTTTGGTTCCATTGTTGGGGGCCTCAGATGCCCTGATTTTGACTTAACTTGCTCAGGAAGTTACCTAGTGAACAAATGACTTCCACAATGAATTTCTTCATCAAACTTGGTACACATGATCCTTATAACATCTTAAGAACATTAGAAACAAGAATGACCCAAAAATTTGGAGTTAAGGCCTCTGAAACCAAAACCCTAATTTTGGTCATCTGTGTAGTGAAAACCCTAGCTCTGCTTCCATGCCTTTGCCAGTTCTTGTGATTTCTTGCCTTCCTTGAACTTTGAGGAGCATAACATGATGATAGAACACACATGTAACCTATTGGAAATCTTTGAGGCCTTTGGGGTGGCTCAGATGGAATCTTGGATTGCTTAGATCACAAACCCTAGATGCAGATGAAACAAAAATGCAGTGTGAGATTTAATGCTTATGCTTATGCAAAGATGAAAGATCACAAGCCATGGTGTGATGAAGAGTGAGGGAAAATTTGGGGTGTTTACAATACCCTACCAGACAAAACCAAGCAAGAATGGTCGATCAAATGTAGAATGATCTCACTGAGCTCCCACAGAGGATGGATTAGTTCATGCAACTGATGACTGACATGTTACGAAAACAAGAACGCCTTAAATTAATGGTTGAGCAGGAGCTGGGAATCAGGGAAATGGTAATGATAGGACTCCTGCTGGAAATATGAATGGGAATATTTCCCATAACGGGGGACCGATACTTAACGGGACTACTTCCCATAACGTGGTTCTAGAGGACACACAAGAGGACCAATTTATGCTACTAGATGCTGATGTGGGCTATATGAATGAGGTTAACGATCAAAGGTATGAGGAGCTGGCAGAAAAGATTAAGGTCGTGGAGTGTAAAAATTCCATGCGCATAGATGTGACCAATATAGGAATCGTACCTAGTGTAAGAATATCTCCTAAGTTTAAGGCACCTTCATTTGACAAGTAGAACGGCAGTACCTGCCTGAGAACTTACATTCATGCCTATTTTGGTAGGATCTCTGCTTATACTGATGACGATAAGTTGTGGATGCACTTCTTTCAAGACAGCTTATCAGGAGCTTCATTGAACTTCTGCATGAAGTTAAGTCGGGTCTCCATCATAAGTTGGAAATATCTAGTAGAAGCTTTCCTCAAGCAATATCAGTACAATATCGATATGGCTCAAAACCGCACCCAGTTGCAGAACTTGTCTTAGGGATCTAAAGAAAGTTTTAAAGAGTATGCAAAGAGGTGGCGTGAGCTAGCTGCATAGGTACAACCACCCTTGCTAAAAAGAGAAATGGAAGATACGTTTATGGGAAGCCTACAAGGTGCATTCTTGTATCGTCTGACCGCTTGCCCTTCCATTGGTTTCCCTGACATTGTAGTTGCGGGGGAAAGGATAGAAAACTTGTTGAAATTAGGAAAGATCCAGGATGTAAGTGGTGCTAGTTCTTCTGGCATGAGGAAGCCTTTCACCAGTGGCCAAAGATGTAGGGAAAGAGAGACAAATGTTGTATACAGGGGCCAAGGAAGAGATTGTTATCAAAGTTATCACCAAGCAGTTATAGTAACCATTATCACACCACATGTTCAACAACAGTAACCTCAACAACATGTTAAACAACAACAGGCACAAATACCATTTCACCAAAGAACAAGAGCGAGGAATCGTTAGACTAGCCCTATTCCCATGGCATACTCCACACTATTACCACAACTGCTTAAGCTGAACATGGTTGAACTTCGCATAATGAAGCCCCCTTATGCAGATAATTTGCCACCAAGTTTTGATGCAAATGCCCGGTGTGAGTTTCACTCAGGTGTTCAGAGGCACACCATTGAGAAGTGTTGGGATTTTCAGAATAAAGTACAAGACTTGATGGATTCCAAAGCAATCAACTTCACTCCTCCTCCCAATGTTCTTCAGAATCCCATGCCTAATCACGAGGGAGCAAGTGTGCATGATATCGAGGACGAAAAAACACTAAATTTGATAGTTGATATCAATTAAGTGAAAACTCCATTACTTAAATTGAAAGCTCATCTATTGAAGGGATAAGTGTTCCCGGGCTATGATTAGAATTGTCTGGATTATTTGAATCAAGATAATGGTTGTGAGAAGTTTAAGGTTGGTTTACAGTGTTTAATGGATGAAGGTTGTTTGCAATTTGACTGTGTTACAAAGAAAAATGATGAGGTGTCGACCATTACCATTTATTATAATTCGGCTGAAATTCAAGTGCCCACCAGGGCAGCTCTTGTTACTATCATTGTGCAGCTCCTGTTACCATCACGGTACCAAGACCGATTCCATTTGCGTAAGAAAAAGCCATTCCATGGCACTATGGGGCCGATGCGTATTATCAAAGAAAGAAGCAGGAGGTATAGACTTCATTGACCAACATTTCCAATATCGACAATGTGGGTAGCCTTGGAGGTTCACTCAAAGTGGCAGGCTGTTTGCTCCACAAACATTGCACAATGATAAAGAAATTGAAGCTGCAGCAAAAGAAAAAGGGAAACATGTGATCAAAGAAGTCCATATACCTGAAAATGATCCTAAAGGAACTTTTGAGAAGGAGGTAGAAGCGTTCATGCAAATAATAAAGAAGAGTGGTTATAAGATTGTGGAGCACTTGAACCAAACACCATCTAATATCTCCATCTTGTCTTTGTTAATATGCTCTGATGCACACTGAGAGGCGTTGCTGAAATTTTTGAAAACAACATATGTTCCTCAAGAAATTACAATCAATCAACTTGAAAGTGTGGTGGCCAATGTGAATGCCAGCCACGATCTGGGCTTCACCGACTATGATTTGACTTCCGAAGGACGAAACCACAATAAAGCCTTACACATCACCTTGGAATGCAAAGGAATGGTCTTGTCGCATGTTTTTGTTGACACGGGTTCATCACTGAATGTGTTACCCAAAAAGGCATTGATGAAATTGGCAATGGATATCCTTGTGTTAAGACCCAGTGATTTGATCGTTTGAGCTTTCAACGGGTCTAAAAGATCAGTGTTTGGTGAGGTGGAATTTACAGTGAAGATAGGTCCCCAAGTGTTCAAGTATACTTTCTACATGATGGATATACAACCCACTTACAGTTGTTTTTGGGGATGGCCATGAATCCATGATGTTGGGGTTGTCACATCCATACTACATCAGAAGCTAAAGTATGTTGTGGACGGACAGGTGGTCACAGTATATGGTGAAGAGGATATTTTTGCTAGCCATTTATCAATATTCAAGTACGTGGAGAAGGACGGTGAGATCCAGGAGATGTTATATCAAGCATTTGAGGATGGAACATTGAAGGGTCGCCTCAGCCATAACCTCCTCCAACAACAGTTTGAAAGGCTACTTATATCTCGTCCTATAGACAGGTTATTGAGGTGGTAAAAGTAGGAAATGCTCAGGGATGGGGAAAACCTATTGATGTTTCCGTGAAGGAGGATATGTTCGGCATTGGCTACCAGCCGTCTGAGGCGTCTTCAACAGAAAATAAAGGACCTATCACTTTTAGTAGTGGGGGAATAATATATCTGAAATCAGGCATGTGTTGTTAGTGATTATGGCATTGATAGCGATTGCGACCTTGACAATTGGGTATGCCCATGTGTGCCGGGGTAAGAAGTGAAAAACTGGTTTATTGAAGAGATCATCACGGTTACTTTTCAGACAAAGTAATTTTCCTTGTTTCTCTTTACATCATTTCATGTCAAAATCGTGTGTGTTGCCCAAGGCACAACTATTTATTGTTGGGCAGATGTTTCATGTTCAAAGTTTATCATAAATAAAAGAACATTTTGCATTCAAATTCTATTCCTTGTCTTTCATCTTTATGTTTTCACAAAAAACATAAAAATGGTAATGTTTACTTTATTTTTGTTTTCTTTTGTCTTTAGAAAAAATAAATTCTAAAATAAAGCATGAACCATCACTCGTGCAGACTTGATCCTCCGGATTCCATGGATAACGGCTCTGCTATGGCCATGTATGACTTTGACAATCCGATTCATCACATTGAAGAAGAGGATGAGGAAGATTATGAACTTCCCGAATAATTGGCTAGGTTATTGAAACAGGAAGAATATGTCATTCAACCACATGGAGAGGAAATAGAGGTCATCAACATTGGCACCGAGGACGCCAAGAAAGGGATCAAGATTGGGGCTAGTCTACAGACAGATGTGAAGAAGGCGCTGACTAAAATATTGTGTGAATATGTTGATATCTTTGATTGGTCTTATAAAGATATTCCCGGTTTAGATATGGACATTGTTATGCACAAGCTGCCTTTGAGAGAAGAATGCCCGCTAGTCAAGAAGAAGCTTCGTCGGACTCGTCCAGATATGGCTATGAAAATCAAAGAAGAGGTTCAGAAGTAGTGAGACACATGTTTTCTCGTCGTGACAAGTTATCCTTCGTGGGTTGCCAACATAGTGCTTGTACCGAAGAAAGATGGGAAGGTTTGTATGTGTGTTGATTATCAGAACCTCAATATGGAAAGTCCGAAAGACAATTTTTCGTTGCCTCACATTGATGTGTTAGTTGACAATACAACTCAATTTTCAGTGTTCTCATTCATGGATGGTTTTCTGGGTATAATCAGATCAAGATGGCACCTGAATATATGGAGAAGACCACATTCATTACCTCATGGGGGACTTTTTGTTACAAGGTAATGCCTTTTAGTTTGAAGAATGATGGGACAACGTATCAACGGGAATTGGTAACATTATTCCATGATTTGATTCATAAAGAGATTGAGTGCTATATGGATGATATGATTGCTAAATCACAAACAAAATAATAACACTTGATCAGATTGAAGAAGTTATTTCAAAGACTGAGAAAGTGTCAATTGAGGCTAAATCTAAACAATAAGGAATTGTTAGGCTTCATTGTAAGTGAAAAAGGAATTGAGGTCGATCCTACAAAGGTAAAAGCGATACAAGAAATGCTTGAGCCGAGAACAAAAAAAGAGGTTTATGGTTTCTTGGGTAGATTGAACTACATTGCAAGATTTATATCTCACCTAACAACTGCGTATGAAACAATATTCAAATTTCTAAGAAAGGATCAAACGATCTGGTGGAACGACGGTTGCCAAGTTGAATTCAACAAAATAAAAGAAAACTTGTAGGAAGCTCCAATTTTCATACCTCTGGTTCTAGGGAGGCCATTGATAATGTATTTGACTATACTTGAGGGTTCTATGGGTTGTGTTCTCGGTCAACACAACGAGACGAGTAGAAAAGAGTACGCCATATTCTACGTAAGAAAGAAATTTAATGATTGTGAATCCAGATACTCAATTCTTGAGAAGACATGTTGTGCACTCGCATGGGCTGCTAAGCGATTGAGGCAGTATATGCTCATGCAGACAACTTTGTTAATCTCCAAAATGGACCCAGTCAAGTACATTTTTGAGAAGCCACCACTTACAGCAAGGGTTTAATGGTGGCAAATGGTTTTGACTGAATATGACATCCAATATACTTCAAAAAAAGACATCAAAGGAAGTATCTTATCAAACCACCTTTCACAACAACCGATTGATGATAACCAACCAATGAGATTTCATTTCCCTGATGAGGACATCATGTTTCTCAATGTTAAAGACTACGAGGAACCATTCCCGGAAGAGGGGCCAGACCCTGAATCCAAATGGATTTTGATGTTTGATGGGGCTGTCAATATGAATGGTGGTGGAGTTGGAGCATTTCTTGTCACATAAGAGGGAGTTCATATACCCTTTGCTGCCCGAGTGACTTTTGGATGCACCAACAATGAAGCAGAATATGAGGCTTGTATCACTGGAATAGAGGAGGCGATTAACTTGGGGGTTAAGACCCTCGATATATTTGGGGATTCATCCTTGGTAATCAATCAAGTCAATGGGAATTGGTATACACATCAGCCTAATTTGATGTCGTATAGAGACTACACGAGAAGATTGTTGACCTTATTCACAATAGTGAAACTATATCATATACCTCGTGATGAAAATAAGTTTGTCGATGCTTTGGTAACATTATCTCTTATGATCAAAGTGCTACAGTGGAACTATGTGCCTGTTGGCTAGAGATTTTGACCTGTTCAGAAAATGCGTTTTGAGAAGCAAAGTTTGAGAAGGCCAGAAGGAGAGGGTTCGACCCAACAAAAGAGAAGGAAAGTTAGTTATGGGTCGATACTCAGAAGCCATAATCCATAAGGGTGTCAAAGAGATTTGACACGCCCACAGATACCATCATGTCAAAGGCATTTAGACAAGACCATTCATGAAGACATGGAAAAGAAACTACTCCAAGTAGTGGGACGAAGTAGTGGGTGGTTACTAGAAGAATGAGTTGACAAATGTCAAAGCCTGATTTGTTGGAAAAGTGTTCGACGATTATTTTATCTGTGTATATAAGTAGATTTCATTTTAAGTAATAGGGGTCGCATTTCTTCATATTGTAAAGGGATACACTCAAAGTACCGAGTGTTAGAGAAACGGGTTAACCCCCTACTCAAATGTATGATAGCATTCAAAAAACCTTTGTATTTCAAGCCATTTTAATTCCAAGTGAATTTAAAATACTCACTTTTTATCTGTATCTTTCTTACCTTTTTTTACTTGCTTTTATTGTCCTTCGATTTCAAGCATTCCGCGTGCGTCTGCTATAAACACTAAAAAGATACATAAGAAACCCCCATTACAATTCTACATTACAAGAGTTTGCAGCATAAATAATCGAACAGATAAGTCCTAGGACTTGTTTGGTCGGTCCTGCAAGTAAACCTTGAACGCAGGAGGCCAGAGGAACGTTCGTGCGAAACCCACATGCGGACAAATTGGCATACCCGATGGGACCCGTTAGGTTAGTTATATGCACTTGCGTAGTGGCAGAATGCTAACGCCACTTCCAAAAGAAGTATCTTCTTCGACAGGAGATCCAGTTGTTACAAACACAACTGAACCCATTACGACAACTGTACTGACTGCTACCAATGGATTAACCATTGCTTCGATTCGACTTGAACCTATCAGGACGAATATGGGTGGAACTTCGGGGCCACCAGGACCCAGTTTCACCGTGCCATTTTCTAGAACCTTTGGCATGCCTCCCGAATTCATGTCAGGTTTCAATAGTTACCAATAGTTGGCAATAATTACTAATAGTTGGCAACTTAGATGACTCAAATATGGGATTTTTTTAGGGCACTAACTTCTCCATGATGTTGAACCCACCTCCTCATCTTGAGACACCGGTCTGACAGGAACAGGAGTACAAAGAGAATTTAGATAAACCTTACGAAAAGGTTAAGCAAATACCCAGGGTGGCCCAAAGGCCTCTCATCATGATGTTTCATCAACATCAAGACCACAGAGATGTGTTAGGACAGGTTCGTCAGGATGCCATGGCCGGAGAGCCGAACCTTGAAACTATAGTAGAGGATATTGTGGTCTGAAATGATGCCAACCCAGGCCTTCGACGACCCACTTACACGTCCCCATTACCTAACCCTGGGGATGGAAAGTCCCAAAGTTCACCAAATTCGCTGGTGAGACCAAAGAATCCATAGTCGAACATGTGGCACATTACCAGACTGAGGCTGAGGATGTAGCAAATAATGAGGATTTAAAATGAAGTATTTCCCTAGTTTCCTCACTAAGAATGTGTTTACCTGGTTTACAATGCTTCCTCCTCAATCCATTCACACATGGACTCAACTTGAAAGATTGTTCCACAAACTGTTTTATATGGGACAATCCAAGATCAGTCTAAAGAAATTGCCTAGTGTGAAATGAAAGACGAGTGAGTTTGTCGAACAATATCTAAACAAGTTCATACTTCTGAAAGCTAGATTCTTTACTCAAGTCCCTGTACATAAGTTAGTCGAAATGGCCGCTGGCGGTTTTGACTATTCGATTAGAAAGAAGTTAGACACCCAATACCTTAGGGATATGGCTTAATTAGAAGATAAGGTTCGACAAGTCGAAAGCTTAAAAGCTTAAAGGTTTAAGGTTGGTCGATTCCACAAGAAAGTTACATATTTAGCAACCGACGAATTTTCATCCGAAGATGGAAAGTTCCTCAACGAGAGTGAGGTTCATGTGGAGGAACTCAAGCCAGGACTTCCCTAAAGGTGCAAAGTATTAAAACCATCAAGCGAAAAAGAGCATGTCGAAATAAGGAAATCCGACAAAAATGCTATTAAGATATACCTTTGATATATCTAAATGCGATGAAATTTTTGATTTGCGAGTAAAATATGGTCAAATTGTTGTTTCACCTAGTTTAAAGGATCATCCTCTAGATAAAAATAAAAGGAGGGGATTTTGTAAATTTCATAATTACCTTGGTCATAAGACTTCTCAATGTGTTCGTTTCAGGGATTTGGTGCAAAAAGTTCTGAAGGATGGCAGGCTTCAATTTGGTGAAAGGCCAAATCTCGCTCCCAGGATTTCCATCCTAGTACAGATGCAAAAGTGGCAAGGAAAAGGAAGAGTAAACATCCATACATTTTTATCTCGAGGGAAAGGTAATGTTGCACAAACCCGGAAGAAGGAAAAAGTGGGGTCTTGTGAACCAAAGAGAAAGGGTAAGGGATTTGGTTACAAAAAGGGAAGGTATTAACACTCAGATCGTTCGTCGTACCCGACGAGATCCACGCTTGCTAGCATTGTTTCAAAAGGTGAGGGTATTTGTTACTACTGCAACTGCTACTGAAAAGGACTGAAAGGAAATAAAGAAAAATGAGATGAAAGAATAAGGAGATGAAATGGCACGAAGAACGAGGAAAGAGACTGAAGGATTGTGTTTGCCAAGCGTCATCGCTTGTGTCTACGTATTCCCTTTGTGTAATGGAAAATTTCAGAGCACCATAGTGTCGCTCCCGGGATTTTCATCCTAGTACAAACGCGAAAGTGGCGCGAAAAAGGTAGAGACGCCAGCCAGGCTTTTTTATCCTGAAAGAAAGGGAAAGGTAATGCTGCACAAACCTGAGGAAGAAGGAAAGGACAAGGTCTTGCAAACCAAATATCTGGGTTCGGGAGTCGGTTACGACTTGGGAAGGTATTAGCACCCCAGATCGTCTGTCGTACCCGACGGGATCCATGCTTGTTTGTTTGTTTCAAAGGGTGAGAAAATAGAGTGTTGCTGAATAAAACTGCTACTGGAACTGGAATGGGAATGGAACTAGAAAAGAAAAAGAACGGAAAGGGGGAAATGTAGGGAAAATAAAGAATGTGCTCGAACGGGCCCTACCCCGCTGCCTACATACCTCATCGGGAAAACGAGGATCAGAGTCGACGTAGTTCGCCTAACCAGGCGGGAACTATTTGTTTGTGTTTTTTTATGGCTTGAACTGTGTATGTCTATGCTTAGGTGTTGCAGGCTCGTCTGGTATGAGTGCGTTTACCATCTTGCATGCGAGACAAGTCGTCACAAGTTCGCGTTCAGAATGAATGAGATGAGAAGAGAAGTTCTCGTGGGATAGTCGCTTATTGTTTGTTTTTGTCTTTTATGAAAAGTTTTTTGAATTTGTTTGTGAATATTCTCATACCAAGACCTATCAATCGTGGTAAGTACTTACACCTTGCCCCGAAACAGGACGCGTATAAGTACTCCGCAACCAAATCTCATGGCGTATAAGAACATTCAACCTTTATTAGGTATATTTATTATTTTTCTTTATGAGATGAGAGAGAATGACTCAAGTTGCAAAAGGCAAAAACTAAGGGACTAAGACTCAATCCTAATTTTCGTTATTTATTCAAAATGATGGTCCTATGGTTTATGAGGTTTTTCTAATCCTAAGGAGAAAAGAATAGAATGCAACTTACTTCCTAGAGAAGTTAAGTTGATTCTACAAAAGAGGGGGAAATCCTACCAAACACAAGTATGAAAAATAAAGGAAATTAAATGCAAATTAAAGGCATAAAGGAAGTAAAAGAATAAGTTGAAGGAGACTTACCTCAATCTTCCCCTCTACAAAACAAAGATTAGTGTGCATTTTTATTTAAAATAATAAAGCAAACATACCCTGATTAAATCCTAATGACTCTTAATTCTAGAGAACTAAAAAAATGCTAGGACAAAAATACAGCACCTACTACAACCCCTAATACACAAACAGCCATGAAAACAATGCATAACACAATGCCACTTTTTACAGCCAGCTTGCAACATGAAAAGGTAGGTGTAAAAGATCAAATACAGCATGCAAGCAACACAAACAGCGTGTATTCTACAACACCTATATGCAAAAACAGCTATGAAATGCAAAATCTAGATTTGATTATTTTCATTTTTTAATGCACAAACTCAATGAAACATATACCAATTCATCATGAACATGCACTTGAACCTAAATCAACATATATAAATGCAAGAACATGAACATTTTTGAAGAATTATGCAAGAATGCATCACATGGTGGATTGTGCAACAATTAAGCAAAATTTGGCACATGAACATGATGATTATTGATTATGAACATGCAACATGACAACTCAAACATAATGTCAAACTTAATGAAAAATTCAGAAATGCAACCAAATGCAACTAAATGCACATACATACATGATTATGCAAAATGCAACATATCTTGATATAATGAAATGCAAAATGACTTAATGCAATGTGAAACATGTAAAATAGAATGCAACATGATTATTCACATGTCAAATGATGCATAAACATGGCAATAAAAATGCAAGAAAACAAGCTATACTCAAAGGAATACAAAAATGCATAACACGCGACATGAACAGAAACGCGTCGAAACGACTCGAAATGGGGGAATGAGCTACTGGAAATGGACCTAAAAATTCCCTAAAATCAATACCTAAACATGTATGAACATTAGAGGCACTAGAAACAAGGACTAAGCTATGAAATAAGCCAAGAATCCAAATATTAACAGTGTTAACCGGTTAACGGGCCTAAAACTGCATTGTTTGTGGCAAAAACCCAAGCGTTAACCGGTTAACCACCAAATGGTTAACCAGTTAACACTGATCCAGAATGTTAAAAAAAGTTAAGACTAATTTCTAATGATCCCTAACATACCTAGGAACATGCTAACACTAATTTCTACTTAATTGGGACTTATTTACACATGATAGAACCTATAATCATCTACACCTTAAATTTTAATCCATCACAAATCATAAATCGCAAGCAACACATAAAGAAAACGAAATTGATCGCAAGCAAAACGAAAAAGCAATTAAAGAATGCCGAAATGGCGAGATGAAGAGAATAACTTAAAGAAAAAAGTGATTTAGATCACCAACCTACGAAGCGGAGAAGTGCTTTGGTGAATGTTGCAAGAATCGGAGCTTGATGCTTAAACCTTCGTGCGCTTCCGATAAGCCGAAATCCTCACAAAATTCAGTAGCTTCTTCTTCCACAATCCACAAAATCAATGGAGGTTGGAGGCTAAGCTTCAAGATCTTCAAGTTTCAATGTGAAACTTGAAGAGCTTCTTCAAAAAGCTTTAGTGAAAAAGGGAAAATGGAGGAAAAGTGAGAGAGAAAAAAGTGATTGTGAGAGAATGAGAAATTTGGAAACTTGTGTATGTGAAAATTGTGAGAGATCCCCCTTTTGGTTTGAATGAAAATGGATTAAATATGGCTTAGGATTGGGACCCAAAAATTAGGCTTGGGATCCAAAATTATGGTTTGGTAATGAGGTTAGGATTTAGCAATGGAGCTAGGTTAGGTTTGGAGAAGGAATATTCCTATTCCTTGGAATATTCCTTGGAACACTCTAGAATATGGTAGAACATGGTAGAAGTTTCCAAGGGAAATGGAGTGGAATTGAAGTGAAAAAACAAGAGGGAAAGAATGAAAGAAAGTGTGGAAGGAAAGTGGAAGGAAAAGTGGAGGGAAATGTAAAACCAACCACTTTTCAAATGATTTTTCTTGGATTTTTTATGATTCCTCCATCATTTCTTGACCAAGTTTGAACCATAGGATCATTGTAACTCTAATTTCATGATCTCGATCTTAAAAGTCAGGAATCGACCCTTTTTACCTAACTCGGTTGCCTTTTCCCCGATTCCTCGATTTTCAGTCGTCTGGCCAGTCGAACCCCTTCCAAAATGAATTTACGGACGAGATTTGAACCCTAGGCCTTTGATATCATATATAATACAAAGGAATCCTCTTTGAATCGAAACTTCATGCCGAAGCCCAGTAGAAATGAAACCCTAATTCGACCCTTTTCATTAGGAAACATTGCACTGCTTGCCTCCTCTGATCAAATCTAATCTTTCCATGGCTTGTGGCTTCAAATGAAGACTTGTGGGATATTTTGAACCCTTTGCACAAGGTTGAGAAGCTTTGAGGCCATGTGATTGCCTTTGTATAGCCTTCGGTTGCTCCGATCATTGATCACATGCCTATGCCTCAGCTATGCTACACATGATGCAATGTTTTTGGTTATTTTATGAATTTATATATGCAAAATGCTATGCAAAAGGTTGGGAAAATGAGAGGGAAAATTTTGAGGTATTACAGCTGCCCCTATTTAATCATCTGCAGGCCTGAACGAATAATTGTGAGAGCTTTTAGACGTTCAAGGTATGGAGTGATTGAATACTCGAATAAAACCTGGAAATTTGAACTCTGTGGGAAATAAAATATATTGGGAAGAATGTCATCCTCAAACGACGATTCTCATAAGATCCTCGGATCTAAAAAAAACCATCCTCGAATGGAAACGCAATGGTATACCGGCCTCAGTCAATAACCAGAAACACAAAGACTGACCTCAGACAGACTTTGCAAAAGAGACAAACTGGCCTCAATCAATAAGCTCAAAATGGTCTATCATCCTCTAATGATAGCCATAACAAACAAGACCAACCTCAGAAGGACTTGAAGAAAAGAATGCCATCCTCGAATGACAATTCTCAAAAGATCCTCGGATCTAACACAAAACCATCCTCGAATGGAAACGCAATGGTATACCGGCCTCAGTCGATAACTAGAAACACAAAGACTGACCTCAGACAGACTTTGCAAAAGAGACAAACTGACCTCAATCAATAAGTTCAAAATGGTCTATCATCCTCGAATGATAGCCACAACAAACAAGACCAACCTCAGAAGGACTTGAAGAAAAGAATGCCATCCTCGAATGACAATTCTCAAAAGATCCTCGGATCTAACACGAAACCATCCTCGAATGGAAACGCAATGGTATACCGACCTCAGTCGATAACTAGAAACATAAAGACTGACCTCAGACAGACTTTGCAAAAGAGACAAACTGACCTCAATCAATAAGCTCAAAATGGTCCATCATCCTCGAATGATAGCCACAACAACAAGACCAACCTCAGAAGGACTTGACGAAAAGAATTCCATCCTCGAATGAAAATTCTCAAAAGATCCTCGGATCTAACACGAAACCATCCTCGAATGGAGACACAATGGTATACCGGCCTCAGTCGATAACCAGAAACACAAAGAAAATAGGACAAGATGGAACGGGTTCGTTGTACATAAACGAGAGCCCAGGCAAACAGGACCGTTGTACAAAACGAGAACCTGCGACGCGACTATTGTACCAAATAAGACGCGAAATGGGTGACAAACATTGACTTGAAAAGACAAGGATGTCTGGAAAATGATATTGGTATCCCCTGTGCGGAGTACTTCAGGTTGAGAAGATGTTATAAGTTGTATATAATATACCTCAAAACTGGCCCATGCTGGCATGCATATGCTTGGATTTATGGTGTAATGCTCCATGATGATGGAAATGCTACGCTCTGGAGGATACAAATGTAATGATGATTATGCAAATGCAAATGCAAAGGATCTCCCAGAAAGGAGACTGCAAGCATCCTAGGTGGCTTGACTGGGGAGAACTGATGATCACTGTATTGATCTGATCCATCCTGATAAGGAGGAGACAACTCTACGAGGAAAGTTGTCAATGATACACCGGCTATGAACAGCCTCCGTTTCCAAAAATAAATTGGACTTTTAAGATTGGAGTGGCAAGACCCTGCTGGAGATGGACCCTTCTTGTAGTCTGGTGGGGAAGTGGAGACCTCCTGACTTGGCTGGGAACCAGAGGTATGACACCGTTGAGGGAGCAAACAGCTGGGGAGGAAAATCACTCCTTGTACTGCTGGGAATTGCCCCTATGATTGAAGGAAAGCTCCTGCTTTGGGAGGACATCCACATTCTGCTGCCTTGCTGGGAGAGATTTCAACTTCCAACTTCCACTAGGGATGACTGGAGACACCTCGGAAGACATCTGTTCTTATTTAAGCATAAAGAAATGTTCTTCCTGGGGATCTGCTTTTAGCTCTATTAGCAACACATGTACCTGTACCTGCATAAATACAATTGATAGTGCCTATAACATGGAGAGTTAGTTTGGACCTGTATGCCCCAGGTTCATAGAATGAACCATTATCCGGGCATCTCGACACCCTCTCAGAGTTGTATTAAATGTTTTTGTCCTCCTACATGAGTTAGAAAGCATTCAAATGTTCACAACACAATATAAATCACAATTTGCTGGACGTTTTCGCAATCAATCAATGCTAGATGAAAAGCAAAAACGAGAAGCAGATAGTCACGAGTTGACCAAAATTGGATTTTTATTGATTCAGAAAGATGGCTATGAATAGGAAAATACAAAGGAAGCAGTTCCCTGGAAAGAGGAAACAACCAAAAAGGAAAACAAATTATCCTATTGTCAATGTGTGAAGTGGATCTCATCGAGTTTCAACCCGGTTATAACTTGTATATCTTCAAGATGATCCGCTCGCTCTGACCCTTGAGAAAGGTAATTGAACTGATCTTCAACCCTTAGAATAACCTCAGTTGCAGATAGGTTACAGATTTCGCAGATCGCAGTCGTTCGTGTTAATCCCTCTTTTGCGTGGATCGCCCTTTCAGGTTTTCAATCCACCGGGATACCCTTTTTCAGGTTTTTAATCCCTCTTTTGGATGTGGCTTTTCAACTCAGCGGGTGTACATTTTTCAAGATTTCCCTAATTTTTGCCCGAGCCTTTTATTCTGTTTTTGGCTCGCCGGGATGCCCATTTTTGCCTGGATCTTTATTCTGTTTTTATCCAGCGGGTCCTTTTTACACGAAGTATTTTCTTACTGCGTCTGCGTTGATAGGGGATTAGAAGTCTTATCCATCCATGGTTGTCAGCATCAAGGCTCCACCTGAGAAAACCTTTTTAACCACAAACGGTCCTTCATAGTTAGGTGTCCACTTGCCCCTGTGATCGTTAAGGGGAGGAAGAATCCTTTTCAGCACCAAGTCACCTGGTATATACCTTCGTGGTCGTACCTTCTTGTTAAAAGCCTGCTTCATCCGCCACTGATACAATTGTCCATGGCATACAGCTGCTAGACGTTTTTCTTCAATGAGGCTCAATTGATTATATCTGGACCAGAGCCACTCAGCTTCATCTAGCTTAATGTCCATCATCAACCTCAACAAGGGGATTTCCACTTTGATTGGTAGGACTTCCTCCATACCATACACCAGTGAGAACGGGGTTGCCCCTGTTGAGGTACGCATTGACGTTCTGTACCCATGCAACGCAAATGGTAGCATCTCATGCCAGTCTTTGTATGTTACAACCATCTTCTGCACGATCTTCTTGATGTTCTTGTTGGCCGCCTCGACAGCGCCATTCATCTTCGGGCGATATGGAGAAGAGTTGTGCTGCTCTATTTTGAAATCCTGACACAAGTCAGCCATCATCTTGTTGTTGAGATTAGAACCATTATCAGTAATGATTCTTTCAGGAATTCCGTACCGGCAAATGATGTCTCTTTTAATAAATCGGGCTACCACTTGTTTAGTGACATTGGCATAAGATGCCACTTCGGCCCACTTCGTGAAGTAGTCTATAGCAACCAGGATAAAGCGATGACTGTTAGAAGATGTCGGCTTGATCTTTCCAATCATATCAATGCCCTACATGGCGAACGACCATGGTGAAAACATGACACTCAATGGATTCGGAGGCACATGGAACTTATCGGCATAAATTTGACACTAGTGACATTTACGGGAGTACTTATAGCAATCAGATTCCATGGTGATCCAATAATATCCTGATCTCAGTAATTTCTTTGCCATAGCATGTCCTCCGGCATGGGTACCAAAGGAACCTTCATGAACCTCTTTCATCAACAGGTCTGCTTCGTGTCTATCCACGCATCTGAGCAGAACCATGTCGAAGTTTCGCTTGTATAGCACACCCTCTTGATTCAAGAAGAAACCAACTGCCAGTCTTTTGAGGGTCTTCTTATCCTTATTGGATGCCCCAGCCGGGTATTCTTGAGCCTTCAAGAATTGCTTGATATCATGATACCAGGGTTTGTTATCTTCACCATCATCAACTACAAAGACATAAGCAGGTCTTTCAAGACGGGAGACCATGATTCGAGGCACAAAATTCTCTTGATAAACTTTAATCATAGACGACAAAGTTGGTTTCATCTCGAGGAATATAATTCAACTTGACTTTGGTGAAGAAAGTTAACAGCCTCCTGACATAATCTCTATAAGGAACCAAGTAAGGTTGATGAACTAGCCATTTGCCATTGACTTTGTTCACCACCAGGGCAGAATCTCCTAAGATCTCGAGGTTCTTGACTCGCAAGTTGATTTCCTCTTCGACCCCCATGATGCAAGCTTCATACTCTGCCTCATTGTTAGTGCATTCGAAAGTCAACTGAGCAGCTAAAGGTGTATGGACCCCTTCTGGCGAGATGATAACGGCACCTACTCCACTTCCATTCATGTTCACAGCTCCATCAAACATCAACTTCCATTTGGATTCAGGATCTGGCCCCTCCTCCGGAAGTGGTTCTTCATAGTCTCTCAACTTGAGGAACATGATGTCCTCATCCGGAAACTCGAATTTCATGGGTTGATAATCATCGATTGGCTGCTGAGCCAAGTATCTGACAATACACTTCCTTTGATTGCTTTTTGCAAAGTGTAATGTATATCATACTCTGTTAGTATCATCTGCCATCGGGCTACCCTTCTTGTCAGAGCCGGCTTCTCGAAAATGTATTTCACAGGATCCATCTTGGAAATTAAGAGAGTGGTGTGAGTAAGCATGTACTGTCTTAGCCGGCGAGCAGCCCATGCCAAAGCGCAACAAGTTTTCTCGAGTAGTGAGTAGCATGTCTCACAATCGGTAAGCTTTTTGCTAAGGTAATAAATGGCGTTCTCTTTTCGACCAGACTCGTCCTGCTGACCCAGCACACATCCCATCGATCCTTCAAGCACAGTAAGATACATAATCAAAGGTCTCCCAGGTACCGGAGGCATGAGGATTGGAGGTTCTAGCAGGTATTCTTTGATTCGGTCAAAGGCTTGCTGACAATATTCATTCCATTTAATGGACTGATTCTTCCACGGAAGTTTAAAGATGGGCTCACAAGTGGCCGTTAGGTGAGAGATAAACCGTGCAATGTAGTTTAGTCTCCCTAAGAAACCACACACTTGCTTTTCACTCTTTGGCTCAGGCATCTCTTGGATGGCTTTCACTTTGGCTGGATCAACCTCAATTCCCCGTTCACTAACAATGAAGCCGAGTAGCTTGCCGGAACAGACCCCGAAGGTGCACTTATTCGGATTCAACCTGTTAATGCTATTATTCTATGATTGGCATTATGTTTGGTAAAACTAATATGGCTGGAAAATGTTGAAAAGTTCCATATTAACATGGTATAGATTCTGGAAGAACATGTCAAACATGATGTCCTGACATGGTGGCACAGATAAATGTGGAAGTTGTCAAAGAAGATGTTGAATTCAGTTCAGAATGTCCTATCAGATGTTGGGACATTATCAAACAGAGTATAAGAACTTAATTCAGGATGTCCCAACAGATGTTGTCATATGTCACAGTCAGATGTCAAAGAAGATGTTGAAGTATCTGCAAATGTCATGACAGAATGTTACAGACAGATGTCAAAGAAGATGTTGAAACATCTGCAAATGTCATGACAGAATTACTGTCATATGCTACAGACAGATGTCAAAGAAGATGCTGAAACATCTGCAAATGTCATGACAGATTCAAAGAGAATGTTGAAACATCTGCAAATGTCATGACAGATGTCAAAGAGAATGTTGAAACATCTGTAACTGTCATGACAACATTACTGTCATATGTTACATATAGATATCAAACAAGAAGTGTTGAACTTAGTTCAGGATGTCACACCAAATGTTGTGACACTGTCAAACAGAGTAACAGTTAATGAACTTAAGTCAAGATATCAGGATGTCACACCAGATGTTAGGACATTGTATCAGTTGATGGAATAAGTTCAGTTTACAGGATGTCCCATCAGATGTTGTGACATTGTATCAGTAAATGAAGTAAGTTCAGGAGAGTTATCAGGATGTCCCAACAGATGTTGAGACATCTCAGACCTGTTACCAGAATTAATTAATAACTAACTGATCTGAGATATTTAAGGAGAGTTATCTGGAATTAATTATGGATGGATAAAAACAGAACAAGGCGCATCTGTAGGGAGTTTTGTTATGAAGATTCAGATTAATCAGAAGAACAAAATCACCTAGAATCTAGGAAGTAACAAACCCTAATTCAAGGTGATGACATTGGATTTATCAGATCTGAATTATGTAGAATATTCTGGAGATATTATGCAATCATATGTGGTGCTGATCTAGAAGATCTTAAAGACTCAATTTAAATTGAAGACAAATATTGAAAAATATAGGTTTCTATATTTAGAGATATTTTAGAAGTTGAAGATCTTTTGGAATATTTGTAGCAGATATTTCTGCATATTTGTAGCAGATATTTCTGCATATTTGTAGCAACTATTGTTGTGATTGTTTAGGCCCAAATCCAGTTGGGAATAGGTTATAAAAGAAACCTTGTAACCTAGTTTAGGATTAACCCAATGAACCGAAAATGTAAACATTATTAGGGTTGTGTCCTTGTGTCAGCCGTGCATAACAAGTAACACTATTGTGGCTGTTTCACTTGTGATTCTCGAAGCTTGTAAGCAATAGAAGTATTGTGTCTTGATTAAAACTTCTAAGTAAGATCAAGCTGTTGTGTTTGAAGTGTGACTTCAATTTTATTAATCATTGTAAAAGATCACTGTGTGATTGAGGGGGAGTGAGTAGGGTACTCATATCTAAGTTGTGTCTTAGGTAGAAATTGCATTGGGTAGTTATTAAGTGATAGATTAAACAGGGTGGTTTAAGTCTAGAATTAATATTATTTATAGTGGATTTCCTCCTGGCTTGGTAGCCTCCAGATGTAAGTGTGGTTATACACTGAACTGGGTTAACAAACTTCTGCTGTGTTCTTTTTATCTTTTATGTTTTATGCAGTACCTGAACTGAATGTCCTATCAGATGTCCCAACATCCTGAAGCATGTTTGACTCTGATATAACAGAATTATTTAAGTACTGATATGTATACCTTACCATGTTTATAAGTAACAGATAAGATGTCTCAACATCATATTAGACATCTGAGTCTGTCATACCAGAATTTCAATTGGTATCAGAGCAGGCATCCTGGTCTGTTTCTGGATGAGATCTAAGGGGGATACTATCTGGTTCATGGTAAAGGAAGAAGGAGGATATAATGAAAAGCTGTTTGAACTTGAGAGGTTCATATTGGTGTTTGAATGGTCCCTAGAAGTGGAGGATGGACTATTCATCATATGGTGTATATTGGACCAGTCTGGTGTTATCAGGGCTGGAAATTTGCTGGTGAATTGTTGTGTAGCTATGATGTCAAACAGAATGTCCTGACATCTTGGTTCTGAGAATTCTATATTTGAAGGAGGCTTGTATTTTGTTTTCTGTGAGAATTGGAGAACACTTAGTTCAGAATGTTGTGGTTCTTGATGAAAGAAGAGGTTGGAGCCAAAACAAAAGAGTATAATTATCAAATCTTTCATGCGGGAGTGAAAATCTTGATAAGTTATCTCTTAAGCTTATTTATGGTGACCTAATGAGGATATCCTTCTTGGTTATGGTGTCCTATGTTGTTTAGGTATAGCTGGAGAAAATCTCTCCTGTGAAGATACATGTTTATGATTGTCTAAATCATGAACTGAAGGAAGTTTCATCAAGAAAGAAGCTGAATTGATATGTCAATCCTAATGGCTTAACACCACACTACACATCAACAGTTTATGAACCAAGCTTAGTTTTGTGTTCCAGAAGAAGGAAATTGGTGTGATGATGGATGCTTTGGGTGCTAGACAAATGTGTGATGATCACATATGTTTGGAACCTACTCCTAACCTGGAAGAGGAGGCATCTATGCTACATGTTGAAGACTTAGATAATGATCATTGCTTCTGTGGACCCTAGCATAGCCAAAAGGCTTAGGGCTAGAAAGGAAAAGAAGACTACAGGACATTCATCTCCTGAAAAGAAGCAGCCTTCTCCAAAGAAAGACAAGGTCAAAGTGATACTTGGTCCTACTAAACAATGGAGCAAGGTGAATACCCAAAAGAGGAAAGTTGTAACTCCACCAGATTCAGATGTTGAAGAGGATGTCCCAACATCCCAACCAAAGAAGAAACCAGCACCCTCAAGGTCCACCTCTGCTGTTCCAGAAGCTCCTCTGGACAATGTTTCATTCCATCATGTGTCAAGTGTGAGCAGATGGAAATTTGTATACCAAAGAAGGGTAGCACTTGAAAGAGAGCTGGGCAGAAATGCACTTGAGTGCACTGAGGTAATTGACCTAATTTCTTCTGCTGGTTTATTCAAGACAGTATCAAACTTTTCACCTTACTATGAGCTGCTAGTCAAGGAATTCATTGTCAACCTACAAGAGGACTGTGATGATGGTAAATCAGATGACTTCAGAAAGGTGTATGCAAGAGGGAAATGTGTAGAATTCTCTTCTAGGGTTATCAACCACTATCTAGGAAGAGAATCTGATGGACCTAATGAGCTGGGAAAGATAAATAACCATGTGTGCAAGGTCATCACTGCTAATCAATTCAAAGCTTGGCCAGTCAAAGGGAAATTTTCTGTTAGCTTGCTGACAAGGAAGTATGCAATGCTGCATAGGATTGGCACTTCAAATTGGGTCCCTACCAACCATACCTCCTCAATAGCAACTGAATTGAGCAGGTTCATATATGTTGTGGGCACCCAAGCAAAGCTGTACTTTGGGGCTTATATTTTTTATCAGACATTGAAGCATGTTGGAACATCTGCAACAAAGATTCCCATTGCTTTTCCCTCTCTGCTATGTGGAATCATACTAAGCCAGTATCCAGGTATCCTCACTGAGAAGGATTCAGTATGCAAAAGAAAAAGTCCTCTTGCCTTCCATTACAAACTTTTCTTGAGCCATCATGCTGCTGATGTTGAAGCTTCCACTAGGACATCTGCTGGACCTTCAAAAGCAAAGACTCCCATATCCAAAGCTGCCTTGATTGCAGATCTGAAGAACACTTGCAAAAATCTGGATGCCAGGAAGAAAAAGCTTGAGGAAGTATTTCAAAGGCTGGAGCTGGAAGAGGTTACTCAGAATACTGATGAATCTAATGATGAATCTGAAGATGAAGAAGCTTCTAAATGTATTTACAAATGTGGGTGAAAAATGCATGACTTTGGTCATGATTAAAGCTAGCAATGTGACCAACAATTGCTAGAAGCAAGGGAAGAATGTCAGATTGGGAAGTCTGATCAGAATGGTTGTTGAACTGGTAGTCTCTTCCACTACTAGTCATGGATAGTGGCAGTATAAACCCTTTGTAGCAAGCAAACTAAGAGCATCTGTTTTGGAATATAAAATCAAGTGTGGATATTTATCAGTTGTGCTCTTTGTATGTTCATCAGGGGTGTGAAATTGAGAATTAGTGGAGTACATGCTCAGCTGGAGTATTGTTTATCCATGACATGAGGAGATCTTGCTAATCTTATCTGGAGCTAACCTTAAAATCCTTCAAAAGTAAAAGATCAGATTGTGTAGAACTATCTGATAAGGTATTATACAAGGATTTAAGATCAATTGTTGTTTGTGGAATTCACAAATATTTGATTGATTATCCTTGTGATTCAAGATTGGTGATGTTCAAAAAGATGTTGGAACATCTTATCATCAGAGTTTGTGCAGAATCATGGGAGAGGTATTGCATAAGCTGTAGCATTGGCTTCAGTCTTGTGTGACAAGAGTTATGTATTTCTGGAAAGTTTCTTGGGAAGAACTTGTCTGGATATTGTTGATTCTGAAGATGGAGATGAAAGACCATGAACATATCATAATCTTGGTGACTACTTGGATTGGTTTATTTCTGATCTAGGTGTAGTCCATAATGCTCATCATGGAGTTAAGATAGGTGGAGATATCATAAATTTGTTTAGACTGCTTTACTCAAGGAAAGGTGGCATCCTTGGTATAGTTTTGAGGTGTAGTTCTTAACTATTCCTTCTGAATAATCAGACAGTGGCAGGTTTGAAGACTTTGGAGAAACATTGGAAGTTTCTCATCAATATGTGTTATTGGTAAGAACTTCTGCAAAACCAATAGAATGGAGGTTGTCTACTCAAACTTGATGGATAAATCAAGTCTATGAGAGCATGTAACTCTTGTTCTATAAAGGAAGGAGGTTCTTTCAAGTGGCAGAAGAAGGAACTGAATTTAACAGATGGATGTGGGCTAATAATGTTTAAACATCTAGTTCAACATCAGAGTCTAATTGGTGAAGATCAACTTTTTTGATCAGGATATCTTTGGAAGCTTTATTATAAACGTGAGGAAGACAAAAGTGGCAATTGGCTTTTTCATATGAGGATTCATAAAAGAGGTTATCAAAATGTGGTAATTGGTTGATCTTTAAAGTGGATTCGAAGAATCAAGATAATCAGAGTGTGGCAGCTGGTTGTTCTTGAGGATTGTCTTGGAAGAAATTGCTCTTGGGCAGAGGAGTGATGAGTTGAAGACTCAAGAGGATTTATTCTTCTTGAAGGTGGATGAGAGTTTATCACTCTTTCTGGATTTCTAATTCTAACTGGTGGCACAGTGTAGTTGAAGATTTTCAGTTCTTGGATTACTATACTATAGTAAGTCCAGTTGGTGGAGCACATCTAGGATCATGGTGATAAGGTCTTGGTGTATGAAAAAAATGTTCTAACTAAGTGTTAGTACATTATCTGGGGTGTTTATCTACATGGTTTCTATTATTAGACTACCTAATCATATGGGAGAATGATGAAGTAGATGATCTATATTGGAAGAAACATGTAGAAGAGACTGGAAGTGTTCCTCGTGCTAAAAAGCCAAGAACTCCAAAAAGATCAAGTTTTCAGCAAGACCAAAGGCATACCTTCACCATTGTACTACACTCCAAAAGCTTCTGAATATGTGGATGATTCCATAAAGGAGTTGGTAACCAAAATCCTATCTGAGCAAAGAGTGGTAAGTGGCATATCTATCTCTCTGAACACTATGCCAGCCCCACAAGAAGATCAACAAACTCAGGCTGCAAAGGAAACTCCTGCTCAACAGGATGTCCCAATAGATGTTGAAACATCTGAGGACCAGCACAAGGCCTCAACTGAAGAGCACATCTCTGTTGATCCACCAGAAGTATATCAGGTATTGATTGCTTGGAAGTTTGTTTGTGGACATTCATTCTAATTTCATAATTAGTTTGGATGTGTTTTATCTGGATTGTATGGCCTTTGGTGTGTAAAGGCTTAGTGTCAAGAACCTGTGTGCTAGAAGATGTTCATCTTGTGTAGTATGTGGTAACTACAAACCCAGAAAGGAATCAGGTATGCTTTGGTACAAGAAGTGAATGTGTTCAATTGGGAATTGAACAGAGGGTGAGCTCTTGAAGACATGAAGATGCGTCTTATGTTTTCCTTTCATCAATGTACAGAGAAGCATGGAGTATCCTAGATAGGGGGGTGTGTTACAAGTATGTGCACTTGATTTTGTGGTGTTAAGGGGGAGTAATACCTTAACCAGATAAGGAGAATCCTAAGAGTCTAGAAGGCTATATTATATAAAGCTGCTCTTTGCAGTTTATGTTTGATTCTTGAGGAATTGTGAAGCTTGTGTGTGTTTCAAGCTTATGGAGATTATATACCTCTATTTTTATTATGGTACCTTTGTCTTTTTATGGCTAAAAAGGGGGAGAAGTAATAGTGTGAGGTCTGATATGAAGATGTGATGTTAAGGAACATCTACATAAGGTACTACTACACCTGTATGTAAATTAGTTTTAGCCAAAATAAGCCAAAGGGGGAGATTGTTAATGCTATTATTCTATGATTGGCATTATGTTTGGTAAAACTAATATGGTTGGAAAATGTTGAAAAGTTCCATATTAACATGGTATAGATTCTGGAAGAACATGTCAAACATGATGTCCTGACATGGTGGCACAGATAAATGTGGAAGTTGTCAAAGAAGATGTTGAATTCAGTTCAGAATGTCCTATCAGATGTTGGGACATTATCAAACAGAGTATAAGAACTTAATTCAGGATGTCCCAACAGATGTTGTCATATGTCACAGTCAGATGTCAAAGAAGATGTTGAAGTATCTGCAAATGTCATGACAGAATGTTACAGACAGATGTCAAAGAAGATGTTGAAACATCTGCAAATGTCATGACAGAATTACTGTCATATGCTACAGACAGATGTCAAAGAAGATGCTGAAACATCTGCAAATGTCATGACAGATTCAAAGAGAATGTTGAAACATCTGCAAATGTCATGACAGATGTCAAAGAGAATGTTGAAACATCTGTAACTGTCATGACAACATTACTGTCATATGTTACATATAGATATCAAACAAGAAGTGTTGAACTTAGTTCAGGATGTCACACCAAATGTTGTGACACTGTCAAACAGAGTAACAGTTAATGAACTTAAGTCAAGATATCAGGATGTCACACCAGATGTTAGGACATTGTATCAGTTGATGGAATAAGTTCAGTTTACAGGATGTCCCATCAGATGTTGTGACATTGTATCAGTAAATGAAGTAAGTTCAGTTTTTCAGGATGTCCCAACAGATGTTGAGACATCTCAGACCTGTTACCAGAATTAATTAATAACTAACTGATCTGAGATATTTAAGGAGAGTTATCTGGAATTAATTATGGATGGATAAAAACAGAACAAGGCGCATCTGTAGGGAGTTTTGTTATGAAGATTCAGATTAATCAGAAGAACAAAATCACCTAGAATCTAGGAAGTAACAAACCCTAATTCAAGGTGATGACATTGGATTTATCAGATCTGAATTATGCAGAATATTCTGGAGATATTATGCAATCATATGTGGTGCTGATCTAGAAGATCTTAAAGACTCAATTTAAATTGAAGACAAATATTGAAAAATATAGGTTTCTATATTTAGAGATATTTTAGAAGTTGAAGATCTTTTGGAATATTTGTAGCAGATATTTCTGCATATTTGTAGCAGATATTTCTGCATATTTGTAGCAACTATTGTTGTGATTGTTTAGGCCCAAATCCAGTTGGGAATAGGTTATAAAAGAAACCTTGTAACCTAGTTTAGGATTAACCCAATGAACCGAAAATGTAAACATTATTAGGGTTGTGTCCTTGTGTCAGCCGTGCATAACAAGTAACACTATTGTGGCTGTTTCACTTGTGATTCTCGAAGCTTGTAAGCAAGAGAAGTATTGTGTCTTGATTAAAACTTCTAAGTAAGATCAAGCTGTTGTGTTTGAAGTGTGACTTCAATTTTATTAATCATTGTAAAAGATCACTGTGTGATTGAGGGGGAGTGAGTAGGGTACTCATATCTAAGTTGTGTCTTAGGTAGAAATTGCATTGGGTAGTTATTAAGTGATAGATTAAACAGGGTGGTTTAAGTCTAGAATTAATATTACTTATAATGGATTTCCTCCTGGCTTGGTAGCCTCCAGATGTAAGTGTGGTTATACACTGAACTGGGTTAACAAACTTCTGCTGTGTTCTTTTTATCTTTTATGTTTTATGCAATACCTGAACTGAATGTCCTATCAGATGTCCCAACATCCTGAAGCATGTTTGACTCTGATATAACAGAATTATTTAAGTACTGATATGTATACCTTACCATGTTTATAAGTAACAGATAAGATGTCTCAACATCATATTAGACATCTGAGTCTGTCATACCAGAATTTCACAACCTCAATATGAACTTTCGGAGTCTGTCAAACAACTTTGCTAGATTAACCAAGTGCTCTTCTTCTGTTTGGGACTTTGCTATCATATCATCAACATAAACCTCAATTTCATGATGAATCATGTTATGAAATAGCGTCACCATCGCCCGTTTATAAGTGCCCCTGCATTCTTCAGGCCAAACGGCATAACCTTGTAACAGAAGGTGCCCCAAGGTGTGATAAAGGTTGTCTTTTCCATATCATCGGGAGACATCTTAATCTGGTTATAACCGGAAAACCCATCCATGAAAGAGAACACATAAAACTGAACGGTATTATCAACAAGGACATCTATGTGAGGCAGAGGGAAGTCATCCTTGGGGCTGTCCCTGTTCAAATCCCTGTAGTCTACATACATCCTAACTTTACCGTCTTTCTTAGGGACCGACACAATGTTGGAAACCCACGAAGGGTAACTAGTCACGGCCAAGAAACCAACATCAAATTGCTTTTGTACTTCCTCTTTTATCTTGATTGCCATATCAGGACATGTGCGCCTCAACTTCTGCTTCACTGGAGGACAATCCTCCCTCAGAGGTAACTTGTGCACCACAATGTCAGTGTCTAAACCAGGCATATCTTGGTAGGACCATGCAAAGACATCAACATACTTTCGAAGCGAATCACTTAAACGGGTCTTGACTGATTCTTCTAATGCAACCCCGATCTTGACTTATTTCTTGTCCTCTTCAGTACCTAGGTTTATCACCTCGACAACTTCTTCGTGCGGCTGAATCATCTTCTCCTCCTGTTTAAGCAGTCTGGCCAATTCTTCAGGTAGTTCGCAATCCTCTTCACCCTCCTCATCGGCTTGATAAATTGGATTGTCAAAGTCATACTCAGCCATAACAGGGTCCTCATTGATAAGATTCGGTGATGAGCACCTGTATGAATGGTGATTCATGCAAGGCTTTAGAAAAGGCTTGAGAAAATGAGAAACATTGCCAGTTTAAAACTTTTCTTTCTTTTTGAAAAACAAAAGCAAAAAATGAAACACAAAGAACAACATGGATGAATGTGAAACGTCAGCTTTATTTATGATTATGAATTGTGTTAGGAACAAAAGAACCCTTACAAAAAGCTACTATGCCCTGGGCAAGACATAGCGCTTGAATACAGCACAACAGAAACAAAAATTATTACTCTTCGAAAGAGGTGACTGAGATAAGCCTTTCTGATGTCCAATTGCTAAGTTGAGTCCCTGTAACAGCAGGTCTGATCCACTCATCTAAGTCACACTCACTATCAACTGCGTCATCCTACATGACACTGATGTTTCCATAATCCGCCACCCCCGCACTCATGAAAGTAATTGGGCCTTGACGACCTCTATCACTCGGTTCAGACGATGAATGCCCAAGATGGTAACCAATTCCGAACATATCTTTCTTTTCTGGCACTTCTACTGGACTGCCCCAGCCTTCTCGCACCCCTGACTCTACCAACTCAAGAGCTTGCTTATAAGAGGCCACGAAAACCCCCTTCTTTGGTTCTTCAGGAGAAGCTGCCACTGCAGATGCTTGTTCAGTTTTCAGGGGCTCAAAAGCTTGACATGGAGTTTCAACTATTTCTCCATCCATCTCCACATACTTGAATGAAGCTAGATGGCTAACAAAAATGTCTTCTTCCCCACTGATAGTTACAATTTGGCCCTCCTAGATGAACTTTAGCTTTTGATGAAGTGTGGACGATACTGCTCCTGCCGAATGTATCCAAGGTCTTCCAAGAAAACAGCTGTATGCAGGCTGTATATCCATTACGTAAAATGTGGTATTGAAGATTTGTGGACCTACTTTAATTGGTAACTCCACCTCCCCGAACACCGATCTCCTCGACCCATCAAATGCTCGAACTACCAAGTCTCTAGGCTTTAGAACTACTCCATCGTAATCCAACTTCATCAATGCTTTCTTGGGCAGAACATTCAACGAAGATCCGGTATCTACCAACACGTGAGAGAGTACTGCACCTTTACATTCTAAAGAGATATGCAGTGCCCGATTATGAGCACGCCCTTCTGATGTTAAATCCATGTCTGTAAAGCTCAATCCGTGACTGGCATTGACACTAGATACCACCACTTCCAATTGATTTACTGAAATAATCTGAGGCACATACGCCTTGTTCAGAATATTCAAGAGAGCCTTCCTGTGGGAGTCAGAACACATGAGCAAGGACAAGATGGAAATCTTCGACGGGGTCTGCTGCAGATGGTCCACAATCTTGTAATCGCTATTTCTGATAATTCTCAGAAATTCTTCAGCTTCTTTTTCAAAGGTAACGTCTGGATCAGTTACTGGTGCGGGTTCATTGACGACCACTGGCTGCTTGCCTCTTCCCTTAGCCTGGGCCTCTGCCATGTCTCTGGGTGGTATCACACTATTTCTTAGTGTTTCCGGCGCAAATAACCTTCCAATTCTAGTAAATCCCCCTACTCCAACATTTTCTACTTGAGGTGGGTTTGTATTAGACGTGGCCAACTCTTGCTTCTGGCCGTTATAGTATACTTCGCCACCATAATTCCAGGGAATAGCTCTATCGCTCTGATACATTATTGGTCCTGCAGTGGTAATCGTTATTGGTGCCACTCTGGCCCGTGGAGGAACTTGAGATGGATCGTAGAAGATGGTTATTGTAGAGACTTCGCTTTCCTTTACAACCTTGTCAAACTGCAATACTCCTTCATTAATCATGTCCTGGATCCTTACTTTCAACTGCTCACAACCATTTGTAGCTTTAGCACATCCTGGACAATTAATTTCACACCCAGGAAAGATACCCTTCTTTGACAAGCAGACTTTAACAACACTCAATGGAGTCTGCAGGTTGTTGACATCACACACCAAGTTTAAATTCTCCCCTTCATCAACTTCCCCAACCGTACCTCCGTGAGGAGGCATGGGGTTATGAATTACATTAGGAGTAGGAGCAAAATTAATCGCTTTAGAATCCAGTAGGTCTTGAACAACATGCTTCAGCGCTTTGCAATTCTCTGTGGTATGCCCGGGAGCTCCGGAATGAAATTCGCATTTGGCCTTTGTATCATAACCCTCGGGGATTTGGCCCGGCTTCGGGGGTTGTAAAGTTCGGAGTTGAACCATCTGGAGTTGTAGGAGATTCTTCAAAAGCTGTGAATAGGACATCGGCGGAGCCTCGAACTGCCTTTCTCTGGTCCTCTGAGGATAGTATGGACGGGGAGCTCTTTGTTGATACTCTTGTTGGTGTTGTTGTTGCGGTGGTTGGACTCGTTGTTGAACTGGTTGAGCTGAGATAGTGACAGGGGCCACTTGATGATAAAAACCTCTGTTGTTTCTGTCATACCCTAAATTTGTCCTACTTATATAATTATTTTCTTTTATTTTTATTTGTTATTATAAAAAAATATATCGTGTTGTTTCTTTTTATTTTTGTTGTCAAGGATCATTTACAGCAAAGTTAAGTCATGGTTCAATCACGGTTATCAGGACCAAGTTGGATTGAATTCAAGTATGTCGGGGATTTGAGAATTATCAGAAAATGAGGTTCAAACTTGTTTGGTTCATTCCCAATATGTTGTGAATGCATGAGTAAGACTCACTTTGGACCACATTTAAGAATGATGGACCATTGATGCAAGTCAGAGTATCAAGACGCTCACGGCATACTTGATACTTGATCGTAATGCGTGCTTCATTTGTTATGTTGGTAATTTATGTCAAAGAATATTGTGTTTTTTTTTGTGACAAAACAAAGCCTGAAGTTGTCTTGAGATCATGAGTAATTGGTTCAATTTGATTTAAAGCTTTTTAATTACAAGTTGTGACATAGGCTATATCCGAGAGTATTTGATTGGAGCCAAGTCATGATTTGTTGTTTCAAGGGGATTACAAGTCATTTACTAAACAAGCCAGGTTTTGATGTGTTGTGAGGTGCCATACTTAGATTAAATAATTGTCAAATTCATTGTAAGATGGGAGATGACTAGTGACAAGTTGTATGATCAACTGGGAGTTAGTTATGCTATTGCATGTTGGCGGTGTTCCTCATTCAATTTGAGTCAAATATCCAAGATTACAGCAAGTCCCGTTCATTATGACAGATCACTACACTACAAACAAGTGCAACAATGAAGATATGAAAATTAAAAAGGTTCAATCTTGAATGATTCACAAAAAAACGAAGACCAAGCTTCTATAAGCAGACATAAAATTGTGATAGATTGTTCCTTAAAATTACAAGTTACAAAGAAACCAATACAACGCACTCTCTCATTCAACTCTTCATCAACTATGATTCCAAGAATTCTTCCACAGTGAATCATGCTTTCTTGCAAATTTCAAACCTTCATTTACATGCCAAAGACCATGTGTACATGAAAAAAGGAAGTGAGCATTATCAAGACAAAAGGTTATCTGTAGCAATATAATCATAGCTAGACACTGCAGTTCAGAGATAGAAATAATTTAAGCATAACAATGGAGATGGAAAGGAAAATTTTAAGAGAGTCCTCACCGAAACCACGACGATAAGAGCTGTATCGGTGCACAAAGATTTCCAATTCTGCAGTTCCATCATGCTTCATAATATCAAGTTCCATGGAAAATTTATAAGATCAAATAAATTTGCTCCCCAAAGCGCAGTGAGTTACGACGTCTGCAGCTGGCCGAGTTGCTCCACACTGAGCAAAGGATGACACTCCCAAATGATCCAGCCGAGATTAAGGTGGACAAGTGAAAAGAACTCCTAGTTCAGACTGAATGTTCCAGCAGAAAAGGCAGCACAAAATATGCTCAAGGACGCCGCTACATATGGCTGCCCGAGGTGGTTCTGTGGACTGTGTCCGGATGATGCTTGCTTGGGGAGCAGATCGCCTTCAATTAGATTCCTCCGGGAGAATACCATTCACGGTTTCTCTTAAGCATAGGCATAGGGCATGTACGGCCCTACTCGATCCTTCATTAGTCGCACCGCTTGTTTGGCCGTCTCCGCTAAAATTCACCAGTAAACTCTATTGCAGTAACTTTGTCTTGTATCATAAACAGCAAGTTCACCTGGTTCAATATCAAGATATCTCTCAGTTACAGTTCATGATGGAAGTTGATTCAAGCTCTTCATCAAGTTGCCAACACCTCTTCAGACTTCCAGCCATAGAAAGTCTACGCAGTGGCATATCAATGACAAAAGCATCGGCATATTTGTAAGCAGGTCCTGTGTAAACAAACAAGAAAGTCAGTTTAAGAATTGCAACAAGCCATGCCATGAAGGTATGATAAACCAAGAGTAGATACAAATTACTGCAGCTGAATAAAAGGGGAGTAAAAAACCAACATACCAATGATTGATTCAGCAAAGTATACACCTCATACAAGCCTACTTATCATTCCACTCTGTATCATGAAACCAAGATGATCTTGAAGTCAGGGAAGAGGTTCCGTAAGCAGACAGCTATAATGGATACCTAATGCCGCGGTAATCGAAAATACTGCGCAGAGTAACAATCAGTAAACAATGTATTAGTTCTCAAAGCATACCAACGAAATCAATAGAACACAAGGTTTCTAGATGATCATACCAGGTGGTTATTCGTCATGCCCAAGCTCTCAACTTGCAGGGAACCTACAAGGATTAGTACACAAGCAAACCATGTTCAAGCAAGTGTAAAAGTTCAGCAGCAATAAAAAAAAAGGAAAAAAACAAGTTTACGATCTTTTTTTTACTTACAATAAAAGCAGTAAGAGGTCAGCAGTGTAAGTCAGGTATTGAGTGAAGATTCAATTCGCTTCATTCTTTCCAGAAGATCTTCCAGCTAGCACTACAGACAAAACAAGAGGTTGAGTCACAAAACCCTGGACCCCACACAATCTCACGAAATCACTCGAAAATCCCTCAACGGTTTTTTGCAGGAAATTACAGCTCATTTCACACGATTTACTTCACACAAATCCTTCCATTCACACGTACCAGGCCCTCTATAAAACCTCTAATCATTGGCAGTTATTGAAAAAAAGCCCTGGCCGCAGAAAGGTTTTAGAACTTTGAAAACCCTTGTTAAAACTCCCCTGAACACCATCCATAATCAAACATGTGCTTAAACCACCACCATTATCTCAAATCACCGTCTCTCTTTCTTATCAACCAAACACAAATCCATTGAACACCGCAAATCCGAATCTTTTCCTTCTTCAATCTTTCTGCAGAACCCAAACACAAAATATATCTGAATAAAAATCGAAACAGAGAAGAGTGTGAAGAGTGAGATGCGAAATCAAAAAGCGAATCGAGAGATAAAGTAGAAAGCGTGAGGCACAACCGAGCCGACAACAGACCGAAGCCACTACCGTGAGTCGCCGTTAGCAAGATCCGAACCAAATCTGTGAGCACCCTCGCCGCCATGTACTGAGCGTTGTTGATGTCGTAGCCGCATGAGAGGAGAGCGACTTCCGTGAAAGAGCTGACGGTCGAGAGAAGGCATCATCCGCCGAGAAGCTGCGAGAAAGGGTTTCGCGTGAAAGATCACGAGACCGAGAGAGGGCAGTGGGAGCTGAGTAGGTTTTCAAAAGTAAGAATGCGTTGAGTGGCTTTGAAACAGGGGTAAAGCTTTTCTTTCTTTCGTTTTCTCAGAAGTCTTAGTGGATAGCGCGTTTTTGTGTTTAGCACATTTCTTTTGGTTGTGAGTTGGGCTATCTGAGCCCATAAACTAGTTGCTAATCATACTGCATACCTTCCTTCCCTTTTAATTTATGTTTATATATATATATATATATATATATATATATATATATATATATATATATATAATTAATTCTTATGTTTTACTTTGTTTAGGATTATTGTGGGTATGGTATAATAAATTCTAAATTTCTGAAAAGTTTATTTTTGGTTATCTTCTTTATTTGGTCTAAGATATAAATGGATTTTCGATATTCGATTTATAATCGAAGTTATCAAAATCATTGAGACCATATTTTATTTTATTTTTATTCATAGTAGTTTCTAATTAATCTGTTTAGATTTATTGTTATTTGATTTTTTTTATTTGGGCCAATGAAATAATTATGACCTTTTGATATTCGATTCTAAATCGGCGTTATCGAGGTTGTTATGAGGCCATTTTCACTTTTATTTTTCGTTATTATTTATTCGATTATTCGATTTATTCGGTTAATGATAAAATGAGATATTCGATTTTTTTAATCGTTATCCATTAAATTGAGACTGATTTCATTATTTTTATCCGTTATTTTATTCTATTATTTTGGGCCTATGATAAAAAATACGGTTTATCGATATTCCATTAAGTGACGTTATCTAAACCGATTTGAGGCCGATTTCTCTTTATTATTATTTTATCAATTTATTGATTTATTTATTATTTGGTCTATGATATTATTATCCGATTTTGTGACATTCCACTTTGCGACGTTGTCCAAATTGATATGAGACCTCTTTCCATTATTTTGTGGTTTTCTAATTAATTTTAGATCCCTTGTCATTATCGACTTTATTCTTATTTCGGCCAATGATAAATGGTGATATTCGATTTTTAATAAATCGACGTTATCCCCTAATTTGAGGCCACACTTTTATTTTTCTTATTATTTCCATTTATCTCTATTTATTTTATTTCGGCCGATGAATAAATATTTAAATATTCTATTTCTAATAAATCAACGTTATTTAAATTAAATATGAGGCCAAACTATTATTTTATTATTATTTCGACTTTATTTTATTTTTTTATGGTCGATGATATAACAAACAATTTAAATATTCGATTTCAACAAATCGATGTTATTTAAATCAATATGAGACTAATTGTATTTTTTTTATCGCATTTCTTTTATTTGAATAATTATTTGATTATAAAGTGACGCTCGACTTCTCATAGAATGATTCTAAATTTGAATCGATTCTAAGATAGTTAAAGAGCTATATTTTGACGCTTCCGGTTTAATTCGAGCTCCAACGGCTCCGCCTTAGCTTAGTATTAGGAATCATTCTTGCGTAACCATTTAACCTTTAACTTCCATTTTGCACTCACCCTTCGCGATCGCTTTATGCCTCGCAATCGACCTACCAAAATGTTTCTTTAAATCCAAACCCTTGATCCAACGTCAAGTGGTCTTAGGTATTAAAACACTTTAAAATATGAGAGAAATTGTACGCCACGAGCTTTAAGTGGTAGAAAGGAGGATTACAAGCTCTCGTTATTCGCTCCGATTATTCCGTCGCAAGACACTTGACTTGTTGGTTCGGAATAAACTATCCATAGTCTTTAGTGCAATTCGACTCCTAAAGAAAGATAATAAAATTTAAATCCTTTTCCTCTTTTAGCAAGTAATTCATTAGGCATAGACATCCTTTCGCGCGTGACAACTTAGAAGGTTCCCATCGAGTACGATGGATGTAGGGGGTGCTAATACCTTCCCCCTGCATAACCGACTTCCGAACCCCGACAATGGTTACGATGACCTTGTCTTTATCCTCTCTTCCCGGGTTTTATCTATATTTTCCTTTTCCCTCTTTGGGAATAAATAAAATTAGGTCGCGACTCTCAAGTCGGCCCAGCCGCGACCGCATTCGCGAGGATCGTATTTTTCGAGGTACGACAGCTGGCGACTCTGCTGGGGACTGGTTCACCCCTATGCAAGTCAAGCCTAATCTAGGTTGTTTCATGTTCGTTTGTATGCTTACCTTTATGTCTTACTTGTTTATGTTTTACCGCTTTCTTTATCGATTTCCATATTATACCTTGTGGTTCTTGGATCGATATTTTGAAACTTGAGTGAAAGGATTTATACCCGGGCTTTCGAGTGCGAACATAAGTTAGCGAGGTTTTGTAGTATGGGCTCCTGAGAGAACCACTCTCATGGGTTGTCGATACGAAAACCTCACTTGGAGTAGATTCTAATGATAACAATGACGACCGTCAAGCTTTTGACGTGTGTGCTCAGTTATTTTCATTAGGGTCATCGACTCTGAGGACCTTTAGAACCTTTTGGTTAAAACATCGGTTGATGGTTGCGTAGTATAGGGCACCAGGGTTCGCCCTCGCGTGGCTCGATACAAAAACCTCACTTGGAATAGACTTACTCAATGGAGTTGATTGACTGTCAAGAATATATAAAATTGACACGTGCATCAAACAATTGAGGAAGGTCCATAACTTTGAGACTTTGTTTTAAACCTCGTGTCGATGATCACGTAGTATGGACTCCCGAGAAAATTTGCTCTCGTGGGTGTCGATACGAAGATCTCACCCAAAATAGATTCATATGGCGGAGTCAATCAACCGTCATGCTTATGGCGCGTGTGATGAACAACCATATGAATTGATAACTTTGGGGTCCCTAAAACCTTAGAGTCTACCCAGTGAGTTCCTGATCAGAGTATCCTCCATCTGTACCTTGGACTTATGATACCATGACTTTTTTATGTTTAACATCTTTTCATATTTTATTTGCATATCATTGCATTCATATTTGCATTCATAGTCGCTCATGTTCATTCGTTCTCGTCTTCAGAGTTGTTGAGTACCCGTCAAGCTGATTCCTCCACGCAGATACAGAACTAGGGCCCACGAAAGAAGAAGGATGGCTGAGCAAGAAGAACACAACAAGCGAGTCAGGGAAGACATCGATGACCTGAAGAGCAGTGTGAGCAAGATTATGGATATGCTCCAAATCTTGGCTACTAAGGACACTCCAGCTCAGAAGACGGTCACCTCTGAAGACAGTAGTTTCGTCATTAATGCAGAGTCTTCAAGACCAGCCAGCACATGGCCAGAATTCGGATTGCCACTGGGTTATACTCCGCCATTTGTGACTACTCAGATGACTGGTACATCCACTTTTTTCGAACCTGGAGTGTTCGCTGACTCTCAACCTAATGTGCATACTGTTGCCCAAACTGCTTATGTGAATCCTCCCTTTGTGCATAATCCACCATCTTCAGTACAAGGAGAGGCTGGAAATATCGAGGATGTTAGGGAACAATGTATGACTTTGGAAAAAAGGATAAGAGTTGTTGAGGGATTTGATGTTTTCAACGCTGCTGCATCAGATATGTGCTTGGTTTCGAATTTGATTATGCCAGACAAGTTCAAAATGCCAATATTTGAAAAATACAAGGGAGATACTTGCCCAAAGAGCCACATGATCATGTACTGCCGCAAAATGGCCGCTCATGCTGACAAAGACAAACTGCTCATCCATTTCTTCCAAGATAGTTTGAGTGGAGCATCTTTGAAATGGTATATGGGACTCGAGAAAAGTCGTATCCAATGCTGGCAGGATTTGCTTGATGCATTCCTAAAACAATACAAATACAATCTGGACATGGCACCTGACCGCCGTCAGCTTCAAAACATGTCTCAGAAAGAAAAGGAATCATTCAAGGAGTATGCCCAGCGCTGGAGAGAGCTAGCTGCTCAGGTTGAGCCTCCCTTGGCAGAGAAAGAGCTGACTGGTCTGTTCATGGACACTCTTCAGCCTCTTTACTGGGAAAGGATGATTGGCAGTGTATCATCTAGTTTTGCTGACCTAGTCACTATTGGAGAACGACTAGAGGAAGGAATTAGAAAGGGCAAGTTTGGAAGTCCCGAAGCTTCTAATGCTGCGAAAAAGTCCTCCGGGAACTTTCAGAAGAAGAAAGAGGGTGATACTCATGCTGTCAACACTGAAAGAAGACCCTACTACAGGCAACAACAGTATGGTGAAGCCCAAGTAGCCGCAGTTTCTCCTATGGTTAATGCTACACCAGCTCGAGCTCCTCCACAAAGGAATGTGGGTCAGAATCAGACTCGCACTCCCCGACCCAGGGCTCCTATTGATCCTATTCCCATGAAATATGCTGAGGTTTTCCCTGAACTGCACAAGAAAGGTCTTGTTACTACTAGACCTCTCAATCCTCCAAATCCTCTTCCACCTGGATTTAGGACCGATCTTCATTGCCCATTCCATGAAGGAGCTGCAGGTCATGATATTGAGAACTGTTATGCTTTCCAAGCTCGAGTTCAAGACTTGGTCAGGGGGGACTTGCTCACCTTCACACCGAGAAAGGTTCCCAGGGTTGAAATAGATCCCATGCCAAAACAAGGTGGCTGAAGATTTGATCGAAGAATCACAAGTTACTACCTAAAACCAGTGGGTCAGACGGGAAAGCTCATCCTTGCTACTGACTAGACACTAGGCCTTGTTTCTTTTCAGTTTTAATTTCCTTGTTTATGTTATGTGTACTTGCTTAAAGACTTTGTTTGTTCTTTAATGTTAATGTTAATGAAATGAGCATCGCATGTTTTTGAATCAATTTATTCACTTTCATATTTGTGCATATTTATGCTTTTCATGTTTCGAAAATTCCAAAAAAAAATATATACCATTGTTTCTCTCATTCATTTATTGTATAAGCAATGATTGGAGGGAGGATGACGAAAAATACCCAAATTGTTGAATGATATGCTTTCAAAATAAAACCTTGCTGATGATATACAGGCATTGTTTCAACTCCCAAACACTGGAGAAATAAGGAAGTTAATCCATTGCCAACCCCTTTGAGTCTAGAAGTTGGAGTTTCTTTTTACACGAAAAAACCCATAATTTTAACCCGGGGCAGGGTAGTTCTCGATTAATTCAAATATACATTCAACTTCAGGAATATTATTCATTGCACCTTTCAATAAGGCTTTCAAGCCCAAGTTTTCCTTCGCACAATTGTCGAGGAAGTTAATGGCAGTCATTGTCCAAATCAAAAAAGCCGCTAAGTCAATACCTAAAAGGCGACTTAGGAAAAATAAAAACATCCCGGTGGACTGAAAACTTCAAAGATACAGTCCAGGCAAAAGTTAGGGATAATAAGAATCAAATCAAAAGAGGTCACCAAAATTCCTCCACAAACACAAAGATGAGCTGATCCAAAATCCTCATCAAATAAACCAATAAATGTTGGGAAATAAGCAACGACTGTTGTCCAATAATCCTTTGGCTTCTAAGCCATCTTTGTCAATACAAATCCAAATAACCTGAATGTATAGGTTGAATTAATTGAGCGTAGGGCTGAAGATCATCATGGAGAATGGGATGGGTAAAAATTAAATTTTGAGCCTTATATCCTTTGTTTCATAAACCGTGAACCAAGCCACGTTACAACCCTTTAAAGACCTAATGGAAGCTAGGTTTATTTTGAAAGCATATCGCGACAAGGTTGAGTAAGCTGACTCCCCAAGAGATTTGCCAATCATTTTCTTTGGTATCATACCTTTTTCATATTTTTCAATTTGCATTATCTTTCACTTTGCACTTTGCATGACTTAATAAACAGTGCATTCTTTGCCAGTATTTCATTACACCAATATCATTCCAATAATGATTTTTGATTTCAAAATTTGTGCTTGAGCATTGCATTAAAATTAACATTTTTTGGATGAATATTTTATTCGCAAGTAAGCACTCATCATCAAGGAATTCTAAACTATTGAGAAACTTGACCGGTGATCTTATCAGGGGCACCTTGCAGTCCAAGATCTTGTTACTCAGAAGAATTTCTCTTTCTGGACTCGGGCTGGGGCAAAAAATTTCAAGCGACCAGTCAAGCAGTCACTTCAGAATCATTCAGCATGGGGCAGTCTACTTCGAGCGACCCCCAAGCAAAGCTTATCACTCCTTCCTAAAAGATCAGCATCTTGATATTTTATAAAAGAATGGTTGAAGTTGTGTTCAAGACATCTTTCAAAGGTTGTAGTTGGCAAAAGTTCACTGTGTTGTGGAATCAGTTTCTTCAGCCGCACTGTTCCAAAAGAGTCTTATCCTGTGGTCTCAGCATTTGCATTGCAATCATTGCATCATTTGAATCATACAAATTCATATCAAGCATAGCACGAAGTTTACTTCATGTTCATATGCATTTCCTAAGGTCTTGTCGTCTTACCTTGTGGTCAAAGTCCAATTTTGTTTGGCATCCTTAAAGTCCAATTTCTATTGGCAATCAACAAAAGTCAAAGCCCAACTCACTTGGCACTTACCAAAGCAGTCGTGTCTGTCACTCTGTCTTTCATCCAATATTATTCCTGGATCCAACTTTCTCACTCCGGTTATTCCCATTGAAAAGTTATTATGACTTTCAAATTTCTCTCTCTGGTTGTTCCCATTGAGAAATTCCTATATTTCTTTTGACTTTCTCACTCTGGTTGTTCCCATTGAGAAGTTATTTGTTTCCTTCTATTTTCTCTCTCCGGTTGTTCCCATTGAGAAGTTCTTATTTCTTTTAACTTTCTCACTCTGGTTGTTCCCATTGAGAAGTTATTTGATTTCTTTCTATTTTCTCTCTCCGGTTGTTCCCATTAATAAATTCTTATTTCCTTCAACTGTCTCAATCCGATCTTTTCCATTGAGAAGCTATTTGTTTCCTTCGAAGTTCTCACTCCGGTTAATCCCTTTGAGAAATTTCAAAGTGCGTTCTTCTAACAACCGTATTAAGGGTTTTATCCCAATCTCTCTCTCCGGTTCATCCCATTGAGAAATTCGGAGAGAATTTTTTTTTTTCAAGTTGAAAAGTTTGATGTTTCCTGTGGCATACCTTCATAATTTGGCCTCATTCCACATCTAGTACTCTTCTAGATATTTCGGGCGTTGATTTCCAAATTTGATGTTTGTGCATCCGTAGACTTTTCTGGATGTACCTTTCTCGTGGTTTATTTCTCTCATCTCAGGTATTTATGAATACTCTCTGTTACCCAGACAGATTTTCATAAATATTTTATTTTTCCCAACCAGTTTCTTACCCTATCATTTTCATTGTTTTCTTCTCATTCAATCATTTCATCATTTCAGACTTTATGTCATATTATTTCATATCGCATTCAAATTGCATTTAATCCCCAGCAATTGCATCCATATAAGCATACCATACTTCATTATTGCATCGCATTTTGCATCGGACAAATTTTGGGTCTTCTTATATCTAATTGACTTTTACCTTGAAATCGAACATTTCACAGTAGTTCATTTATCAGGTTCAAGACAATTAGATAGGGGCATCTGTCATACCCTAAATTTGTCCTACTTATATAATTATTTTCTTTTATTTTTATTTGTTATTATAAAAAAATATATCGTGTTGTTTCTTTTTATTTTTGTTGTCAAGGATCATTTACAGCAAAGTTAAGTCATGGTTCAATCACGGTTATCAGGACCAAGTTGGATTGAATTCAAGTATGTCGGGGATTTGAGAATTATCAGAAAATGAGGTTCAAACTTGTTTGGTTCATTCCCAATATGTTGTGAATGCATGAGTAAGACTCACTTTGGACCACATTTAAGAATGATGGACCATTGATGCAAGTCAGAGTATCAAGACTCTCACGGCATACTTGATACTTGATCGTAATGCGTGCTTCATTTGTTATGTTGGTAATTTATGTCAAAGAATATTGTGTTTTTTTTTGTGACAAAACAAAGCCTGAAGTTGTCTTGAGATCATGAGTAATTGGTTCAATTTGATTTAAAGCTTTTTAATTACAAGTTGTGACATAGGCTATATCCGAAAGTATTTGCTTGGAGCCAAGTCATGATTTGTTGTTTCAAGGGGATTACAAGTCATTTACTAAACAAGCCAGGTTTTGATGTGTTGTGAGGTGCCATACTTAGATTAAATAATTGTCAAATTCATTGTAAGATGGGAGATGACTAGTGACAAGTTGTATGATCAACTGGGAGTTAGTTATGCTATTGCATGTTGGCGGTGTTCCTCATTCAATTTGAGTCAAATATCCAAGATTACAGCAAGTCCCGTTCATTATGACAGATCACTACACTACAAACAAGTGCAACAATGAAGATATGAAAATTAAAAAGGTTCAATCTTGAATGATTCACAAATAAACGAAGACCAAGCTTCTATAAGCAGACATAGAATTGTGATAGATTGTTCCTTAAAATTACAAGTTACAAAGAAACCAATACAACGCACTCTCTCATTCAACTCTTCATCAACTATGATTCCAAGAATTCTTCCACAGTGAATCATGCTTTCTTGCAAATTTCAAACCTTCATTTACATGCCAAAGACCATGTGTACATGAAAAAAGGAAGTGAGCATTATCAAGACAAAAGGTTATCTGTAGCAATATAATCATAGCTAGACACTGCAGTTCAGAGATAGAAATAATTTAAGCATAACAATGGAGATGGAAAGGAAAATTTTAAGAGAATCCTCACCGAAACCACGACGATAAGAGCTGTATCGGTGCACAAAGATTGCCAATTCTGCAGTTCCATCATGCTTCATAATATCAAGTTCCATGGAAAATTTATAAGATCAAACAAATTTGCTCCCCAAAGCGCAGTGAGTTACGACGTCTGCAGCTGGCCGAGTTGCTCCACACTGAGCAAAGGTTGACGCTCCCAAATGATCCAGCCGAGATTAAGGTGGACAAGTGAAAAGAACTCCTAGTTCAGACTGAATGTTCCAGCAGAAAAGGCAGCACAAAATATGCTCAAGGACGCCGCTACATATGGCTGCCCGAGGTGGTTCTGTGGACTGTGTCCGGATGATGCTTGCTTGGGGAGCAGATCGCCTTCAATTAGATTCCTCCGGGAGAATACCATTCACGGTTGCTCTTAAGCATAGGCATAGGGCATGTACGACCCTACTCGATCCTTCATCAGCCGCACCGCTTGTTTGGCCGTCTCCGCTAAAATTCACCAGTAAACTCTATTGCAGTAACTTTGTCTTGTATCATAAACAGCAAGTTCACCTGGTTCAGTATCAAGATATCTCTCAGTTACAGTTCATGATGGAAGTTGATTCAAGCTCTTCATCAAGTTGCCAACACCTCTTCAGACTTCCAGCCATAGAAAGTCTACGCAGTGGCATATCAATGACAAAAGCATCGGCATATTTGTAAGCAGGTCCTGTGTAAACAAACAAGAAAGTAAGTTTAAGAATTGCAACAAGCCATGCCATGAAGGTATGATAAACCAAGAGTAGATACAAATTACTGCAGCTGAATAAAAGGGGAGTAAAAAACCAACATACCAATGATTGATTCAGCAAAGTATACACCTCATCCAAGCCTACTTATCATTCCACTCTGTATCATGAAACCAAGATGATCTTGAAGTCAGGGAAGAGGTTACGTAAGCAGACAACTATAATGGATACCTAATGCCGGCGGTAATCGAAAATACTGCGCAGAGTAACAATCAGTAAACAATGTATTAGTTCTCAAAGCATACCAACGAAATCAATAGAACACAAGGTTTCTAGATGATCATACCAGGTGGTTATTCGTCATGCCCAAGCTCTCAACTTGCAGGGAACCTACAAGGATTAGTACACAAGCAAACCATGTTCAAGCAAGTGTAAAAGTTCAGCAGCAATAAAAAAAAAGGAAAAAAACAAGTTTACGATCTTTTTTTTACTTACAATAAAAGCAGTAAGAGGTCAGCAGTGTAAGTCAGGTATTGAGTGAAGATTCAATTCGCTTCATTCTTTCCAGAAGATCTTCCAGCTAGCACTACAGACAAAACAAGAGGTTGAGTCACAAAACCCTGGACCCCACACAATCTCACGAAATCACTCGAAAATCCCTCAACGGTTTTTTGCAGGAAATTACAGCTCATTTCACACGATTTACTTCACACAAATCCTTCCATTCACACGTACCAGGCCCTCTATAAAACCTCTAATCATTGGCAGTTATTGAAAAAAAGCCCTAGCCGCAGAAAGGTTTTAGAACTTTGAAAACCCTTGTTAAAACTCCCCTGAACACCATCCATAATCAAACATGTGCTTAAACCGCCACCATTATCTCAAATCACCGTCTCTCTTTCTTATCAACCAAACACAAATCCATTGAACACCGCAAATCCGAATCTTTTCCTTCTTCAATCTTTCTGCAGAACCCAAACACAAAATATATCTGAATAAAAATCGAAACAGAGAAGAGTGTGAAGAGTGAGATGAGAAATCAAAAAGCGAATCGAGAGATAAAGTAGAAAGCGTGAGGCACAACCGAGCCGACAACAGACCGAAGCCACTGCCGTGAGTCTCCGTTAGCAAGATCCGAACCAAATCTGTGAGCACCCTCGCCGCCATGTACTGAGCGTTGTTGATGTCGTAGCCGCATGAGAGGAGAGCGACTTCCGTGAAAGAGCTGACGGTCGAGAGAAGGCATCATCCGCCGAGAAGCTGCGAGAAAGGGTTTCGCGTGAAAGATCACGAGACCGAGAGAGGGCAGTGGGAGCTGCGTGGGTTTTCAAAAGTAAGAATGCGTTGAGTGGCTTTGAAACAGGGGTAAAGCTTTTCTTTCTTTCGTTTTCTCAGAAGTCTTAGTGGATAGCGCGTTTTTGTGTTTAGCACATTTCTTTTGGTTGTGAGTTGGGCTATCTGAGCCCATAAACTAGTTGCTAATCATACTGCATACCTTCCTTCCCTTTTAATTTATGTTTATATATATATATAATTAATTCTTATGTTTTACTTTGTTTAGGATTATTGTGGGGATGGTATAATAAATTCTAAATTTCTGAAAAGTTTATTTTTGGTTATCTTCTTTATTTGGTCTAAGATATAAATGGATTTTCGATATTCGATTTATAATCGAAGTTATCAAAATCATTGAGACCATATTTTATTTTATTTTTATTCATAGTAGTTTCTAATTAATCTGTTTAGATTTATTGTTATTTGATTTTTTTTATTTGGGCCAATGAAATAATTATGACCTTTTGATATTCGATTCTAAATCGGCGTTATCGAGGTTGTTATGAGGCCATTTTCACTTTTATCTTTCGTTCGACTTCTCATAGAATGATTCTAAATTTGAATCGATTCTAAGATAGTTAAAGAGCTATATTTTGACGCTTCCGGTTTAATTCGAGCTCCAACGGCTCCGCCTTAGCTTAGTATTAGGAATCATTCTTGCGTAACCATTTAACCTTTAACTTCCATTTTGCACTCACCCTTCGCGATCGCTTTATGCCTCGCAATCGACCTACCAAAATGTTTCTTTAAATCCAAACCCTTGATCCAACGTCAAGTGGTCTTAGGTATTAAAACACTTTAAAATATGAGAGAAATTGTACGCCACGAGCCTTAAGTGGTAGAAAGGAGGATTACGAGCTCTCGTTATTCGCTCCGATTATTCCGTCGCAAGACACTTGACTTGTTGGTTCGGAATAAACTATCCATAGTCTTTAGTGCAATTCGACTCCTAAAGAAAGATATTAAAATTTAAATCCTTTTCCTCTTTTAGCAAGTAATTCATTAGGCATAGACATCCTTTCGCGCATGACAACTTAGAAGGTTCCCATCGAGTACGATGGATGTAGGGGGTGCTAATACCTTCCCCCTGCATAACCGACTTCCGAACCCCGACATTGGTTACGATGACCTTGTCTTTATCCTCTCTTCCCGGGTTTTATCTATATTTTCCTTTTCCCTCTTTGGGAATAAATAAAATTAGGTGGCGACTCTCAAGTCGGCCCAGCCGCGACCGCATTCGCGAGGATCGTATTTTTCGAGGTACGACAGCTTCCTCCCCTCTGTGCATACACTGCCCCAGTCTCTCCTTATCTCCTCTTCACGAAGGGTTTCTTGACACCAGAATTTGAAGCGCCTCCATTCTGAATCTTCCCTTGCTTGATCCAACTTTCTATCCTCTCGCGCAGTCAAGATGATATCTGAGAATCCACTTGAAGAACATCCAGCTAGCCTTTCCATGAAATGCCCAGGGAGGGTATCCAGGAATAGGTCTACCATTTCTCTCTCCAACAAAGGCGGTTGCACTCTAGTGGCCACTTCACGCCACCTTTGTGCGTAATCTTTGAAGCTCTCGGAGTTCTTCTGAGTCAGACTTTGAAGTTGAGTGCGACTGGGCGCCATGTCGATATTATACTGATACTGCTTGAGGAATGCCTCTCCCAATTCCTTCCAGCTCCTCACAGAGCTTCTCTCTAGCTTCATATACCATTCCAAGGACCCTCCGGAGAGACTATCCTGGAAGTAGTACATCCAGAGCTTTTCATCCCTAGTATGGGTAGCAATTTTTCGGTAGAATGCCTGCAAGTGAGTCTTTGGGCAGGAGCTACCGTTATACTTGTCAAAAGTAAATGGCCTGAATTTGTGAGGAATAACCACCCCGGGGACTAGGCCTGTGTCAGACACATCTATCCCCAAAGTGTCTCTACACTCGAGGGCTTTGACTTTCTCAGCAAGCATCAAAAAGTCTTGAAGATTTCCTTCTCCGCCGAACCCCATGTCATTGTTGAAAGAAGGGAACTGGTCCTCCTTCCTTTCTTATACCGGAATGAAAGTTATTGTGCCCTGCTCTGGAACTTGAGGTCCACCTGGGCCATTGTTGGTGTTAGGAGGAGCCACTTGGACGTTAGGAGTGATTACAGGGATATTAGTCTGAGGAGGGTTGAGCCCTTGAATTGCATTCCTCAAATCCTGTTGTCCCTGAGCCATCCCTTGCATCATGACCATGAATTCTCCCATTCTGGTGTGAAACTCATTAAGCTCAGTTTGCATAGCGTCCATGACTGTCCTCTGGTTGCTTCGAGTTGCATAGCAATGTCGGATATCTTGTCAGAGATGCCGAGTCTTGGCAGCTCTCGCAATCTTTGCCTGAAACACAAATAAGTTAAGCATCCTGTAGAAAACCTGCAAAAACAAAGAAGAAATGCAAATGATGCATATGCAATGCAATGTGTTCCTTTTATTCCCAAGGATTTTCCTTTTTCCGGTCCTGGTATTAGAAGAAGAATAATCGGGAAGAAGACCCATATGATGTTCAAATAACGTGACGGCCGTGGAGAATTGGTGCTCATTACCCTGTGTCGGTGCAACAGATAACAAACAAGAGATTCAAAGCAAGTCAATCACATAAACTGAAGTTTGAAACAACAAAGTCCCCAAAGGGTGCCACTTAAAACAACAAAGTATATCAATAAAGGAATCCCACAACAATCCTGTGGGTAATCCGAGTACAATAGCATGAAACTAAACTCTAGGGAGCTCTAAGTCTTGCAGCCTCCAGCTAAGATGCTTGACATTTTGGAACAACTAAGCTATATCTGGATGATTGGGCTCCTGGATGAGTCACTGGATGAGGAGATCCCTCAGATCAAAGGAAGCATGTAACTCTTCAATCTGCTGCAGGAAAGCCATCCCATTCTCTTTGCTTGGACCCAGCTCGGCCTTTGACTTCTTCACATCAGCTTGAAGCTTCAGCTCTTCAACTTCTTTCTGGACATCTTCAGCTATTTGTTGACTCTTTGTCATCTGATGAAGGTATTCTCTTTGTTGCTCTTGTGCCTTCTGAACTAACTTCCCTTGCTCAACCAGGGCATCCTGAAGGTTCTTGATCTTTAACTCAAATTCAGCTTCTACCTCCTTTTGCTTCTTCTGATTATCGATCCACTTCTCTTGCCAAAGTCTGATGGCTTCATTAGCCTCATTCAATTCTTTCTTATCCCTCCGGCGCTGACTCGCCTTATGGATCTCAACCAATCCTCTCTTCCTAAAGTATAGTTCTCTTTCCTCAAAGTCCTTCTGCTTAAGTCGAACTATCTCTTCAGCTCAGAGAGCTCTATCTTCTAACTGTTGGTTCTGAATCATCAATTTCTGACAAGAATTGTAAGCCTCCTGATTCTCAACTCTAAGCTGCCTGACCAAAGCTTCCAATTTCTGATAATCTTCTAAAGGCATTGTGGTAGGTGGTGTTAACGGTGCAGAGAAAGGGATTAGAGTTACTTGAGCTTTCTCTCTTACCCAAGCTTCAAATTCGGGAAACATTTGATTATTACTCCTGCCCAAGCATTCTATACCCTTTCTATTAATCAATTTCCAAGCACCTGCAGCTTCTCGAACCAATGGGAGATTGTCCTTCACAGGGAAATAGAAAGTCTGATCCAACTGCGAATCTCTGGGCACATTCTTTAGAGCATATCCTAATTGTCTTCTCAAGAGTATGGGGTTGTAATTAATTCCCCCGGCTACTCCTAAGAGGGGAACATTAGGATACCCTCCACAGCTGGAGATGAGCTCTTTCCCTTTTAGCCTTAAGGTGAACCATCTAATGTCTTTGGCAGTCAGCATGCTTAGCTTTTGCGACCAGATTACTTTGGGATCCGTGAATACTCCAGTAATGGGGATGTGTCTCATAAACCATGTGTAGAATAACGGGGCACAACACCTAACCAGGTCACCTCGTCTCTTCTCATTCTTATAGTGTACTGAATAATACAAATCTCCCAAGAGAGTGGGTACAGGATTTTTCATCACAAACAAATGAATGGCATTCATATCCACGGACTTCTCCATGTCATCAAACAAAACTATCCCATATATAGATAATGCCAGGATGGCGCAAACTGAATCCCACTGTGTTTCCAAGACACGTTCTTCAGCTCGTCTGACCAGAAACTCTAAGGGAAAACCAAGTACAACTGCCTTGGTGGCAACCAAATTAGCAGATATCTCTGACAATCTCAAATAAAGAGATTTAGCGATGTCAGCATGAGTCGGTCTTGTCATCTCTGAATTGAAAGGAATTTGATCTTTGATCGGCAGTCCCAAAATCTCAACATACTCTTCTAGCAATGGACCTAGCTGGAAATCAGGAAATGTGAAACATCAGAGTCTAGGGTCATAATACTGTAGCAAAGTATGGATGACACTCCTTTGTGAACTATCCAGATTGAACACCATGTCCAGAATATCACCATATCGCTCTTTGAAAAATCCCAAATGACCCGGGATAATAAGAGACACCATCTTCTTGAGCAAATCCACCTTGGTATCAAAATATTTGTAGAAAATATTCTTCTTTCTGATATCTTCCATCCTTGAAGCAAGTATACGACCAGGAACTGGGAGTAGTGCGGACCTTGAGAATAAAAAGAACACAAATGATTAATGATGTTATGATGCTTATTCAAGGCGAGGCATGTGATCAGTGAAGTGTCTGTGATGCGCCAATCATATAATCAGGTGTCGGTGCAAGGTCACAATATCAACATATCACAATAATAATCCCTCTGATCCGGGATCCATATCTTAGAACCAGAGAACCAGATCATAAAACTGAACCAATGGCAAAGCGGGTATGCTGAAGGTCTTAGGGTTCCTGCAAACCAGTAAACCCCTCCCAATCTCACGGGTGTGCTACTCGGGTCAACATCATGGACTCTCAAAGCCGAATAGCAATAATACGTTCACCATTTCCGAGAAATGGCTCATGACCAAATCAGGGAATCGGTTTGGAATTATTGTCGCTCCCAAAGATTTGCATCCCAGTACAAGAGCGAACGTTCGGCGAAAAGAGAAAATGAAATGAAAGTGAATAGAGTCGCCAGCTAGGCATTTTTATCCCGAAGGAAAGGTAATGCTGCATAAACCTAGAAAGAGATGGATAAGACGATTGCGAACCAGAAGGGGGTTGCTTACAACCTGGGAAGGTATTAGCACCTAGATTTTCCGTCGTACTCGACGGGATTCACGCTTACAAGATTATGTTTTAAGGGGGTAGGTGTATGTGCTATCTATGTGAAAAAGCTGGAAAAGAATATATAAGTGTCAGTGCAAAAAGGGTGAATGCTCAGGAACTGAGGCTTAAAAAAGAATGCTGAAAGAGGGGGAAGACACAAAGACTTTTGTTCGATAACAGTTAAGATATGCCTACGTATCCTCGCGTGCAATGAGGAAGTCAGAACACCGTAGTTCGACTCAAAGAGACTGAAAGATAAATGACTGATGAACTACTTGCTTGCCTATGCTCAAGTGAACGACTCGTCTGGCTCGAGTACTAACTATCTTGCATTAGACGGAAGAAGCGAGTTCTCGTTTGTGAATGAGAGTGATGAGAAAAGAATCCCGAAGGAGACGATTATTGTTTGTTTTTGTGTTTTCAGTTTTGTTATTGTTTTTGGTGTTTTGCATAATTTAATGAGCTTAAGCCTAAATCAAAGGTTATAAACTCATTATATCCTCCATGATTAGGGATAATGAGCATACTTAAGTATGAGATAAGCATCTCAACTTAATTTCCATGATGATGTAGGATTAAGATCATTAACCTACTTATGATTAATTAGATGTTTTTGGGTTTTTTTGTTTAGTGTTAAGTAATGAGTTTAATCTCTAATCATAGATAAGTGGGCTCATTACACCATCCTAATAGAAGGATAATAGATGAGAACACTTAAGCTGAGGAAGATACCTCAACTTAATCCATGGTTAGAGGCTAAATTCATTATATAACAAGCCTTTTTTAAATGGATTTTAATTAAAGGATGAGATTAAGAAGTGTATTTTATGGTTTATAAGACAACTTGAGGGGGACTTGTCCATTAAACACCAGGGTTAGTCCTTCTTAACCATAAAGGAAGAATTAGAACCCTAATGTAAGGCCCAAGTTACAAGCTGAAGTCTTAGTGATTATTAATATGATTTGATTAAGAGGTTTAAACAAATTAAAGTTTTAACACTTAGGATTAAAGTTATACACTCCATCCTAAGAGAAGGATGCAGGCATAACCCTAATTCCAAAGTCCTAAAACTTTAAGAGTTTAGTCTCTGATTAAGAGATGAGAAGAGAGACTCAAAGAAGACTCAAAGGTGGAAGACTAAAGGGGGACTATATACAACCCTAAAATTATCATGCTTGGATGTTCCTATGGTTTGTAAGGCTTGAGAAAGATCTTCAAAGAAGCCACCAATGGAAGAAGCAAATGAAAGGAGGAAGGAGCAGAAGAAACAAGTTAATTACTTCATTGAAGAAGATAAGTAACTTGAAGAAAGAAGGTGAAAGATGAACATAAGTGAACAATTTCACTTCAAAACCAGGAAGATACAAATGAAAGAGATAAAGAGGAATGAGAAGTGAAGGCAAATTCACTTCTCAAGGCAACTTACCACCTGAAAATGTTAGCATGAATGCATAAGATATAAAGCATAAAGAAATGAAATGAAATGAGATGAGATGAGATGAAATGACCAAAGTCAGAAGTTTTTATGCAATGTTAATGCCATATAAGATGATGCAAAGTGTAACACGGTGGGAGAACTGACTTTAGTTATGTTGCGGATAGCAAGAGTCGCCACCGACTTTTATTTTATCCAAAGGAAAGGCATAAAAGAACAGGAAAGACCTTTAAAAGATTTTTGGGTCCGGGGGGTAGGTTATGTAAAGGGAAGGTATTAGCACCCTTTACATCCATGGTTATCCACGGGCTCTTAGTTACTTAGCTCACTTTAAAATGTTTTTGAAAATGTGAAGTGTGTGAATAGAAATTTTCATAAGAGTTTGATAATGATCCATGTACGGATGCGTAAAAAACTTGTGTTTGAAAATTGTTTGAAATTTGTGAAGTGTTTGAAAAGTTTTTAAATAGTGAGCAAGTAACTATGAGGAACCTACCCTAAAGTTTAAGTCTTTCTGTTCTTGAATCCTTTAAATGGTAAGACTATCCCTATTATTAAGGAATAGGTAGTCATTACCTTGGATGTATGGGACAAGTAAGGGTCATCTGTTTAATGTAGGCAACTGTGGGGTGTATTAAGCAATTTTGGAGGGACTATCATCTTTATTCGAAAGGGACAAGATCATTACGAAGGCAACATTCGAAAGGGACTTGATCTTTTATTGTTAAGGGACTAGATGACTTTATTTTGAGGGACTTTTGCTTTACACACCCTACTTGACCTTTTGATTAGGCAACAATGAGAGGTAACCCTAGAAAGTGAGATGGCGATCAAAGATCGACTTATGTGTGTGAGTGTACGATTTAATATTTATCTTTAAAATTAAGTGATCTAAATTAATTTTAAATAAACATACATGTTACACTCCCTATTTACTAACCATAGCATAAAATAAATAATAATCATTATAAAATATTACATCCGGGAGCAATTACAATAATGATAATAAAAGCAATTTAAATAAATAATCAAAATATTAATAAGCAAAATAAATAGGCAATTATAATTGGGTTAGTGAAAATAATAATTATAATAAAATTAATACTAAATTAAATGGGGTTAGTAATAAACATAATTAATAACAATAATAATGAAATAAGCAAAAATATTATAATAAACAAAAATTTTAAAGGTTAATAAGAAAATATGAACAATTATATTAATTATTATAAAATTTGAAATTATATGCAAATTATAAAAATCAAATCAATTATGAACATATTACGAAAAATAAATTATAATTATAAAAATTAAATTAGCAATTTTTACATATTTTTAAACATATAATAAAAATTATTTACATGCAAAATTAAATTATAAACAATACATTAAGCATTTAAATTGTTAATTATATTTACATACAAAAATTTAAATTATAAACAATTTATGTATTAACAAATATTAATTCAAGAATTTTAATGAATTTTAAGAATATAAATAAAAGAAGGAGATTAGGGTTTTGAAAAGAATATATTTTTTAGGGTTTTAAAAATAAATTAGGGTTTCTAATAATATTAACTTAATAACTAAATAAATATATACATATTTTTGATTTTAAATATATAATAATAAAAACTAGGTTTAGAATTTAGAAAACAAATTAGAAAATATTTACATATTATTTTTTTCTAGAATTATTTAAACATACATTAAACATGATTATATTTAATTAATAATAAAATAATTAGCAAAACAATGAAATAAAACAAAAAAACTGAAACTTACCTGGCTGGGAATTGAACCCAGCACCTTTGGCTTGCAACACTCAGGCCAGCAACACATACCACCAGGCCAACGCGTGCGCAGGTGAAGAAAAGATGAGTCCAATTGATTTTATGCCTTAAACCTGAAAATCAGAAAAAAGAAAGAAAAAGCAAAAGGCCTGGGGGAATCGAACCCAGGACCTTGCAAGCAATCACACAAACACATTACCATTCCAGCTGGGAGAGCGCACCTGTACATAACTTCACCATAATTCATAATATATTATAATGTCTAATTATCTGGAAAAACAACAAAAATGTGGTGAAGCCAGGATTCGAACTCCTGCCTATAAGCAATACACGCGCACATCATACCACTGGGACAAGCACAAGCTTGTGATATAAAACAGAAACAATATTATAATAAAATAAGTTCAATATTCAAATTATGTTTTTCGCGCCAGGCCAGCTTCATCTTCTTCAAATTTCCTGCGAAAATAACTAGGAATTTTGTTGCGTGTTTTCCTGCGAAATTCATCATATCCAGAACCTACGAAATTGGACAAGCATCAAAACAGTAAAATTTCTCAACAATGATTGGTGTTTCATAATCCCCAAGGTCCATAGAGTTGTCCTATGTTCTTAGATTTTATTTATATTAGGTTTAAGTCAAAGCCCAAATCCATGGCCGAAACCCTAGCCATGGTGAAATTCACATCTGCTCATGAAAATCAAATCAAACCATCCAGAATTCATCCAAAGCTTCACACAATAACAAATCAACAAACAAATTTCATTAATAATGGTTAAACAATTGAAATCGAAAAAAATAATTTCAAGAACAAAAAAGGATTCGGTTTGAATGATTTAAGGTGTTATGGATGCATATGAACATTGGTACACATTCAGTGAAGCCTAAGGATCATTGCTGTGTCCTTAGAATACCTTCAAATGCCCTCAAATGAAGAACCCGAAAATTGATTTTTGGATGATTTTTGGTTTTTGAAACTTACTCTTGGGAGGCAGGAATTCGTGTCCTTGTGTTAGGGTTATGTAATGTACTTATAGTATGATCAATTAGGTCAGAAAAGATCAATGCTTGTGTGATAAGTTTGATCCAAAAAGATTCAAAAAGATAAGCCTTAAAAATCAAATATTTTTGCATAAACACTTGCTATTTTAGGCCAATCATCATGATCCTCTTACCTCTTTGATTCCAATCATATTTATGAATTTCTAGAAGCTTAATCTTTTTTAAATCTTAGACTTTTATATTTTATTTTAATTTAAAATGATTTTTAATGAATTAAATCAAAATAAATAAAAATAAAATGATAAAAATTCTGATTTTTGTTGACTTGGGTCGTGCATGAGGTCATAGTATGGATTGGGTCATCATATGGCAAGCCCATTTAGAAAAAATTGGTTTTAGACCTCCATTTTCTTCATAAACCAACCAAAAATTTCCCAACTTTGCAAGGGCACACATCCTTCAATTTTAATGCTATGAGGGTGTTCTTGGACATTTTGGAAAGCTTGAAGAGTCCTATAACCAACCCCACTGGTTTCATGTCCATATCATTTACCATTCTCAAGTTATACCCTTTTGAAGTTGTTGACTTTTTATTGACTTTCAAAAGGACCTATAATGTCTTAGCTCATACCTTCCAAATGAAGCATTTTTGGGCTTGGCTTGTGAGACACAAAGTTGTAGAGAATTCAATTTCCTTCAAAATGAGCTTTGGATGGAGACTTGGTGATGAAGCATGTGAAAGTTATGGCTGGTCAAAGTTCAGTTGACTTTTACTAAGGAAACCCTAATTTAGAAACTCCTGATTCTTGATGATCTGAAATCTCCTTGATGAATCATGATCAAACCTTGATCAAATGATGAAATTTACTTCATATACTTGATGTTGGAAAAAAATCATGAAGTTTGACTTTGGTTTGACCACAGTTGACCTCAGTTTGACTCTTTAACTACTTTGACTGATTTTGACTTATCTGATCATCTGACTGAGCAAACTTTTGAGAAAAGTCTTGAAACTTGTCATGGGGGTTCTTACACACATATAAGATGTTATGAAGCTCAATTGAAGTCTTGGAAATCCATTTAGCCTGATTAAAGTCAAAACCCTAGTTTTGGATGCACTGCTTAGGATGTGCATTGTCTGAGGGAATTGTCAACTCTTCTGACCAATTGTGAACTTTGTGAACCTTGTGAACCATCATAAGATGTATTATGAACCTTGTGAACCTCATGGGAGGTCTTGTGAACCTTGTGAACCTTGTGAACCTCATAAAGTGACTTGTAGACTTCATGAACCTCCTGAAGGGTCTTGTAAGCATTGTGAATCTTGTGAACCTTGTGAACCTCATAAAGTGACTTGTAGACTTCATGAACCTCCTGAAGGGTCTTGTAAGCATTGTGAATCTTGTGAACCTTGTGAACCTCATAAAGTGACTTGTAGACTTCATGAGCTTCATGAAAGGTCTTGTGAACCTTGTGAACCTCATAAAGTGACTTGTAGACTTCATGATCTTCATGAAAGGTCTTGTGAACCTTGTGAACCTTCTTAGCACACAAAGTCTTGTATTGTGAGGGAAAATTTTGGGGTGCAACAGCTGTCCCTGTTCAATGTTCTGAAACCTGAGGGGTTAGATTGGTATATTTGCCAGTCGTGACCTGGAAGGTTCAAGGGGATTGAACAGCAAAACCCAAAAATTTGCACTCACCGGTGCGTAGAGTGATACTGATGTTTGGTTGTATATGCTTGAGTGGGCTTAAAGATGCCACTTGGAGAAAAGTTCTTCAAATACATTTATTGGTAGGATAAAGCACTCCAAAATATGAAGATATAATGATGGCTTTCAAGAGGATAGAGCAATCCTGAGGTAGTGATATGCTTTCAGGAGGATAAAGCATTCCTGAGGTAGTGATATGCTTTCAAGAGGATAGAGCAGTCCTGAGGTAATAATATGCTTTCAGGAGGATAAAGCAGTCCTGAGGGATTGATAATATGCTTTCAGGAGGATAAAGCAGTCCTGAGGGATTGATAATATGCTTTCAGGAGGATAAACAACAATCCTGAGGTGATGATATGCTTTCAGAAAGATGAACAACGTTCTGAGGTATGAATATGCTTTCAGGAGGATAAAGCAGTCCTGAGGTAGGGGTGATAGCTTTCAGGAAGATAAACAACGTCCCGAGGAGATAATATGCTTTCAGGAGGATAAAGCAATCCTGAGGAAGTGATGATAACCTTTGGGAAGATAAACAACGACCCAAGGTAATAATATGCTTTCAGATAGATGAACAACGTTCTGAGGTATAAGAAGCTTTCAGGAGGGTAAAGCAGTCCTGAGGGATTGATAGCTTTCAAGAGGATAAAGCAGTCCTGATAGCCACAAATTATTGATGAAGTCTGTCTGTTGGAGAATTAACCTCAAAACAAGGTAGCATCCTGTATGATAATATTAGTTTATGCATTATGTATGCATGTATAATATGATGCACTTAAGTAATGTATTATGTATCTATGTGTATGTATGGTATGGTATGATGTAAATGATGTATGTATGATATGATACTGCCTGAAGCGTCTGGATATCTTCATATAACAACTGCTGGCCAGGGAAAATAAATCCCGATTTGTTGCTGAAGAATATGAGGAATTCATTCCCGTCTTGTTTGATAATATATTATACATAACCTCCCGTATGCTGGGGATAGCAAGGTATACATAATCTCCCGTCTGCTGGGGATAGCAAGGTATATATAACCTCCCGTCTTCGTTTGATAGTAGAGTAGATATAACCTCTGTCTTCGTTCGTCGTACTTTTATTGGAAAGTAAATTCCCGAATATCCGTATGAGGATAAAAGAGATGGATATAAATTCCAGGGGAGATGTGACTTTATGAAGATGGATTTGCCCTACTGAGAGTTTGTAACTGTTTTGTAGAGATGAATCGGTGAAGCTTCGTTGAAATCCTTCCCTCGTTCGTCCTTAGTAAATACTATTACTGCATTTTCATGCATTTCTGGTAAACATCAATCATATTAAGCATACATGCATTTCTGGTAAACATCAATCATATTCAAAAGCATACAGACATTCAAACACAACCAATGGACGTTTCGCTTATGTAAATAGGGTAAAAGTAAATCAGGATTCAAAAATGGAATTTTATTTATATCAAAGGGTGACCCATACATAGGTAAGTTTGTACAAGGAGACATAAACCCTAGTAAGAGGATTTTGTCATAAAATCTTTTACAAAACAAAGAAAATCAGCTATGTGGGAAATAATCCTATTGAGTTTCAATTCTACTATTGCCATTATCTTCAAGTATCTCATCTTCTGCTGTTGAGACGGAAACGATTCGATTGAGCTTTATCTGTTCGAGCTTGAGTAAGTAACACAACTGGTTGCAGTTTCATGAGTGATCCAAACGAGACATAGTCATACGCTTTAATCCCTAACTTTTGCCTGGATTGCCCTTTCAGGTTTTCAATCCACCGGGATACCCTTTTTTTGCCCAAGCCGCCCTTTCAGGTTTTTGACTTGCCGGGTGTACATCTTTTTATATATATCCCTAATTTTTGCCCAAACCCATTTGGTTTGCCGGGATGCCCTTATTTTTGCCTAGGCCTGTCAACCTAGCGGGTCTCTTTTTATGCGTAGTATTTTTTAACTATGTCTGCGTTTACAGGCTGCGGGAAGTCTTCACCATCCATAGTAGTAAGTATCATGGCACCTCCTGAGAATACTGTTTTGACTACAAATGGTCCTTCATATGTAGGAGTCCATTTGCCCCTAGGATCACCCTGTGGTAATATGATACGCTTGATTACCAAATCACCAGCCTGATATACCTTTGGCTTAACTTTCTTGTTAAAAGCTTTGATCATTCGTTTCTGGTACATCTGGCCATGACAAACTGCTGCTAACCTCTTCTCATCAATCAAATTTATCTGGTCAAGTCGGGTCTGAATCCACTCATCTTCATCCAAGCCTGCATCCTTCATAATTCTTAAGGAGGGAATCTGAACTTCAATGGGCAGAACTGCTTCCATACCATAGACCAAGGAGAATGGGGTTGCCCCTGTTAAAGTACGTATTGTAGTACGATAACCATGAAGAGAAAATGGTAACATCTCATGCCAATCCTTGTAAGTCACAGTCATCTTCTGTATAATCCTCTTAATGTTCTTATTAGCAGCTTCAACTGCCCCATTCATCTTCGGACGATACGGAGAAGAGTTGTGATGCTTAATCTTGAACTGTGTGCAGAGATCAGTAATCATAGTGTTGTTCAGATTGGAGCCATTGTCAGTAATAATCCTTTCAGGGATGCCATACCTACATATGAGATTATTCTTAATGAATCGAGCCACAACATTCTTAGTAACAGATGCAAATGAAGCTGCCTCCACCCACTTCGTGAAATAATCAATAGCAACCAGAATGAAACAATGCCCATTAGAAGCAGTAGGTTTGATTTCACCAATCATATCAATGCCCCACATGGCAAAGGGCCAAGGAGCAATCAACACATTCAATGGTGATGGAGGTACATGGACTTTATCAGCATAAATTTGACATTTGTGACATGTTCTGGAGTGTTGATAGCAATCAGCTTCCATGGTAGACCAATAGTAACCTGCTCTCAATATCTTCTTTGCCATGGTATGACCACTAGAATGAGTGCCAAAGATCCCATCATGCATATATTCCATAATCTCAATTGCTTCCTTCTTATCCACACAACGAAGCAAAGTTGAATCATGATTGCGCTTGTACAAAATCCCATTACTCAAAAAGAACTTAGCAGAAAACCTTCTCAGGAACTTCCTATCTTTGACAGATGCCCCTTCAGGGAACTCCTGAACTTCAAGATATCTTTTTACTTCATAGAACCAAGGCTTCTCCTCTGCCCCTTCTGTGTCAATCTCATTGCAGTATACAGGCTTCTCAAATCTATCAAAAGTAATCTTGGGAGCTTCATCATCCCAGCTGATCTCAAACATGGATGCCATGGTGGCTAATGCATCTGCCAGCTGATTCTCTTTCCGTGGGATATGTCCAAAGGTAATCTCTTTGAAGTGTGGGATCAGAGACAACACATGCTCTCTGTAAGGAATGAGGTTATCATGCTTGGTATCCCAATCTCCTTTAATCTGACTTACTACCAGGGCTGAATCTCCATACACATCAAGGAACTGAATCTTCATATCAATAGCAGCTTTAATACCCAGGATACATGCCTCATACTCAGCCATGTTATTGGTACAATAGAAACAAAGTCTGGCAGTAATCGGGGTATGACAACCTTCAGGGGAACTAATCACAACACCAACACCATTACCAAGTGCATTGGAAGCACCATCAAAAACCATAGTCCATCGGGATCCTTGTTCATGTCCGTCATATTGTCCAGGTTCTTTGGTAATAATCATAATGTCTTCATCAGGGAACTCAAAACTCATTGATTGGTAATCATCCACTGCTTGATGAGCCAAATGATCAGCCACAACACTTCCTTTAATGGCCTTCTGAGTAGTATACTGTATGTCATATTCTGTCAAGATCATTTGCCATCTTGCAATTCTTCCAGAGAGAGCAGGATTCTCAAATATGTACTTGATTGGATCCATTTTTGAAATCAACAAGGTAGTATGAGTCAACATATACTGTCTTAGTCGGCGAGCAGCCCATGCCAAAGCGCAACAAGTTTTCTCGAGCAGTGAGTATCTTGTTTCACAGTCGGTAAACTTTTTGCTAAGGTAGTATATTGCCTGCTCTTTTCGACCAGACTCGTCATGTTGCCCCAACACACACCCCATTGAGTTGTCTAACACTGTTAAGTATATAATCAAGGGTCTTCCATCAACTGGTGGCATCAAAATTGGTGGTTCTAGCAGATACTTCTTGATTTCATCAAATGTTGTCTGACACTCATCATTCCATTCCATTACCTGATATTTCTTCAACAATTTGAAGATTGGCTCACAGGTAGCTGTTAATTGGGAAATAAATCTTGCAATGTAATTCAATCGTCCCAAGAAACCTCTAACTTCCTTCTCAGTACGGGGAGCTGGCATCTCTCGTATAGCTTTCACTTTTGCAGGATCCACTTCAATACCTTTTCCACTGACAATGAAACCCAGGAGCTTACCAGATCTAACTCCAAAAGTACACTTGTTTGGGTTCAATCTTAACTTGTATTTCTTCAACCTTTCAAACAATTTATGCAAATGATCAAGATGTTGCTCTTCATTCTGAGACCTGGCTATCATATCATCCACATATACCTTTATCTCATGATGAATCATATCATGAAACAAAGCCACCATAGCACGCTGATATGTTGCCCCTGCATTCTTCAAACCAAATGGCATCACCTTATAGCAAAAGGTGCCCCACTGTGTAACAAATGTTGTCTTCTCCATATCTTCAGGAGCCATCTTGATTTGATTGTAACCAGAGAAACCATCCATAAAAGAGAATACCTTATGCTGAGCAGTGTTGTCTACAAGAACATCAATATGAGGAAGTGGAAAGTCATCTTTGGGGCTGGCCTTGTTCAAATCCCTGTAGTCTACACACATACGTACCTTACCATCTTTCTTAGGAACTGGTACCACATTTGCAACCCACTGAGGATAAGAAGTCACAGCTAAGAACCTTGCATTGAACTGTTTCATTAACTCTGCTTTGATCTTCTCTGACATTTCAGGACGCATGCGACGAACCTTCTGCTTCTTTGGACGACAATCTTCTTTTACTGGTAAACGGTGAACCACAATGTCTGTATCCAACCCTGGCATATCTTCATAGGACCAAGCAAAGATCTCCACATAGTCACGTAGCATCTGAATCAACCTGCTCTTGACACTATCCTCTAATTCAGCCCCTATCTTGATCTCCTTCTTGTTTTCTTCAGTTCCCAGATTCACAACTTCGACTGGCTCTTCATGTGGCTGTATAGCTTTCTCTTTTTGTTGTAACAACCTAGCAAGCTCTACAGGTACTTCACAATCGTCCTCATTTCCGTCTTCAGCTTGATAGATCGGATTCTCGAAATTATAATTGGCAATAGTAGAACTGTTATCAACAGGATCCAGAGTGGATAAGGATCTGCATTTTAGTGATGTGGGTGTGTGTAAGAACACATAGCTGATAAAACAAAAATAAAAGAAAAGAAAGACAAGGAACACAATATTTACGAAAACGAAACGTCCATTGATTTTTATTGAATGAAGTATGCAAATGAAATGACAGCCCGTAACAAGCATACCATTGTGCCCCGGGTAAGGCATAAGGCTTAAGAGTTCAATTGTTCAAGAAATTACAAACTTTAAAAAAAACAACAACACAGTAATAGTATTTACTCCTGACTAAAGGAGATAGGGATAACATCTTCAGCTTTCCAATTATTGAGTCCAACACCCACAGTAGGAAAGATCCAAGCATCCAGATTGTATTCTTCATCATAGTCTCCCACAGTATTGATCTGATCTTTCATAACCCTTTGCTTGGTGATACGAACAACACGAGCACGACGAACAGCCTTCTGGGACTCTGCAGTGAAACCCAAACCAAACTTGTCAGACTTGTATGGGATATCAGGAAGCTGACCCCAAATAGTACAACCACCTTCATCCACTACAGCTCTAGCATCCTTGAGGGAGGCCATTGTTGGAGGTATTCTGGTGACCACAGGAACTTTCTTGACAACCGGAGGAGCTACATAATCATTAACAATCCAAGGAACCACTTCAAATGTATGACACGGAGTTTCAACGTATTCACCTTCCACTTCCAGGTACTTGAAGGTATTCACATGGCTGACAAAATATTCTTCCTCTCCATAGACAGTAACAACTTTTCCTTCCATTGGATATCTTAGCTTCTGATGTAATGTAGAGGTTACATCACCTGCCCCATGGATCCAGGGACGACCAAGCAAACAAGAGTATGAAGGACGAATATCCATCACATAAAATGTAGCATTAAAAACCTAAGAACCAACTTTAATTGGCAGATCAATTTCTCCATGCACCACTCTTCTCGAACCATCAAAAGCCTTCACCACTATACTACTGGGCTTCAGTACAGCATCTTCAGGACTCAGCTTATTCAGGACTTCTTTGGGCAATACATTCAGAGAGGAACCATTGTCTATCAATACATGTGACAGGGTAGTGCCCCTGCATTCAATTGAGATATGCAGAGCCCTGTTATGATCCCTCTTGGCAGGGGTCAAATCAGCATCAGAAAACCCTAACCCATTATCATAGGTCAGGTGGGCAACACAATTCTCAAACTGGTCAACAGAAATTGCATTGGGTACATGAGCAGTCTTCAGAAACTTGATCAAAGCTTTGGCATGAGCCTCAGAACATTACAACAAGGACAGCATAGAAATCTTGGAGGGAGTATGCCCCAACTGATCAACAATGTCATAATCACTCTTGCGAATGATTTTCAATACTTCTTCCATCTGCTTAGCAAGATCATCAGCAGCTGGCACATCAGTAGGTATAGGTTCAATAACAGGACCTTTGCCCCGAGCATCAGTGGTGGAGGTAGCAGCAGGAGTAACTGCATTCTTGGAAGTCAATGGAGGAGAGAAGACTCTTCCACTTCGTGTGATCTTACTAGACCCAGCAATATTATCAACATCAACAGGCATATCAGCTAATGGTTCCTGCTTAACACCATGGATATAAACATCAGACCCATAATGCCAAGGCACAGCTTTATCAGACATATACGGAATAGGACCAGGAGTAGTAATGACCATAGGAGCCACTCTAGCTTCAGCAACAATCTTCACAGGGCCTTCAGCAATAATCTTAATTGGACCCTTATGAGTGATTTTAACAGGTCCCTTTGAAGTGATCCTTACCGGCACTTTGTCAACCATGTCAATTTCTTCAGTCTTCCTACCTTGAGTAATATGATCCACCATACTTTCTACAGACGATGGAGTCCTCTCAAACACTATGGTATACTTATCCATGAGACGTTGAATTCCATCTCTCAATCTCCAACAACTATCCGGCTTATAGGTACAATACAAACAGTCTTCACGACAACCTGGAAAGAACCCAACTTGCACTAACTTCTTCTTAATAACAGACAATGGTGTGGTCAACTCTGCAACTGAATAGATATGTAAATCTTCATCAATGGCATTGACAGTCTTCTCATGATTTGGCATGGGAGCAGTAATCACATTTGGAGTACTCGGAGGGTCAAACTCAATCTCTCCAGCCTCAATCATATCTTGAATTTTGTTCTTCAAGACCCAGCAGCTATTAGTATCATGTCCCTGACAGTTTGAATGATATGCACATCGTGCATTGGGATTGTACCTGGGAGAGGTAACATTGGGATTCTGAGGAGCCTCTTTCAGAGTAATAAGTTCAGCCTTCAACAAGTGTTGCAATTCCTGAGCCATTGACATGTTGACTTTGTGAACTGCCTTCTAGCCCTCTATTGGTGGCCCTGTGGCTGCTCTGGTGTTGTAGGAGTTGGATTTGAAATATGAACTGCGCTCACAGACTGATGCCTTCTATTACGATCAGGTTGACCATAAATAGCATTGGATTCTTTCTTCCCACTAGGAGGCTTCTTTGCAGCACCTGATGAAGAAGTACCCACCTGGATCTTACCACTCTTTATACCATTTTCCACGCGCTCTCCTGTCATTATCAACTCAGTGAAGCCAGATGATAAGCTTCCAATGAGATGACTGTAAAAAGGACCATTCAGCGTACACGTGAACATATCAACCAATTCCCTGTCAGTTAAAGGGGGTTGTACTCTTCCAGCTAAGTCTCTCCACTTCTGAGCATACTCCTTGAAGCTTTCTATAGCACCCATAGACATGCTCTGAAGCTACATGCGAGTGGGAGCTAAGTCAGCATTGTATTGATACTGCTTATAGAAAGCTTCAGCAAGATCATTCCAATCCCTGATGTTGACACTCTCCAATTGATAATACCACTCCAATTGAGCTCCAGATAAGCTCTCTTGGAAAAAATGGATCCACAACTTTTTATCAACAGTGTGAGGTTGGATCCTTCTGACATAAGACCTCAGATGCAGCTTGGGACAAGAGACCCCATCATAAACAACAAAGGTAGGAACCTTGAACCCAATGGGTATGACTACCCCAGATATCAGACTCAAATCTTCAAAATCCAGCCCAGAAGACTTCTGCAACTCCATAGCATCCATTCTATCCACCAGCATCTTGAATTTGTCTTCATTAGGCTCATGGTAGTAATTAGCCTCAGAATCAGAGTCCCCCATAGTGTTGTGGAGACTGCCTCCCTCTTTTTCAGACTCTTCAGACTCATAATCTTTAACTGGTTCTTTGGTCTTGGCAAGACCTTTGAACCTTCTTCCCATGTTGATCAAGCCACCTGACCTTCTAGTCTTCTTAGTCTTCTTGGCCAGCAGCGTCTTCAATTCATCCTGCCCCTTGGTCAGGTTCAGGATCAGCTCTTGGAACTGTGCATTTTGTGTCTGGAGATCCTTAACTGTTTGTTCAAGAGCCATTGCTGAAATAAACAGCGAGAAGGTGAGAAACCTGCGCACAATTATAAACCTGTGATGCAATGAGATGATATGTGAATGCATATGCAATGTTTTCAAGGACCGCAGGATTTAAATTTGCTTAAACAAACAAGAAAGTAAACTTTTATTAGTAATAAATTTGTTTTGCCTCTTGGGCTTACAGAAATGAAATGAAATAAATACAAAGGATGGGGTTTTAAGTCTCCCATGGACGTTTCCTCTTTGTGTTGAGGTATGAGTTGAGATTTCGTTCCTCATGAAGTTGCTTTGTTAGTTCCAAGACTCTTTCTTGGCTTGCTTTGTAATGAGCCTCGAAAGTGTCCCTTTGCTCCTTCAACTGGATCCAGGATCTCTGTAAGTCTTCCATGTCAGTAGGCATGTCTGGGTGAAGGATGGTATAAGCAGTATCTCCTTCAGCAACAGGTTCCATGGTAACTGGCAGGATAGCAGGGTATGGCATCATAAGAGTCTGAGCACGAGATCGCACCCATCTGAGATAAGCCTCCATAGGAATAGTGTACTTAGGCTCCAGTGTCTTGCTGTCAACCCTGTTTACTTTTCCCCAGGCTCGTATGAATCTCTGACGGTAACCTTGAAGATCGTTGTCGTAGTCAAACACAATTCCCTGAATCAACATGTCATGTGGACCATCACTCCGAGCGTGACCAAACTGTCGTAAAGCTAGAGAGGGGTTGTAGGTGATGCCTCCTCTGATGCCTAGAAGTGGCACATTAGGAAACTCCCCACAACGGTCAATGATAGTGACATTCTCCATAGATCTGGAGCACCAATGGATATCTGAATGCGAGAGTGACATGATCCTCTTGGACCACCTAAACCCTTGCTCATTCTTCATTACTGAACGAGGAAGGTGAGAAATAAACCACCTAGAAAGCAAAGGTATGCAGCACATCAAAGTTCCTCTTGCCCTTGTAGTACGAGTATGAAGAGAATGCAGGATGTCTCCAAGCAATGTAGGTACTGGATTGTGACTCAGGAATATGTTGATGGCATGAACGTCTATGAACTGATCTGGATTGGGGAACAATACTAAGCCATATATCAGCAAGGCTAAGATCTCCTCAAAAGCATCATAGCTCATAGCCTTCAAGAACACTTGAGCTTTATCCATTAATACCTTGGTAAGAATACCCTTAACTCCGCTTCTCGTTTCTAGAACAATGTCAGACTTCTTCAGATGTAGAGCTGCAGCAATAACCTCTGGTTTAAGCTCCTTCTCCAAGCCTGTGAAGGGTCTTTGATCAAGAACAGGTATACCTAGAAGTTTAGAGAACTCTTCCATTGTAGGAACCAGCTGATAGTCAGGGAATGTAAAGCAATGGTGCTTAGGGTCAAAGAACTGAAACAGAACACTCATCATGTCTTCATTAAACCCTGAAGTGACTAGATCCAATAGGTGACCATGTCTCTTGATGAACTGGGAGTGATCAGACACTTGAGAAACCAACTCTTTAAGCTTAGCAGGTATGCCCACAAAGTTGATCCTGATGGTGTTCCTACGAGCAGAAGCCATGACCTGCAACAAAGAACAAAGATAAATCCTTTGGTCCTTGAAATGGTTAGTGAAAATGCTATGCTTATGATGCATGATGATGCAATGATGTTATGCTCAATCACAAACATGTGGCACACACAAACAAGTCACACCATAACCCTAGGTTTAAAGGCTTGCATGAAGTTCAAAGGTAAGTACCCTCCCCTGAAGTTAGATGGTTCATCCTGTCCTATAAAGTAACCAGGTTCTAAGGGATCTCAATATCATTGATCCTTCACAAGGGTGGTTGTTCAGTAGGCAACTTACTTGCCAACCAAAACCCTCCAAGTTTAGAATCTCAATGAGCGTAGTATCGAGTATCAACCAACTTCAGTCTGCACCAAAGCCGGTTATCTCACTACTTTCTAAAGGCCAAGATGGGATAACTAGGGTTCTAAAAGTTAGTTAGTGCGTTGACAACATATGGCAGCCTCATATTATCCTCAACTTGACTTAAGGAACATAAGCACCAACCAAGAAGTCACACTAACTATGGCCACCAGATCAACCATATCGGTATACGCCGTATAGTTTCCTTGGTCTATTGCCATTTACCTAAGGTACACTAGATCCGGGTTAGAATCTTTCACACATAAGAGCCCAACAAGTAAGTATAAAGCAAACAAGGCAAACAATTTTAAAGTGATCTAATTCCTAAGGGTACCCCTCTTTTATTAAATCCCCAGCAGAGTCGCCAGTTCTGTTACACGGTGGGAGAACTGACTTTAGTTATGTTGCGGATAGCAAGAGTCTCCACCGACTTTTATTTTATCCAAAGGAAAGGCATAAAAGAACAGGAAAGACCTTTAAAAGATTTTTGGGTCCGGGGGGTAGGTTATGTAAAGGGAAGGTATTAGCACCCTTTACATCCATGGTTATCCATGGGCTCTTAGTTACTTAGCTCACTTTAAAATGTTTTTGAAAATGTGAAGTGTGTGAATAGAAATTTTCATAAGAGTTTGATAATGATCCATGTACGGATGCGTAAAAAACTTGTGTTTGAAAATTGTTTGAAATTTGTGAAGTGTTTGAAAAGTTTTTAAATAGTGAGCAAGTAACTATGAGGAACCTATCCTAAAGTTTAAGTCTTTCTGTTCTTGAATCCTTTAAATGGTAAGACTATCCCTATTATTAAGGAATAGGTAGTCATTACCTTGGATGTATGGGACAAGTAAGGGTCATCTGTTTAATGTAGGCAACTGTGGGGTGTATTAAGCAATTTTGGAGGGACTATCATCTTTATTCGAAAGGGACAAGATCATTACGAAGGCAACATTTGAAAGGGACTTGATCTTTTATTGTTAAGGGACTAGATGACTTTATTTTGAGGGACTTTTTCTTTACACACCCTACTTGACCTTTTGATTAGGCAACAATGAGAGGTAACCCTAGAAAGTGAGATTGCGATAAAAGATCGACTTATGTGTGTGAGTGTACGATTTAATATTTATCTTTTAAATTAAGTGATCTAAATTAATTTTAAATAAACATACATGTTACACTCCCTATTTACTAACCATAGCATAAAATAAATAATAATCATTATAAAATATTACATCCGGGAGCAATTACAATAATGATAATAAAAGTAATTTAAATAAATAAGCAAAATATTAATAAGCAAAATAAATAGGCAATTATAATTGGGTTAGTGAAAATAATAATTATAATAAAAATAATACTAAATTAAATGGGGTTAGTAATAAACATAATTAATAACAATAATAATGAAATAAGCAAAAATATTATAATAAACAAAAATTTTAAAGGTTAATAAGAAAATATGAACAATTATATTAATTATTATAAAATTTGAAATTATATGCAAATTATAAAAATCAAATCAATTATGAACATATTATGAAAAATAAATTATAATTATAAAAATTAAATTAGCAATTTTTACATATTTTTAAACATATAATAAAAATTATTTACATACAAAATTAAATTATAAACAATACATTAAGCATTTTAATTGTTAATTATATTTAAATACAAAAATTTAAATTATAAACAATTTATGTATTAACAAATAATAATTCAAGAATTTTAATGAATTTTAAGAATATAAATAAAAGAAGGAGATTAGGGTTTTGAAAAGAATATATTTTTTAGGGTTTTAAAAATAAATTAGGGTTTCTAATAATATTAACTTAATAACTAAATAAATATATACATATTTTTGATTTTAAATATATAATAATAAAAACTAGGTTTAGAATTTAGAAAACAAATTAGAAAATATTTACATATTATTTTTTTCTAGAATTATTTAAACATACATTAAACATGATTATATTTAATTAATAATAAAATAATTAGCAAAACAATGAAATAAAACAAAAAAACTGAAACTTACCTGGCTGGGAATTGAACCCAGCACCTTTGGCTTGCAACACTCAGGCCAGCAACACATACCACCAGGCCAACGCGCGCGCAGGTGAAGAAAAGATGAGTCCAATTGATTTTATGCCTTAAACCTGAAAATCAGAAAAAAGAAAGAAAAAGCAAAAGGCCTGGGGGAATCGAACCCAGGACCTTGCAAGCAATCACACAAACACATTACCATTCCAGCTGGGAGAGCGCACCTGTACATAACTTCACCATAATTCATAATATATTATAATGTCTAATTATCTGGAAAAACAACAAAAATGTGGTGAAGCCAGGATTCGAACTCCTGCCTATAAGCAATACACGCGCACATCATACCACTGGGACAAGCACAAGCTTGTGATATAAAACAGAAACAATATTATAATAAAATAAGTTCAATATTCAAATTATGTTTTTCGCGCCAGGCCAGCTTCATCTTCTTCAAATTTCCTGCGAAAATAACTAGGAATTTTGTTGCGTGTTTTCCTGCGAAATTCATCATATCCAGAACCTACGAAATTGGACAAGCATCAAAACAGTAAAATTTCTCAACAATGATTGGTGTTTCATAATCCCCAAGGTCCATAGAGTTGTCCTATGTTCTTAGATTTTATTTATATTAGGTTTAAGTCAAAGCCCCAAATCCATGGCCGAAACCCTAGCCATGGTGAAATTCACATCTGCTCATGAAAATCAAATCAAACCATCCAGAATTCATCCAAAGCTTCACACAATAACAAATCAACAAACAAATTTCATTAATAATGGTTAAACAATTGAAATCGAAAAAAATAATTTCAAGAACAAAAAAGGATTCGGTTTGAATGATTTAAGGTGCTATGGATGCATATGAACATTGGTACACATTCAGTGAAGCCTAGGGATCATTGTTGTGTCCTTAGAATACCTTCAAATGCCCTCAAATGAAGAACCCGAAAATTGATTTTTGGATGATTTTTGGTTTTTGAAACTTACTCTTGGGAGGCAGAAATTCGTGTCCTTGTGTTAGGGTTATGTAATGTACTTATAGTATGATCAATTAGGTCAGAAAAGATCAATGCTTGTGTGATAAGTTTGATCCAAAAAGATTCAAAAAGATAAGCCTTAAAAATCAAATATTTTTGCATAAACACTTGCTATTTTAGGCCAATCATCATGATCCTCTTACCTCTTTGATTCCAATCATATTTATGAATTTCTAGAAGCTTAATCTTTTTTAAATCTTAGACTTTTATATTTTATTTTAATTTAAAATGATTTTTAATGAATTAAATCAAAATAAATAAAAATAAAATGATAAAAAATCTGATTTTTGTTGACTTGGGTCGTGCATGAGGTCATAGTATGGATTGGGTCATCATATGGCAAGCCCATTTAGAAAAAATTGGTTTTAGACCTCCATTTTCTTCATAAACCAACCAAAAATTTCCCAACTTTGCAAGGGCACACATCCTTCAATTTTAATGCTATGAGGGTGTTCTTGGACATTTTGGAAAGCTTGAAGAGTCCTCTAACCAACCCCACTGGTTTCATGTCCATATCATTTACCATTCTCAAGTTATGCCCTTTTGAAGTTGTTGACTTTTTGTTGACTTTCAAAAGGACCTATAATGTCTTAGCTCATACCTTCCAAATGAAGCATTTTTGGGCTTGGCTTGTGAGACACAAAGTTGTAGAGAATTCAATTTCCTTCTAAATGAGCTTTGGATGGAGACTTGGTGATGAAGCATGTGAAAGTTATGGCTGGTCAAAGTTCAGTTGACTTTTACTAAGGAAACCCTAATTTAGAAACTCCTGATTCTTGATGATCTGAAATCTCCTTGATGAATCATGATCAACCCTTGATCAAATGATGAAATTAACTTCATATACTTGATGTTGGCAAAAAATCATGAAGTTTGACTTTGGTTTGACCACAGTTGACCTCAGTTTGACTCTTTAACTACTTTGACTGATTTTGACTTATCTGATCATCTGACTGAGCAAACTTTTGAGAAAAGTCTTGAAACTTGTCATGGGGGTTATTACACACATATAAGATGTTATGAAGCTCACTTGAAGTCTTGTAAATCCATTTAGCCTGATTAAAGTCAAAACCCTAGTTTTGGATGCACTGCTTAGGAGGTGCATTGTCTGAGGGAATTGTCAACTCTTCTGACCAATTGTGAACTTTGTGAACCTTGTGAACCATCATAAGATGTATTGTGAACCTTGTGAACCTCATGGGAGGTCTTATGAACCTTGTGAACCTTGTGAACCTCATAAAGTGACTTGTAGACTTCATGAACCTCCTCAAGGGTCTTATAAGCATTGTGAATCTTGTGAACCTTGTGAACCTCATAAAGTGACTTGTAGACTTCATGAACCTCCTGAAGGGTCTTGTAAGCATTGTGAATCTTGTGAACCTTGTGAACCTCAAAAAGTGACTTGTAGACTTCATGATCTTCATGAAAGGTCTTGTGAACCTTGTGAACCTTCTTAGCACACAAAGTCTTGTATTGTGAGGGCAAATTTTGGGGTGCAACACAAAGTCATACAATATGCATATGAATGTTCATACCAAGATGAGATGCAAATGGAAGTATACTTTGAAGTTTGAAAGTTCATGAAAGTTAATGAAAGCAAATGAATGCAAATCATGGCAAATGAATGAAGAAATGATCAAGCATGATTCTAACATCTCCTAATATGTCTTAGATGACATATGAATGCATGAAATGTCATGGAAAGTACATGTATGGAGGCATATGCAAGATGAATGCAAAGGAACATGTAAAATTAGGGTTTTATGGAAGTGTGAGATGTATATGAACAAAACAGAAGCAATGCATAAGATAAAAAATTGAAAATGCACTCAAAGGAACCCTAAACCTATACTAGGTTACTATCCAAAGGGGGAGGTCAGAAGCTAAACCTAGAAGGAGTTATGAATTTTCTAAGTTACCTAGGTTTTTTGGGTGATCTTCAATGTAAAATGCCAAACAAATTGAAAATGCAAGATAAAAATGAAACAAAAATGTTTTTAGAAACTAGAGGCCATGTATGAAACAATTCAAAAAGAATCATGTACAAACTCATCTTGGTTTAAAAGTTATGAATTTTTGAAGTTAGGGTTAGAAAATAAGTCATTTTAGGAACCCTAATTCAATGAAAAATGTCAAAGCATGACTAAAACCAAAAATAAATTTGTATGATGAGTTTGTAAATGTTTATAAATGCTCTCTGAATTTTTTTGGTGATTTTTAAATACTTAAATGTATTTTTAATTAATTAAAATGAATTAATTAATTAAATAAAATGTTTAAATGATTTAAAAATATTTTTTTAATGCAAAAAATAAAAATAAAAATATTTTTGGTTTCTGAAAATTAATAAAAGTCTTGACAAATATTTTCAGAATTTTTAAATGGATTTTGCTATTTTAAATAAATATATGAAATAAAATACAAAGAAAAGAAATAAAAATCAAATAAAATGCAAAGTAATCAGATCCAAAGGCCAAGATTCAATGTCAGAGGGAAAGGGTTGACTGGCGCGTGAATGGGTGGCTGAGATTTGTCCTGATTAAATTATATTTAATTAAATTAATTAAACAAGTTTAGGGTTAATGAGATGATTTGGACCATTGAAACACGCGCGGGAACTCAAATCCAAGGGCCAATATTCAAACTTTCTCTGGCGAGCCAAAATGCTATCTCTCTACTCAAGCTTCTAAAACCTAATTTTTCTGCCCAGAAATGATCCACATACATCACTGAACCTAAATCCCCAAACAAAATTCATTTATAACACATCAAAAGTGAGAATCGAAGCAAATCAGTTCTAGGTCAAAAAAACTTTCAAAGATCATGAAATGCTTATTTCTCAACCATTTTCAATTTCAAACATATCAGGATGATCAGTGCAACTCATAGAATCATTCTATAACATGAAATCAAAGTTCTGGAAAAAATGTTCTTGAGGTTACATGAGATGGAGCTTCGCTATCTGGAGATTTCTAGCCACCTCCTTGGTGCTTTTCCACTCCAATGAACCCTTTGATGCTTCTGGCAAGCTTGAAACAAGTTTGTATGGACTGCTTTGAAGGTTTCAGTTCAGAGAATGTCAAAATTGTGTTTTTGTTTGAGATGGTTTCAGGCTAATGTGAGGGGTGGGAAATGATCCTGGGGTTATGTGGAGATGATTAGTGAAAGAATTTTTTATTTTTGATGGTTGAGTTGGGAGATTCGAAGAGATGAAGTTTTGAGGGGAATTTGTGAAATCTGAGCTATGGAGAGTTTCAGGCTTGTGTGTTTCTGTTCCATAATGTTTGCATATGATGTCTTGATTGGTCAAAAAGTGGGTGGTCGCCTTTCTTGATTGGTATGGGTGATTTTGCAAAAAGTCAAGCTTATGTGTACTTGAGGTATGGCACGAGTCAGAGCTGGATTAGGGGCATGGCTAGGCTCAGCATGGATCAAGGAAGGCCTTTGGATTGTTTTTGTGCAGCTGTAATGACTGAGGCAAGTGGTAGCATGGTTCTTGCAACTTTTCCCTCTTTGTTGTTTCTTGACTCACAAGCCATAAAAACCCTAGGTCAAGGGCCTAATTCTGATGCTTTGAAGTTGTTCGATCATGTTATGTCACATTTGGGCACATTAGAGGTCATTAGAAGCCTTGGCAAGTGGTTTTGCAAAAATCCCTCTTTAGTGCATTCTTGAAAATTATAGGATTTTTGCCAACTTTGAAGGATCATAACTTGAGTTCTATAATAAATCAAGACATTTTTCTTGTACCTTTTGAAAAGGGAAAGACCTAATCTACAACTTTCATGACCAAGAATTTTTCATTTGAAAAATTTTTGGTTGAGAAAGAGGAGGTTGAAAAACTTTCCCAAAATGGAAAGTTTCCATTACAAGTCATTTCCATTTTTGGCAACTTTTCAAATGGCTCAAAATTCTTCAATCTTGGGAACTTCCAACCTCTTCTAATATCAAATAAAGATCATAGAACTTCGATTTGATGAAAATAACCCTTTGGTTCCATCGTTGGGGGCCTCAAATGCTCTGATTTTGACTTAACTTGCTCAAGAAGTTACCCAGTGAACAGATGACTTCCACAATGCATTTCTTCATCAAACTTGGTAAATATGATCTTTATGACATCTTAAGAACATTAGAAACAAGAATGGCCCAAAAATTTGGAATTGAGGCCTCTGAAACCAAAACCCTAATTTTAATCATTTGTGTAGTGAAAACCCTAGCCCTGCTTCCATGCCTTGCCAGTTCTTGTGATCTCTTGACTTCCATGAACTTTGAGGAGTATAATATGAGGGTAGAACACACATGGACCCTCTTGGAGACCTTAGAGGCCTTTGGGATGGCTCAGATGGAATCTTGGATTGCTCAGATCACAAACCCTAAATGCAGATGAACTTAAACTTATGCAGTGAAGCAAAGATGCAATATGAGATGTAATGCTTATGCTAATGCAAAAATGAAAGATCACGAGTCATGGTGTGAAATTAGTGAGGGAAAATTTGGGGTGTTTATAGCTATCCCTATTCAAGCATGAGTTAGCTGTGCAGGATGTAAGCACCTGGCCTAACAGACAAACAATATAACTTGTGGTTGAATACCAAAGACAGCCCAAAATTTGCACTTGTTGGATAAAAGAAGAAAATGGATATAAATTGTAAAAAGTATAGTATGATTATCAAATGAAGGTGATGGAGGACGACCATCGAGCAGAGGATGACTGCTGGGGATAAAGCAATGACGGGGACGGCCGACAAGCTGGGGAAATAAAAAGATCATGATGGGGACGACCATCATGTAAAGAAACAAGATTCTTTGGGGATTAAAATAAAGGCAATGATGGTGACGGCAGTCAGGTTTGCAAAGTAAAGTAAATAACGATAGGGACGACCATCAGTTTAAAGAATAAATGAAATAATGATGAGGGACGGTCATCAAAGGTGAAGGACGATCACCTAGCAGGGGACGGCTGCTCTTTATCATGACATAGGACGAATGTTGGATAGGAAAGGTCAACGATGGGGACGACCATCAAACAAAATGATGAAGGAAAATCATCAAGAGGTGAAGGACGATCACCTGGCAGGGTACGGCTGCTCTCGGGGTTTATCACGACTGTCGCTCCCGAAGATTTGCATCCCGGTACAAGCGCGAACGGTCGACGAAAGGAGAAAATGAAGGTGAAATGAATAGAGTCACCAGCTAGGCATTTTATCCCGAAGGAAAGGTAATGCTGCATAAACCTAGAAAAAATATATGGATAAGACGGTCGCGAACCAGAGAAACTGAGAAAGGGGGTTGGTTACAACCTGGGAAGGTATTAGCACCCAGATTGTCCGTCGTACTCGATGGGATCCACGCTTGAAAGTTTGTGTTTAAAGGGGTAGGTGTATGTACTATCTGTATGCAAAAGCTGAAGAATGAATATACAAGTGTCAGTGCAAAAGGTGAATGCTCAGGAACTGAGGCTTAAAAGAGAAAGCTGAAAGAGGGGGATGACACAGAGACTTTTGTTCGATAACAGTTAAGTTATGCCTACGTATCCTCTCGTGAAATGAGGAAGTCAGAACGTCGTAGTTCGACTCAAAGAGACTGAAAGATAAATTAACTGATGAACTGCTTTCTTGCCTATGCTCAAGTGTATGACTCGTCTGGCTCGAGTGCTAACTGTCTTGCATTAGATGGAAGAAGCAAGTCCTCGTTTGTGAATGAGAGTGGTGAGAAAAGAATCTCGGAGGAGACGATTATTGTTTGTTTTTTGTGTTTTCAGTTTTTTATTGTTTTTGGTGTTTGTCATAAGTTAATGAGCTTAAGCCTAAACCAAGGGTTAGTAAAATCATTATATCCTCCCTTTGATTAGGGATAATGAGAATACCTTAAGTATGAGATAAACATCTCAACTTAATTACCATGATGGTGTAAGATTAAGATCATTAACCTACTTGTGATTATTTAGATGTTTTTGGGTTTTTGTTAAGTGTTAAGTAATGAGTTTAAGCCATTCTCAAGGATTAGTGAACTCATTACACCATCCTAATAGAAGGATAATAGATGAGCACACTTAAGCTGAAGAAGATACCTCAACTTAATCCATGATTAGGGATTAACCTCATGACAAAACAAGCCTTTATTGAATTGGATTTTAATTAAGGGTAAGATTTATAAATGAGTTTTATGGTTTGTAAGACAACTTGAGGGGGACTTGTCCATTAAACACTAGGGTTAGTCCTTCTTAACCAATAAAGGAAGAATTAGAACCCTAATGCAAGGCCCAAGTTACAAGTTAATGTCTTAGTGATTATTAAGATGGATTGATTAAGAGGTTTAAACAAATTAAGGGTTTAACACTTAGGATTAAAGTTATACACTCCATCCTAAGAGAAGGATGCAAGCATAACCCTAATTTCAAAGTCCTAAAGCCTTAAAGGTTTAGTCTCTACTGATGACATGAGAAGAGAGACACAAAGAAGACACAAAGGTGAAAACTAACGGGGGACTAATCACAACCCTAATTATTGTCTTGCTTAGATGTTCCTATGGTTTGTGAGGCTTAAAAGAGATCTTCAGAGAAGCCACCAATGGAAGAAGCAGATGGAAGGAAGGAGAAGCAGAAGAAACAAGTTACTTACTTCACTGAAGAAGATAAGTAACTTAGAGAAAGAAAGTGAAAGATGAACATGAATGGGCAAGCCCACTCAAAGACAAAGAAAATGCAGAAAAGATGCATAAGAAGAAGATGAAGAGCTCTAAAGCTATTTCCAGAGCTCTAAAGCTCCAGATCATATCATCTAACAACCCTAAGCACGAATCAAGCATCAAAACACATTTCTCATTCATCATTCTCAAGATTCGAAGTAAAACATAAAAAATGACAAAACTTTCAGACAGCCATGAAATTCTTAATACGCAACCATTTTTAAAACTAAGTACATCACAATGATCAGGGAGACACAAGGAACAATTTAAGAACTTAAAATAACATTTCTGGAAAAAAAGTTCATGAGGTATACCTGAGCTTGAGCTTTCTCAATTTGAGCTATTTGGACCTCTCTCTTGTGCAAATGGCCTCCACTTGGTCCCCTGATGATGTTGCAAGACTTTGAATAGGTTGAAATGAGCTGGTTTGAGTGGTTGCACCTTAACTGGTCTGAAATCGTGTTTTGTGTTTGTGGGGTTTCAAGCTTGTTTGATGGTTGGGAAAGGTTCTATTGATGATGGTGAGTTGAATGGTGAAGTTTATTTGAGGTTTGAGTGACTGGACAGAGAGAATCGAAAGCTTGAAGGTTGAAGGTGATTTTGTGAAACTTGGCTTATCAGAGGTTATGAGCTCCAATGTTATGTGAAGTAGCTTGCTTTGAGTCCACTTAACATGTCTTGATAGGTCAGAAAGTGGGTGGTGGCCTGTGGTGATTGGTATGGGGCAAGTTGCAAAAAGTCAACAACTTGTGTACTTGAGGTATGGGCTCATGTAACAGCTGTTTTATGGCATGTCCTGGTTCAGAATTGATCAAGGAGAGTCATAGGATTCATTTTATGCAGCTAGATGGCTTAGAGGCATGGCTTTCATAGGATTTGTAAGTGTTATGCAATTTGCCCCTTTTGTGATTTCTTGTGATGCAAGTCATAGAAACTTGTGATTCCTTGGGCAATTCTGATCACAATGAATTGTATTATGTTTGTATGATGCTTAGAGGTTGATTAGAGGTCACAAAATGGCTTGGTATGTGAAATTGCAAAAAATCCTCTTTGGTGTGAAATTGAAAATTATAGGATTTTTGCCAACTTTGCAAAGCCATAACTTGAGTTCCATAATGAATTAGGACATGTTCTTGTACTTTTTGAAAAGGGAATGATCCAATCTAAAACTTTAATTACCAACAATTTTTCATTTGAAGCATTTTTGGTTGAGAAAGAGGAGGTTGAAGAACTTTCCCAAAATGGAAAGTTTCCATTACAAGTCATTTCCATTTTTGGCAACTTTTGGTTTAGCTCAAATTATTTTAATTTTGTGAACTTCTAAGCACTTCAATGATCAAATAAAGATCATATAACTTCAATTTGATGAAAATACCCCTTTGGTTCCATTGTTGGGGGCCTCAGATGCCCTGATTTTGCTCTGACTTGCTCAAGAAGTTATCCCATGAACAGATGACTTCCACAATGAATTTCGTTATCAAACTTGGTACATATGATACTTATAACATCCTAAGAACAATAGAAAAAAGAATGGCCCAAAATTTGGAGTTGAGGCCTCTGAAACCAAAACCCTAATTTTGGTCATCTGTGTAGTGAAAACCCTAGCTCTGCTTCCATGCTTTCCAAGTTCTTGTGATTTCTTGACTTCCTTGATCTTTGAGGGATATAATATGATAATAGAACACACATCACCTTCTTGGAATGATTGGAGACCTTTGGAGTGGCTCAGATGGATCCTTGGATTGCTCAGATCACAAACCCTAGATGTAGATGAACTTGAACTATGCAGTTGAAACAAATATGCAATATGAGGTGGTATGCTTATGCTTATGCAAACATTAAAGATCATAAGCCATGGTATGAAATGAGTGAAGGTAAATTTGGGGTGTTTACAGCTGCCCCTATTCAAACATGAGTTAGTTGTGTAGGATGTAAGCGCCTAGCTTAACAGACAAACAAGATAACTTGTGGTTGAATACCAAAGACAGTGAATAATTTGCACTCACTGGGGAGAAGAAGAAAATGGATATAAATTGTAAAAGACAGTAAAGCATGATTATAAAATGAAGGCGATGGAGGACGACCATCGAGCAGTGGACGACTGCTGGGGATAAAGTGATAAGTAAAGCAATGACGGGGACGGCCGGCAAGCTGGAGAAATAAAGAGACCGTGATGGGGACGGCCATCATGCTCGGAAAGTAAAGTAAACAGCGATGGGGATGGCCATCGGATTAAAGAATAAATGAAATAATTATGAGGGACAGTCATCAGAGGTGAAGGACGATCACCTAGCAGGGGGCGCCTACTCTTTATCACGGCATAGGACGAATGTCGGATAGAAAAGGTTGACGATGGGGACGGCCATCAGATAAGCATGATGAAGGACGATCATCAAGAGGTGAAGGACGATCACCTATCAAGGTATGGTTGCTCTCGGGGTTTATCACGACATAGGACGAATGTCGGATAACAAAATCAACGATAAGGACGGCCATCAGATGAAATGATGAGGGACGGTCAGTAGGAGGTGAAGGACGATCACCTAGCAGGGGACGGCTGCTTTTTATCACGACATAGGACGAATGCCGGATAAAAAAGTGTTCCAAATAATGGAGACTCCGCTTGGGAAAAGGATGTTGGACGATCATCCAAAGGTGAAGGACGATCACCTAGCAGGGGACGGCTGCCGAAAGTATCACGACAAAGGACGAATGTCGGATAGAAAAAGTTGTTCAGTCGGGGAAGGGTAAACACAGACGACTATATACGCTCAAGACATCAAAGGTATAAGTGTTTTGATGCTGTGTATAGATTAAAGATGCGGACGAGCATCCTTAGGACCATGATACGGACGATTTCGGTAGAAACAAACGCTGACGCATGTTCAGAGATGATGATACGGACGAGTACCAACTGGTTAAGAAAGAACACGGAAGAGTGTCAAATATATGGGGAATAAATATATATATATAAGATACGGACGAGTATCTATATAAGTATGAACAAGTATTGTGAAGTATGAGCAAAACACGGACGAATGTTCAAGTTGTTGGGGAAAGGTGTGACACGGACGAGTGTCAGAAGAGAAAGTGTATAAGTTATGAACAAATATTTGTATATGAGAGTGTAAATGGTGTTTCGGCGACCTGGTGGGGATAGGATGACACGGACGGGTGTCGAAAGGAGTGTCTTATAGAGAAGTGTTTGGTTCGTAACAAGTGATCGGGCAACCATGCTGGGGAAAGGTGACACAGACGAGTGTCAGAAGAGTATATAAGTATCTGTATTTGAGAATGCAAAAAGGGTATTTGGCTTATATCTGCAGGGGAATGATATGACACAGACGAGTGTCGAAAGAGTATATATAAATAGGTATTTTGTGGAGAGTGCAAAGGGGACGCTTTGGCTTTTATTGCAGGGGATGCGAGTTTTTATATACTGCTGATGAAATACTGGTGGTATTTGCAGGTGACTGGCTTGAACCTGGCTTGTGATCATGCAAATGTTTGATTTTTGCCGTAATGCTCCGTATTAGACGGAATGCTACGCTCTGTGGGAAAAATGATGCAAATGCTATGATTATGCAAAAAGAACCCGATCCGGGATTCGGATCCTGCAGTTGTGAAGATCTCTGGCTGCTCTGCTTGGAGGAGTATCCCAGCTGGGGAAGATCATGGGTAGATCTGTTAAGATATGTAGCTCTTCTTGGGGTAATAGATCATGGATAGACCAATCTTGTTATGAGAAACCCAACTGGGGAGGAAGCAGCTTTCGTCACTTTGTCGTGTGAAAGTTTCAGGCATTGCTCTTCCGGGGAGAAGTTGGAGATAGTTCTTTTATCTTTGAGAGACTCGGCACTCTATTTGGGGAAGAAAAGATCACTGAACGATCTTCTTAGAGGACTCTGTGGGGATTCCGGCTAGGGATGCTCCTGTTGGATAAACTTAGGCTGGGGACGAGGAGGCCTTGACAACTCCGCTGGGGAAACGCATTCCAGATACTTCTTGGAAGAAGTACGTTGGGGAATTGATGCTTGGCATGCCCCATGCTGCGTATTTGAATACCTGCAATCCTGTAAAGACAAAGAAATGCACAAGTATCCTGAGGTATCCCTTACTGGATTTCGTCATAGGAGTTAGATATTCCTGGAAGTAAGATTATTTCCTACAAGCATTTATTAAGAATGGCTCATTTGTTTTATGCAAATATTATATCATGGATATTGGACATTTTGCAAACGAAACAAAAATGTACGAAATGAGGTGTGACTGAAAATCTGATTTTATTAATCTGGGTGCCCTGAATTGGCAAATACAGTTAAAGAAATAAATCCCCTGGAATGAGGAGATTGTTACAAATTGAAAAAGTAACAGTGTTGGCAATGTTGACGACGCTCCAGTGAGCTTCCTTTGCTATGACCTGTATGACCTTGACGCTCTTCTCATCATACTTTCTAAAGAAGGTTGATTCCGACCGATGCTTTATCCTTTCGAAGCTTGCTGTATTGCAAATGATACAGATGAATTCAGAATGTAGTTGTTCAATTATTCCCTTATTTTGTGTGGATCGCCCTTTCGGGTTTTCAATCCACCGGGATACTCATTTTTGCCTGAGTTGTCCAATGAAGCTTTTCAACTCAGCGGGTGTACATTTTTTTTTTAATTTTCCCTTATTTTTGCCCGAGTCTTTTATTCTGTTTTTGACTCGCCGGGATGCCCTATTTTTGCCTGGACTTACATTCTGTTTTTATGTGCAGCGGGTCTTTTTATGCGAAGTATTTTTTAACTGCATCTGAATTCACAGGGGATACGAAATCCTCACCATCCATAGTAGTGAGCATCAGTGCTCCACCAGAGAAAACCTTTTTTACTATGAATGGACCATCGTAGTTTGGAGTCCACTTGCCCCTATGGTCTGTGTAGCACCCCAAATTTTCCCTCTTCTTTTTAAGCATCATCACCATATCATATTCATCATAAGCATATCATATCCTTGGCATCTTTGCATGGAAAGATGAGGCATAACATTCTCATGACCTAGCATTAGGCATATGATCATCTGTGGAAGGATTTGAAGTATCACAAGCTATAACAAGAGGTCCAATGGATTTGCTCAAGTCCTATGAGGAGTCTACATTGCATTCACAAGCTTAAGATCATTCACAAAAGCCCAGGAGGTTGGAGGATCATCAGGGAATTCAAGCTAGGGCAAAGCTCCTACACAATGATCCTAAATTAGGGTTTGTGTTTCAAGCATGAAAACTTTGTGACTTTGGCCATTTTATTTGGGAAAAGTCTTTCATATATTAAGAGGATCCTAGGGATGAAATTTGGTGAGAAAAATCCTTGTGGAAGTCAGGTATTTCTTCAGTTGCTTGTAAATGAAGAAATTAGTCAAATGTGCATTCTAGAAGTCAACTGTGAAGTTTCAAAGGGTTCAACCCTATTTTTCTAGTCAAGGGATGTTATTATAACCCTAGAAAAGGTTTGGCAAGATTAAAGATCAAGAATCAAAAGGTTTTGAGGTGTTTTGCATTTTTGGCACGTGATTGGTCATGGAAGTTTCTAATTTTGGTAACTTTTTGCCCTAATTTTCAAAGTCACATAACTTGGTGAAAAAAGCTTCAAGTGAATTGCCTCCAAACATGAAAGTTGAAGATTAAGGTCTCCCATTTTTAAAAAGTACAAGTACTTTTTCATAGACCTCATGGTTTGTGAGATGAGGCCTTCGAAAGTCACTTGAATTCTAGGGCATGACATGAATTTCAAGCCTCCCCCAAATGCAAAACCTCATGTAACTTATTTTTAATTGGTGTTATGGACAAAATAAGATTATAATGCTACAAGGCAATGCATGAGAAGAATTTTTGCCCAAGGAAACAAACAAATTCGTGCATGGGAGTTGGTTTATTTCACAAAAGGCAAAAATGCATGATCATGAGAAAAGCATGACACCAACATCTGAGGGGCAGGATCATCTCATCATGAATCAAGGGCTGGGATGAGAGATCAGCATGTGCAAAGAGGAACCAAATGCACGAGAAAATTGGTCATTATCATTCTTCATGAAATTTTGCAAAACAACCCCTATCACACAACTCATGCTACCACTCACCACATGTCGCTCCCCGGATTACCATCCTGGTACAAGCGCGAAAGTGGCGCAGAAAAAGAATAGAGTCACCAGCCAGGCATTTTTATCCCGAAGAAAGGGCATGGTAATGTTGCACAAACCAGGAGAAAGAAGTGGAAGGACACAGGTCCTACGAACCAAAGAGACTGAGTTCGGGAGTCGGTTACGACCTGGGAAGGTATTAGCACCCAGATCGTCCGCCGTACCCGACGGGATCCACGCTTGCAAAAATAACTATTTCAAAGGGTGAGGGTATGAAAATTGCAGCAAAGAAATGAAGGTGAAAAGAAAACTGGAACTGGAAAAGAACTGAAAAAGGAACTGAATGAGAAAATAAGAGAGAAAATGTAGGGAAAATAAAGATTATGCTCGAACGGGCCCTACCCCGCTGCCTACGTACCTCATCAGGACAATGAGGATCAGAGACGCCGTAGTTCCCCTAACTAGGGGTAACAAGGAAATTGCTTGTGAATTAAGGCTTGAACTGCCTTTGACATTTCTCAGGTGTTGCAGACTCGAACGACGAGTGTGTAACCGTCTTGCAAAGTGACAAGTAGGAGCAAGTTCACGTACGGAGTGAATGAGATGAGAAAAGAATTCCTGAAGGAGAGACGCTTATTGTCTGTTTGTGTTTTTTAGAAACTTTTATGAATAGAGTTTGCATAGGTAAGTGTACCTAAGTCTTACTCACTGGGATGTGTATGTCTCACATCATCCCGAAATGGAATGCGCAAGAGGAACACCTATCTATGGAGGAAATCCCCAAAGCTAGTCCCACAAGTGAAGGCTTAAGCACACTGGCCTATTACAATTATTAAGTATTTTTGTGGTTTTTTGGTTAAGAAGTGTTTTTTTAGCTTTTCTTTGTGAGGTACTCATGCTAAGACCTATCCACCACGAGGGATAACTCATACCTCGCCCCGAAACAGAACGCGTGCAAGTATCTCATAGCAAAGTCTCATGTCACATGAAAGTACTCAACCTTTATTAAGTGAATTAGAATTGAGTTTGAATATGAGAAGAGAAATCACCAAAGGATCACAAAGGCAAAATTCTAAAGGGGAACTAAAGAATCCTAAGTGTTAACATGCATGGATGTCCTAAGGGTAGTGTGGTTTCTATCCTAATGAAGAAGGAAAGAAGAAGAGATGAAGAAGATAGAAGAGGAGATGAGCAAGGCCTAAGCCCAACAACAAAAGAGTTATCACAATAAGCATAAGAGGAGAAGATATGAGATTTGGAGATGTGGAACTCAACTTCCACACCTCACACTTACCATAGCCCCTGCAAGGTTAGTAGCATGCATATAAGTGAAGAAAGATGAACAAGATGACATGTTAACAACATACAAACAGAAGTGAAATGATATGAACAAATGTACAATGCATATGCAACTCAAGAGAATGAGAGGAGACACTTATAAGACAAAATGATGTAACATGAACAAATATGAAAACAAATGCACAATTAAAGAGGATGCAAAGCAAATATGCACAAACATGGACTCAATGCACAAGATCATAACCAAAACAAGATGAAGAAGGGCTTAAGAAGCCAACAAGATGAAGAGAAAGGTCACACAACACCAAACAAATACCAAATGGGAGTGAAAGAAGTGAGGAAGTGGGATGGAAACACGTAAGGAAAGAAAGGACGTAAAAGGAAGCAAAGCACAAAAATTCCTAAGACTTATACCCTAAGCTAGGACCAGGAAGGTACCCATACCCAAAGGAACCCCAAATTAGAAGAAGAAGTTGGCACAAGTGCCCTTCTAAGCTTATATGAGACCTAATGAACCAAAAGAAGCAAAATGGGACAAGGTTCAAAGTAAAATTCAAATCAAATCAACCAAACATATAAAAATTCCACAACTCAAGTCAAGGGATATTCAAACATGGTGTATTAATGAGCCAAAAGGATTTATAGAAATTCAGAAGTAAACTAAGTCAAATGGAGGCTTAAACACAAGCTAGGGTTACAAACTTCCATCACAAGTCACAGGACCAAGACCCAAGAAATACATTTCTAAAAAATTAGGGGAAAAATTACATGAGAAGTACATTGTCTTAATAATACAAAGCAAAAAGAATGGGATCAAAATTCAAAATAATGAACTCTATGGAAATTTGACAAGGAAGTGTGGTCAAAATGAACTTAAAAAGAAGCTAATTAAAAGAAGAAATTAATTGAGACACGTGGAAATGGAAAAAAAGAAAATAAAAATATGAAAAAATAAAAGAGACTTTAAATATGACTCATGATTTTTTTGAGAATGTTTTAATGAAGGGAAGTATTTTTAATAATTAGAAATTGAAATGAATAAAAAGAAAATAAATTAAGAAAAAGAAAATAAAAGAAATGGATGGGAGATGCAGGAAGCAGGAGTTTCATGTTGATTTGAGTTGGGCCCAATATGAGGGGGGTGCGCATATCATGAATCCAGCCCACAATCTGCGCAGGAATATGATATTTATGGTGGTATTTTGAATTAAAAACTGGAAAAACAAGGAACGTGAGATGAATCAAACGCGCATGCTCGAACTTTCATTAAATGATGTGGCAGTTTGGCTGATTGTGAATGGAGAGACACATGGTAACTGTGGTGTGTGCAAAACATGGATGATTTAAATGAAATAAGAAAGAACAACATGAAACGGGAGTGGAGCTAGGGCAACGTGTCCCAATCTGGACAAATGGACAAGCAGATCCAAGGGCTATGTCTTCGTCTTCTCCAAAGAGCAAACCCTAACATCATTCCCAATTTCCGGTTACCGGAGCTAGGGCTCCGGCACCAGAATTCATAACAGAGCCACAAACCTCAATATAAATAAACAAAACTGTCCAGATTCACTAAATCACATGCCCTGAGTCCAAATATGGGATAAAAAACTCCTAAAAGTCAAAGAATCAAAGGGATCGAACAAAATAAAGCATGACCATGAAACTTGAAATCCAGATAACTACATCTACAATGCATCATTTTCAAATCTAAAAGTTGCAGCATGATCAGTGAACCTCAAATATCACAACACACCATATCAATTTCATTTTTAGATCACAAGATTTCAAAGTATACCTGAGGTGAAGATCTTGGTTCAGTGAGATAGAAAGTCCAATGATGCGTGCAAATCACTCCTCCTTCACCCTAGATGCAAAATAAATGCATCTAAGGTCTTGAATGAAGCTGGATCTTGAGGTTTGATCACACCTGCCCTGAAATGGCAAGCTTGCTAAACTTGAGAGAAAGCTTGAATGAATGGTTGCTTAATGATCCTTAGCTCTCCCTGATTACAGATCCACAATTTGTTTTGAGATTGGGTGCTTGAATGAAGAGAAATGGGAGAAAATGAAAATTTGCATAAACTTGAGAATGAGAGAATGAGAGAGAGATGGTGCTTGCTGAAACCCTAGCTGCTTTTGTATGCTTTCACAAACCCTTGCTGAAAGAATTGGCTCACTTGCACGTGTGGATCATGAGGTTTGTGTGATTTTGCAAATTTTGCAAAATGTGAGATAAGCATGCCTCCCTCATGCCTTGCTTGCATTCTCAGCCCATGTGCAATGCCTTTTCAACCCATGATCAAAATGTAATCAATCCTGGCCCTTAGATCAAGCCCTCACACACTTCTCATGATTTTTGCAAAATATCCTCTTTGTATGTAACTTTCTTATTGTGCACGAAAAATAGAATTTCTTTGGAGCAAAATGATCACAATGTGATGTATTTTATCATTGAAACAAGTTTGAACCAAAACCAAGTCATACAATTAAGTTTTGAAGCAATTTGCATTTGGTCATGCATGGAAATTCTTGAATTTGCCCTAAAATCAGCAAACTTTCGAAGGACCTATAGGATGAACCACAAATCCTATGAAAATGTACTTGTACTTTTTGAAAATGGGAGCCCTTACTCTCCAACTTTCATGTTTGACTTTGGTCCATTTGAAGAATTTTTGATCATGTTAAGGCCATTTGAAAATTAGGGCAAAAGTTGCCAAATTTGGAAAATCCTTAAAACCAACTTTGTACCATTTTTGCAAAACCCTTCAAATATCCATGATTCTTGAACTTTGATCATTCCAAGCCTCTTATAACATTGTAAGGACCCCTCATGGCCAAAAAAATTGGGTTAGACCCCTTGAAATCAGACAGTTGACTTTTTAAGGGCACAATTGACTTTTTACTTCATTTGCAAGCAACTGAGGCATTCTCTGACTTCCACATGGAATTTTCTCATGACAATTGACACCTAGGATCCTATTGACATATAGAAGACTTTGCCTAAATTCAATGGCCAAAGTTGTGGAGTTATGGTGCTTGAATCTCAAACCCTAATTTGGGTGCCTTGTATAGGAGCTTTGCCTTATCCTGAGATCTCTGATGATCATGCAATCTTCTGAGCTTTTTCAAATGGACTTAATCTTGTAAATGGAGTATAGACTCGCCATAGGACTTGTAAAAACTAATTGGGACCCTTGTCATGGCTTGATATGCTTCAAGGACCTCCACAGATGACCATATGCTTGATGTTAGGACATAAAGGATGTTATGCCTCTTCTTTCCATGATATGATGCTAAGAAAATGATATGTTCATGATGAATATGATATGATATGATGCTTAAAATAAAGAGGGCAAATTTGGGGTGTTACAGCTGCCCCTATTCAATCATCAGTTAATCTGAAAAGGACGGTAGCACGAGCTATCGACCATTCAAGATAAACTATGATTGAATACCAAGAAGACCAGAAATTTGCACTCTGACGAAGAATGAAAAACTGGGAAATAAACCCAACCAAATGACTTTTTGGTGGTTGAAGAGCAGACGAGCTTTTTCCAAGTTGAAACTGATATCTGGAATAAGAATGATAAAACAGACGAGTCTTCTTCAAACAATCATGTGACGCCAGGAGCTGGACAGACGAGTCCTCAAACACTGCAACAACATATGACTTGAGACAGACGAGTCTCTTTCGGATATACCTGTTACGCCAGGACCGGGATGCATTAAGGTCTATGGGATAGACATGCATAATCAAGGTAGACGAACCTTCTTCATATATTATCCGTGGATATATGGTATAAGACAGACGAGTCTTCTGAGCAAACCTGTTACGCCAGGTGTAGAAACAACAATAATTGGTGCCTGAGACAGACGAGCCTCCTTCGGATTTACCTGTTACGCCAGGACCGGTAACCATTTTGACATTAATTCCCACAGTCAGGATTTTAAACCTCTTCAATACAGACGAGTATTGGATGATCATCAAGATAACACAGACGAGTGCCAAAAGTCAATGATACAGACGAGTATCAGACGATGATCTAAGAAACACAGACGAGTGCTTCAAGCAATGATACAAACGAGTATCAGCCACTGATACAGGTGAATATCAGGAATTCAAACATAGACGAGCGTTTGGTGCAGCAATCAGCAAATCCTCACAGACGAGTACTGGGGATGATACAGACGAGTATCCAAGCAAAGCAGACGAGCTTCAGAACACAGACGACCTCTAGGGATAAAAAAGCAGACGAGCTTCAAACAAACACAGACGAGTGCCGGAGAATGCATACGAGCGAACAACAAAGATTATCAATCATCCAACATATACGAGTGTTGGAAAGTTGCAGACGAGCAACAACAAACATCAGATATCAAACACAGACGAGTGTTGGCAACTTCACTAGGGAGTAGCAAGTATGGATACCCAACACATACGAGTATCGGAATTTGCAGACGGGCAACAACAAAAATCATATACCAAACACAGACGAGTGCTGGAAATTGTAGACGAGCAATAGCAAAGTGATAACACAGATGAGTGCTGGAGATGATACAGACGAGTATCCAACAGGTATTGGTTTCCAAACACAGACGAGTGTTGAGAATTGCAGACGAGCAAAAAGCAGAGATTATATATCAAACACAGACGAGTGCTGGAAATTGCAGACGAGCAACAACAAAAATCATATGCCAAACACAGACGAGTGCTGGAAATTGAAGACGAACAATATCAAGGTAATCATGGACCACTGCTGGAGAAAGCAAACGAGCAAGCCGGAGTGATAACACAGACATGTGCTTAGAAATGCACACGAGCATCAATATTATGTCATTGCTGGGGAATACACTGCTCAGGGATAACACAGAAGAGTGTTGAGAAATGCAGACGAGCATCAATAAGGTATCCAATATCAAACACAAACGAGTGTTGAGAAATGCAGACGAGAAAAAAGTAGATTATATATCAAACACAGACGAGTACTGGAAATTGCAGAAGAGCAACAAACAAATGCCTGATTGGCAGCAAGAGTTATAACTCTGCAGGGGAAGACAAGTCAGGAGGTTTGGACCCCTAACTCTAACTTAGGTGATGAGTACATGCTTGTATCATCAATTGGCCAAAAGAAAGGCAACTTCGCTGGGGAATATTTCACTGACGGAAGTGAGAATCAAATATGAACTCTGTGGGGACAGGATCATCTTCAGACTTGGCTGGAAAAATACTTCAATAATACCCTGGCTGGGGAGAACATTTGCTGATTCTGACCTCTGGCTATGACCCTTGCTAGGGATAGAATTCTGCTTGGGGATGTCAGGCTTTCAGATACCTGCTGGGCACACTCCACTGGGGAAGAATAAATTTCTTGGGCTGCTGCCAAGGCTTAGCTGAGGAACAATTCTACTGGATATACTCTACTGGGGAAGAGTAAATTGCTTGGGAGAATGTGACGCCATCCTGCAACATGCAACAACAGAAAACACAAGTGTGCCCCGGGGACTTGCATGGTATGATTTGTTCATACATCGTCACCTGACACTCAAAGAGGGTTACAGTTTCCCTGCATGTCATTTTCTTTTCAAATGATCACCATGTTTTAATGCAATGCTATTTTTGCCAAAAATTCAGGACATTTTGCAAACAAAAATAAACACAACACAACTTTTTGACTGAATATTCTTTTTTATTGAAAGGCCTCTGAATATGCAAAGATTTACATCAGGAAGCAACCACCTGGAAAGAGGTAGCCACCATAAAATTGAGAAAAGAAACTATCCTAATGGCAATGGGCACGGCATTCCAAGGAGTTCCATTTCTGCTATGACCAACGTGTCTTCGAGACTCTCCATTCAGCTTTGGCTTTCTGAGGGGATGAGGGGACTGTTTCCTATCCTTCTGATATTGTCAAGTTGTACGAAAAATGATGTGGTTCAGATTACTCGGATCGCAGTTGTTCGCTTATTCCCTTGTTTTGCGTGGATCGCCCTTTCGGGTTTTCAATCCACCAGGATACCCTTTTTTGCCTGAGCTGTCCAATGTGGCTTTTCAACTCAGCGGGTGTACATTTTATTAATTTATTTCCCTAACTTTTGCCCGAGCTTTTTATTCTTTTTTTAGCTCGCCGGGATGCCCTTTTCTTGCATGGACTTTATTTCTGTTTTTGTGTCCAGAGGGTCTCTTTATGTGAAGTATTTTTTAACTGCGTACGAATTAACAGGGGATTGGAAGTCATCTCCATCCATACTGGTGAGCATCAGTGCTCCTCCTAAGAAGAATTTCTTCACTATGAATGGTCCTTCGTAGTTTGGGGTCCACTTGCCCCTGTGATCTGAACCTGGAGGAATGATCCTCTTTAGCACAAGCTCTCCCACTTAATACTCTCGAGTACGTACTCGTTGGTCGAATGCACGCTTCATTCTCCTCTGATAAAGCTGACCATGACAGATAGACGCTAATCTCTTTTCCTCAATTAGACATAGCTGATTGTAATGAGCACGCACCCATTCAGCCTCATCCAGCTTTACATCCATCATCACACGCAATGAAGGAATCTCTACTTCAACAGGTAGGACAACTTCCATGCCATATACCAGAGAGAAGGGAGTTGCCCCTGTTGACGTCCTGACTGACGTTCATTACCCATGCAACGCAAATGGTAACATCTCATGCCAATCTTTGTAAGTGACAACCATTTTCTGCACAATCTTCTTGATATTCTTGTTTGCTGCCTATACCACACCATTCATCTTTGGTCGGTAAGGAGAAGAATTGTGATGCTGGATCTTGAAGTCCCGACACAACTCTGCCATCATCTTGTTGTTGAGATTAGAACCATTGTCAGTAATGATCCTTTTGGGCACTCCGTATCTGCATATGATATCCCTTTGAATAAATCTTGCAACCACTTGACGAGTGACGTTGGCATAAGATGCTGCTTCCACCCATTTAGTGAAGTATTCAATCGCGACCAAGATGAAGCGATGACCATTTGAAGCAGTAGGCTCGATCTTCCCGATCATGTCAATGCCCCACATGGAAAAGGGCCAAGGAGATGACATGACGTTGAGCGGGCTTGGAGGAACATGCACTTTGTCTGCATATATTTGGCACTTGTGGCACTTACGAGTGAATGAACAACATTTTGCATCCATTGTCATCTAGTAATACCCCGATCACAGCAACTTCTTTGCCATAGCATGCCTTCCTGCATGGGTACCAAAAGATCCTTCGTGGACTTCCTGCATCAACATGCTTGCTTCGTGTCTATCCACGCATCTGAGCAAGACCATGTCGAAGTTTCTCTTGTACAAAACCCTATCTGTATTCAAGAAGAAGCTAGCAGCAAGTCGCCTTAAGGTCTTCTTGTCATTGGAAGATGCCCCAGCTGGGTATTCTTGCTTTTCCAGGAATAACTTGATATCAAAGTACCAAGGTTTTTCGTCAGACACGACGTCTACAGAGAAGGCATGAGCTGGAGCGTCAAGCCTGGAGATGTTAATTCTGGGTACATAGTTCCAGCACAATACTTTGATTGACGAAGAGAGAGTGGCCAATGCGTCGGCAAACTGATTTTCATCACGTGGTATGTATTGAAGTTTAACTGTCGTGAAGAACGTCAACAATTTTCTAGCATAATCCCTGTATGGAATTAAATGCTCTTGATGCGTATACCACTTGCGAGTAACTTGGTTAATGACGAGGGATCAATCTCCGAATATATCGAGGTTCTTAATCCGAAGATTAATTGCCTCCTTTATTCCTATTATGCATGCCTCGTATTCCGCTTCATTGTTGGTGCAGCCAAAAGTAATTCTGGCCGCGAAGGGTAAGTGAACACCTTCGGGAGTAATAAGTACGGCACCAACTCCACGACCATTGATATTGACTGCCCCATCAAACATCAACTTCCATTTGGATTCAGGGTCTGGCCCCTCCTCCGGAAGTGGTTCCTCGCAATCGTTTGCTTTGAGGTACATGATGTCCTCATCAGGGAAATCAAACTTCATTGGCTGATAATCATCTTCAAGAGGTTGTTGTGCAAGGTAATCCGACAATACACTTCCCTTGATGGCTTTCTGAGAAGTATATTGTATGTCGTATTCAGTTAAAATCATCTGCCACCTAGCAACCCTTCCGGTCAACGTTGGTTTCTCAAAGATGTACTTGACAAGATCCATTTTGGAAATGAGCAGTGTGGTATGAGTCAACATGTACTGCCTCAGTCGGCGAGCAAACCATACCAAAGCGCAGCAAGTTTTCTCGAGCAGTGAGTAACGGGATTCACAGTCGGTAAACTTTTTGCTAAGGTAATAAATAGCATACTCTTTTCGACTAGACTCGTCATGTTGGCCTAGAACACACCCCATTGATCCTTCTAGCATGTTCAAGTACATGATTAAAGGTCTTCCCTCCACTGGAGGCATCATAATTGGAGGCTCATGCAAATATTCTCTTATTTTGTCGAAAGCTCTTTGGCAGTCTTCGTTCCACCTGACAGTTTGCTCTTTTCTTAGAAATTTGAATATCGGTTCGCACGTGGCAGTTAGATAAGATATGAACCGAGAAATGTAGTTCAACCTCCCTAAAAACCCGCGCACTTATTTTTCTGTCTTCGGTGCAGGCATATCTTGAATAGCTTTTACTTTGGCAGGATCTACCTCAATTCCTCTCTGACTTACAATGAAACCCAGCAGTTTCCCGGAACGCACTCCGAAAGTGCACTTGTTTGGATTCAACCTCAGCTTGTACTTGATCAGTCTATCAAACAGCTTCTTCAGGTTGACCAGATGCTCCTCTTCATCTCGGGACTTAGCAATCATATCGTCCACATAACACTCAATCTCCTTGTGTATCTTGTCATGGAACAATGTGACCATTTCCCGTTGATACGTTGCCCCGACGTTCTTCAAACCAAAGGGCATGACCTTATAGCAGAATGTACCCCACGGTGTAATGAACGTTGTCTTTTCCATGTCTTCCGGCGCCATCTTAATCTGATTATAACCAGAGAAGCCATCCATGAAGGAAAATACCGAGAATTGAGCAGTATTGTCTACCAGCACGTCAATGTGTGGCAACAGAAAGTCATCTTTTGGGCTCGCTCTATTCAAATCCCGGTAGTCAACGCACATCCGGACCTTGCCGTCCTTCTTTGGTACAGGTACAATGTTAGCTACCCAAGGTGGGTAACTAGTCACAGCAAGGAAACCGACATCCCACTGCTTCTGATCCTCCTCTTTGATCTTCATCGCCATGTCAGGATGAGTTCTTCTTAATTTCTGTTTCACAGGAGGACAGTCCTCTCTCAAAGGAAGCTTATGCACAACGATGTTGGTATCCAACCCTAGCATATCTTGATATGACCAAGCAAAGATATCCACATACTCTTTCAGCATACTGATCAGCTCTTTCTTGACGTCGGCCTGCAGACTGGCCCCAATTTTGATCTCTTTCTTCACATCTTCACTTCCAATGTTGATGATCTCAATCTCTTCTTGATGAGGCTGAATAACCCGTTCCTCTTGTTTCAACAATCTGACCAACTCTTCAGGGAGGTCATAGTCTTCCTCAACCCCTTCATCAGCTTGGTAGACAGGATTGTCAAAGTCATGCATGGTCATAGAAGGAACGTTATCAATGGAATCCGGATGATCAACACTGCACAGATGATGTGCTTATTCAGAATCTGCTTATTTTGAAAAAGAGACGCTAACACAAAGTAAAAAGGAAAAACACATTGCCATTTTTATATTTTCTGTGAAAAAGTTTAAAAACAAAGAAAGAGAACACAATTTGTCTGAAAATGTCCTTTTATTTCATAGCAAAATAAGATGCAGTACAAAACATGGTGGCCCAATACAATGGATCCTAGCATCTTGGGCAGAATGTTGGATTTGACAATGCAGTATGCTAATAAAAGGAAACAAAATAATTAATCTGAGAGCCAGGTAACTTGTATGATGTCCTCAGCAGACCAGTTTGTTAGCTCCTCGCCGGGCGCACACGGGTGAATCCAGTTGTCCCAGTCACCGTCATTGTCCCCATCTTGGCTCGCTGTACAGATCTGGTTGCGGTCGAGTAACCCAACGCTTGTAAATGTGATAGCCTTACTACTTGGAGTAGATCCACCAGGCTGATAACCCAAGCCAAACTTATCGTCTTTCTTTTCTAGCTCTAGCAGCTTGCCCCATCCTTGGGCATTTCCTGATTGAACAACCTCTTTTGCTTGCTTGTAGGAATGGATAGAGGTGCCTTCTTTTTCACTACTCTTCTCCACGGGAGTCAAGATGCTGACGTTGACTGCTTCAAAGGCTTGACATAAAGTCTCATGGATTTCTCCATCCATATCCACATACTTGAATGTCGACAAGTGGCTTACGAAGATGTCCTCCTCTCCGCATAATGTGATGACCTGGCCGTCAACCACATATTTGAGCTTCTGATGCAGGGTTGAAGTAACAGCTCCAGCAGCATGTATCCATGGGCGTCCCAACAGGCAGTTGTACGCAGGTTGTATGTCCATGACGTAGAAGATACTTTTGAAGACTTGAGAACCAATCTTGACGGGCAGCTCAACTTCTCCAAAACCTGATCTTCTCGAACCGTCAAAAGCTTTGACAATCAGATCACTTGGTCTTAGGACTATACCATCAACGTTGAGCTTCATTAATGCCTTCTTCGGAAGCACATTAAGGGAAGAGCATGTGTCTACAAGAACATGTGACAACACAACACCCTTGCACTCCATAGTGATATGTAGTGCTTTGTTGTGGTTTCGACCCTCTAACGTGAGGTCTCTGTCTGTAAAGCCTAGGCCATGGATTGCATTGACACTGCCTACAACAGCTTCAAGTTGGTTGACAGTGATTTTTTGAGGAACATAGGCCATCTGCAGAACTTTCAATAGGGCCTATGTGTGTGCGGGAGAACACATCAGCAGTGATAAGATGGATATCTTGGAAGGTGTCTGGTTCAGCTGATCGACCACCTTATAGTCACTCTTTTTGATAATCCGCATGAATTCCTCGACCTCGTTTTCAAATGTACCCTGTCCAGCAACAGGAGTAGTTGATTCATCAGTCACGGCCTGCTTTCCTTTGGATTTGGATGAAGCCTCAGCCTCAGGATCCCCTATCAGCACAGGGGGAGCAAATAAACGACCACTTCTGGTGAAGCCTCCAACTCCATCGACATTCTCTACAGTCGGGTCAACAGCAACAAATTTGCTCTCAATCTTCTGTCCAGCTACGTATACGTCTGAGCCATAATGCCAACGAATGGCTTTATCGTCTGTGTATGGAACATGCCCAGGTACGGTGATAGTTACAGGACTAATCTCCGGAGCATAGATTGTAACAGGCTCTCTTCTGACAGACATGTCAGCTTCATCATAGAATATGGTAATTATTGACACATCATCATCTTCAGCATTACCAACTTTGTTGAACTGCAAGGATCCATCATCAGTCAAACTTTGCAATCCCATCTTCAGCTTCTTACATCCATTCTCAACATTCAGACATCCTTCACAATCAGCATTGCAACCAGGAAACACTTGACCCTTCAGCAATCTCTCTTTCACTACTATCAAAGGAGTCTTCACTTCCTCAATACTCAGCATCAGATTCAACTTTTCACCCCCCTCAACAGCATTGATTCTTGCCCCTCCATGATTTGGAATAGGGTTCGAATTAACATTCGGCGGTGGTGCAAAGTTGATTCCTTTAGAGTCTATCAGGTCTTGAACCTTGTGGTGTAAAGCCCTGCACTTCTCAGTCGAGTGCTCGGGTGCTCTAGAGTGGAAAGCGCACCTTACATTGACATCATAACCCATTGGAAGCTCTCCAGGATGTGGTGGTGCCAAAGTTCTCAGTTGAATCAGGTTCAAATCCAGCAGTCTCGGAAGCAAAGCAGTGTAAGTCATAGGGATGGCCTCAATTACCCTATTAGCCGGGCGAGTTTTCCTTGGCTGATATGGTCTCTGCTGATAGTTTGTTCTTTGTGGTTGTTGTTGTTGTTGTTGTTGTTGAGGTTGCATTTGTTGCATTGGAATAAAAGGAATTGTGATTGCTGCCACATGCTCATAAGGTCTTCTGTAACCACGGCCCTGGCCTCGACCAAATACAGCATTTGTCTCACCCTCTCTTCTCCTTGGAGGTCCACTGAAAGCTTTCCTCACTCCATTAGAGCTACTAGCACTTGTATCTTGGATCTTCCCCATCTTCAACAAGGTCTCAACCCTCTCTCCAGCAATAACAATATCATTGAATTTGGTGGCAGAACTGGACGCCAATCTTTCAAGAAACACACCCTGCAAAGTCCCCATAAACATGTCAACCATTTCGTTCTCTAGCAGCGGTGGTTTCACTCTGGAAGCGAGTTGACGCCACCTCTGAGCATACTCTTTGAAACCTTCCTTAGCAGTTTGAGCCATGTGTTGCAATTGCGTGCGGTTTGGAGCCATGTCCAAATTATATTGATATTGTCTCAAAAAAGCTTCTGCTAGGTCTTTCCAACTCTTGATATTGACTCTGCTAAGCTTCATATACCATTCCAAAGAAGCTCCAACCAAGCTGTCTTGGAAATAGTACATCCAGAGTTTTTCATCATCGGTATGAGCAGCGATCCTTCCCACAAAGGATTGAAGATGGGTCTTCGGGCATGCAGTGCCATTATATTTCTCAAAGGTTGGAACTTTGAACTTGTATGGGATTCTGACCCCAGGAACCAAGCCCAAGTCTGTTATGTCAAATCCCAAAGAACTCTGGGATTGAATGGCTCTGATTTGTTCTGCCATTTCCTCAAACCTCTTGTTCATCTCAGCTCCCTGACCCTCAGCTTCGTCCAGCAGAGTGAACTGTTCGTCCTGATTATCCATTTGAATATTATTCAACCCATCATTGATTATAGTCACCCTTGGCTGTGTTACAGGAGCTTCAACCTGACATGCGCCCGCACCGTTACGATTATCAGCAGCAGCAGTGTTGTTCCTGGGTTGACCATTTTCTATCATCTCCCACATACGTTCTTGGTTCTGACCCATGCCTGCCATCAAGGTGATAAAGTTGTCCATCCTTAGCCTCAGGTCAGCTAAGTCAGCTTGCATCTGGTCCATGACTCACTCTCTGTTAATCTTTGTTGGATATCTGTGTGCGACTGGTTGTTCCCGAACTTTCCGGGGAGCTATAGTGCCTAAAACACAAGAAACGTTAGCAACCGAGACCCTGCAAAACAAAAAAACAGGTTATATGTATGCAATGCAGTTGTTTATGTTTCCAATCCCAGGTCATTCCTGCCCCGGTTCCGGTATTTAGCAAAGAAAACCAGATGAATACTGATCCTCGACTTTCAGAATCCTTCGCAAAAAACCACATTCAAACCATAACAGCAGGCACACAAAGAAATGGTGAACTGAAAAACTGCATAACAAACAACCTATAAGGCAAACAAAACAGAATTCCCCATAGGGTACAAGTTCTAAAGAGAAAGACAAACAACCAGGACTCCTACAACATGTCTGTAGGTAATCCAGATACAAGAAAAACAAACTAAGAAGCAAAACCACTGCCTGAGGACCCTGAACCTCCCTCACTAAGCCCCATATCAGACCTAACCTTCTTGACTCCCATCCATCAACTTGAGGTCTTCAATCTCTTTAAGTGCTGCTTCTAGGGCTTGTTGACTATCTGCTAACTGTTGAGTCTTCTCCCTTCGAATCCTGTGGACTTGCTCCACCTCTTCCTTTTTGTAGGCCATTTGCACTTCGAAGAACTCTTCTTTTTCTTTATATCTCTTCAACTCTTGCTCTCTCTATCCCTGCAACCAGACAATGGACTGACGAGCTTCCTTGAGATTCTTTGAATTCTTCTTTTGTTCAGCTTCTCTTTTGGCTTCCATTATACCCAACCTGTGAAAGTGAGCTTCCCTTCCAGCAAAGTCTTTCTCTTTAGCCTCTAAGGTAGTCTGCATCTTCAGCAATTTCTCTTCAGCTTCATTCTTGGCCCGGTTGGCAAGATGATACAGGCTAACCACTTCAGTATTCTCCACTCTGACTGCATGCAGCTGGGCTTCCAGCTTCTTGAACTCTTCCAAAGACACAGTATCAGTAGACTTAGCAACTGGAGGAACTGGAGATGAGAATGGAATCAATACCCTTCTGGCTCTGTCTTTCAACTAAGCTTCATACTCCGGGAATGTCTGATTGTTGCACTTTCCAAAACTGGCTATCCCTTCCCCCTTAATGCACTTCCAGGCTCCAGCAACCTTCCTCACTAAGGGCATATTGTCCTTCACAAGGAAATAGAAAATAGGGGTCAACTTCAATTCTTCTGGTACCTCTCTCAAGGCATATCCCAACTGTCTTCTCAACAAGATTGGATTGTAATTGATCCCTCCAGTCACTCCCAATAAAGGTACACTAAGATAACTCCCATAGCTAGTTATGAAACGTGCACCCTGCAGCCTTTGAGTAATCCACCTGACATCCTTGGCAAGCAACTTTTCCAGCTTCTGAGCCCATACCAAGGTGTGTTCACTAAACACTCCAGTACTTGGCAGATGCCTCATGAACCACATATGAAATAAAGGAGCGCAACAACGAACTAAACCTCCCCTCTTCTTCTCAGTCTTGTAGTGCACTGAGTAATACAAATCTCCGAGCAATGTAAGCACAAGATTCTTCAGCAAAAAGAGATGTATGGCATTCATATCTATGAACTTCTCCATATCAGCAAACAAGATAATGCCGTAGATAGAAAGTGCCAAGATAGCACAGACAACATCTCATTCTTCCTCAACAACCAACTCTTCCACCTTCTTTACTAAAGCTTCTAAAGAAAATCCAGGCACACCTCCCTTAATGATGGTCAAATAATTCACAACATAAGTGCTCAAATAAAGATCCTTAGCAATAGCCTCGGGTGCAGGTCTACTCATCTCAGCATTGAACGAAATCTGGTCTCGAACAGGGACTCCCAAGATCAAAGCATACTCCTCCAGCAAAGGACCTAACTGAAAATCAAGAAAAGTGAAGCAACGGAGCTGAGGATCATAGTACTGAAGCAGGGTATGAATGGCACTTCTCTCAGAAGGATCTAACTCTACCACCACATCCAGAATACTCCCATAAGCCTTCCTGAATCTCTCTACATGGTTGGGTGTAATCAGCTTCACCATCTTCTTCAACAGGCCAACCTTGGTGTCAAAAAACTTGAAGTGAATATTCTGCTTGCGAGGATCTTCCATCTCTGAAGAGGATACCGGAACTGGAAGCAAAGATATGAACTTGTGAATGAAAACAAAACATGATTAATGATGAAATGATGCAATGCAATTGCAAATGCAAAGACATATGGTCCATCTGGGACTGTCTGGAATCTGGACACCAAGGCCACATGATCAGAAACCTAAATCCTCTGGATATCAGCCCTTAAACACTCAGATAAGCTCAGATACTCCCAATCAAGAACCAGATAAACTCAAGAACTCCGGAACCAAAGTAATTGTATCAGAACATGAAACTGTACTGGTAACAAGGGTATGATGAGGTCAAGGGTTCCTGCAAACCTGTAAACCCCTCCCATTCTCACATGTGTGCTCCGGGTCAAACATCACGGACTCTCAAAGTCGAATAGCAATAATACTTTCACCAATTCCGAGAAATGGCTCCTGACCAAATCAGGGAATCGGTTAGGCATTATGTACTACGCAGGGAGGCTTTAACTGAGTCCGGGAAAAATAAGCATCCCTTATATGTCCCCAGCTTCAAGCGCTGAAATCGAGAAACAATAGTACATTCAGCCCGTAGGATACAATACTAATGTCATATGACCAGATGCTTTGACTGAGTTCCTATAAGAGAACCAGGCCATCCTATGCGAGTCCCCAGTGGACCCTCGGGTGCGAATGGGTTTGCCACAAAATGTGGTATGCCATTGCCACCACTAGAGAGGGTTGTTTCCACAAAGGTTCTCAATGATCGGTCCCCAGATGCACATAACTATCAAGGTCCTATCCCGAAGTGGAGAAAATCCCCACACAAGATATTTCCAAGACGGTCGCAATCTGGGCGTGAAACACACTACCACTCATCATGTCACATGTGAGTACAATATGTCCACTCTAATCCTATAGTGCACTCAAGCCGGGTACTTGGCTTATCTCTCAGAAACAGTATCACCCGAGCCCACCAAACAGAAAACCAGTCCAGACAGTCCAGTATGATATACATGATGCGGAAAATAAATACTGAAAACTGTAAATAAAGCTGTAAATAAACAACAATAACATACAACAAGCCACAGAAAACAAACATCACCCAAAGAAACAGAAACAAGCAAACGCTAGGAGAGACTCACAGGGGAACCAGAGATTCTGGGTTACGTCCCCAGCAGAGTCGCCAGCTGTCGCTCCCCGGATTTCCATCCTGGTACAAACGTGAAAGTGGCGCGGAAAAAGATTAGAGTCGCCAGCCAGGTATTTTTATCCCAAAGAAAGGGAATGGTAATGCTGCACAAACCAGAAGAAAGAAGAGGAAGGACACAGGTCCTACGAACCAAAGAGACTGAGTTCGGGAGTCGGTTACGACCTGGGAAGGTATTAGCACCCAGATCGTCCGCCGTACCCGACGGGATCCACGCTTGCAAAAATAACTATTTCAAAGGGTGAGGGTATGAAAATTGCAGCAAAGTAATGAAGGTGAAAAGAAAACTGGAACTGGAAAAGAACTGAAAAAGGAACTGAATGAGAAAATAAGAGAGAAAATGTAGGGAAAATAAAGATTGTGCTCGAACGGGCCCTACCCCGCTGCCTACGTACCTCATCAGGACAATGAGGATCAGAGACGCCGTAGTTCCCCTAACTAGGGGTAACAAGGAAATTGCTTGTGAATTAAGGCTTGAACTGCCTATGCCATTGCTCAGGTGTTGCAGACTCGGACGACGAGTGCGTAACCGTCTTTCAAAGTGACAAGTAGGAGCAAGTTCACGTACGGAGTGAATGAGATGAGAAAAGAATTCATGAAGGAGAGACGCTTATTGTCTGTTTGTGTTTTTTAGAAACTTTTATGAATAGAGTTTGCATAGGTAAGTGTACCTAAGTCTTACTCACTGGGATGTGTACGTCTCACATCATCCCAAAATGGAATGCGCAAGAGGCACACCTATCTATGGAGGAAATCCCCAAAGCTAGTCCCACAAGTGAAGGCTTAAGCACACTGGCCTATTACCATTATTAAGTATTTTTGTGGTTTTTTGGTTAAGAAGTGTTTTTTAGATTTTCTTTGTGAGGTACTCATGCTAAGACCTATCCACCACGAGGGATAACTCACACCTCGCCCCGAAATGGAACGTGTGCAAGTATATCATAGCAAAGTCTCATGTCACATGAAAGTACTCAACCTTTATTAAGTGAATTAGAATTGAGTTTGAAGATGAGAAGAGAAAGCACCAAAGGATCACAAAGGCAAAATTCTAAAGGGGAACTAAAGAATCCTAAGTGTTAACATGCATGGATGTCCTAAGGGTAGTGTGGTTTCTATCCTAATGAAGAAGGAAAGAAGAAGAGATGAAGAAGATAGAAGAGGAGATGAGCAAGGCCTAAGCCCAACAACAAAAGAGTTATCACAATAAGCATAAGAGGAGAAGAGATGAGATTTGGAGATGTGGAACTCAACTTCCACACTTCACACTTACCATAGCCCCTGCAAGGTTAGTAGCATGCATATAAGTGAAGCAAGATGAACAAGATGACATGTTAACAACATACAAACAGAAGTGAAATGATATGAACAAATGTACAATGCATATGCAACTCAAGAGAATGAGAGGAGACACTTATAAGACAAAATGATGTAACATGAACAAATATGAAAACAAATGCACAATTAAAGAGGATGCAAAGCAAATATGCACAAACATGGACTCAATGCACAAGATCATAACCAAAACAAGATGAAGAAGGGCTTAAGAAGCCAACAAGATGAAGAGAAAGGTCACACAACACCAAACAAATACCAAATGGGAGTGAAAGAAGTGAGGAAGTGGGATGGAAACACTTAAGGAAAGAAAGGACGTAAAAGGAAGCAAAGCACAAAAATTCCTAAGACTCAAACCCTAAGCTAGGACCAGGAAGGTACCCATACCCCAAAGGAACCCCAAATGAGAAGAAGAAGTTGTCACAAGTACCCTTCTAAGCTTATATGAGACCTAATGAACCAAAAGAAGCAAAATGGGACAAGGTTCAAAGTAAAATTCAAATCAAATCAACCAAGCATCTAAATATTCCACAACTCAATTCAAGTAATCTTCAAACATGGTGTATTAATGAGCCAAAAGGATTTAGAGAAATTCAAAAGTAATCTAAGTCAAATGGAGGCTTAAACACAAGCTAGGGTTACAAACTTCCATCACAAGTCACAGGACCAAGACCCGAGAAATGTATTTCTAAAAATTTAGGGGAAAAATTACATGAGAAGTACATTGTCTTAAGAATCCAAAACAAAACGAATGGGATCAAAATTCAAAATAATGAACTCTATGGAAATTTGACAAGGCAGTGTGGTCAAAATGAACTTAAAAAGAAGCTAATTAAAAGAAGAAATTAATTGAGACACGTGGAAATGGAAAAAAAGAAAATAAAAATATGAAAAAATAAAAGAGACTTTAAATATGACTCATGATTTTTTTGAGAATGTTTTAATGAAGGGAAGTATTTTTAATAATTAGAAATTGAAATGAATAAAAAGAAAATAAATTAAGAAAAAGAAAATAAAAGAAATGGATGGGAGATGCAGGAAGCAGGAGTTTCATGTTGATTTGAGTTGGGCCCAATATGAGGGGGGTGCGCATATCATGAATCCAGCCCACAATCTGCACAGGAATATGATATTTATGGTGGTATTTTGAATTAAAAACTGGAAAAACAAGGAACGTGAGATGAATCAAACGCGCATGCTCGAACTTTCATTAAATGATGTGGCAGTTTGGCTGATTGTGAATGGAGAGACACATGGTAACTGTGGTGTGTGCGAAACATGGATGATTTAAATGAAATAAGAAAGAACAACATGAGACGAGAGTGGAGCTAGGGCAACGTGTCCCAATCTGGACGGATGGACAAGCAGATCCAAGAGCTATGACTTCGTCTTCTCCAAAGAGCAAACCCTAACATCATTCCCAATTTCCTGTTACCGGAGCTAGGGCTCCGGCACTGGAATTCATAACAGAGCCACAAACCTCAATATAAATAAACAAAACTGTCTAGATTCACTAAATCACATGCCCTGAGTCCAAATATGGCATCAAAAACTCCTAAAAGTCAAAGAATCAAAGGGATCGAACAAAATATAGTATGACCATGAAACTTGAAATCCAGATAATTTCCACTACAATGCATCATATTCAAATCTAAAAGTTGCAGCATGATCAGTGAACTTCAAATATCATAACACACCACATCAATTTCATTTTTAGATCACAAGATTTCAAAGTATACCTGAGGTGAAGATCTTGGTTCAGTGAGATAGAAAGTCCAATGATGCGTAGAAATCACTCCTCCTTCACCCTAGATGCAAAATAAATGCATATAAGGTCTTGAATGAAGTTGGATCTTGAGGTCTGATCACACCTGCCCTGAAATGGCAAGCTTGCTAAACTTGAGAGAAAGCTTGAATGAATGGTTGCTTAATGATCCTTAGCTCTCCCTGATTACAGATCCACAATTTGTTTTGAGATTGGGTGCTTGAATGAAGAGAAATGGGAGAAAATGCAAATGTTGCATAAACTTGAGAATGAGAGAATGAGAGAGAGAGATGGTGCTTGCCGAAACCCTAGCTGCTTTTGTATGCTTTCATAAACCCTTGCTGAAAGAATTGGCTCACTTGCACGTGTGGATCATGAGGTTTGTGTGATTTTGCAAATTTTGCAAAATGTGAGAGAAGCATGCCTTCCTCATGCCTTGCTTGCATTCTAATCCCATGTGCAATTCCTTTTCAACCCTTGATCAAAATGTAATCAATCCTGGCCCTTAGATACAACCCTCACACACTTCTCATGATATTTGCAAAATATCCTCTTTGTATATAACTTTCTTATTGTGCACGAAAAATGGAATTTCTTTGGAGAAAAATGATCACAATGTGATTTATTTTATCATTGAAACAAGTTTGAACCAAAACCAAGTCATACAATTAAGTTTTGAAGCAATTTGCATTTGGTCATGCATGGAAATTCTTGAATTTGCCCTAAAATCAACAAACTTTCGAAGGACCTATAGGATGAACCACAAATCATATGAAAATGTACTTGTACTTTTTGAAAATGGGAGCCCTTACTCTCCAACTTTCATGTTTGACTTTGGTCCATTTGTAGAATTTTTTATCATGTTAAGGCCATTTGAAAATGAGGACAAAAGTTGCCAAATTTGGAAAATCCTTAAAACCAAATTTGTACCATTTTTTCAAAACCCTTCAAATCTCCATGATTCTTTAACTTTTATCATTACAAACCTCTTATAACATTGAAAGGACCCCTCTTGGCCAAAAAATTTGGGTTAGACCCCTTGAAATCAGACAGTTGACTTTTTAAGGGCACAGTTGACTTTTTACTTCATCTGCAAGCAACTGAGGCATTCTCTGACTTCCACATGGAATTTTCTCATGAAAATTGACACCTAGTATCCTCTTGACATATAGAAGAATTTTCCCAAATGCAATGTCCAAAGTTGTGGAGTTATGGTGCTTGAATCTCAAACCCTAATTTGGGTGCCTTGTATAGGAGCTTTGCCTTATCCTGAGATCTCTGATGATCATGCAATCTTCTGAGCCTTTGCCAATGGACTTAATCTTGTAAATGGAGTATAGAATCACCATAGGACTTGTAAAAACTCATTGGGACCCTTGTCATGGCTTGATATGCTTCAAGGACCTCCACAGATGACCATATGCTTGATGCTAGGACATGAAGGATGTTATGCCACATCTTTCCATGATATGACGCTAAGAAAATGATATGTTCATGATGAATATGATATGATATGATGCTTAAAATGAAGAGGGCAAATTTGGGGTGTTACACCACAAAACCCTAATCAGTGTGATGTGTGCATGATATAAAAGCCAATCAAACCCTAAATGCAAGCTAGCACTCTCTCATTTCTCAGATTGAAAGTTTCTTGCACAAGAGCAAAAAGTGTTCAAATCTCCCTCTCCAAGCCACATCTCTCTCATTTCTCTTCATATTCTTCTTCTACAAGCTTCAAGGATCACATTTCTCTCATCAATCAAAGCTGAAAGTGAGGAAACAAGAAGTTGCCATTCAGAGCAGTTTGCTTCGAAGCTCCAAATTCAGGCTATCTCAAGCTTCCTCTTGCATTTATTTTGCAAGAGGAGATCAAAGCGCACGGATCTGCAGCATCTGAAGCTATATTCTGGTGATTTTGAAGTGTTTCCATCTCAGGTATGACTTGAAATTCATAGATCTAAAACATGTTTTTCTTATGTGCATTGTGATATGTGAGCTTTGCTGAGTATGATGCACTAATTAGATTTGAAAATGCATGAATAATGAGTGAGAAATCTGGATCTGAATGTTTGATGTCAAACTTTATTTGCTTCGATTTGATGAATTCATGGAGTATTTGTGTATTTGAGTGTTGTATTTGATGTCAAACTTTAGTTTGATTAAATGATCAAATCTGGAGGTTTGTGGCTTTATTCATGTTGGTTTTGATCTTGGTTTGAATTTTCCGGTCACCAGATTCTAGAATTGGTTCGCCTGAGTTCAATGAAGAAGACGAGTGCATTGTCGTTGGATTGTTTGATCTGGAGGGTTGGAGTGGTGCCAACACATTAAAAGGGGAGGGTCTCCCTCACGTGGCTTATGTTTTCATAATAATGCTGGATGCGTGACGTTCCATGCTAGTTACCGTATGCGTGCAATAAGGTGTATTGATGGTTTGACTTGTTTAAGTTTGTTGACTGCATTGGTTGCGTGAGATTGATCCTCTGGCTCTTGTTTTTTTCTCTTTTTTCTCTGAATTTCCATGATAATAATTATGAACTGCGCAGACCAATGGGCTTACATTGCTATTCGTCCCCCCTGTTTTAAGTCCCATGTAAAGTGAACTGAGTTCATTTGCTGAGCACACCCCCTCGCTTGTTTTCTTTATTTTATTTCTTTTTATTTTTATTTTATTTTCAGTTTGCTTTTCAATTTTTAAAAAAATAGTTTTAGGTCATCAAAAATTACAAAAAAATTCAGGAATGATTCTTTTAGTTTTATCTAATTTTTGGTATTTTTATTTTTCATTTATTTTTAATTGTCACGCAGAATTTAATTGTTTCTTTTAATTAATTGATTTTATTTCACTTTGAAGCATGCTGACTTGTTCATTTTCTATCTTGATCATTATTTTGAATTTTTAGGTGATTCTTTTTGCTCTGGATTCTTGATGAGATGTAGTTTATTGGTGATTTTTTTTCTTCTGATTTTTAGATTTTTTTTAATTAATTTTGGTCTCTAACTTGTGCATAAAGATTTTTAACCCTAATCCATGTTTGAACTTTTATTTGAATGGTTGAGCTTCTGATTTTGATCCCCCTCCTTTTGGCATGTTGATATGGTATGATTGAAGATTATTTGTGCAAGTTTGTGGAATATTTGGATGCTTACTTGAATTAATTTGAATTTTTGTTCTTCACTTGTCCCTTATTGTTTCTTTTGGGTCATATGTTCACTCCTTAGCGTAGAAGGGCACTTGTGCCAACTTCTTCAAGTTTTTTAGGGTCTTCTTAGGTTGTTGATACCCCTCTGGTCTTGAGTTGTGGTTTGTGCCTTGAGAAAGTTTGTATTTGGTTGCTCTTGAAGTTCTTCCACACTTATGCATGCACACTTCACTTCCTTTGTTTCTTTCTTCTCTTGATGTGAATACTTGACAATGTGCACTTCTTCTCTTCATCTCATGTGATCCTTAGGCACTTTCTTAGCTTGTTAGGGTTCTGGTTTGGCACTTTGTGATGTTGCTTTGACTATCTTGCTTTGTATTCTCTCATGTTCACTTTGTTTTGTCATAGTAATTCATAATGCTTCATGTTGAGTTGTGTGGTTCTCTTCTCATTCTTGTGCTTTGAGTTTGCATTTGGCATTTGTGTTTATGACTTCACTTATGGTTGTGTGACTTTAGTTTGACATTATGTTCATTTTGTGTTGCATTTATGTTTGTGGCACTAACCATTTCAGGGGCTTTGGTAAGTGAGAGGTGTGGATGTGATTCCCACATCTCCAAATCTTATCTCTTCTCTTCTCCTTATTATTTTTTCTATTCTTGTGATTTATTGGGGCTTAGGCCTTATTTCCTCCCTCTTCTATTCTTATTTCTTCTCTTTCTTTTCTTTCTTATCCTCCCTTAGGATAACAAACCCCACTAACTTAGGATTACCATTGCATGATAACTTTAGGATTCATTAGTCCCCCATTAGACTTTTACCTTTGTGATCCTTTTGTTTCTCTTCTCTTCTCATCTCAAAGCCCCAAAGAAGATACTTAATAAATATTGAAGTGATATCTTGAGCAATGGGCTTATCCCATGAGACACTTGTAGTCTTCCCATCTTGGGATAGTACAAGCTTGTCTTGTGATGCATAAGTCTGATCAAGGTACCATCTTCACCAAGAAAATCATAAAACACACTTCTTCATTGTAAATACAGAAAAGGAACACTTAATAAATTCAATGAGTTAGTGAGCCTAAGCCCTAATCTCTGGATTCATGTTTTGGGGATCTTCTCCTTACTTGAGTGTGCTTGTTCTATTATTCCATCTTGGAATGTGGTGACAAGTATACATTCCATGGAAAAGAGCTTGAGTTCACTTCCTTGTGCCACACTCCTAAAAGCTTCTGAAAAAAACAAACAAACAATAAACGTCTCTCCTTTGGGACTTCTTTTCTCATCACCTTCACTCTCATCGTACGAACTTACTCCTACTTGTCACTTTGCAAGACGGTAACGCACTCGTCGTCCGAGCCTGCAACACTTGAGCATTGACATAGGTAGTTCAAGCCTTAATACACAAGCAATCCTTTCCACCCCTAGTTAGGGGAACTACGAAGACTCTGATCCTCATTGTCCAGATGAGGTACGCAGGCAGCAGGGTATGGCCCGTTCAAGCACAATCTTTATTTTCCCTACATTTTTCCTTTTCATTTCTTTTTTCCCTTTTCGTTTCTTTTATCCAGTTTAGTTCATTTTCTTTGCAGCAACTTTCATTTCTTCACCCTTTGAAACAATTTTCTTTGTAAGCGTGGATCCCGTAGGGTACGACGGACGATCTGGGGTGCTAATACCTTCCCAGGTCGTAACCGACTCCCGAACTCAGCTTCTTTGGTTCGCAGGACCGGTGTCCTTCCTTTTCTTTTCCTCTGGTTTGTGCAGCATTACCATTCCCGTTCCTTTGGGATAAAAATGACTGGCTGGCGACTCTAACCTCTTTCCGCTCCACTTTCGCGTTTGTACCAGGACGAAAATTCAGGGAGCGACAGCTGACGACTCTGCTGGGGATCAAACCCAGAATCTCTGGTTCCCCTGTGAGTCTCTCCTAGCGCTTGCGTGTTTCTGTTTCTATGGGTGTTAATTGTTTGTTGTGTGTTGTATTTTTACTATTGTTTATTTACAGCTTTATTTACAGTTTTCAGTATTTATTTTCATGCATCATATATTATTATTGGACTGTCTGGAATGGATTTTTTCTGTTTGGTGGGACTTGAGTGATACTGTTACTGTGAGATGAGCTCATTACCAAGGCTCGAGTGCACCTTAGGACTTAGAGTGGTTCCGCTTTGGCCTCATGAGATCTTGTCATGGGGATAGTAGTAAGTTCCACGCCCAGATTTGCGACCGTCTTGGAAATGTCTTGATTTAGGGATCTTCCTCTCTCATTTCATAACCTTGATAGTTATGTGCAGCTGGGGAACAATCATTGATAACCTTGTGGAAAAATCCCTCTTAAGTGGTGACAGTGGCAGACCACATTCTGTGGCAAACCCATTCACACCTGAGGGCCCACCTGGAACTCGCATAGGATGACCTTGTTTTCCCGGACTCAGCTGAGGCCTCCCTGAGTAGTACATAATGCCAAACCGATTCCCTGATTTGGTTATGAGCCATTTCTTGGAAATGGTGAACGTATTATTGCTATTCGGCTTTGAGAGTCCATGATGTTTGACCCGGAGCACACCAGTGAGATTGGAAGGGGTTTACAGGTTTGCAGGAACCTTTGGCCTCTACATATCCTCATTATCAGTGGTCCTTGTTATGATTTGGTCCTTATGGTTCTGGATTTCTTGGTCTTATGGTTCTGAGAGTTTCTATCAGAGGGTTGTGATTCAGAGGATCTTGGTTTTCATCTATTCAGAGGGTCCTTATATTCAGTGTCCAGTATCCAGATGGTCCCAGATTGATCATATGCCTGCATTGCATTTGCATTGCATCATACTTGCATTAACTGTTTGTGTTTCCATTTTCCAGGTTGTTGTTCACAGTTAGCACCCAATTCTGGTAATTATAAGCTATCCAGATGGCAGAAGTTAAGAGAATTACAAGGAAAAAGAATGTTCATTATACTTTTCTTCAAACAGAAGTCAAGAGTGTTCAGAAATTAGCAGGGCTGATGAATGACCAAGTCTTGGGGAATTTCAGAAAGAGGTATGGCCAGATATTGAAGTACATGGACAAACCTACTGCAGACCAGAAGGACAGCTTGTACACTTTGCTTCAGTTTTATGATCCCGTGCTGCGGTGTTTTGTGTTTCCAAATTACATCTTGGCTCCTACCTTGGAGGAGATTTCCAGCATTTTGGGTATTCCAGTTAGAGATACTTTGCCTTACTATGGGTCTGAGGTGGTTCTCAAGGAAAAAGACATAGCCAGAGTCTGTCGTTTACCGGTTGCTAAGGTCAAGAAGGCTCTGAAGGACAGTGAAGGCAGAGGACTCCCTTGGAATGTGCTTATACCAGAAGCTGAATAGTATGCCAAAGAGGGTAAATGGGGAGATTTTGGTGTTGTGCTGGCTTTGATGGTGTATGGGTCTAGTCATTTCCCGGGAGAAAAAGAGTTTGTGAGTCTGGAAGTGATCTCCATCTTTGCTAAAGGCAATCCTGTGCCAACTCTGTTGGGAAATTTCTACTACAACGTTCATTACCGGAATGAGAAAGGTAGAGGTGGACCAATGGGCTGTTGTGCTTCATTATTTGCTGAGTGGTTTGCTAGGCAATTTCCAAAGTCAGACTCTTTCAGGGAGATGAGGGATGAGTGGAGGTGGTCCAGGAGGCTAATGGGGCTAACTCCCGAGGATATAGCTTCGGGATATGACAGAGATCTGCTGGGAAAAGAGTTGCTGGTCCGTTGTGGATGATTTGCTGGAGTGCCTTTGCTAGAAAGGAAGGGTGTGATCAGTTGTCATCCAGTATCAGCTAGGAGGCAATTTGGTTATCCTCTGAGAGATCCACCAAATATGGAATAATTTGCTGAGTCTTTGTATTTTCCTGTGGAGGGAAACAAAGAGTTAGTTATACAAACATCTCAGGCTTGGGCTCACAGGGTGAGAAAAGGTAAGAAGGATTTTGGCAGAGTAGATCCCAAGACATATCCTCCTTTTGCTACATGGTTGCAGAAACGTGTAGAGGAAGTTCTCATGCCATTCTCAGTAGAAGCTCCATTATATCCTAAAGAAGTGCCATGCCAGAGTACTGTCTCTCTTGAAGAATATAAGAAATTGGAAGCTCAGCTGCACGAGGTCCGGGTAGAGAATGCTGAAATGGTTAACTTGTACCATTTTGCCAACCGGGCCAAAAATGAAGCAGAGCGAAAGCTACAGAAGATGCAAGCCTCCTTGGAAGCTAAAGAGAAGGAGTTTGCTGGAAGGGAAACTCACTTTCAGAGATTGGGTCTGATGGAGGCAAAAAGAGAAGCAGAACGCAAGAAGACTTTGAAGACTCTTAAAGAAGCTCGCCAGTCCATTGTTTGGTTGCAAGGCCAAAGGAAACAGGAGCAGAAGAAGTATAAAGAAAAAGAAGAGTTTTTTTAGGTACAAATGGCCTTCAAGAAAGAAGAAGTGGAGCAAGTCCACAACATACGAAGGGAAAAGACTCAGCAGTTGACACAGAACCAGATTGCCTTGGAGGAGGCACTGAAAGAGATTGAAGAGCTCAAGCTGAGAGCAGGTGTGAAGAAGAACATAACAGAGGTGGCTGCAGAAGAGCCTGGGTATTTAGTTTAGTTTTTATTTATTATTGTTCAGACTACCTACAGGCTTGTTGTTTGAGTCTTGCTTTATCTTTTGTTTTTTGTTCATGTATTAACTTGTAACCCTTCGGGGAAATCTTGTTTGTGCTCTAACGTTTGGGCCGGCAGTGGGTTATCCATGTTATGCAGTGTTAGTATGCAAATTACCATTTATGAATATGCAAAGCTTGTTTGTATGATACTGCTAAGATCTGAACACTCTTCAAAGGGGAAGTTTGAAAACTAATACTCAAAGTGGCTATCTGGAGCAAATACCAGAACTAGGGCATATAAGTGCATAAAACTTGGAAACATGAATAGTTACAGTGCATGCATATAACGTGTTTGTTTGTTTTGCAGGTAGTTCTTCAGTTTCTAACGTTTATGTCGTTTCAGGCACTATAGCTCCCAGGAAGGTTCGAGAACAGCCGATCGTACACAGATATCCCACAAGAGTCAACAGAGAAAGAGTGATGGATCAAATGCAGGCTGATTTAGCTGACTTGAGACTGAGGATGGACAATTGCATGACCCTTATGGAAGGAATGGGTCAGAATCAGGAATGTTTACGTGAGATGGTTGAAAATAATCAAGCCAGGAACAATGGGGATGTTGATGGAGGTAATCGTAACGGTGCGAGCGCCCGTCAGGTTGAGATCCCTGTGGCACAGCCAGGGGTCACCATTATGAATGATGGACTGAACAATGTACAGATGGACGGTCAAGACGAACAATTCACATTGCTGGACGAAGCAGAAGGCCAGGGGGATGAAATGAACAGAAAATTTGAAGAAATGCCTGAACAGATCAGGGCCATTCAATCTCATAGCTCCTTGGGGTTCGACATTACTGACTTGGGCTTGGTTCCAGGGGTTAGAATCCCTTACAAGTTCAAGGTCCCGACTTTCGAGAAGTACAACGGCACAACGTGTCCAAAGACTCACCTCCAGTCCTTTGTAGGAAGGATTGTTGCCCATACTGATGATGAGAAGCTATGGATGTATTATTTCCAGGACAGCCTGGTTGGGGCTTCCTTGGAATGGTATATGAAGCTAAGTAGGGTCAACGTTAAGAGCTGGAAGGACTTGGCAGAAGCATTCGTGAAGCAATACCAGTACAATTTGGACATGTCTCCAAATCGCACTCAATTGCAGAATATGTCTCAAAATGCTAAGGAGGGGTTTAAGGAGTATGCTCAAAGGTGGCGTCAGCTCGCTGCCAGAGTACAACCACCATTGCTGGAGAACGAGATGGTTGATATGTTCATGGGAACATTGTAAGGGGTGTTTATAGAAAGGTTGGCGTCCTGTTCGGCAACCAAGTTCAATGATATAGTAATAGCAGGCGAGAGGGTCGAGACTCTGTTAAAGATGGGTAAAATTCAGGACACCAGTGCGAGCAGCTCGAGCGGTGTAAGAAAATATTTCAATGGGCCTCCGAGAAGGAGAGAAGGTGAAACCAATGATGTGTACGACCGGGGACGAGACCGAGGATATAGAATATCATATGAGCAAGTGGCAGCTGTCACTATCCCTTCAAGTCTTGTGCAGCAAGTACAGCCTCAACCACAACAACAACAACAATAACAGCCACAACGTAACAATTATCAACAAAAACCTTATCAGCTGAGACAAGCTCGTCCGGCTAATAGGGTGCTTGAAGCGATTCCCAAGACATACATTGTATTGCTGTAGAGATTGTTAGACCTGAACTTGATACAACTTAGGATATTAGCACCACCTCCACCTGGAGAGCTTCCAGTGGGGTACGATGCCAATGCTAGATGCGCTTTCCATTCAGGGGCACCCGGGAACTCAACTGAGAAGTGCAGGGCGCTACAACATAAAGTTCAAGATTTGATCGACTCCAAGGCGATTAACTTCGCACCACCACGTAATGTTACTTCAAACCCTATTCCAAATCATGGAGGGGCTAAAATAAATGTTGTTGACGGAGGTGAGAAGTTAAGTCTGATTCTGAGTGTAGAAGAAGTGAAGACTCCATTGTTGGTAGTGAAGGAGAGGATGTTAAAAGGACAAGTGTTTCCGGGATGTGGTTCTGATTGCGAAAGATTTTTGAGTTCAGTGAATGGATGTAAAGACCTGAAGGTAGGGCTGCAGAATCTGATTGATGAAGGGGCGTTGCAGTTTGATAAAGTGGATAATGGAGGTGATCATGTGTCCACTATAACAATCTACTATGATCTAGCTGAAATGCATGCTAGGAGGGAACCTGTGACTATTTATGCTCCTAAAGTCAGTCCTGTTACTATTACTGTTCCTGGACCTGTTCCTTATACTTATGTTAAAGCCATCCCATGGCATTATGGCTCAGATGTGTACGTGGAAGGACAGAAGGTCGAGAGTAAGTCAGTAACAATTGACCCGACTTTGGTGAACGTCGGAGGGGTTGGAGGTTTTACGAGAAGTAACCGTCTTTTTGCTCCCCCAGTTCTGAGAGGAGATCCTGAAGCTGAAGCTGTGGTAAAGGCTAAAGGAAAGCAAACAGCGACTGAAGAAATGACAACTCCTGCTACTGGACAGGGTACCTTTGAGAAAGAAGTGGAGGAATTTATGCGAATAATAAAGAAGAGTGACTACAAGGTAGTGGAACAGTTGAACCAGACGCCGTCCAAAATATCAATCCTGTCTTTGCTGATGTGTTCTCTAGCACATAGAGAAGCCTTGCTGAAAGTGTTGCAGATGGCATACGTTCCTCAAGAGATAACTATTAATCAACTGAAAGCTGTAGCGGGCAGTGTGAATGCAAGTCACAGGTTGGGCTTCACTGATAGAGACCTTACCTCAGAGGGCCGTAACCACAACAAAGCACTGCATATTACTATGGAGTGTAAGGGTGCTATTTTGACGCATGTCCTGGTTGACACAGGCTCTTCTCTTAATGTACTCCCGAAGAAAGCCTTAATGAAGTTGAATGTCGATGGTATCGTCTTGCGGCCCAGTGATTTGATAGTTAAAGCCTTTGATGGGTCCAGAAGGTCTGTGTTCGGAGAAGTTGAGTTACCCGTGAAAATAGGGTCTCAAGTATTCAATAGCACATTCTACGTCATGGATATTCAACCTGCGTATAGTTGCTTGCTGGGACGTCCTTGGATTCACGCTGCGGGAGCAGTAACTTCCACTTTGCATCAAAAGCTAAAATATGTGGTTGATGGCCAATTAATCACTGTGTGTGGGGAGGAAGATATCTTTGTGAGCCACCTATCAACTTTCAAATATGTGGAGATGGACGGAGAGATCCATGAGACGCTATGTCAGGCCTTCTAAGCGGTTAATGTCAGCATTTTGGCTCCGGTAAAGAAGAACAATGAGAAAGAAGGTACCTCCATTCACTCCTACAAGCAGGCCAAGGAAGTAGTTCAGTCGGGAAGCGCCCAAGGCTGGGGCAAGTTGCTGGAATTAAAGAAGAAAGATGACAAGTTTGGTCTCGGTTACCAACCTGATGGGTCTAATTGGCCTCAAAGTGGTAAAGCTATTACTTTCACAAGCACTGGGATGCTCGATCGCAACCATATATGTGCTACAGGTGAAGAAGAAGACAGTGATGGAGATTGGGATAACTTGATTCATCCATGTGCACCCGGAGAGGAGCTCAAGAACTGGTCTGCTGAAGACATCGTTCAAGTTACCTGACAATCAGAGTAATTTATTTGTTTCCGTTTTATCATGCTGCATGTCAATCCTGCACTCTGCCCAAGGTGCACGGATCCATTTGTAGGGCCACCATGCTTTTTATGCATTTATATTTTACCATGAAATAAAGGACATTTTCAAGCAAATTGGTTTCTCTTTCTTTCGTTTTAAATTTTCCACAAAAAACAAAATATCATAATAAAATGGCAATGAGTTTTTCCTTTTTGTTTGCGTGTTTGCGTCTTTTTTGAAAAATAAATAGATTCTGAAATAAGCACATCATCTGTACAGTGTTGATCATCCGGATTCTAGTGATAACGTTCCTGCTATGACCATGCATGACTTTGACAATCCTATCTACCAAGCTGATGAAGGGGTTGAGGAAGACTGTGAACTACCCAAAGAATTGGTCAGGTTGTTGAAACAAGAGGAAAGGGTCATTCAACCTCATCAGGAAGAAATAGAGATCATCAACATCAGAACTGAAGATGTGAAGAAAGAGATAAAGATTGGGGCCAGTCTGCAGGCCGAAGTAAAGGAAGAGTTGATTGGTATGCTGCGTAAATATGTGGATATCTTCGCCTGGTCGTATCAAGATATGCCAGGGCTGGATACTGACATTGTTGTGCATAGGCTACCATTGAGAGAAGACTGTCCTCCGGTAAAGCAAAAGCTGAGAAGAACTCTTCCTGATATGGCGATGAAGATCAAGGAGGAGGTTCAGAAGCAGTGGGATGCCGGATTCCTTTCCGTAACTAGTTACCCACCCTGGGTAGCTAACATTGTGCCTGTACCAAAGAAAGATGGCAAAGTTCGGATGTGCGTTGATTACCGGGATCTAAACAGAGCAAGTCCAAAAGATGACTTTCCATTACCTCACATTGATGTGCTGGTAGATAACACCGCTCAGTTCTTGGTATTTTCCTTCATGGATAGCTTCTCCGGGTATAATCAGATTAAGATGGCACCGGAAGACATGGAGAAAACAACGTTCATTACCCCGTGGGGTACATTCTGCTACAAGGTGATGCCCTTTGGTTTGAAGAACGCCGGGGCAACATATCAGCGGGCTATGGTCATATTGTTCCACGACATGATACACAAGGAGATAGAGTGCTATGTGGACGATATGATTGCTAAGTCTTTGAGACGAAGAAGAGCATCTAGTCAATCTCAAGAAGCTGTTTGATAGACTAATAAAGTATAAGTTGAGGTTGAATCCAAACAAGTGCACTTTCGGAGTGCGTTCCGAAAAACTGTTGGGCTTTATTGTTAGCCAAAAAGGAATCGAGGTGGATCCGGCAAAAGTAAAAGCAATACAAGATATGCCTGCACCAAAAACAGAAAAAGAAGTGCGCGGGTTTTTAGGGAGATTGAACTACATTTCCCGGTTCATATCTCATCTAACAGCCACGTGTGAACCAATATTCAAATTGCTAAGAAAAGAGCAAATGGTCAGGTGGAATGAGGACTGTCAAAGAGCCTTTGAAAAGATAAAAGAATATTTGCAGACACCTCCGATTCTAATGCCTCCAGTTCCAGGACGGCCGCTTATCATGTACTTGACTGTGTTAGAAGGGTCAATGGGGTGTGTTCTAGGCCAACATGACGAGTCTGGTCGAATAGAGTATGCTATTTACTACCTTAGCAAAAAGTTTACCGACTGCGAATCCCGTTACTCACTGCTCGAGAAAACTTGTTGCGCTTTGGTATGGGCTGCTCGCCGACTGAGACAGTATATATTGACCCATACCACACTGCTAATTTCAAAAATGGATCTTGTCAAGTATATTTTTGAGAAACCAGCGTTAACCAGATGGGTTGCTAGGTGGCAAATGATCTTAACAGAGTATGACATACAATATACTTCCCAGAAAGCCATCAAGGGAAGTGTATTGTCGGATTATCTTGCACAACAACCTCTTGAAGATGACTATCAGTCAATGAAGTTTGATTTCCCTGATGAGGACATCATGTACCTCAAAGCAAAGGATTGCGAGGAACCACTTCCGGAGGAGGGGCCAAACCCTGAATCCAAATGGAAGTTGATGTTTGATGGGGCAGTCAATATCAACGGACATGGAGTTGGTGCTGTTCTTATTACTCCTGAAGGTGTTCACTTTTCCTTCGTGCATAATGGGAATAGAGGAGGCTATTAATCTTCGGATTAAGACCCTCGATATATTCGTAGATTCATCCCTCGTTATCAATTAGGTTACCGGCAAATGGTATACGCATCAAGAACATTTAATTCCTTATAGGGATTATGCCAAAAAATTGTTGACGTTCTTCACGACGGTTAAGCTTCAATACATACCACGAGATGAGAATCAATTTGTCGATGCATTGGCTACTCTTTCTTCATCCATCCAAGTCTTGTGTTGGAATCATTGGCCCAGGATTGACATCTCCAGGCTTGACGCACCAGCTCATGCTTTCTCTGTAGACGCCGTGTCTGATGAGAAACCTTGGTACTTTGATATCAAGCTCTTCCTGGAAAAGCAAGAATACCCAGCTGGGACATTATCCAACGACAAGAAGACTTTAAGGCGACTTGCTGCTAGTTTCATCTTGAATACAGATGGGGTTTTGTACAAAAGGAACTTTGACATGGTGTTGCTCAGATGCGTGGATAGACACGAAGCAAGCCTGTTAATGTAGGAAGTCCACGAGGGATCTTTCGGTACTCATGCAGGAAGGCATGATATGGCTAAGAAATTATTGAGGTCGGGGTACTATTGGATGACAATGGATGCAGACTGTTGCTCATACGCCCGTAAGTGCCAGATTTATGCGGACAAAGTGCATGTTCCTCCCAGCCCGCTCAACGTCATGTCATCTCCTTGGCCCTTTTCTATGTGGGGCATTGACATGATCGGAAAAATAGAGCCTACTGCTTCAAATGGTCATCGCTTCATCTTGGTCGCGATCGATTACTTCACTAAGTGGGTTGAAGCAGCATCTTATGCCAATGTCACTCGTCAAGTGGTAGCCAGATTTTTTAAAAGAGACATTATTTGCAGATACGGAGTGCCCGAAAGGATCATTACTGACAATGGTTCTAATTTGAACAACAAGATGATGGCAGAGTTGTGCCGGGACTTCCAGATCCAGCATCACAATTATTCTCCTTACCGACCCAAGATGAATGGCGCGGTAGAAGCAGCAAATACAAATATTAAGAAAATTGTACAAAAGATGGTTGTCACTTACAAAGATTGGCATGAGATGTTACCATTTGCGTTGCATGGGTACCGAACGTCAGTCAGGACATCAACCTGGGCAACTCCTTTCTCGTTGGTATATGGTATGGAGGCAGTCTTGCCTGGCGAGGTAGAAATTCCTTCATTGCGTGTGATGATGGATGTGAAGCTTGATGAAGCTGAGTGGGTACGTGCTCGATACAACCAGTTGTGTCTAATTGAGGAAAAGATATTAGCGGCTATCTGTCATGGTCAGCTTTATCAGAGGAGAATGAAGCGAGCATTCGACCAACGAGTACGTACCCGGGAGTATCAAGTAGGCGAGCTTGTGCTCAAGAGGATCGTTCTGCCAGGTTCAGATCACAGAGGCAAGTGGACCCCAAACTACGAAGGACCATTCATAGTGAAGAAAGTTTTCTTAGGAGGAGCACTGATGCTCACCACCATGGATGGAAAAGATTTCCAATCCCTTGTTAACTCGGACGCAGTTAAAAAATACTTTGCATAAAAAGACCCGCTGGACGCAATTAAAGTCCAGGAAAGAAAAGGGCATCCCGGAGAGCTAAAAATAGAATAAAAAGCTCGGGCAAAAGTTAGGGAAAATAAATAAAAAAATGTACACCCGCTGAGTTGAAAAGCCACATCGGACAGCTCAGGAAAAAAAGGGTATCTCGGTGGATTGAAAACCCGAAAGGGCGATCCATGCAAAACAAGGGAATAAGAGAACAACTGCAATCAGAGTAGTCTGAACCAAGTCATCGTTTCGTACAGCCTGACAATATCAGAAGGGTAGGAATCAGTCCCCTCATCTTCTCAGAAAGCCAAGGCAAGAATGGAGAGTGTTGAAGACATGCTGGTCATAGGAAGAAGGAAACTCATTTGGATGCCGTGTCCATTGCCATTAGGATAGTTTATTTTCTCAATTTTATGGTAGCTACCTCTTTCCAGGTGGTTGCTTCCTGATGTAAAAACTTTGCCTAGTCAGAGGCCTTTCAATAAAAGAATATTCAGTCAAAATGTTGTGTTGTGTTTATCTTTTGTTTGCAAAAATGTCCTGAATTTTTGGCAAAAATAACATTGCATTTAAAACATGGTGATTTGTTTTCTAAAAAGAATGATGACCATGCAGGGAAACATTTGAAATCTTCTTTGAGTGTCGGGTGACGATGGATGAACAGATCATACCATACGAGTCCCCGGGGCACATGTGTGTTTTCTGTTGTTGCAGGTTTGCAGGATGGCGTCCCATTCTCCCAAACAGAGTTTTCCCCAACTAAGTCATGGCAGGTGGGATCCCCAAGCAGATTAGTTTCCCACAAGTGGAGTATGCCCAGCAGACAGTGGGAGGTCCATTCCCCACAAAGTTTATGACTATCAAAACTCTTTTCACAAACAAAGGATATTTGCAGAAGCATCTCCCCAGTCGTGTTGGAAGATCGTCATTTCCCCGCAGAGTTCCATGGTTGAGATACAACCATCATGAAAGTATTCTCCAGCACTCGTCTGTGTTCATACTTTATTGCTGCTCGTCTGCATTTCTCAACACTCGTCTGTGTTCCCACTTTGTTACTGCTCATTTGTCTTCCCCAGCAGTTGCCCATGGTTGATATTTGTTGTTGCTCGTATGCACTTCCCAAGACTAGTCTGTGTTTGATATTTTATATTTTCTTATCGCTCGTCTGCATTTCCCAGCACTCGTCTGTGTTTGTTATCTGTTTGAAGCTCGTCTGCATTGTTTGGATACTCGTCTGTATCATCCCTCACACTCGTCTGTGTTGGCTTATATCCATATATGTTGATTTGATAATTACCGTACTCGTCTGTATTGATACCCCAAATGCTCGTTTGTGTTTGAATTTCTGGTATTCGTCTGTACCAGTGGATGATATTCGTCTGTATCATCGCCTGAAGCGCTCGTCTGTGTTTCTCAGATCATCGTCTGATATTCGTTTGTATCATTGACTTATGGCACTTGTTTGTGTTCTCTTGATGATCATCCAATAGTCGTCTGTATTGAAGAGGTTTGAAGTCCTGATGGTGGGATTAAACGTCAAAATGGTTACCCGTCTTGGCGTAACAGGTTTATCCGAAGGAGATTCGTCTGTCTCAAACATCGCTTATTTTTGTTGTACCTAGCATAATAGGTTATCTGAAGAAGGCTCGTCTGTCTTAGACCATATATCCACGGAGAATATATGAGGAGGGTTCTTCTATCCTGATTATGCATGTCTATCCCACATACTTAAGAGCATCACCGGTCCTGGCGTAACAGGTTTATCCGAAGGAGATTCGTCTGTCTCAAGTCATATGAGGACTCGTACGTTCAGTTCCTGGCGTAACAAGATTGTTCGAAGAAGACTTGTCTGTCAAAGTATTCCGATTCCAAATAGCAGTTTCAACTTGGAAGGAGCTCATCTGCTTTCTCTCCACTTCATTCACCAAAGCGTCATTTGGTTGGGGTTTATTTCCCAGTTCTTGCATTCTCCGGCAGAGTGCAAATTTTAGGTTTTCTTGGTATTCAACCACAGTTTATCTTGAACGGTCGATAGCCCGTGCTACCGTCCTTTTCAGATTAACAGTTGCTTGAATAGGGGCAGTTGTAGTACCCCAAATTTGCCCTCTTCTTTTTAAGCATCATCACCATATCATATTCATCATAAGCATATCATATCCTTGGCATCTTTGCATGGAAAGATGAGGCATAACATTCTCATGACCTAGCATTAGGCATATGATCATCTGTGGAAGGATTTGAAGCATCACAAGCTATAACAAGAGGCCCAATGGATTTTCTCAAGTCCTATGAGGAGTCTACATTGCATTCACAAGCTTAAGATCATTCACAAAAGCCCAGGAGGTTGGAGGATCATCAGGGCATTCAAGCTATGGCAAAGCTCCTACACAATGATACAAAATTAGGGTTTGTGTTTCAAGCATGAAAACTTTGTGACTTTGGCCATTTCATTTGGTCAAAGTCTTTCATATATTAAGAGGATCCTATGGATGAAATTTGGTGAGAAAACTCCTTGTGGAAGTCAGGTATTTCTTCAGTTGCTTGTAAATGAAGAAATTGGTCAACTGTGCATTCTAGAAGTCAACTGTGAAGTTTCAAAGGGTTCAACCCTATTTTTATAGTCAAGGGATGTTATTATAACCCTAGAAAAGTTTTGGCAAGATTAAAGATCAAGAATCAAAAGGTTTTGAGGTGTTTTGCATTTTTGGCATGTGATTGGTCATGGAAGTTTCTAATTTTGGTAACTTTTTGCCCTAATTTTCAAAGTCACATAACTTGGTGAAAAAGCTTCAAGTGAATTGCCTCCAAACATGAAAGTTGAAGATTAAGGTCTCCCATTTTTAAAAATTACAAGTACTTTTTCATAGCCCTCATGGTTTGTGAGATGAGGCCTCCGAAAGTCACTTGAATTCTAGGGCATGACATGAATTTCAAGCTTCCCCCAAATGAAAAACCTCATGTAACTTATTTTTAAGTGGTGTTATGGGCAAAATAGGATTATAGTGCTTCAAGGCAATGCATGAGAAGAATTTTTTCCCAAGGAAACAAACAAATTCGTGCATGGGAGTTGGTGTATTTCACAAAAGGCAAAAATGCATGATCATGAGAAAAGCATGACACCAACATCTGAGGGGCAGGATCATCTCATCCTGAATCAAGGGCTGGGATGAGAGATCAGCATGTGCAAAGAGGAATCAAATGCACGAGCAAATTGGTCATTATCATTCTTCATGCAATTTTGCAAAACAACCCCTATCACACAACTCATGCTACCACTCACCACAAAACCCTAATCAGTGTGATGTGTGCATGATATAAAAGCCAATCAAACCCTAAATGCAAGCTAGCACTCTCTCATTTCTCAGATTGAAAGTTTCTTGCACAAGAGCAAAAAGTGTTTGAATCTCCCTCTCCAAGCCACATCTCTCTCATTTCTCTTCATATTCTTCTTCTACAAGCTTCAAGGATCACATTTCTCTCATCAATCAAAGCTGAAAGTGAGGAAACAAGAAGTTGCCATTCAGAGCAGTTTGCTTCGAAGCTCCAAATTCAGGCTATCTCAAGCTTCCTCTTGCATTTATTTTGCAAGAGGAGATCAAAGCGCACGGATCTGTAGCATCTAAAGCTCTATTCTAGTGATTTTGAAGTGTTTCCATCTCAGGTATGACTTGAAATTCATAGATCTAAAACTTGTTTTTCTTATGTGCATTGTTATATGTGAGCTTTGCTGAGTATGTTGCACTAATTAGATTTGAAAATGCATGAATAATGAGTGAGAAATCTGGATCTGAAAGTTTGATGTCAATCTTTATTTGCTTCGATTTGATGAATTCATGGAGTATTTGTGTATTTAAGTGTTGAATTCGTGTTTAGTTTGATTAAATGATCAGATCTGGAGGTTTGTGGCTTTGTTCATGTTGGTCTTGATCTTGGTTTGAATTTTCCGGTGCCGGAGCCCTAGCTCTGGTCACCGGATTCTGGAATTGGTTCGCCTGAGTTCAATGAAGAAGATGAGTGCATTGTCGTTGGATTGTTTGATCTGGAGGATTGCAGTGGTTCCAGCACATTAAAAGGGGAGGGTCTCCCTCGCGTGGCTTATGCTTTCATAATAATGCTGGATGCGTGACGTTCCATGGTAGTTACCGTATGCGTTCAATGAGGTGTATTGATGGTTTGACTTGTTTAAGTTTGTTGACTGCATTGGATGCGTGAGATTGATCCTCTGGCTCTTATTTTTTTCTCTTTTTTCTCTGAATTTCCATGATAATTATTATGAACTGCGTAGACCAATGGGCTTACATTGCTATTCGTCCCCCCTGTTTTAAGGCCCATGTAAAGTGAACTGAGTTCATTTGCTGAGCGCACCCCCTGGCCTGTTTTCTTTATTTTATTTCATTTTATTTTTATTTTATTTTCAGTTTGCTTTTCAATTTAAAAAAAAAATAGTTTTAGGTCATCAAAAATTAAAAAACAATTCAGGAATGATTCTTTTAGTTTTATCTAATTTTTGGTATTTTTATTTTTCATTTATTTTTAATTGTCACGCAGAATTTAATTGTTTCTTTTAATTAATTGATTTTATTTCACTTTGAAGCATGCTGACTTGTTCATTTTCTATCTTGATCATTATTTTGAATTTTTAGGTGATTCTTTTTGCTCTGGATTCTTGATGAGATGTAGTTTATTGGGGATTTTTGTTCTGATTTTTAGAATTTTGTTTAATTAATTTTTGTCTCTAACTTATGCATAAAGCTTTTTAACCCTAATCCATGTTTGAACTTTTATTTGAATAGTTGAGCTTCTGATTTTGATCCCCTCCTTTTGGCATGTTGATATGGTATGATTGAAGATAATTTGTGCAAGTTTGTGGAATATTTGGATGCTTACTTGAATTAATTTGAATTTTTGTTCTTCACTTGTCCCTTATTGTTTCTTTTGGGTCATATGTTCACTCCTTAGCGTAGAAGGGCACTTGTGCCAACTTCTTCAAGTTTTTTAGGGCCTTCTTAGGTTGTTGATACCCCTCTGGTCTTGAGTTGTGGTTTGTGCCTTGAGAAAGTTTGTGTTTGGTTGCTCTTGAAGTTCTTCCACACTTATGCATGGTCACTTAACTTCCTTTGTTTCTTTCTTCTCATGATGTGAATACTTGACTATGTGCACTTCTTCTCTTCATCTCATGTGATCCTTAGGCACTTTCTTAGCTTGTTATGGTTCTGGTTAGGCACTTTGTGATGTTGCTTTGACTATCTTGCTTTGTATTCTCTCATGTTAACTTTGTTTTGTCATAGTAATTCATAATGCTTCATGTTGAGTTGTGTGGTTCTCTTCTCATTCTCGTGCTTTGAGTTTGCATTTGGCATTTGTTTTTATGACTTCACTTCTAGTTGTGTGACTTTAGTTTGACATTATGTTCATTTTGTGTTGCATTTATGTATGTGGCACTAACCATTTCAGGGGCTTTGGTAAGTGAGAGGTGTGGATGTGATTCCCACATCTCCAAATCTTATCTCTTCTCTTCTCCTTATTATTTTTTCTATTCTTGTTATTTGTTGGGGCTTAGGCCTTACTTCATCCCTCTTCTATTCTTCTTTCTTCTCTTTCTTCTTTCTTCTCTTTATTTTCTTTCTTCTATTCTTCTTTCTTCTCTTTCTTTTCTTTCTTGCATCCCGGTACAAGCGCGAACAGTCGGCGAAAGAGAGAACATGAAGATGAACTGAAAAGAGTCGCCAGCTAGGCATTTTTTATCCCGAAGGAAAGGTAATACTATATAGACCTAAGAAAAGATGGATAAGACGGTCGCGAACCAGAGAAACTGAGAAAGGGGGTTGGTTACAACCTGGGAAGGTATTAGCACCCAGATTGTCTGTCGTACTCGACGGGATCCAAGCTTGAAAGTTTGTGTTCAAAAGGGGTAGTGTTAGTGCTTATTCTGTGTGCAAAAGGTGGAGAAGAATGTACGAGTGTCAGTGCAAAAGAGATGTGAAGTGAAATTGCTCAGGAATGAGGCTTAAAGGATAATGCTGGAAGAGGGGGAATATATAGAGACTTTTGTTCGATAACAGTTAAGTTATGCCTATGTATCCTCTCGTGCAATGAGGAAGTCAGAACACCGTAGTTCGAATCAAAGAGACTGAAATATAAATTGACTGTAAACTGCTTACTTGCCTATGCTCAAGTGTATGACTCGTCTGGCTCGAGTGCTAATTGTCTTGCATTAGACGGAAGAAGCAAGTTCTCGTCTGTGAGTGAATGAGGTGAGAAAAGAATCCCGGAGGAGACGATTATTGTTTGTTTTTGATGTTTTCAATCTTTTATTTCTTTTTGTGTTTGTCATAAGTTAATGAGCTTAAGCCTAAACCAAAGGTTAGTAAACTCATCATATCCTCCCTTTGATTAGGGATAATGAAAATACCTTAAGTATGAGGTAAACACCTCAAACTTAATTACCATGATGTAGGATTAAGATCATTAACCTACTTATGATTATTTAGATGTTTTTGGTATTTTTGTTTAGTGTTAAGTAATGAGTTTAAGCCATAATCAAGGATTTAATGGACCCATTACACCATCCTAATAGAAGGATAATAGATGAGAGCATTTAAGTTGAGGAAGATACCTAAACTTAATCCATGATTAGGGATTAACCTCATGACAAAACAAAGCCTTTATTAGAGTGGATTTTAGTTAATGGTAAGATTAAGAAGTGAGTTTTATGATTTGTAAGACAACTTGAGGAGGACTTGTCCATTAACACTAGGGTTAGTCCTTCTTAACCAATTAAGGAAGAATTAGAACCCTAATGCAAGGCCCAAGTTACAAGCTTATTGTCTTGGTGATTATTAGATGGATTGATTAAGAGATTTAAACACATCAAGGGTTTAACACTTAGGATTAAAGTTATACACTCCATCCTAAGAGAAGGATGCAGACATAACCTTAATCACAAAGCCCTAAAACCTTGAAGGTTTAGTACCTGATTATGAGATGAGAAGAGAAGACACAAAAGATGACACAAAGGTAAAACTAATGGGGGGACTAATCAAACCCAATTGTTATCATGCTTGGGTATTCCTAGGGTTTATGAAGCTTGCAAGAGATCTTCAAGAAGAGCCACCAAGGAAGAAGCAGAAGGAAGGAGGAGAAGCAGAAGAAACAAGCTAACTTACTTCACTTAAGAAGATAAGTTGCTTGAAGGAAGAATGTGAAGGAGGAACATGAATGAGCAAGCTCACTCTAAGACAAATACAAAATGCAGCAATGAATGCATAAGAGAGATGAGAAGAGATTGTGAGAAGTGAAGGCATATTCACTTCTCAAAGTCCTTACCACCTGAAAAATTAGCATAAAAGAAGAAAATAAAGTGAAAATGAAATGAATGCAAAGGTCTAAACCAAAATCAGAATCATATTTATGGTGTAAATGATGGTATGAGATGATGCAAATGTATGAGAAGAGATGTGAATGATCATACAAGTAATGAGGATGCAAATGAAGCATGAAAGTTCATGAATGCACATGAAATGAAATGAATGCATAACAATGCAAATGGATGATGCAATGATCAAACATGATTCTAATGTGTCCTAAGATGTCTTAGAAGTCATGTGGATGCAAGGAATGTCATGGAAAGTTCTTATATGAATGCTTATTCAAGATGTATGCAAAGGAAGATGAGAAACTAGGGTTTTCATGCAACATGAGATGCAAAACTCAAAAACAGAAGCAAATGACAAGATAAAAAATTGAAAATGCAATCAAGAGAACCCTAATCCCATATGATTTCACACCCCAAAGAAGGAGACCTAACTCTTATCCCTAAGGGACTTATGATTTTTCTAAGTTATCTAGGGTTTTAAGGTACCTAAAGGGAAAACATGCCAATCAAATCAAAAAGGAAGAAGAAATTCATGACAAAATTATGTTAGAAACTACATTTCAAATGAAGATCAATGCAAAATTAACCATGGTCATACCATTCTTGGTTAGGCAGAAAATAATTCTTGAAGTTAGGGTTCAAAAATTGGATTTTATGAACCCTAAATTCAAAGAAAAAATGTCAAAATGATTCAAAACCAAAAAGAAATTTGTGTGGATGGTATGACAATGTCTCTAAATGTTTAAAGATGCAATATGAATTTTTTGGGATTTTTTAGAAACGTAAATGATATTTAATTAATTAATTTTCATTAATTAATTAAAATGAATATTTAAATGCTTAACAAATATTTTTTAAATGAAAAAAATAAAAATAAAAATTTTTTTGGATTGAGAAAATTATTTGGAATTAAAATACTGAATAAAAATATTTTTGAGATTTTCTAACTATTTTAAATAATTCGTACAAAATAAATAAGAAAAATGAAATAAAAATTAAATAAAAGCTGAAGTATGCTGAATGGAGGGCCTGGATTGAAACTGGGGAAGATTTGGGTTGACTGGCGCCACATCCAATGGCCCATATTCAAACTTAACTAATCCTATTTAATTAATTAAATAATTCAGATTAATAATTAATGACAAGATCTGGTCCACACAAACACGCGCGTGAAGAGAGATCCAAGGGCCCATATTCAAAGTTTGCCCTAACCCTAATTAAGTCACTAATTACTCTCAGGTGGCCGGAGAAGACCTCCGGTCATCTTCTCCGGCCAGCCCCTCACCTGAAAATTGCTAAATTCTTCTCTAGGTATTTTTTGGAGCTCTAAAGCTCCAGATTCACTCCTCTCACTCTCCTAAGATCGAATCCACCCTCAAAAACAATTTCTTTTCACTCAATCTCAAGATTCGAAGCAAAGATAAAAAATGGTGAAACCTTCATAAGCTTAGAAAATACTCATTTCTCCACCATTTTCAAAAATACAAAGTTCAGGATCATCAGTGAATCATGCTTTTTCTTAATGGAACATAAAATAGAGGTTCTGGAAAAATTAATTCGAATGGCTACCTGAGATGGAGCTTCTTACTTTGGAGCTTTCTGACTGCTTCTTCTGTGCAAGATGACTCTTATGACCTCCCTGAAGAAGCTTTGAAGCTTGGAAGACCTTGAGAGTGGCTGGTTTGTGAGTTTGTATTCCACTGGTCAGAAAATCGTGTTTTGTTTGTGGTGTGTTCTTGGCTGTTTTTATGGGTGGGTTAGGACCAGTGAGTGATTTAGAAGTGAATGGTGATGTTTGTTTGAAGAATGGGTGACTGAGTTATGAAATTCGAAGGTTTTTGCAAGAGGGAATTTTTTTTTGAACTTGAGAATGATGAGGTTTCAGGCTGTGTTCTTGTGTGTTATGGCTTGGGTTTGATCCACATATCAACTTGTGATAGGTCTGTGGAGTGGTTGTGCCCTATTGTGATTGGTATGACCTTCTTGCAAAAAAGTCAAAAGTTCTTGTCCTTGAGGTATGGGCTGGTTCAGAGGTGGTACAATGGGGTGTCTGGTTCAGCAAGGATCAAGGAGGTCCATGGAATTCACTTTGAGGCAATTCAGCACGTGGGAAATAAGTTACGGGGTGTTTTGCAATTTTGACAAAGTTTGGCCCTTTTGTAAAATCTTGAGGTTCAAGGCATGTGATCTTGCAATTCCTTGGGCTATTCTGACCTAGAAGCAATGTGTTATGATGTTGTGAAGTATTGGAGTGTGTTTGAAGTCATAAAAAGCTTTGGCAAGTGGTTTTGCAAAGAATCCCTCTTTGTGCATTCTTGAAATTTATGTGATTTTTGCCAACTTTGACAAGCCATAACTTTAGTTCAAAAATGAATTACATCTTGTTCTTGTACTTTTTGGAAAGGGAATGATCCAATCTACAACTTTCATGACCAACAATTTTTCATTTGAAGCATTTTTGGTTGAGAAAGAGGAGGTTGAAAAACTTTCCCTAAATGGAAAGTTTACATTACAAGTCATTTCCATTTTTGGCAACTTTTGGTTTAGCTCATTTTTATTCAATTTTGTGAACTTCTAAGCACATAAATGATCAAATAAAGACCATATAACTTCAATTTGATTAAAAATCCACCTTGGTTCCATGGATGGGTGCCTCAGATGCCCTGATTTTGCTCTGACTTGCTCAGGAGGTTACCCAGTGATCAGATGACTTCCACAATTAATTTCTTCATCAAACTTGGTATGCATGATCCTTATAACATATTGAGACCAATAGAAACAAGAATGACCAAATAATTTGGAGTTATGGCCTCTGAAGCCAAAACCCTAATTCCAGGTCATCTGTGCAATTAAACCTTAGCTCTGCTTCCATGCTTTCTTAGTTCTTGTGATTCTTTGGCTTATTTGACCTTTGGAGGATAAAATATGATGATTGAATATACATGGACCCTCTTGAGAGGATTGAAGACCTTTGGGGTGGCTCAGATGGATCTTGGATTGCTCAGATCACAAATCTTGGATGCAGATGAACTTGAACTAATGCAGTGAAGAAAAAATGAAATATGATTTGGTATGCTTGAACTAATGCAAATATGAAATATCACAAGACATTGTGTGAACTTAGTGAGGGAAAATTTGGGGTGTTTACACCTTAGGATAGCAAACCCCACTAACTTAGGATTACCATTGCATGATAACTTTAGGATTCATTAGTCCCCCATTAGACTTTTACCTTTGTGATCCTTTTGTTTCTCTTCTCTTCTCATCTCAAAGCCCCAAAGAAGATACTTAATAAAGATTTAAGTGATATCTTGAGAAATGGCCTTATCCCATGAGACACTTGTAGTCTTCCCATCTTGGGATAATACAAGCTTGTCTTATGATGCACAAGTCTGATCAGGGTACCATCTTCACCAAGAAAATCATAAAACACACTTCTTCATTGTAAATACAAAAAAGGAACACTTAATAAATTCAATGAGTTAGTGAGCCTAAGCCCTAATCTCTGGATTCAAGTTTTGGGGATCTTTTCCTTTCTTGAGTGTGCTTGTTCTATTATTCCATCTTGGAATGTGGTGACAAGTATACATTCCATGGAAAAGAGCTTGAGTTCACTTCCTTGTGCAACACTCCTAAAAGCTTCTGAAAAACACAAACAAACAATAAACGTCTCTCCTTCGGGACTTCTTTTCTCACCACCTTCACTCTCATCGTACGAACTTGCTCCTACTTGTCACTTTGCAAGACGGTAACGCACTCGTCGTCCGAGCCTGCAACACCTGAGCATTGACATAGGCAGTTCAAGCCTTAATACACAAGCAATCCTTTCCACCCCTAGTTAGGGGAACTACGGCGACTCTGATCCTCATTGTCCAGATGAGGTACGTAGGCAACGGGGTAGAGCCCGTTCGAGCACAACCTTTATTTTCCCTACATTTTTCCTTTTCATTTCTTTTTTCCCTTTTCGTTTCTTTTATCCAGTTTAGTTCATTTTCTTTGCAGCAACTTTCATTTCTTCACCCTTTGAAACTGTTTTCTTTGTAAGCGTGGATCCCGTCGGGTACGGCGGACGATCTGGGGTGCTAATATCTTCCCTTGTCGTAACCGACTCCCGAACTCAGCTTCTTTGGTTCGCAGGATCGGTGTCCTTCCTTTTCTTTTCCTCTAGTTTGTGCAGCATTACCATTCCCGTTCCTTCGGGATAAAAATGCCTGGCTGACGAATCTAACCTCTTTCCGCGCCACTTTCGCGTTTGTACCAGGATGGAAATTCAGGGAGCGACAGACTGTATGAGGAGGAAGAAGTCTTTTTAGTACAAGATCTCCTACTTGGTATCTCCTTCATCAGCTTGATTAATTGGATTGTCAAAGTCATACAAGATCATAGCAGTGCTGTTGTCGGTGCAATCTGGAGGATAATCTCTGCAAGGGTTGAGATTGGTTCATTTTAGTGATCAGTTTTAATCTTGTTCAGAAAAAGTGAAAATGAAGTTATTTATTTTGAAAACATTGCCATTTTATTGTTTTGTACAAAAGTTAAAAATGAAAAGACAATGAGCGAAAAAGAGATTCGTTTGCAAAAGATGTCTGATATTCATTGATTAATCCATTTGCATAAAATTACAATATGGCCCTATTAAAAAATGATCCTAACACCTTGGAAAAGATGCAGGACTTGATGCATGCTAAAAAAGATAGGAAATAATAATTACTCTGCAGGAGTAACCCTTATAATTTCCTGGGAAGACCAGTTAAGGACTTGATTCCCCGGGATCCTTGGACGTATCCAACCATCCAGGTTGCGGTCTCTTTCCGCCTCGTCTTCTAGGTTGTTAACAGCATCTGGGATGAGCATCCCCCCACTGATGAACTTGGGCTCTTGAGCAGCCTCTGATTGATCTTGTCGGAATGGTCTGTAACCCAAACCGAATCTATCTGCGGTCAAATCAGCCTTAGTGAACCCTAGCCCATGGCTAGTATTGAAATTTGACAAACTGTTTCAAGCTGATTCACCGTGATCTTTTCTGGCACGTAGGCAGCGTGCAGAACATTGAGTAGTGCATCCCGATGGGCCTCGGAACACAACAGTAGGGATAAGATAGAGATCTTTAAAGGATTCTGGTGGAACTGGTCCACAATTTTATAGTCACTTCTTTTAATTATCCTCATAAATTCATCCACATCCCTTTTGGATCCTTTTGGATTCTGATCGAAGGATGATTTATGAGTCTCTTTTGGTGCAGATTATTCAGGTATCACACTCTTCCCTTTGGCTCTGGCAGCAGTCTCTGCCTCAGTATTAATCTTGGGAGCTTGTGACGCGAAGAGACGTCCGCTTCGGGTGAAGCCTTCGCCTCTCCCGACATTGTCCACTTGGGGAGTGAGAACTGGAGAATCAAGAAGGACTTTTTCTCCGTTGCAGTAAAGGTCAGCACCATAATTCCATGGTACATCATTGTCTTTATCATACAGGATTGGCCCGGGCACCGTGATAGTGACTGGGCTCACTGCAGCAGAAGTTGTAACCATAATTGTCTGTGGATCATAGAAAATAGCAACAGGACCCCTGGTGGATGTTGGTGGAGGTGAATTGAAACTTGGTTGAAACTGTTGTTGAGATTGTTGAAAGTTGCTGGAGTTCGGGACCGTTGTCGGGTCATAATAAATTGTAATAGTGGAGACATCATTGTTGGTGGTTGCTGAAGTTGTAGTAGCATGTTCAAATGAATTGTTGTGTGTTGAAGTGATGGAAGAAGTAGTTGCTGAAGTTGTAGCTGAATCAGTTGGAACAATGGTTGTTGTTGTAGAAGATTCACTTATTGTTGATAAAAGAGTTGCTGGTGTTGTAGAAGCTGTGGTTGTAATTTGCAAAATGCCTTCTTTAATCAAATTATTGATGCCATTCCTCAAGCTTACACACCCATTCTCGGAAAGTTTGCATAATTCACAACAGGCCTCACAACCTGGATACACTTGGCATTTCAAAAGCTGGGCTTTAACCTCTGGCAGAGGTGTCTGAATACATGCAATGTCTTCTATTAAACTCATGGGTGAGCCATCCTTTATAGCATTAATCTTTGGCCCACTGTGGCTTGGCATAGGATTTTTCATTACATTGGGAGGTGGTGCAAAGTTCAGGGCCTTTGAATCTACCAGATCTTGAACCTTCATATGCAGGGCTCTGCATTTTCCCGTAGAGTGACCAGGTGCGTTGGAATGAAAAGCACACCTAACATTGACATCATAGTTTCTTGGAAGGTTCTGAGGATCAGGTGGAGCCAATGTCCTCAACTCAACAAGATTGAGCTTTAGGAGTTGTGGCAGCAGTGTAGCATACGACATCGGAATAGGGTAAATCACCCTGTTGATCTGAGATGGCCGCTGTTGAAAAGGGCGTTGTTGTTGATTGTTATTTTTGTTGTTGTATGATCTCTGTTGAGGAAACTGTTGATGTTGCGGAAAGTGTTATGGTTGTTGGGTATACTGAGGAGGTGGAGCAGGGATAGTAACAACAACAATTGTTCTGGGCACGTATTGGGGTCTCCCTCTTCCTATGTTCACAGAGTTGGTCTCACCAGATCTACGGGGCACAATAAATTGCTTCCTTGCACTGCTTGAACTGGCACCGTTGTCAGAGATCTTTCCCATATTCAGTAGGCTCTCAATTCTTCTCCAGCTATCACCACGTCTGCAAAGCTGGTGGAAGAAAATGCAGCCAATCTGTCAATATAGGTACCCTAGAGAGTATTCATGAACATGTCTGCCATATCCCTCTCAGACATAGGGGGTTGAACTGCAGCAGCCAGTTGCCTCCACCTTTGGGCATATTCCCTAAAGCTTTCACGGGAAGATTGAGACATTCCCATTAGAAGGGTCCTGTTTGGAGCCATTCCAGGTTATACTGATACTGACGGATAAAAGCTTCAGCCAAGTCTTTCCAGTTTCTTACTGTGGCTCTGGTCAAGTGGGAGTACCATTCTCGGGATTCTCCAGTTAAGCTATCCTCGAAGTAAAATATCCACAGTTTCTCGTCCATGGTGTATGCTTTTAATCTTCCCAAGAATGACTGAAGGTGGGTGTGTGGGCAGGATGTGCAATTATACCTTTCAAAACAAAGGGGTTTGAACTTGTGAGGAATTCTCACCCCTTCCACCAATACCATGTCCATGACATCAAATCCTAGAGAGTTTTGGGATTCAAGACACCTCAGTTTCTCTGCAATTTCATCTAATCGCCAATTGTAAACTTCGTCTCCAGCCCCCACCATAATGAACTGCTCTTCTTGAGGATCTTCCTGCAAGACCCTCCCTCCAGTAGTGTTACCCTTAGTATTTCTTATGGCATTGATTTCTGGGTTCAGATGAGGCCCAAACTCAGGTGGATCAGTGCGAGGCTGCACGTGATCGTTGTTACTGGTACCCCCTGTACCTGGATGGTGTTCCTTAGGAGTTTGTCGCTCAACTAACTCCCTTAGTCTTTCTTGGCTCTAAGCTAAACCAGTCATTACAGTCATGAATTTAGTCATCTGATTTCTCATCTCAACCTTCTGATTGGCCATTTGGGTCCTTACTTCATTCAAGTCTTGCTGCACTTGATCCATCTTGAGTCCCGGAAGGTTGTTTCTTGTCGGGTACCGGTGTATTATGTTGATAGGGAACACTCTTCTGCGAGTAATGTTTCCTGAAACCACAACAAAGTGAGAAACATCAATAAAACAAAGACCTATAAAACAAAGAAAAAAATGTTAGTATGCAATGCAGGATGCCTATTTGTCTTCCAAGGGTATCCGGTTTGGTTCTTTGGTTTTGACCTTTCCAGACCTCGAGGAAATGCTGATGATGTTGTAGAGATAGATAAAGCCCACCAAAAAAATGATACAAACTGATATATTACAAAGAGTGAAAATACATAGTTTGATTACAAATAACATCCTCATGGTGGGTCAAAATACAACAACAAAATCAAAAGTACAACAAAAGAAAAGTACAAGCAAAAGAGTCAAACATCTAGTCCAAAATCATCCTCTCTGACTTCCTTTAGAAGGGCCTCAGTCACTGGACCAACCAGGTGCTCTATGATAGTCCTGATGAGGAGGTTCCTGGTAGCAATGGCATTGGTTAACTTCTTATGCTTATCCTGATCCTTTGACCTCTTCAACCCCGCCCGGAGTTTCAATTCTGAGTTTCCTTCTGTGCTTCCAATAATGCCTCCTGATGATTCTTCTCACTAGCCTCCAATTGCTCTATCTTAGCCTGATTTCTTTGATCTTCCTGTGCACGGGCTTCAGTAATCCTGATCCACCTAGCCTGATTCTCCTCTAGATAATGCTCTACCCTAGCCTTTTGAGTATTTGCTTCCTTGCAAGCATTCTTCAGTACTAACTCCCTTGCTCTAGCCTTTCTGATGTAGTCATCCGTCTTCTCAATCTTGGTTAAGTGCTCAATCCGGAGCTTCTCTAACCTCTCGTTATCCAGACGACTGGCATTTCTCTCCTAGAGAGTCTTCTTCAAGGCTTCAGAGAGCTGAGTATTCCTCTCTTTCAATTTCTCAAACTCTTCCAAACTGACAGTAGCTGCAGGTTGCACTGTTGAGGGTCCAGGTACATCTTCTAAAGTGAATGGCATCTGGGTTATCTGAGCCCTGGTACGAGACCAATCAAGATACTATGCTGAAGCTGTAGAAGCACGCCTTCAACCTCGAAGATTTTGATGAAGACAACACGCCTCATGCACTTCAGATCTGCAAAAAGTCAAGAGCTCCAACATGATCAAGCTACAAGCAACCGGCATTGCGATCAAGCTTCTTATGCATCATCGTTCTACATCAAGCTTGGACGTTTTTGTTTAGGTACATCAATCCCTCTTTTAAATTGATGTCCAAGTGTTCATTTATTAAAATCATATGTTAGCATAATGCATAAAATACTTTGATTATTTTTCAAACCGTTTAACACTTTTGAAAACAATATTTTTCTGTTTTTTAACAGTGTTAACCGGTTAACCATTTGGTTAACCGGTTAACGGCTTCAAATTTTCAGAAAACCTGTTAACATTTATAGGTGTTAACCGGTTAACCATTTGGTTAACCGGTTAACACTGTAAGATTTTTGAAAAATGTTTCTTTGAATTTCAAATCACACCTTTTGAATATATCTCTTCAAATTTTTATTCCATAATTTGTCATACCTTTTCAAAAGGGTGTCTTGAATATTATAAAATCTGAATTTTTTCAAATTCAAAATAACCTCCTAGAATTTTTATAAAAATCACTCAAATCAAATTCACTAAAAATTCAAATATTTTTTTTACTTCTAAAAGTGTTCATAAGATCATCATCTTTCATATTGCATTTTGAACACTTGTATTGATATTTGAAAAGTGGTTTGTGTACATAGGAGAAGATCATTATATTGATATCCAATCTTTGTATTACTCACTCAAAATTACAAAAATTATAGAAAGGTTTTTCTATTTGTGACTTGTGATCCAGGATTGTTGGACACAAGGGTTAGTGTTGCAAGAGGACTGTTCTTGCACACTAAGTTACTTAGTTGTTTAGAAAGTAGGCCTCACCATTGAAGGTGTGATAGGTTATACTTTTTCTAAAAACTAGTGGAAATCTCTTTCGTGTTGAAAGGGGACTGGATGTACCTTCGGACTGTGAAGGGAACAAGGATAAATCTCTGTGTCACTTTTATTTTCTGCTTTACTGCTTTCCTACCATATACAACTAAAAGAGAAAATTCATCCATCAAGAAAAAGAATCGAGAAAATTTTTATAACACCTAATTCACCTCCCTCTTAGGCGTACTCTGAATCTACAGAAGCAATGTTGTTGCATTTTCCCAAAATGGTTGTCCCTTTGGTTTGGATGTTGTCCCAGGCCCAGGCTGCCTATCTGAGAATAACAGAGTTGGGATGAATTTGACAATAGAGAGTCTCAGTCAAATCTTGTCCTCTTGGAGGATGAACCAAATCATATCCTAATTGTCTCTTGAGGAGCAAAGGGTTGTAGTTGATGCAACCTTTCACTCCTATCAAAGGCACATTAGGATATTTCCCATAGCTAGTAATGATGTCCTTGCCCTTGGTGCTCTGAGTGCACCATATGATGTCTTCTGATGTCAAGGCAATAAATCTCTTAGCCTAGTTCCTTGGCTGGTGAGGGTTCAGGAAAGTATCTGACTTTGGAAAATGTCTTAGCAGCCAAGAGTAATAAAGAGGAGCACAGCATCTGACCAGTCTTCCTCTTTGCTTCTCATTTCTATGGTGTACTGAGTAGTAGAAGTCTCCAAGCAAGGTAGGAACTGGGTTCCTCAGTAAGAACAAATGAATGTCATTCTTGCTCACAAACTTTGGCTCATCTGCAAACAAGATAACTCCATAAATGCTAAGTGCCAAGAGTGCACACACAACATCCCACTTCCCTACTACAGCATGCAGGGTGGCCTGGGAGATCAAGAAGTCTAGGTGAAGGCCTGGAACCCCAACCTTGGTGGTCATGCTCTGATCAATAAGGGCAGGCTCCAAATGCAATGCCCTAGATATGTCTTCATTCTTGGGAGCAACCATCTCAGGGTTGAAAGGAATCCCTCTCCTGATAGGAACTCCAATCAACATGGAAAATTCTTCTAGCAAATATCCCAACTGGAAATCAGGGAATGTAAAGCATCTGAGAGGAGGATCATAAAACTGCAAGAAAGTGTGGATCATGCTCCTCTGGGATGCATCCAGGTCCATGATCATGTCCAATATGCCTCCATAATGTTCTCTGAATAGTGGGACATGATTAGGAGTAATGAGAGACTGGATCTGCTTGATGCCAGTCAGGGTGGGCTCAAGGAAGTGGTATGTGGTGTTGCTCTTTCTGGAGGTGTCCATGCTGATGATGGATGCTGGTGAAGGAGGATGAGAGCAACTGCTGATGAAGATCACTAAAGGAGATGGGTCTCTGATGATGACAGCTGGAGAAGAGTCTCTGACAACTGGTTGAGGTGCTGGAGAAGGTAACTGAAGAAGTCTTAGCAGCAGAAGGGTTCAAAACCAAACCAAAGACAATAAAGATGGATACCCTGTAAAACAAATAGGAAAATGTTAAATGATGCAAAAATGATGTTTTCAAAATGATATGCAAAGGGTTTGTGATCAAGAGCTGGATCTGGTATCTGCCTTGATAAGGTCTATATGAGTTCATAAGTCCGGATGGAGGATTAGAAATCCAGTAACCAGGTGGGGGACTCAAATAAAGAGTCACAAGTCCGGGGTAATCACAAGAATTGTCCAAATAATACAACCTTAACAAGTCTAGTAACAAGGTATGATGGGGCCAAAGGTTCCTGCAAACCTGTAAACATCCCAACCCCCTCACATGTATTGTTCTAGAACAAGGATCCTCAGACTTGGATCAGTTATGAGAAGTGTAAACACTTCTGACCCGGAGGTACAGTGTTTAAAATAACCATAAAAGATCCTCCTCTAATTCACTATGCTGAAGGTCATAAAAGGTCATCCAGACTTAGCAGGCTTCCCAAATAGCCCTAGTACTACAGGAAATCCGTAGCACAGAGTTCTCAAGAAGAAACCCATTGAACCGTGTTTCATATTCCCACACCAGACCAAAATGGAATGGGAAAGAATATGAAGCCACTCTAGCCTATGGTCACTCAGGTCCCAATTATAGGACCTTAATCACTCAACAATACCCCACCCACCAAGGAAACAACAGATCCAGCATATGACAATGACAGTATGAAATGCATAAAAAAATACTGTAAATGAAAGCGATAAATAAAGCGGTACGGAAAGCAATAAATAAAGCAATAAATAAGAAACAAGTAGCACATAACACCCCCGCAAACACAAATCAAACAAGCGCTAGGAGGAACCCACAAAAAGAACCAGAAGCCCTGGTTGCAATATAAGGTTCCCCAGCAGAGTCGACAAGCTGTCGCTCCCGAAGATTTGCATCCCGGTACAAGCGCGAACAGTCGACGAAAGGAGAAAATGAAGGTGAAATGAATAGATTCGCCAGCTAGGAATTTTTATCCCGAAGGAAAGGTAATGCTGCATAAACCTAGAAAAAATATATGGATAAGACGGTCACGAACCAGAGAAACTGAGAAAGGGGGTTGGTTACAACCTGGGAAGGTATTAGCACCCAGATTGTCTGTCGTACTCGACGGGATCCACGCTTGAAAGTTTGTGTTTAAAGGGGTAGGTGTATGTACTATCTGTGTGCAAAAGCTGAAGAATGAATATATAAGTGTCAGAGCAAAAGGTGAATGCTCAGGAACTGAGGCTTAAAAGAGAAAGTTGAAAGAGGGGGAAGACACATAGACTTTTGTTCGATAATAGTTAAGTTATGCCTACGTATTCTCTCGTGCAATGAGGAAGTCAGAACGCCGTAATTTGACTCAAAGAGACTGGAAGATAAATTAAATGATGAATTGCTTGCTTGCCTATGCTCAAGTGTATGACTCGTCTGGCTCGAGTGCTAATTGTCTTGCATTAGACGGAAGAAGCAAGTCCTCGTTTGTGAATGAGAGTGGTGAGAAAAGAATCCCGGAGGAGACGATTATTGTTTGTTTTTTGTGTTTTCAGTTTTTTTATTGTTTTTGGTGTTTGTCATAAGTTAATAAGCTTAAGCCTAAACCAAGGGTTAGTAAACTCATTATATCCTCCCTTTGATTAGGGATAATGAGAATACCTTAAGTATGAGATAAACATCTCAACTTAATTACCATGATGGTGTGGGATTAAGATCATTAACCTACTTGTGATTATTTAGATGTTTTTGGTTTTTTTTTTAGTGTTAAGTAATGAGTTTAAGCCATAATCAAGGATTAGTGAACTCATTACACCATCCTAATAGAAGGATAATAGATGAGCACACTTAAGCTGAAGAAGATACCTCAACTTAATCCATGATTAGGAATTAACCTCATGACAAAACAAGCCTTTATTGAAGTGGATTTTAATTAAGGGTAAGATTAAGAAATGAGTTTTATGGTTTGTAAGACAACTTGAGGGGGACTTGTCCATTAAACACTAGGGTTAGTCCTTCTTAACCAATAAAGGAAGAATTAGAACCCTAATGCAAGGCCCAAGTTACAAGTTAATGTCTTAGTGATTATTAAGATGGATTGATTAAGAAGTTTACAAAAATTAAGGGTTTAACACTTAGGATTAAAGTTATACACTCCATCCTAAGAGAAAGATGCAGGCATAACCCTAATTCCAAAGTCCTAAAGCCTTAAAGGTTTAGTCTCTACTGATGAGATGAGAAGAGAGACACAAAGAAGACAAAAAGGTGAAAACTAAGGGGGGACTAATCACAACCCTAATTATTGTCTTGCTTGGATGTTCCTATGGTTTGTGAGGCTTAAAAGAGATCTTCAGAGAAGCCACCAATGGAAGAAGTAGATGGAAGGAAGGAGAAGTAGAAGAAACAAGTTACTTACTTCACTGAAGAAGATAAGTAACTTAGAGAAAGAAAGTGAAAGATGAACATGAATGGGAAAGCCCAATCAAAGACAAAGAAAATGTAGCAAAGATGCATATGAAGAAGATGAAGAGAAATGAGAAGTGAAGGCAAATTCACTTCTAAAATTAACTTACCACCTGAAAATGTTAGCACAAGATGCATAAGGAAAGAAATGAAGTGAAATGAAACATATGAATGGGCAAATGCCAAAACCAGAAGCAATCACATGATGCAAATGATGTTATGACATGAAGCAAAGGCAAACCAAGTGTTATGAATGTTCATACAAAGAGAAAGAATGCAAATGAAGCATGTGGGAAGCATGAAAACACATGGATGTTTATGAAATGAAATGGATGCAAAGCATAGAAAATGTATGAATAAATGACCAAGAAATGTTCAAGCAATGTCTTAAGATGTCTAAGATGGCATACAAGTGCTTAGAATGTCATGACAAGTTCATATGTTCATGCAATGCAATGTAAGATGCAATTCACATGAAACAATTCACATGATAAAAATTTACAAATGAGCTCAAACAAACCCTAACCCCATATGATATCACACCCCAAAGGAGAAGGTCCAACTATTAACCTAAAAGAAGTTATGATTTTTCTAAGTTAACTAGGGTTTTTTGGGTACCTTAAGAGGAAAAATGAAAATCAATTTGAAAATGAACGATAAATTCATGACAAAAATATCCTAGAATCTACATGCTATATGGAAAACAATGCAAAAAGAATCATTATCAAATCCTTCATGGTTAGGGAGAAAAGATTTTTCAAAGTTAGGGTTCCAAAAAGGGAATTTTATGAACCCTAAATTCAAGAAAAATGTCAAAATTGGATCAAAACCAAAAGGAAATTTGTATGAAGGGTTTGACAATGTTTCTAAATGTCCTAAGATGCAATGTGAATTGTTTTGTGATTTTTGGAAACCTAAATGATATTTTAATTAATTAATTTCCATTAATTAATTAAAATAAACATTTAAATATTTTTAAAATGACTTTTTAATGAAAAAAATAAAAATAAAAATGTTTTTGGGTGAATAAAAATATTTGAATCAGAAATGCAAAGTTTGAAATTTTTTTGATAAGTTTTGTTATTTTAAAATAATTATGCAAGAAAATGGAATAAAATGAAAATAAAATCAATTTAAATGGAAAGTAATCCAATCTGATGGATGAGATTCAAACTGGGGAGAGAGCCATTGACTGCGCGCGCAATCTAGTGGTTAGGATTCAAACTGGCTAATAACCTAATTAAATTAATTAAATGGAAATTAGGGTTAACTTAAATGATCCAGTCCATACATTCACGCGCTAATCACCATCCTACGGCCAAAATTCAAACTGAGCAACTAAACCCTAATTAGGGTTCTAATTATTTTCAGGTGACCGGAGCAAGCTCCGGTCATCTTCTCCGGTGACCCCAAACATTAAACTTCTTCCCTAGGCTATTTCCAGAGCTCTAAAGCTCCAGATCACATCATCTAACAACCCTAAGCACAAATCAAGCATCAAAACACATTTATCATTCATCATTCTCAAGATTCGAAGAAAAACATAAAAAATGACAAAACTTTCAGACAGCCATGAAATTCTTAATACGCAACCATTTTTAAAACTAAGTACATCATAATGATCAGGGAGACACAAGGAACAATTTAAGAACTTAAAAGGGAATTGCAAAATGGATTAGTATGTGAAATCACAAAATGGCTTGGTATGTGAAATTGCAAAAAATCCTCTTTGGTGTGAAAGTGAAAATTATAGGATTTTTGCCAACTTTGCAAAGCCATAACTTGAGTTCCATAATGAATTAGGACATGTTCTTGTACTTTTTGAAAAGGGAATGATCCAATCTACAACTTTCATGACCAACAATTTTTCATTTGAAGCATTTTTGGTTGAGAAAGAGGAGGTTGAAGAACTTTCCCAAAATGGAAAGTTTCCATTACAAGTCATTTCCATTTTTGGCAACTTTTGGTTTAGCTCAAATTTATTTAAATTTGTGAACTTCTAAGAACTTCAATGATCAAATAAATATCATATAACTTCAATTTGATGAAAATACCCCTTTGGTTCCATTGTTGGGGGCCTCAGATGCCCTGATTTTGCTCTGACTTACTCAAGAAGTTATCCCATGAACAAATGACTTCCACAATGAATTTATTCATAAAACTTGGTACATATGACCCTTATAACATCATAAGAACAATAGAAACAAGAATGGAGCAAAAATTTGGAGTTGAGGCCTCTGAAACCAAAACCCTAATTTTGGTCATCTGTGTAGTGAGAACCCTAGCTCTGCTTCCATGCTTTCCAAGTTCTTGTGATTTCTTGACTTCCTTGGTCTTTGAGGGATATAATATGATGATAGAACACACATGGACCCTCTTGGAATGATTGGAGACCTTTGTAGTGGCTTATATGGATCCTTGGATTGCTCAGATCACAAACCCTAGATGCAGATGAACTAGAACTATGCAGATGAAACAAATATGCAATATGAGGTGTTATGCTTATGCTTATGCAAACATGAAAGATCACAAGCCATGGTGTGAAATGAGTGAGGGCAAATTTGGTGTGTTTACAACGACATAGGACGAATGTCGGATAACAAGATCAACGATGGGGACGGCCATCGGACAAAATGATGAAGGACGATCATCAAGAGGTGAAGGACGATCACCTAGCAGGGTACGGCTGCTCTCGGGGTTTATCACGACATAGGAAGAATGTCGGATAAAAAAGGGTTCCAACAATGGAGACTCCGTTGGGGAAAGGATGAGGGACGGTCATCCAAAGGTGAAGGACGATCACCTGGCAGGGGACGGCTGCCGAAAGTATCACGACATAGGACGAATGTCGGATAAAAGAAGGTTTCTTTGTTGGTGACTTGCTGGGGAATGGTAAACACGGACGAGTGTTCACGCTCAATAAATAAAAGGTTTAAGTGTTTGACGCTGCGTATAGATTAAAGATGCGGATGAGCATCCTTAGGACCATGATACGGACGAGTATCGGTAGAAACAAATGCTGACGCGTGTTCAGAGATGATGATAAGGACGAGTACCACCTGTTTAACAAAGAACACGGACGAGTGTCAAATCTGTTGAGGAATTATATATAAATAAGATACGAACGAGTATCAGAGACTTCTGTATAAGGATGGGTGAATATTGGTTTATTGGTGAAGTATGAGCAAGACACAGACGAGTGTTTGACCTTTTGGGGAATGTACAACACGGACGAGTGTCAAATATGTACTATATAAACACGCATTTGCTTTGAGAACGATATGCTTTAGCTTTTTGCGGGGATATATGTCACTCCCCGGATTTCCATCCTGGTAAAAATGCGAAAGTGTTGCGGAAAAGGTAGAGTCGCCAGCCAGGCATTTTTATCCCGAAGGAACGGGAATGGTAATGCTGCACAAACCAGGAGAAAAGAAAAGGAAGGACACGGGTCTAGCGAACCAAAGAGACTGAGTTCGGGAGTCGATTACGACCTGGGAAGGTATTCGCACCCCAGATCGTCCGCCGTACCCGACGGGATCCACGCTTGCAAAGAAACTGTTTCAAAGGGTGAAGAAATGAAAGCTGCTGTGAAGAAAAGGAACTGAACTGAATAATTGGAAAAGAAAAGGGAACTGAAAAAAGAAATGAAAAGGAAAAATGTAGGAAAAATAAAAGAGTGTGCTCGAACGGGCCCTACCTCGCTGCCTACGTACCTCATCTAGACAATTAGGATCAGAGTCGCCGTAGTTCCCCTAACTAGGGGTGGAAAAGATTGCTTGTGTCTTAAGGCTTAAACTGCCTATGCCAATGCTCAGGTGTTGCAGGCTCGGACGACGAGTGTGTTACCGTCTTGCAAAATGACAAGTAGGAGCAAGTTCGCGGAAGGAGCGAAGGAGGTGAGAAAAGAAGTCCCGAAGGAGAGACACTTATTGTTTGTTTGTGTTTTTTAGAAGCTTTTTATGAGTGTATCACAAGGAAGTGAACTCAAGCTCTTATCCATTGAATGTATACTTGCTACTACATTCCAAGATGGAATAATAGAACAAGCACACTCAAGTAAGGAGAAGATCCCCAAAACATGATCCCAGAGATTAGGGCCTAAGCTCACTAACTCATTGAATTATTAATTGTTTTTGTAACTTAAAATGAAGAAGTATTTTTTATGATTTTCTTGATGAAGATGGTATCCTGATCAGACTTGTGCATCATGATGAACAAGCTTGTACTATCCCAAGATGGGAAAACTACAAGTGTTTCATGGAATAAGGCTATTGCACAGGAGACCACTTCAATCCTTATTAAGATGTTTTTTATGTTTTGTTTTGAGATGAGAAGAGAAGAGAACCAAAGGATCTCAAAGGTAAAAGTCTAATGGGGGACTAACTCCTAATTGTTATCATGCATAGAAAATCCTAGGTTAGTGAGGTTTACTATCCTAAAGAAGGAAAAGATAAGAAGAGAAAGAAAAGAATGAAGAAGAGAAGAAGAATGGATTGGCCTAAGCCCCAACAAACACAAATAAGAGAATATCAATAAAGAAAAGAGAAGGGATAAGAATTGGAGATGTGGGAATCACATCCACATCTCTCACTTACCAGAGCCCCTGAAATGGTTAGTAACATAAGCAAATATCATGACAAAAGCAAATGAGAACAAATGAAACACCAAATGGGCATAAGATCAAACCAAAGCAACACAACCAGAATTGGAATCTCAATTACAAGTGTCAAACCAAACAAGAATGAACAAATCAACATGAAGCATTATGGATTATCATGACAAAGCAAAACAAACATGAGATAACACAAGGCAAACCAAGCAAACAAACATCACAAACTTCAAAACCAGAACCCTAACATGTTAAGAATGTGCCTAAGCAACACAAGAGATGAAGAATAGAAGCATACAAACTTAAACATTATCATCATGAGAAGCAAAGAAGCATAAGAAGTGAGGTGAACATGTACAAAAGTGAATGAACTTCAAAGGTAAGCAACCACAAAATTTCTCAAAGTACACACATCAATCCAAGACCAGAGAGGTATCCACATCCTAAGTTGCTCTAAACAACCTAAGGGAGTTGGCACAAGTGCCCTCCCAACCTAAGGATTAAACATATGACCAAAAAGGATGCAAAAGAAGATAAGTAAAGAACAAAATTCAAATCAAATCAAGCATTCATCCAAAAATTCCACAAACATGCACAAAGACTCTTCAAACATACAATATTAACATTCCAAAAGAACAAGATCAAAATCAGAAATTAAGTAGGTCAAATATGAGTCTAAACATGGATTAAGGTTATGAAACTTCATGCACAAGCTAAAGATAAAAAATAATCAAGAAAGCTTCTAAAAATCAGAAGAAAAATCATCAACAAACTACATTTCAATTTGAATCCAGAGCAAAAAGAATCAATTCAAAATTCAAATTAATGGTCAAGATACAAATTCTACAAGACAACATGCTTTAAAAGTGAATAAAAAACAAATAATAAAAGAAGAAATTAATTCCAGCGTGGAAAATGAAAATAGAGGGAAAATAAAAATGTCAAAAATTAAAGAAAACTCAAAATATCATACCTGGATTTTTTTGGAATTTTTATGAACTTATTTCTATTTTTAAAAATTAAAAATCAAACTGAAAAGAAATAGAAATAAATAAAAGAAATAAATAAGCCAGGGGTGTGAACAGCAAAGAAAACAGTTCAATTTGTTTGGGCTTAATGGAACAGGGGGTGTGAATAGCATCTTAGGCCCAGTGGATTCAGCGCAGGATTATATTATTATGGTGGATACTCACATTAATTAGGAAAAAACAACAAACCATTGGATCACATAAACGTGTGAGATCTGGTCAACCAGAACCCTAAGTCCTTCCATCTATTGGCCAAAGTGTGTGTACATGATAGGTAGTGTGAGGTGCGTCACACAAAGATTAATTCAGATTTAAATTATAAAACAGAATCACGTGAGAGAGAGGGTGGGGTTTTAATGTGCTGTCACGTTCACAACCATCCAGATCAAAGGATCCAACGCTCATAACATCTTGTTCTTCATTTTAAACATTTCCAGAATCCGGTGACCGGAGCCCTAGCTCCGGCACTGGAAAATTCATCAGCGTGAACAAAAATACATAGAAATGCATCACAAGCTCCAAATCCATAGATTAAAGCATGGTGAATCCAAATATGGCAATGAAAATCACAATAGATCAAAGATCAATCCAAATTAAAGAGAAACAGTTTTGTACACCAAACTTCAGATTAACATAGAAAACTCAATATTCAAGCAAACGCAAAAAAAATCACACCATAATCATCAGTGAAACAAATAGATCACAATGTATAAATTTAATTTCAATTCCAGATCCACGAATTCCAGAGCATACCTGAGGTTGAAGATCCTCTAAAACTCCAAGAAAATGCTCCTACAGCTGCAGATCCACGTACTTTGACCTCCTCTTGCAAAATAAATGCAAGATGGAGCTTGAGAGAAGCTGGATCTTGGGATCCGAATGCTTTTTCTCTTGAATGGCACCTCAATGATTCTTCACTCTCAGCTTGAATAAGTGAGTGTAATGTGATCGTTAGAGCTCAAGGATGAAGATTATGTGAAGAAAATAGGAGATGAGAGCTTGAAGAGAGAAATTCGAAAGAAAATACAAGTATGCAAGAGATTTTGAATCTGAGAAATGAGAGTGTGTGTGCACGCATTCAGTGCATGTTTGGCTTTTATATCATTGATCCTTTCACCTGATTAGGGTTTCTGAAGTAATGGTGGCATGAGAAGTGTGATTGAGGTGAAAATGCAAAAATTCATGAAAGTTGTGATTGCTTCACATACGCGTGAAATGCTTCCCTCATGTGTGCATTCTGACTTTATTTCAATCCCTCATTGCCTTTGGATCAATCCTGACCCTTAGATGTGAGTGCAACATGCTTTGCTTGTGATTTTGCAAAAATACACTTTGTGAAATATCTCTCATTCCATGCACGAATTTGGTGAATTCTTTGGAGTAAATTGTGTCTCATGCAATTCCTTGTGATGTCATGATCTCAATTTGTCCATAGGTCAGCTTAGAAATGACTTGCAATGCTTTTTGCACTTGGTGGAAACTTAGATTTTAAGGTAAACCCTAAAAAATAAGTAACTTTCGAAGGCCATAACTCTTGATCCATGAGGGCTATGAAAATGTACTTGTACTTTCTGAAAATGGGAGAACCTACCCTACAACTTTCATGTTTATTGGAAATTCATTTGAGATCTTTTTCACCATGAAAGAAGCCTTTGAAAATTAGGGCAAACGTTGCCAAAAATGGAAAGTTTCATAACAAACCATATGCCAAAAATGGAAACTTCTTCAAAAACCTTTGATTCTTGATCCTTGATTTTGCCAAATCTCTTCTAAGGTCTTAAGGACATCCCTTGAATTGAAAAATGGGGTTGGACCCCTTGAATTCTCACAATTGACTTTCAAAATGCACAGTTGACCAATTTCTTCTTATGCAAGCAACTGATGAAATAACTGCCTTCTACAAGGAATTTTCTCACAAAATTTCATCCATAGGATCCTCTTATCATATGAGAGACTTTGCCTAGATGAAATAGCCAAAGTCATAAAGGATTCATGCTTGAAAGTGAAACCCTAATCTGGGGACCATTGGATTCCCTGATGATCTCCCAACCTCCTGGGCTTTTGTAAAGGATCTTGAACTTGTGAATGTCATGTAGACTCTTCATGGGACTTGGACAAGTCCACCGGGCCTCTTTCTATAGCTTGTAATGCCTCAAATCCACCAATAGTTGATCATATGCCTAATGCTAGAGCATGAGAATGTTATGCTTTACTTTTCCATGCAAAGATGCCAAAGATATGATATGCTTATGATGATTATGATATGATCGTGATGCTTAAAAAGAAGAGGGAAAATTTGGGGTGTTACAGCTGCCCCTTTTCAAACAACCTTTAATATGAAAAGGACGGTAGCACGGGCTATCGACCGTTCAAGATGAACTGTGGTTGAATACCAAGAAAAAATGAAATTTGCACTCTGCTAGAGAATGCAAGCAATGGGAAATAAACCCATCCAAAGGACACTGTGAGTACTTGAAGTGAAGAAAAACAGACGAGCTCCTTCCAAGTTAAACTGCTACACCAGATAAGGATACTTAGACAGACGAGTCTTCTTCGAATAAACCTGTTACGCTAGGTGCTGGACATACGAACCCTCATCAAGTATACCTATTACGCCAGGAACTGGACATACGAGCCCTCTCCATACATTTCACAAAATATATGACCTGAGACAGACGAATCTCCTTCGAATAAAGCTTTATGCCAGGACCGGTGATGCACTTAAGTCTGTGGGATAGACATGCATAATCAGGATAGACAAACCCTCCTTATATATTATCCGTGGACATATGGTCTAAGACATACGAGTCTTCTTCAGGCAAACTTGTTACGCCAGGTGCGACATTAGGATTTGACGAACCCTCTTCACAAATCTTGCGTAGATAAGTGGTGTCTGAGACAGACGAACCTCCTTCGGATAACCTGTTACGCCAGGATGGGTAACCATTTTGACGTTTAATCCCACCGTCAGGACTTCAAACCTCTTCAACACAGCCGAGTACTGGATGATCATCAAGAGAACACAAACGAGTGCTATAAGTCCATGATACAAACGAATATCAGACGATGATCTAAGAAACACAAACGAGCACCTCGGGCGATGATACAGACGAATATCAACCACTGGTACAGACGAATACCAGAAACCCAACACAGACGAGCATTCGGAGAGGCAATACAAACGAGTACCAGAAATCCAACACAGACGAGCATTTGGAGTAGCAATACAGACAAGTACCATAAATCCAACACAGATGAGAAATTGGAGTAGCAATACAGACGAGTACCATAAATCCAACACAGACGAATATAGGCTAACACAGACGAGTGTGAGGGATGATACAGACGAGCATCCAAACAATGCAAACGAGCTTCAAACGGATAACAAACACAGACGAGTGTGGGAGAATGCATACAAGCATCACCTAAGTTCAAACAAAGACGAGTGTTGGGAAGTGTAGACGAGCAACATCATCTACCAACCATGGGCGACTGCTGGGGAAAGCAAACGAGCAATAACAAAGTGTGAACACAGACGAGTGTTGGGGCAATGCTGAAGAGCAACAAACAGATAACAAACACATACGAGCGTTGGACGTGCATACAAGAAAAATAAATTATCAAACACAGACGAGTGTTGGGGTGCATACGAGCATCAAACAAATGCCTGATTGGCAACAAGAATCACAACACTGCAGGAGAGAACCAGATCAAAAGGCTTTGACAATGCCTAATTCTGACTGGGGATGAATAACTGTTTGTATCATCACACTGACCAAAAATAAATTGGCAACCTCATTGGGGATATTTAAATGATGGTTGTATCTCAATCATGAAAATCTGCGGGGGAAATGACGATCTTCCAACACTGCTGGGAAGATGCTTGGTCAAATATCCTTTGCTTAGGAAAAGAGTTCAGACAGTTATAAACTCTGTGGGGAATTGGGCATCCCACTACCTGCTGGGCATACTTCTCTTGTGGAGATATAATTTGCTTGGGGATTCCACCTGCCCTAACTCAGCTGGGGAAAATGCTGCTTGAGCAAATGTGACACCGTCCTGCAAAACCTGCAACAACAGAATGCACATATGTGCCCCAGGGACTTGCATGGTATGATCTGTTCATCCATAGTCACCCGACACTCAAAGATGGTTTTAAATGTTTCCCTGCAATGTCATTTTCATTTAGAAAACAATCACCATGTTTTAAATGCAATGTTCTTTTTGCCAAAAATTCAGGACATTTTTGCAAACAAAAATAAACACAACGCAGCTTTTGATTGAATATTATTTTATTGAAAGGCCTCTGAATAGGCAAAGTTTTTACATCAGGAAGCAACCACCTGGAAAGAGGTAGCTACCATAAAACTGAGAAAATAAACTATCCTAATGGAAATGGGCACGGCATCCTAATGAGTTTCCTTCCTGCTATGACCAACATGTCTTCAAAACTTTCCATTCTTGCCTTTGCTTTTTGAAAAGATGAGGGGACTGATTCCTATCCTTCTGATATTGTCCGGCTATACGAAACGATGACTTGGTTCAGATTACCCGGATCGCAGTTATTCTCTTATTCCCTTGTTTTGCATGGATCGCCCTTTCGAGTTTTCGATCCACCGGGATACCCTTTTTTGCCTGAGCTGTCCGATGTGGCTTTTCATCTCAGCTGGTGTACATTTTTTTATTTGTTTTCCTTAACTTTTGTCCGAGCCTTTTATTATGTTTTTAGCTCGCCGGGATGCCCTTTTCTTGCATGGATTTTAATTCTGTTTTTGTGTCCAACAAGTCTTTTTATGCGAAGTATTTTTTAACTGCGTCCGAGTTAACAGGGGATTGGAAATCTTCTCCATCCATAGTGGTGAGCATCAGTGCTCCACCTGAGAAAACTTTCTTCACTATGAATGGTCCTTCGTAGTTTGGGGTCCACTTGCCCCTGTGATCTGAACCTGGAGTAATGATCCTCTTGAGCACAAGCTCTCCTACTTGATACTCCCGAGTACGTACTCGTTGGTCGAATGCTCGCTTCATTCTCCTCTGATAAAGCTGACCATGACAGATAGCCGCTAATCTCTTTTCCTCAATTAGACATAACTGATTGTATCGATCACGTACCCACTCAGCCTCATCAAGCTTCACATCCATCATCACACGCAACGAAGGAATTTCCACCTCAACAGGCAAGACTGCCTCCATACCGTATACTAATGAGAAAGGAGTTGTCCCGGTTGACGTCCTAACTGACGTTCGGTACCTATGCAGAACAAATGTTAACATCTCATGCCAATCCTTGTAAGTGACAACCATCTTTTGCACAATTTTCTTAATATTCTTATTAGTCGCTTCTACCGCACCATTCATCTTTGGTCGGTAAGGAGAAGAATTGTGATGCTGAATCTGGAAATCCCGACACAACTCTGCCATCATCTTGTTATTCAAATTGGAACCATTGTCAGTAATGATTCGCTCGGGCACTCCGTATCTGCAAATAATGTCCCTTTTCAAAAATATGGCTACCACTTGACGAGTGACATTGGCATAAGATGATGCTTCAACCCACTTAGTGAAGTAATCAATCGCAACCAAAATGAAACGATGACCATTTGAAGCAGTAGGCTCTATTTTCCCGATCATGTCAATGCCCCACATAGAAAAGGGCCAAGGAGATGACATGACGTTGAACGGGCTGGGAGGAACATGCACCTTGTCTGCATAAATCTGGCACTTGTGGCACTTACGGGCGTACAAACAATAGTCTATATCCATTGTTATCAAATAGTACCTCCTGCATGAGTACCGAAAGACCCCTCGTGAACTTCTTGCATTAACAGGCTTGTTTCGTGTCTATCCAGCCATCTGAACAAGACCATGTCAAAGTTCCTCTTATACAAAACCCCATCTGTATTCAAGAAGAAACTAGAAGCAAGTCGTCTTAAGGTCTTCTTGTCGTTGGATGATGCCCCAGCTGGGTATTCTTGTTTTTCCAGGAAGAGTTTGATCTCAAAGTACAAAGGTTTCTCATCAGACACTGCATCTACAGAGAAAGCATAAGCTGGTGCGTCAAGCCTGGAAATGTCAATCCTGGGTACATAGTTCCAACACAAGACTTTGATGGACGAAGCAAGAGTAGCCAATACATCGGCAAATTGATTCTCATCTCGTGGTATATACTGAAGCTTAACTGTCGTGAAGAACGTCAACAGTCTTCTGGCATAATCCCTATAAGGAACTAAGTGTTCTTGATGTGTATACCACTTGCCGGTAATCTGACTGATGACGAGGGCTGAATCTCCGAATATATCGAGGGTCTTAATCTGAAGATTAATAGCCTCCTCTATCCCTATTATACACGCCTCGTATTCCGCTTCATTGTTGGTGCAGCCAAAAGTAATTCTAGCAGCGAAGGGAAAGTGAACACCTTCAGGAGTGATAAGAACAACACCAACTCCACGTCCGTTGATATTGACTTCCCCATCAAACATCAACTTCCATTTGGATTCAGGGTCTGGCCCCTCCTCCGGAAGCGGTTCCTCGCAATCTTTTGCTTTGAGGTACATGATGTCATCATCAGGGAAATCAAATTTCATTGGCTGATAGTCATCTTCTAGTGGCTGTTGTGCAAGATAATCCGACAATACACTTCCTTTGATGGATTTCTGGGAAGTATATTGTATGTCATACTCTGTTAAGATCATTTGCCACCTTGCAACCCTTCCGGTTAACGCTGGTTTCTCGAAAATATACTTGACATAATCCATTTTTGAGATTAGCAATGTGGTATGGGTCAACATATACTGTCTCAGTTGGCAAGCAGCCCATACCAAAGCGCAACAAGTTTTCTCGAGCAGTGAGTAACGAGATTCACAGTCGGTAAACATTTTGCTAAGGTAGTAAATAACATACTCTTTTCGACCAGACTCGTCATGTTGGCCTAGAACACACCCCATTGACCCTTCTAACACAGTCAAGTACATGATAAGTGGCCGTCCTGGAACTGGAGGCATTAGAATCGGAGGTGTCTGCAAATATTCTTTTATCTTTTCAAAGGCTCTTTGACAGTCCTCATTCCACCTGACCGTTTGCTCTTTTCTTAGCAATTTGAATATTGCCTCACACGTGGAAGTTAAATGAGATATGAACCGTGAAATGTAGTTCAACCTCCCTAAAAACCCGCGCACTTCTTTTTCTGTTTTCGGTGCAGGCATATCTTGTATTGCTTTTACTTTTGCAGGATCCACCTTGATTCCTTTCTGGCTAACAATAAAACCCAGCAATTTTCCGGAACGCACTCCGAAAGTACACTTGTTTGTATTCAACCTCATCTTATACTTTATTAGTCTATCAAACAGCTCTTTGAGATTGACCAAATGCTCTTCTTCATCCCGGGACTTGGCAATCATGTCGTCCATATAGCATTCAATTTCCTTGTGTATCATGTCGTGGAACAATGTGACCATAGCCCGCTGATACGTTGCCCCGACGTTCTTCAACTCAAAGGGCATCACCTTGTTGCAGAATGTACCCCACGGGGTAATGAACGTTGTTTTCTCCATGTCTTCCGGTACCATCTTGATCGGATTATACCCGGAGAAGCCATCCATGAAAGAAAATATCGAGAATTGAGCGGTGTTATCTACCAGCACATCAATGTGTGGTAATGGAAAGTCATCCTTTGGACTTGCTATGTTTAGATCCCGATAATCAACGCACATCCGAACTTTGCCGTCTTTCTTTGGTACAAGCACAATATTAGATACCCAAGGTGGGTAACTAGTTACGACAAGGAATCCAACATCCCACTGCTTCTGAACTTCCTCCTTGATCTTCATCGCCATATCAGGACGAGTTCTTCTCAGCGTTTGTTTTACTGGAGGACAATCTTCTCTTAGTGGCAGCTTATGCACAACAATGTGAGTATCCAGTCCTGGCATATCTTGATACGACCAGGCGAAGATATCCACACATTCACGTAGCATACCAATCAACTCCTTATTTACCTCGGCCTGCAGACTGGCCCCAATCTTTAACTCTTCAGTCCCGATGTTGATGATCTCTATCTCTTCCTGATGAGGCTGAATGACCCTTTCCTCTTGTTTTAACAACCTGACCAATTCTTCGGGGAGTTCACAGTCATCCTCAACCCCTTCATCATCTTGGTAGATAGGATTGTCGAAGTCATGCATGGTCATAACAGGAACGTTATCACTAGAATCCAAATGATCAACACTGCACAGATGATGTGCTTATTTCAGAATCTGTTCTTTTTCAAAAGAGACCCAAACACAAGAGCACAAGAAAAGGAAAAACATTGCCATTTTATTTTTTGTGTGAAAAATTTTAAAACGAAATAAAGAGAACACAATTTGCTTGAAAAATGTCCTTTATTTCATGGTAAAAACAAATGCATTAAAAGCATGGTGGCCCTACAAATGGATTCGTGCACCTTGGGCAGAGTGCAGGATTGACATGCAGCATAATAAAAAGGAAACAAGTAAATTACTTTGATTGTCAAGTAACTTGAACGAAATCCTCGGCAAACCAGTTACGGAGCTCCTCCCCAGGTGCACATGGTTGAATCCAGCTATCCCAGTCGCAGTCACTGTCCCCCTCTTCACTTGTTGCACAGATGTTGTTGCGATCAAGCATTTCGGCGCTTGTGAAAGTTATGGCCTTATTACCCTGAGACCAGTTGGACCCACTGTCGCTCCCGGGATTTTCATCCTAGTACAAACGCGAAAGTGGCGCGGAAAATGTAGAGTCGCCAGCCAGACATTTTTATCCCGCAGGAACGGGAAAGGTAATGTTTCACAAACCCGAGGAAGAAGGAAAGGACAAGGTCCTGCGAACAAAAGATATGGGTTCGGGAGTCAGTTACGACCTGGGAAGGTATTAGCTATCTAGATCGTCTGCCGTACCCGACGGGATCCACGCTTGCTTGTTTTGTTTCAAAGGGTGAGAAAAATAACTGCTGCTGAACAAATGAACTGCTAACTGGAATGGGAACTGAGAAAAGGGAACTAGAAAAGGAGAGCAAAAAGAAAGAATGGAAAATGTAGGGAAAATAAAGAATATGCTCGAACGGGCCCTACCCCGCTGCCTACGTACCTCATTGGGAAAATGAGGAATAGAGTCGACGTAGTTCACCTAACTAAGGCGGGAACTAATTGTTTGTGTTTTTTTATAGCTGGAACTGCGTATGTCTATGCTCAGGCGTTGCAGGCTCGTCTGGTACGAGTGCGTCTACCGTCTTGCATGCGAGACAAGTCGTCGCGAGTTCGCGTTGTGAGTGAATGAGATGAGAAGAGAATTCCCGTAGGAAAGTCGCTTGTTATTTGTTTTTTTCTTTTATGAGAAGTGTTTTGAATTTGTTTGTGAACATTCTCATACTAAGACCTATCCATCGCGGGAAGTACTTACACCTCGCCCCGAAAAAGGACGCGTATAAGTACTCCACAACAAAGTCTCGTGTCGTACAAGAACGTTCAACCTCTATTAGGTGTTTTATTGTTTTCTTCATGAGGTGAGAAAGAATGACTCAAGTCGGAAAAAGGACCAAAAACTAAGGGGGACTAAGACCAACCCTAAGTTATTTATTTACAAGTGTGGTCCTATGGTTTGTGAGGTTTTCTAATCCTAGAGGTCAAAAAGGAAAAGAAAGAAGGGAAAAGGATGCAACTTACTTCCTAAGGAAGGTAAGTTGGTCCTAACAAAAGGGTAAATCCTACCAAACACACATATGTAAGGAAAAGATGAATTAAAATGCATAAAAAAATAAAAGGATAGGGTGAAGTAAACTTACCTCAATCTTCCCCACTATAAAACAAGTGATTAATGTACATTTTTATTAAAAGAAATAAGCAAACACACATTAATTAAATCCTAATTACATTCTAAGGCACCTTGGACCTAAACTAGACTCTATTTTTTTTAATCCTAAAGGAACTAAAAAATGCTAGGACAAAACTACAACACCTATTACAGCCCTTATTACACAAACAGCTATGAAAATAATGCATAACACCAACCATCTTTTTACAACCAGCATGCAGCATGAAAAAGTAGGTGTAAAAGGTCAAATACAGCATGTACACATAACTAACAACACACATTTTACAGCACTTATGCAAAAAACATGCAAAAAACAGCTATGAAATGCAAAATCTAGAATTGATTATTTTCACTTTTAATGCACAAACTCAATGCAAAAATCACTAATCTCATCATGAACATGTATTTGAACTTAAATCACATATATCAATGCAAGAACATGAACATTATTGAATGATTATGTAAGCATGCATCACATGGCTTATGCAACAAGTAAATGCACAAAGTAGCACCTAAACATGCATATGAACATGGCATTTGAACATTGTGATTATTGATTATGAACATACACTATGATGATTCAACAAACACACTAAACTCAATGCAAAATTCAGAATTGAATTGACATGGATGCTATGATCAAGTATGTAACGAAATGCAACCGAATGCACAATTATGGAACATGCAAAATGCAACATACATCAACATAATGAAATGCAAAAATGAATTAATGCAATGCAAACATGCAAAACAGAATGCAACATGATTATTATGTGTCAAATAATGCATAAACATAGCAATAAAATGCAAGAACTCAAGCTATACACAAAGAAACACAAAAACGCATAATACGCAACATGGATAGAAACGCGTCGAAACGACTCGAAACGGGGGAATGAGCTACTAGAAATAGACCCAAAAATTCCCTAAAATCAATACCTAAACATGTATGAAACATAAAGGCACTAGAACTTAGGACTAAGCCATCAAATAAGCAAAAAATAAATCTACATTGTTTTGTGGCCAATACGCACCCGTTAACCGGTTAACCAAATGGTTAACCGGTTAACATTGAACCAGAAGGTAAAAAAAGTTGAGAAAAAAGTGCTTTTGGCCACAAAATTACTTCTAATGATCCCTAACATTCCTAGGAACATGCTAACACAAATTTCTACTTAAATTGAGCTTATTTACACATGCTAAAACCTACATCTATTACCACCTTAAATTCTAAAGCAACAAAAATCACAAATCACAAACAAACATAATCGAAACAGAATTGATTTTAAACAAAGCGAAAAGCACTTAAAGAATGCGAAAAGTGGCGAGATGAATAGAATAACTTAAAGAAGAAGTGATTAAGATCACTAACCTAAGAAGCAGAGGAGTGCTTCGGTGATTGTTGCAAGAATCGGAGCTTGAATCGAAGAGAAAATTGAAAACCGAGAAATCGTAAAATAAATGCGTTCTTGACGTTTTGATCTTCTTGCACTTCCGATAAGCCGAAAACTTCAACAAAATCAGTAGCTTATCCTTCTTCAATCTACAACATATGAAGGTTGGAGGTTTAAGCTTCAAGATCTTCAAGTTTCAATGTGAAACTAACAGAGCTTATTTGAAAAAAGCTTTGGTGAAAGGAGGGAAAAGGAGGAAAGGTGAGAGAGAAAAAGTGATTCTCAAAGAGTGAAAAATGTGAAAATGGTGTTCAACCCTTTTCAATGAAGTGATTAAGGGTTATATATAGACTAGGCTAGGAGCTAGGTTTGGGTTTGGGGCCCAAAAATTAGGTCTGGGATCCAAAATTAGGTTTGGTAGTTAGTTAGGGTTAGGGTTGGAAAAGGGAATATTCCTTGGAATACTCTAGAAGATGGTAGAAGATGGTGGAAGATTCCAAGGGAAATGAAGTGGAATTGAAGTGGAAAAATGAGATGGAAAGAATGAAAGGAAGTGTGGAAAGAAATTGGAAGGAAAGGTGGAGGGAAATGGCGAAACTAACTACCTTTCAAATGATTTTTTCTTTTGATTTTTCTATGATTCCTCCATCATTTCTTGATCAAGTTTGAACCATAGGATCATTGTAACCCTAATTTCATGATCTCGATCTTAAAAGTCCGAAGTCGACCCCTTTTTACCTAGCTCGATTGCCTTCTCCCCGATTCCTCGATTTTCGTTGTCTGGTCAGTTGAACCCCTCCCAAAATGAATTTGTGGACGAGATCTGAACCTCAGGCACATGACATCATATATAAGTCAAAGGAATCCTTCTTGAATCAAAACTTCACGCGGAAGCCTCATAGAAACGAAACCCTAATTCGGATCTTTTCCCTCAGGAAATATTGCACTGCTTGCCTCCTTCAATCAAACCCCCATCTTTCCATGGCTTGTGGCTTCAAGTGAAGACTTGTGGGATATTGTGAACCCTTTGAACAAGGTTGAGGAGCTTTGTGGACCTTCGGTAGCCTTTTCATAGCTTTCGGTTTCTCCGATCATTGATCACATACCCACGCCTCGGCTATGCTACGTTTGATGCAATGTTGTTGGTTATTTTATGAATCCCTGAATGAAAAATGCTATGCAAAATGTTGAGGAAATGAGAGGGCAAATTTTAAGGTATTACAGCTGCCCCTATTCAATCATCTGCAGGCCTGAACGAATAATTGCGAAAGCTTTTAGACGATCAAGGTATGAAGTGATTGAATACTTGAATAAAACCTGGAAATTTGAACTCTGTGGATAGTAGGAATTCCATATGTTTTTTTTCTTTCTTTTTTTTTTCTTTCTATTTTTTTTATTGGTTTGGTATTGTTTTTTCGTTTTGACCTCTGAATAGGTAGCGGAAATAGAACTTGACAATGTGAGTGCTGGGCAGGACCAAGCCACAAAGAAAACACGCGACTGTTGGGCAGGACCAAGCCGCGGAAGGTGTCTGTTAGCGAAACAAGACTTAACGCAACATCAACCGATTTGCGACTCAAATAAGATCAACCGATCTATCATGGAGATGGTATCAACCGATCCACCCCGGAAAGCGAGAATGTAATATCATCTGATTTACAACTCAAAGAGAAATGATATCAACCGATTCATAACTCAAATAAGATCAACCTATCTAACATGGAGATGGTATCAACCGATCCATAACCAAGAAATGAGAGAATGTAATATCATCCAATTTACAGCTCGAAGAGAAATGATATCAACCGATTCATAACTCAAATAAGATCAACCAATCTAACATGGAGATGGTATCAACCGATCCATAACTAAGAAATGCGAGAATGTAATATCATCCGATTTACAGCTCAAAGAGAAGTAATATCAACCGATTTACAACTCAAATAAGATCGGTTGATCTAACTAGGAAATGGTATCAACCGATCCATTATCATCGCACTGAGACGAGACCAAAAGGAACAAGATCATTGTACTTAAATGATAACCCGAGACGCGACCGTTGTACTTAAACGGAGACGCAAAATACTGAGACTGTTGTACTGAAACAAGACTCAAAGACGAGACCATTGTACTTAAATGGTGACTCTAAAGGAACGGGATCGTTGTACTTAAACGAGAGCCCGAGACGCGACCATTGTACTTAAACGGAGACGCGAAAAAGTGAGACTGTTGTACTGAAACAAGACTCAACTGGGGATAACAACAAGACTTGGTAGACAAAGGTGCCTGGAAAATGGTATAAGTATCTTCTGGGGGGAGTATTTCAGGTTGAGAAGATGTTACGAGTCTTATGTAATATACCTCAAAACTGGCCCATGCTGGTATGCATATGTTTGGATTTTATGGCGTAATGCTCCATAAAAATGGAAATGCTACGCTTTGGAGGATGCAAATGTAATGATGATTTCTAAATGAAAATGCAAATGCAAAGGGATCTCCCGATGAGGAAACTGCAAGTATCCCAGGTGGCTTGACTGGGGAAATGATGATCACTGAATTGATCTGGTGAGTCCTTGTGAGGAGAGGACAATTCTGCGGGGAATGCTGTTGATGATACACAGGCTCTGAACTGCCATTATTGCCAAAAATAAATTGGACTTTGAAATTGGAACGCCAAGACCCTGCTGGAGACGAACTCTTCTCGCTAGGTACGCTACCCGTTGAACTCTGTTGGGGAAGTGAAACCTTCTGACTTGGCTGGGGAAACAGATGTAAGATACTGCTGAAGTAGCAACCTACTAGGGAGGAAAGAAACTCCTTGCACTGCTGGGGATGGCCCCTATATTGAAAGGAAGTCTCTGGTTGGGGAGGATGCCAGCCTTCTGTTTCCGCGTTGGGGGAGATTTCAACTTCCAACTCTACTGGGGATGACGAATGATGTCAATGATAAAGCATCTTGTTGAAGATAAGAGTTCAAGTTGCCACTTGCTGGGGATAAGATAAAAATCCTCTCATGTTGGGAATGAGTGATGCAAGGCGTCTCATGCTAGGGATGAGAGACGATGATACCCTTCTGCTCACGAAGTATCCTTCCATTTTCTACACTGCTGGAGCAGGGATTGTCTAATGAGACTTGCTAAGGAATTCTGATTGATGAAGTCCGCAGATGAAACAACTCTTGAAGTATTGTGCTGACAATGGCTTTTCCCCTAGCCTCTGGGTTGATAGATTGCCACTAATCATGAGTGAACCACGGTTCTTTACAATTTTCAATTCGCCTCGGATTAGAGTCTATCAGAAGAAAATGTCTCAAGAGGATTTTACAGAAAACATGGCATACGAAATGCCTCAGTGTTTTCAAACTCTTGGAGAGATTTGTCGAATCTAGCAATAACTGCCCCGGCCTGCAGGGTCTGTGAAAGAATTTGCCTTGCGAGGATTCATGAAGAACCTCATATCACTGTGAGATATTCTGCCCCAGTATATCGAACTCTGGATAGGTTCCTCTGATTAACTGTCTTTGAGAGAAAGTAACTCCTAGTGCTCTTGGGGTGGCCTGCCCCTGAACGAGCCCTGAAGTGATCACTTCTGGATAACTATGCTTTGAAGAAAATATCCATACTACATACTCCTGGAGAGATTTGAATCTCGAAGTGATTGCCCCAGTTTGGATGAAATTTGCATGCATGCCTTAGACTAATGGCTCTTTGAGAGATTTGAATCTCGAAGTGATTGCCCCAATTTTGGCTGAAATTTGAAGAGTCTGCTCGACGTGATTGCCCCAAATTAGTTGGCTCTTACCACGACTATTGGGAAAGTCCCCCACTCAATGGAGTTTCTTGGAAAAGTGCATCTCGACGTGATTGTCCTTCAGAAGTTTCAGACTTCTCAACTTGGCAAGATTAAGCTCCTGGACTGAGGTTCCATATGTGAACTTTAATGATGCCCAACAAATGTATGCAAGCAGAAAATGTTTATTTTGAGAATGAAAATTCTAATGCAACACACATGTTAATCTTGAAGTTTTACTGTAAAAAGATGTCGCAAACCTTTGTGAGCGAATCACTGGTTAAGATACAACATAAATTTTTTTTTTGAATAGAAAGCATGCATATGCAACACCAACAAAGATCTTTCAACACCACTCATAGGAGTCAGGAACGCGGTCTCGTGGTAGTACGCTCTCAAAAATAACCCTGTTTCAGTTAGGACTTTTGAGGGTTGTATCGTGGCCTGGTTCACGGTTATAGAAACAAAGGATATAGGCTCGAAGTTTATTTGTGCCCACCCATCTTCGTGATGTTCTCCATTCCTATGTTCAGCTAGCTTTCACAAGCGCTCACCTCTCCAAAAGGGTTTTGTGATGGTTGAGGAACCAATTACACTAACGGTTTAAGCACCAATCAGGTTATTGTTTGTGGGTCAGTCTCTCCTCTATCTTTCGTGTCTGTGCCACACGCCTTTGTTCTTGCTCGAGGATATTTCTTGTGTAATCCTTTTTGTCTTTCGCTTTTGCTTATCCCTAACTTTTGCCTGGACTGATTCTTGTGAATCTTTTATTGTGAAGTCCAGCCGGATGCCCTAATTTTTGCCTAAGTCGCTTATTTTCGAGTTTCGACTTAGCGAGCTTTTCATTATTTTCTTTTTTGAACAAATCGTGTGACACTGTTTGTCTTGATTGCTTGGCGAGGGTTGTGACTTCCTCATTCTTTGGTCGATGAAGGATAACCATTGTGGTTTCCAGTCTTTGGACCTCTTGATTTGGATAACCATTGTGGCTTCTGGTCTTTGGACCTCTTGATTAGCATAGTGAAATGTAATGGATCCTCAAATACACTCCTTTATGAAAGACTAAACGCTTGGTCCGATTAGCTGACAATCTACCCTGCCCCTGGGTTACAGGTTATGGTTTTTTTATGCGAAAAGAAACTCCTACTTCAAGGCTCAAATGGGGTTAGCGAGGGTTTATCTCCCTTATATCTCTAGTGTTTAGGGATTTGAAACAAAGCTTGTACATCGTCAACAAGTTCTTATTCGAGAGGACACAATTAGAGATTCTTGCATTTTTGCTTCGTCATTCTCCCTGATAGAGTTTAAGCACAACAGTTGGTATTGCAATGCACATACGCAAAATTATGAGTGAATACGAATGGATTACTTCAAGAAAAACATGTGCATTTTATTATGATTAACATTCAAAAACAAATGAGTTTCATGCATGCATACAAATGTTTAAACAAACAATAGAAACTACAAAGGAAATTGCAGTAAAGAAACTAAGCATTACCATCGTTGAGGAGACTTGACTCCTTCTGGACTAAATCAGTCTTGAGCGCTTCCCAAGTTCAGTAAATCTTCATGGACTTGTAGTATTCAGGTAAGTGGTCGCATGTCCGACATGGCAATCATTTCTCATCTTCTAGTTATTCTGTCCTTGTACAAAGTAATAATGAGAAGTAAAGTTGACACCTAAGGTTGCTCGGAAATACCTGACGATCTTCTGCCTACGTATCTCCATTGACCCCAGACCAATGAAGAATCAAAGCGATGTAGTTCCCCTCAATAGGGATGAAAATACACTGAAAAGACGCACCATTGCCACAAATAAGAGTATCTGGAATACTTCTGGCTTTATTGCTTTAACTCTTCCCGACAAACATTGATAAGAAGACTTCAAATCAAGAAAAGTTGACAACCTTCGAGTCGATTAAGTCCTGCACCGCGTGGTGAAAAGCTTTACACCTATCAATATGATGCCCTGGCGCCCCAGAATGAAAATCACAGCGGGCATTGGCATCCCATCCATCCGGTAGTGGAAAAGGAGGTGGGGACAGCTTGCGAAGCCCAACCAACTTCAACTGAAGCAAATGTTGAAGAAGATCAGTGTGAGACATTGGCAAAGGGTCAAAGAATCTTTCTCTCCTTTGCTGACGACCCTGTTGAGGATTATATTGGCGACGATTTTGTTGTTGTAAACGTGTGGCATTTGGGATGATCACAAATGTCATCTGATAATGTGAACCTTGATTTCTCCTCTTTCGTTGAACATAAACTGCCCCTGCTTCTTCGTATTGCCTCTTTTGCTCATTTGAAAATGGCCTCTTGGTTCCAAAAGTAGAGGCACCGTTGCCCTGGATCTTTCCTTGCTTCATCCAGTTTTCAATTCTTTCCCCAGTCAAGACGATATCAGAAAACCGTTAGCTGAACAGCCTGCTAAACATTCTATGAAGTGCCCCGGGAAGGTATCCATGAATAAGTCTACCATTTCTCTTTCCAGCAATGATGGTTGTACTCTGGCTGCTACCTCGCGCCATCTCTGTGCGTACTCCTTAAAGCTTTCAGAGTTCTTTTGTGACATGCTCTGAAGTTGGATTCGGCTGGGAGCCATGTCAATGTTGTACTGGTATTGCTTGAGAAAGGCTTCCCCAAGTTCCTTCCAATTACGGACAGAGTTCTTTTCCAGTTTCGTGTACCACTCCAGTGAACCCCCGAAAAGGCTGTCCTGGAAGTGGTACATCCAAAGCTTCTCATCTTTGGTATGTGCAGCGATTTTCGATAGAAGGCCTACAAGTGAGTTTTTGGGCAAGATCTGCCACTGTACTTGTCGAAAACAGGAGGTCTGAACTTTGGGGGGATGACCACCCCTGAAACCAACCCCATATTAGCAACATCAATGCCAAGGGTATCTCTGCATTCTAGAGCCTTTACCTTCTCGGCTAGCACCTGGAAATTCTGGTTAGGAGGCATATTTTCCGTAGGTGGAGGACAATGTTTTTGGTCGGATTGCCTTGGGCGTCCATGGTAATCACTGGAGGATCAACCTGTGGGCGATTAAGCCGCTGCATGGCGGTTCTCATTTCTTGCTGCCCTTGCACTATACCCTGCATTGCTTCCATGAACTCCCCCATCTGAGTGCGAAACTCGTTCAACTTAGTCTGTATTGTATTCATGATTTGACTCGGGTAGCGTACTAGTATGGCCGATACTTCTCCTAAAATGGTCAAATAAATTAGGAAATCCAAATAACTCGCTAGTATGCAAAAATGATATGCATGAAAATGCCATGTCACTGATCCCACTTCATTCCGATTGGGGGACAGATACCCCACAGAGTGCAACATCATAAGATAAATCCTGCGAGTGTGTGCGAAGAAAGCGCTGAGCATCGGGACTTCGATATCAAGATAAAATTGCCAGGATAGAAAAGTCGAGACAATGGCACGTGAAAACTTCCATAAAGCAAAAAAAATACACCAACGTGCGTAAACTTATACAATCACTTGCCAATAATACTGAAATAGGAAAATGTCACAATCCACAACAGAAAAATAAGAGATTCCTTCAACAGCTCTAAAGGTAATCTCGAAATACAACAAAGCAAGTCACATGCATCAAAGAAATCTACGTCTCCTAACTTGAGCTTCGTGCAGTCTGCATGGCCAGCTGGATCAAGGGGCTTCAGCTCTTGAGATACCCCTCTGGTGTGATGATCCCTTAATCAATTAGATACTAGACATTGTGCCTGAAGGCTTTGCACTCGTCAATGGTATGTCCGAATGTTCCGGAGTGGAATTCACACGCAACATCCATATTATAATCTGGGGGAATGGGGTAAGGCATCAGCAAGGCATTCCTTGGCTGAATCAAAGAACTCTCGAGCAAACGGGTAAACACTTGACTAAAAGGGCTGAGACTTGGAGTAAACACTTCTTCAGTCTGCTTGAGCTTGAGTCTCCCCTGTTGTTGATAGTTCTGACGCTGAGATGAATTCGAAAATCCAAAGTTCTTCTGTACTTTCTTCTTTATGTTGGATTGATGAATGGGTAGAGGTGACCGGCGCGATGTCTTTACGACCCAGAGTGGAGGCACACACCCCTGATTGGGGATAATTCTGGTGGTAAGGAAAGGGTAAGTACCTTCCAGTGATATGAAATCCTTTGACACATCCCTACTGATCGGTGAGAACTCGATTACCTTTGCATCAATGAGCTCTTGAACTTGATGTTTGAGCCTCTTACAGTTTTCCACATGATGACCAGGTGCCCCAGAATGGAAAACACACCTGGCATTGGCGTCAAAATCTGGAGGAAGCTTTTTGGGTGTGGCTGTCACGGTGACAAGTTCGACCAAATTAAGCTCGATCAAACAGAGAAGCAATTGCGCATATGACACCGGAATCGAATCAAACTTGGCTTCAGACGCCTTTGGCATTGGTCCGCATCTTTTGCCTTTACCTTCCCTTTGATGAACTAGAAGAGTCTGCAAATTGAGAGGCTTAGGATCCCAAAGTTGAGAAGAGTTTCCGCGAAATGCTTCCTGATCTGGGAACGAAACCACTGAACTGGGGGGGCCAACAACTTCTGCACCAGTAAAGGGGACATGGTGCCCTTCTTGGAGCTTTGGGGCCTCCCTGGTCTGGTTCTCTTATTTCTTTAGTTGGTAAACTTTCTCTGTCAATAGCATGTGGCCACGGTACAAGGTCTGCATGTCCACCAAGAATTGATCCATTCGGACTTTTATTTCAGCTATTTCTGCTTGGCATTGTTCCATATCCACCTCTTGATGACAATGATTCAAATTGGCCATTCTGAAGAGTAACCAAATCAGGATAAGAATTTGTCCCCGAACACTTGTAATGAGAGTAAGGATGTATGCAAATGCCATGTTTAATTTTTTCCAAGGAATCCATCCGCTTTGATTCTAGTTTGGATATAGGAACATATAATGACATGGCTCAAACATAGGATCTCTAGAAATAACCAAACATGTATGATGAAATGCCATGATGTTATGTATGCAACAAGCATGTGATCAAGTATGTGTCTGTGATGTGCCAATCATATAATCAGGTGTCGGTGCAGGGTCACAATATCCACATGTCACAATAACAATCCCTCTGATTCGGGATCCATATCTTAGAACCAGAAATCCAGATCACAAAACTGAACCAAAGGCAAAGCGGGTATGCTGAAGGTATTAGGGTTCCTGCAAACGTGTAAACCCCTCCCAATCTCACGGGTGTGCTACTCGGGTCAACATCACGGACTCTCAAAGCCGAATAGCAATAATACGTTCACCATTTCCGAGAAATGGCTCATGACCAAATCAGGGAATCGGTTTGGCATTATGTACTACTCAGGGAGGCCTCAGTTGAGTCCGAAAAAACAAGCATCCCTCACAAGTCTCCAGCTTCAAGCACTGAGTTGAGAAACAATAGTACATTCATCCCGAAGGGTACAATACTACCGTCATACAAACAGTTTACTTTAACCGGATTCCTATGAGAGAACCAGGTCATCCTATGCGAGTTCCCAGTGGGCCCTCGGATGCGAGTGGGTTTGCCAACAAATGTGGTCTGCCACTGTCATCACTAGAGAGGGTTGTTTCCACTAAGGTTCTCAAAGATCGGTCACCAGATGCACATAACTATCAAAGTCGTACCCTGAAGTGAGGTAATCCCCACACATAATAGTTCCAAGACGGTCACAATCTGGGTGTGGAACACATCGCCACTCATCATGGTGAGATACCATGGGAGTACAATGTCTGTCCATGCTAATCCTATAGTGCACTCAAGCCGGGTAGTTGGATTATCTCACAGTAACTCCCATCCCACAGAAAAAATGAAAACCAGCACAGCCAGACAGTCCAGTATAATATGATGCATGAAAAATAAATACTGAAGGCGGTAAATAAATGCTGTAAAGTAAAGCTGTAAAGTAAAAAACTGTAAATAGAAACAGTAACGCTAAACTAAAGCAAACAGCAGCAAACAGATAAACACCCAAAGAAATCAAACCAAATAGGCGCTAGGATTGACTCTACAAAGGGAAACCAGAGATTCTGGGTTCGGTCTCGGGATTTTCATCCAGCAGAGTCGCCAGCTGTCGCTCCCGGGATTTTCATCCTAGTACAAACGCGAAAGTGGCGCGGAAAAGGTAGAGTCGCCAGCCAGACATTTTTATCCCGCATGAACGGGAAAGGTAATGTTGCACAAACCTGAGGAAGAAGGAAAGGACAAGGTCCTGCGAACCAAAGATCTGGGTTAGGGAGTCGGTTACGACCTGGGAAGGTATTAGCACCCCAGATTGTATGCCGTACCCGACGGGATCAACACTTGCTTGTTTTGTTTCAAAGGGTGAGAAAAATAACTGTTGCTGAACAAATGAACTACTAACTAGAATTGGATTTGAGAAAAGGGAACAGGAAAAAGAGAGCAAAAAGAAAGAATGGAAAATGTAGGGAAAATAAAGAATATGCTCGAACGGGCCATACCCCGCTGCCTACGTACCTCATCGGGAAAATGAGGATCAGAGTCGACGTAGTTCGCCTAACTAAGGCGGGAACTAATTGTTTGTGTTTTTTTATAGTTGGAACTGTGTATGTCTATGCTCAAGCGTTGCAAGCTCGTCTGGTACGAGTGCGTCTACCGTCTTGCATGCGAGACAAGTCGTCGCGAGTTTGCGTTGTGAGTGAATGAGATGAGAAGAGAATTCCCGCAGGAAAGTCGCTTTTTATTTGTTTTTGTCTTTTATGTGAAGTGTTTTGAATTTGTTTGTGAACATTCTCATACTAAGACCTATCCATCGTGGGAAGTACTTACACCTCGCCCGAAACAGGACGCGTATAAGTACTCCGCAACAAAGTCTCGTGTCGTACAAGAACGTTCAACCTCTATTAGGTGTTTTATTGTTTTCTTCATGAGATGAGAAAGAATGACTCAAGTCGGAAAAAGGACCAAAAACTAAGGGGGACTAAGACCAACCCTAAGTTATTTATTTACAAGTGTGGTCCTATGGTTTGTGAGGTTTTCTAATCCTAGAGGTCAAAAAGGAAAAGAAAGAAGGGAAAAGGATGCAACTTACTTCCTAAGTAAGGTAAGTTGGTCCTAACAAAAGGAGAAATCCTACCAAACACACATATGGAAGGAAAAGATGAATTAAAATGCATAAAAGAAATGCATAAAAAAATAAAAGGATAGGGTGAAGTAAACTTACCTCAATCTTCCCCACTACAAAACAAGTGATTAATGTACATTTTTATTAAAAGAAATAAGCAAACACACATTAATTAAATCCTAATTACATTCTAAGGCACCTTGGACCTAAACTAGACTCTATTTTTTTTAATCCTAAAGGAACTAAATAATGCTAGGACAAAACTACAGCACCTATTACAGCCCTTATTACACAAACATCTATGAAAATAATGCATAACACCAACCAGCTTTTTACAGCCAGCAAGCAGCATGAAAAAGTAGGTGTAAAAGGTCAAATACAGCATGTACACATAACAAACAACACACATTTTACAACACTTATGCAAAAAACAACTATGAAATGCAAAATCCAGAATTGATTATTTTCACTTTTAATGCACAAAGTCAATGCAAAAATCACTAATCTCATCATGAACATGTATTTGAACTTAAATCACATTATTGAATGATTATTGAATGATTATGTAAGCATGAATCACATGGCTTATGCACCAAGTAAATGCACAAAGTAGCACCTAAACATGCATATGAACATGGTGATTATTGATTATGAACATACACTATGATTATTCAACAAGCACACTAAACTCAATGCAAAATTCAGAATTGAATTGACATGGATGCTATGATCAAGTATGCAACGAAATGCAACCGAATGCACAATTATGCAACATGCAAAATGCAACATACATCAACATAATGGAATGCAAAAATGAATTAATGCAATGAAAACATGCAAAACAGAATGCAACATGATTATTATGTGTCAAATAATGCATAAACATAGCAATAAAATGCAAGAACTCAAGTTATACACAAAGAAACACAAAAATGCATAATACGCAACATGGACGGAAACGCGACGAAACGACTCGAAACGGGGGAATGAGCTACTGGAAATAGACCCAAAAATTCCCTAAAATCAATACCTAAACATGTATGAAACCTAAAGGCACTAGAACTTAGGATTAAGCCATCAAATAAGCAAAAAATAAAAAAATTAACAGCGTTAACCGGTTAACCAATTGGTTAACCGGTTAACGAACCTAAATCTGCATTGTTTTGTGGCCAATACGCACCCGTTAACCGGTTAACCAAATGGTTAACCGGTTAACACTGAACCAGAAGGTAAAAAAAATTGAGAAAAAAGTACTTTTGGCCACAAAATTACTTCTAATGATCCCTAACATTCCTAGGAACATGCTAACACGAATTTCTACTTAAATTGAGCTTATTTACACATGCTAAAACCTACATCTATTAACACCTTAAATTCTAAAGCAACAAAAATCACAAATCACAAACAAACATAATTGAAACGGAATTGATTTTAAAGAAAGTGAAAAGCACTTAAAGAATGCCAAAAGTGGCGAGATGAAGAGAATAACTTAAAGAAGAAGTGATTAAGATCACCAACCTACGAAGCGGAGGAGTGCTTCGGTGATTGTTGCAAGAATCAGAGCTTGAATCTAAGAAAAAACCGAAAACCGAGAAATCGCAAAATAAATGCGTTCTTGACGTTTTGATCTTCTTGCACTTCCGATAAGCCGAAAACTTCAACAATATTAGTAGCTTATCCTTCTTCAATCCACAACAGATGAAGGTTGGAGGTTTAAGCTTCAAGATCTTCAAGTTTCAATGTGAAACTTGAAGAGCTTATTTGAAAAAAGCTTTGGTGAAAGGAGGGAAAAGGAGGAAATGTGAGAGAGAAAAAGTGATTCTCAAAGAGTGAAAAATTGGAGAATCGTTGTCGCTCCCGATAGATGGGACTGGCCCTCATAAAGGTACAGACGCGAACGGTCGGCGAGAGGGACAGTGAGAACACACAGCCGTGAACTCACTGCGAATGAATAGAGTCGCCAGCTAGGCATTTTTATCCCGGAGGAAAGGCAATGCTGCATAGACCTAGGAAAAGATGGATAAGACGGTTTGCGAACCAGAGAGACTGAGAAAGGGGGTTGGTTACAACCTGGGAAGGTATTAGCACCCAGATTGTCCGTCGTACTCGACGGGATCCACGCTCGAAAGATTTGTGTTTTAAAGGGGTAGTGTCAGTGCAATTTGTGTATAAAATAGCTGGAAAAGGATGTACAGTTGTCAGTGCAAAAAGAAGTGTGAGGTGTGATATATACAGTGTCAGTGTAAGGATAAGAGTGAGATGCTCATGAATATGAGGCTTAAAAGAATGAAGCTGGAAGGAGGGGGAATATACAGAGACTTTTGTTCGATAACTGTTAAGTTATGCCTACGTATCCTCTCGTGCAATGAGGAAGTCAGAACACCGTAGTTCGACCCAAAGAGACTGAAAGATGAACTGACTTGTGAACTGCTTACTTGTCTATGCTCAAGTGTATGACCTGTCTGGCTCAGGTGCAAACTGTCTTGCATTAGACGGAAGAAGCGAGCTCTCGTTTGTGAGTGAATGAGATGAGAAAAGAATCCCGGAGGAGACGATTATTGTTTGTTTTTGAGTTTTCAGTCTTTTATTGCTTTTGAAAGTTTGTCATAAGTTAATGAGCTTAAGCCTAAACCAATGGATTTAGTAAACTCATCACATCTTCCCTCTGATTAGGGGTAATGAGAATACCTCAAGTGTGAAGTCAGATTCTCACACTTAAACACCTTTGGTGTAGGATTAAGATCATTAACCTACTTGTGATTATTTAGATGTTTTTGGTGTTTTTGTTTAGTGTTAAGTAATGAGGTTAAGCCATAATCAAGGATTAAACAGACTCATTACACCATCCTAATAGAAGGATAATAGATGAGAATGTTTAAGCTGAGGAAAACTCCTCAACCTAATCCATGATTAGGGATTAAACTCATGACAAAACAAACCTTTGGTTAAGTGGATTTTATTTAATGATATGATGGAGAAGTGAGTTTTATGGTTTGTAAGACAACTTGAGGGGGACTTTTCCATTAACACTAGGGTTAGTCCTTCTTAACCAGTTAAGGAAGAATTAGAACCCTAATGCAAGGCCCAAGTTACAAGTGTAATGTCTTGATACTTATTAAGTGAATTGATTAAGAGATTTAAACACATTAAGGGTTTAACACTTAGGATTAAAGTTATACACTCCATCCTAAGAGACGGATGCAGGCATAAGCTTAATCACAAAGCCTTAAAGCCTTTAGGGTTTAGTCCCTGATTATGAGGTGAGAAGAGAAGACACAAAGAGACACAAAGGTAAAACTATGAGGGGAGACTAATCAAAACCCTAATCATTGTCATGCTTGGTTGTTCCTAAGGTTTATGAGGTTTATCAAGAAAAATCTTCAATGGAACCACCAGGAAGCAGATGAACAGGATCAAGAGGAGCAAAGTGACTTGCTTCATTCAAGAAGTCAAGTCACTTGAAGAAAGAAAGTGGGAAGAAGAAGAATGAGCAAGCTCAAACTCAAACACATATAAAAATGTAGCAATGGATGCAAAAGAGATGAAAAGAAGTTGTGAGAAGTGAAGGCAAATTCACTTCTCAACATCACTTACCACCTGAAAAGGTTAGAAAAGAAATGCAATGCAATGCAAAATGGGATGAGATGACATGATGGTAAGCAAAACCAGAAGCATGTTGATGATGACAATGATGCTATGAGATGCTACAAACATGAGGCAGCACATGAAAATGTTCATACAAGCTTATGGATGCATATGAAGCAAGTTAAGGAACAAGGACATACATGAAAAGTTATGAAGCATACAAGGCATACAACATGGCAAATACATGATGCAATGATCAAACATGCTTTCAATATGTCTTATGATGTCAAATGAACCACATGGATGCTTGAAATGTCATGGCAAGTCATGTTATGCAAGAGAATGCAAGATGGATGCATATGAAAGCCCAAATTAGGGTTTATGAATCATTCACCAATCAAAAAAAACCAAAACAGAAGCAAACCCTAAGATAAAAAATGGAAAATTCCACTCAAAATACCCCTAATCTTATACCAAACCAAAGTCCAAAGGGGAGGTCTCAACTCTTAACCAATCTCAAGTTATGATTTTTACAAGATTCTAGGGTTTTTAGGGTTCCTACACAAAATAAATGTCAAACAAATTGAAAATGAAAGATCAAATCATGGCCATTTAATCTCAAAAACTACATGCTAAACACAATGCAATGCAAGAAGAATCAATGTCCAACTCTTCATAGATAGGCAGAAATGATTTTTTGAACTTAGGATCAAAATAATGCACAAAAATGGTTTTAATTCAAAAGAAAATTCTCAAAAAGTATCAAGATCAAAAAAGAAATTTGGTTTGAAGGTTGGACAATGTTTCTAAATGTCTTAGAACATTTCATGAATTTTTTGGTGATTTTTAAATACCTAAAAGTATTTTTAATAAATTAATTTCCATTAATCAATTAAATATAATCTTTTAAATATTTAAAAATACTTTTTTAATGATAAAAATAAAAACAAAAATATTTTTGGGTCTTAAAAATTAATAAAACTCATGAGAAAAAGTTTCATAATTTTTAGACATTTTTTACTATTTTAAATAAATTATGCAAAATAAATGAAAAGAAAATGAATTTAAATGAATTTAAATGGAAGTATGCACAATGGAGGGTTGAGATTGAGTCTGGCAAAGAATGGGTTGACTGCGCGCGCAGATCAAAGGCCCATATTCAAACTTGGTTAATCTGATTTAATTAAATAAATTAAACCTAATTAAAACTAATGACATGATCTCAGCCTTACAAACACGCGCGGGAAACAAGATCCAGTGGCTCACATTCAAACCTGGTGCCCTAACCCTAATTAACAGCTAATGACTTTCAGGCTGCCGGAGAAGACTTCCGGTCGTCTTCTCCGGCCAGCACCTTCCCTGAGAAATGCCAACTCTCACCCTAGCTCACTAAAATGAAATCTAAAAGCATGGAAATGATTCCCACTCACTCACGAACCAAAACCCCCAATCAAAACAAATTTATTCTTCCTGGAATGGCTGAATCGAAGCAAACAAGAGTTAGGGCAAAAAAGTTTCAGAGAGCAATTAAATCCTCATTTCATCACCACTTTCAAAACTAAAGGCATATTCATGATCAGGAAGACATATAGAACAAGTTTAGAACTTAAAAATCCATTTCTGGAAAAAAAAGTTCTTGAGCTACCTGAGATTCGAAGCTTTCACTCCAGCAACTTTCTGACCTCCCCTCCTTGTGAAATCTACTCCACTTGACCCCCTGGTGATGCTTGAATGCTTAGGAAAAGTTTATGTTGGCTGGATGAAGAGTTTGAAAAGCTTCTGCTCAAGCTCAGTTGAACATGGCAATGGTGATTCAGGCTGTTTCTGGCAATGGTGAAGGGTTGTTTGTGGTCCAGATGATGAGTGGAGAAGGTTTGTGGAGTTGGTTTGGATGTTTGTGAGCTGTGGAGAGAGTTTCGAAGGAAACTGCAAGTTGGAGTGAAAATGGTGAAGTGGTGTTATGGCTTGTTTCAGGCTTGGTTCTTTGATGCTTTGGACTCAATGAGGCATGGTGAGTTGAAGTGTGGAAATAGTTTGGATGTTTCTGTGCTGGGCAGAGAAATTCGAAGAGTTTTGCAAAAGGGAGTGAGTTTGTATATGTGATCTTGTGTGTTGTTTCAGCCTTTTTTCTTGAGTGTTATGGCCTGCATTTGGATAGTATATTTTAATCCCATAGGTCAGATGATTTGACATGGCCTCTATTGATTGGTAAGTTTGCTTTTGCCAAAAGTCCACTTTTTGTGTAAGAGAGGTATGGCTTGGTTCTAGGCTAGTACAAGGCATGGGCTGGCGCAGCAAGGGTGAGGGGAAGGGCTAGCAAAGCTCAGCATCCAAGGTTGCAAGTGGTAGGAAGTGTAATGAGTGGTTTTGCAAGTTGTTACCTTTTGAAACTTCATGAAAAATGCCTTGTTACACAAACCATAAACATGTGATCTTTGGTCAAATTCTGATTTTTAGGTCACATAGAATGTTTGTGTCATGGTTTGATGCCAACTATAAGTTACAAAAAGCCTTGGTTCATGATTTTGCAAAATTCACATTTGGTGCATGTCTTGAAAATCAATGATTTTAGCCAACTTTGTCACACCATAACTTTTGATCCAAGAAGAATTTGATCATGTTCTTGTACTTTTTGAAAAGGGAAAAATGTATTCTACAACTTTCATGACCAAAGTTTTTCCATTTGAAGCATTTTTGGATCAAGAATCAAGGCTTGAAAAATTACCTAAAATGGAGCATTCTTGAAAAGTCAACTATGCCCAAAAAAGTCAACATTTGCAAAAACTCCAAATTCTTGATTTTTGTGGACTTCAACCTTCTTCCATGATCAAATAAAGATCATATACACTCAAAATGATGAAGATCACCCATTGGTTGGGTCATTGGGGGCCTCAGATGCCCTGATTTTGCACTGACTTGTCTGAAAAGTCAACTCTTGATCAGATGACTTCCCCATGGAATTTCTTCATGAAAATTGATATGCATACTCCCTATACCATATAGAGACCAATGGAAACAAGAATGACCAAAAAATTTGGAGTTATGGCCTCTGAAACCAAAACCCTAATTTTAGGTCAACTGTGCAGTCTAGCCTGGCCCTGTTTCCATGCAAACCTCAGTTCTTGTGATTCTTTTGAAATCTTGACTTTGAAAGGATGGAATATGATGCAAGAACACATATGGACCCCTTTGAAGTGATTGGTTGCCTTTGAAGTGGCTCAAGAGGCTCCTGGATTGCTCAGATCACAAACCCTAGATGCAGATGACTTAGAATCTATGCAGTGAATCAAAAATGAGATATGAGATGATATGGTTGTGTCTATGCATATGAGATGATCACAAGCCATGGTGTGAATGGGTGAGGGAAAATTTGGGGTGCTTACAGCTGCCCCTATTCAAACATGAGTTAGCTGTGCAGGATGTAAGCAACGGCTTATCAGGCAAACAAGATAACTTGTGGTTGAATACCAAAGACAGTCCAAAATTTGCACTCACGGAATGAAGAAGAAAAGGGATATAGATTGTAAAAGGAAAATAAAGTATATTGTAAAGTGTGGGCGACGGAGGACGACCGCCGAGCAGAGGACGACTGCTGGGTAGAGTGCAATGACGGGGACGGCCGACATGCTGGGGATAAAAGGTAAAGCCAAGACGGGGACGGCCGACTAGCTGGGAAGGTAAGAAATTATGATGGGGACGGCCATCAAGATAAAGTTGTAGAATTCTATGGGGATTGATGAAACATGACGGGGACGACCATCAAGTTCACAAAGCAAGGTAACCGACGATGGGGACGGCCATCGGGCTAAAAGAAAAGGAAAAGGGACCACGACGGGGACGGCCATCGGGTTAAAGAATAAATGAAATAAACAGATGATGAGGTACGGTCATCAAAGGTGAAGGACGATCACCTAGCAGGGGACGGCTGCTCTGTTGGGTTAAGATGAGGGACGGTCATCTAAGGTGGAGGACGATCACCTGGCGGGGTACGACTGCCAAAAATATCGCGACATAGGACGAATGCCGGATAAAAAGGTCAACGATGGGGACGGCCATCGGACGAGCATGATGGAGGACGACCATCAAGGGGTGGAGGACGACCACCTAGCAGGGGACGGCTGCTCTCGAGGTTTCTCATGACATAGGACGAATGTCAGATAACCAAAATCAACAATGGGGACGGCCATTGGATAAAATGATGAAGGACGATCATCAAAAGGTGGAGGACGACCACCTAGCAGGGGACGGCTGCTAAAATCAACGATGGGGACGGCCATCGGATGAGCATGATGGAGGACGACCATCAAGAGGTGGAGGACGACCACCTAGCAGGGTACGGCTGCTCTCAGGTTTATCATGACACAGGACGAGTGTCAGATAAAAAGGAAAATTTGTTTGCGATCTACTGGGGAATGGTAAACACGGACGAGTGTTCACATCCAAGAAACAAAGGGTATGAGTGTTTAGATGTTGTGTATAGATTAAAGATGCGGACGAGCATCCTTAAGACTACGATACGGACGAGTATCGGGTAGAAACAAACTGACACATGTTCATAGATGATGATACGGGCGAGTATCAACGGGTTAACAAAGAACACGGACGAGTGTTGAATCTGAAGGGACTCCTCTGGGGAATAGTAGACACAGACGAGTATCTATATTCAAGAAGACATAAGTGTTTGACACGGTGTATGGATTAAAGATGCGGACGAGCATCCTTAAGACTATGATACGGACGAGTATCATGTAGAAACAGACACTTGACGCATATTCTGAGATGATGGTACGGACGAGTACCAACTGGTTAACAAAGAACACGGACCAATGCCGAATCTGTGGGGATGTAAACGGTGTATATGAGATACGGACGAGTATCTGTATAAGTAAAATAAGTATGAGTGGTGTATAGATGGGTGTTTATCTGCTGGGGAGAGTGACACGGACGAGTGTCGAAAAGAGAGGAGTATAGTATTAACAAGTGTATTGGTTGTAAAAGTGTAAGCGACTACGCTGGGGATGCGACACGGACGGGTGTCGAGAAGGCGTATATACAAGTATATGTGAGTGCAAAAATGATGTCTTTGGCTTTCTGCTGGGAGTTATGACACGGACGGGTGCCAGAAAGTATCTGTAATACGGGTGATCTTGTTTGTAAAGAGTGTTCAGGTGACTTACTGGGGAGTGATGACACGGACGGGTGTCAAAAGGTGTATATACTGGTGTTTGTGATTTGCGAAGCAACTGCTTTTGCTGGGGACTCTGGGGGATTTTGGGGAAAGTATTCCGTATTCTGATGAATGGTTATTATTCACAAGTGTTTGATTCATATCATGGCTTATGATTATGCTATATGTTTGATTTTTGCCGTAATGCTCCGTATTAAACGGAATGCTACGTTTTGTGGGTGAATATGATGCAAATGCCATGATTATGCAGAAGGACAGATCCGGGATTCGGATCCCGTTGATGTGAAGATCTCTGGTTGATCTGCTTGAAATGGACATCCCAGCTGGGGATGAGATCATTGATAGATCTGATGACGTATCTGCTTGGGGATATAAGTCACTGATTGACATATCCTTGTAATATAGGGACCCAGCTGGGGTTTGTAGAAGTCTCCTGTACTCTGTTGTGACTCCCTCATGCGTTGCTCTTCTGAATAGAGGTTGAGGATTCTGTGGGGAGATGATTCCCTGACTTCTGCCTTCTGCTGAGGAAGTATAAATGGTACTATAGCTGGGGAATGTTGTTGGCCACTCAGCCGGGGAGAGTAATGAGAGGCAACTCAGCTGGGGATAGAGCATTTCGGATGCTGAGATTATTTGTTGATTTGCCAGCTTGCTGAGATGTAACTTGCATGCCCCAAGTTGCGTTCTGGATACCTGCAATCCTGCAAAGATAAGGAAACGCACAAATGGTCCCGAGGTATCCTTTACTGGATTCCGTCATAGGAGTTAAGTACCTTCGAGAGTAAGTATATTCCCTGTAAGCATGTGTTTTTATTTTCTTAGAGGAAAACATCTGTACTTATGCAATTAGTTTTTTAGAGACATCAGACATTCTTTGCAAATAAAAATACACAAAACGAAACATGACTGAAAAATCTGATTTTATTAATTCATGTGCCCTGAATTGGCAAGATACAGTCAAAGAAACATATCTCCTGAAATGAGGAGATTGTTACAAATTGAGAAACAAAGTGCTGGCGATGTTGACGACGCTTTAAGGAGCTTCTTCTTTCGCCATGACTCGTATGACTTTCGACGTTCTTCTCGTCTTGCTTTCTGAAGGAGGCTGATTCTGATTGAAGCTTGATCCTTTCGAGGTTTGCTAAGTTGTGGACAATACAGACGAATTCAGAATGCAGTTGTTCGCTTATTCCCTTATTTTGCATGGATCGCCCTTTCGGGTTTTCGATCCATCGGGATACCCATTTTTGCCTGAGCTGTCCAATGCGGCTTTTTAACTCAGCGGGTGTACATTTTTTCAATTATTTCCCTTATTTTGCCCGAGTCTTTTATTCTGTTTTTGACTCGTCGGGATGCCCTATTTTTTCCTGGACTTACATTCTGTTTTTATGTCCAGCGGGTCATTTATGCGAAGTATTTTTTAACTGCATCTGAATTCACAGGGGACGGAAAATCTTCACCATCCATGGTGTTGAGCATCAGTGCTCCACCAGAGAAAACTTTCTTTACCACGAACGGTCCTTCATGATCTCAGCCTTACAAACACGCGCGGGAAACAAGATCCAGTGGCTCACATTCAAACCTGGTGCCCTAACCCTAATTAACAGCTAATGACTTTCAGGCTGCCGGAGAAGACTTCCGGTCGTCTTCTCCGGCCAGCACCTTCCCTGAGAAATGCCAACTCTCACCCTAGCTCACTAAAATGAAATCTAAAAGCATGGAAATGATTCCCACTCACTCACGAACCAAAACCCCCAATCAAAACAAATTTATTCTTCCTGGAATGGCTGAATCGAAGCAAACAAGAGTTAGGGCAAAAAAGTTTCAGAGAGCAATTAAATCCTCATTTCATCACCACTTTCAAAACTAAAGGCATATTCATGATCAGGAAGACATATAGAACAAGTTTAGAACTTAAAAATCCATTTCTGGAAAAAAAAGTTCTTGAGCTACCTGAGATTCGAAGCTTTCACTCCAGCAACTTTCTGACCTCCCCTCCTTGTGAAATCTACTCCACTTGACCCCCTGGTGATGCTTGAATGCTTAGGAAAAGTTTATGTTGGCTGGATGAAGAGTTTGAAAAGCTTCTGCTCAAGCTCAGTTGAACATGGCAATGGTGATTCAGGCTGTTTCTGGCAATGGTGAAGGGTTGTTTGTGGTCCAGATGATGAGTGGAGAAGGTTTGTGGAGTTGGTTTGGATGTTTGTGAGTTGTGGAGAGAGTTTCGAAGGAAACTGCAAGTTGGAGTGAAAATGGTGAAGTGGTGTTATGGCTTGTTTCAGGCTTGGTTCTTTGATGCTTTGGACTCAATGAGGCATGGTGAGTTGAAGTGTGGAAATAGTTTGGATGTTTCTGTCCTGGGCAGAGAAATTCGAAGAGTTTTGCAAAAGGGAGTGAGTTTGTATATGTGATCTTGTGTGTTGTTTCAGCCTTTTTTCTTGAGTGTTATGGCCTGCATTTGGATAGTATATTTTAATCCCATAGGTCAGATGATTTGACATGGCCTCTATTGATTGGTAAGTTTGCTTTTGCCAAAAGTCCACTTTTTGTGTAAGAGAGGTATGGCTTGGTTCTAGGCTAGTACAAGGCATGGGCTGGCGCAGCAAGGGTGAGGGGAAGGGCTAGCAAAGCTCAGCATCCAAGGTTGCAAGTGGTAGGAAGTGTAATGAGTGGTTTTCCAAGTTGTTACCTTTTGAAACTTCATGAAAAATGCCTTGTTACACAAACCATAAACATGTGATCTTTGGTCAAATTCTGATTTTTAGGTCACATAGAATGTTTGTGTCATGGTTTGATGCCAACTAGAAGTTACAAAAAGCCTTGGTTCATGATTTTGCAAAATTCACATTTGGTGCATGTCTTGAAAATCAATGATTTTAGCCAACTTTGTCACACCATAACTTTTGATCCAAGAAGAATTTGATCATGTTCTTGTACTTTTTGAAAAGGGAAAAATGTATTCTACAACTTTCATGACCAAAGTTTTTCCATTTGAAGCATTTTTGGATCAAGAATCAAGGCTTGAAAAATGACCTAAAATGGAGCATTCTTGAAAAGTCAACTATGCCCAAAAAAGTCAACATTTGCAAAAACTCCAAATTCTTGATTTTTGTGGACTTCAACCTTCTTCCATGATCAAATAAAGATCATATACACTCAAAATGATGAAGATCACCCATTGGTTGGGTCATTGGGGGCCTCAGATGCCCTGATTTTGCACTGACTTGTCTGAAAAGTCAACTCTTGATCAGATGACTTCCCCATGGAATTTCTTCATGAAAATTGATATGCATACTCCCTATACCATATAGAGACCAATGGAAACAAGAATGACCAAAAAATTTGGAGTTATGGCCTCTGAAACCAAAACCCTAATTTTAGGTCAACTGTGCAGTCTAGCCTGGCCCTGTTTCCATGCAAACCTCAGTTCTTGTGATTCTTTTGAAATCTTGACTTTGAAAGGATGGAATATGATGCAAGAACACATATGGACCCCTTTGAAGTGATTGGTTGCCTTTGAAGTGGCTCAAGAGGCTCCTGGATTGCTCAGATCACAAACCCTAGATGCAGATGACTTAGAATCTATGCAGTGAATCAAAAATGAGATATGAGATGATATGGTTGTGTCTATGCATATGAGATGATCACAAGCCATGGTGTGAATGGGTGAGGGCAAATTTGGGGTGCTTACAATCGTGTTCAACCCTTTTCAATGAAGTGATTAAGGGTTATATAGAGACTAGGCTAGGAGCTAGGTTTGGGTTTGGGGCCCAAAAATTAGGTTTGGGATCCAAAATCAGGTTTGGTAGTTAGTTAGGGTTAGGGTTGGAAAAGGGAATATTCCTTGGAATATTGCTTGGAATACTCTAGAAGATGGTAGAAGATGGTGGAAGGTTCCAAGGGAAATGAAGTGGAATTGAAGTGGAAAAATGAGATGGAAAGAATGAAAGGAAGTGTGGAAAGAAAGTGGAAGGAAAGGTGGAGGGAAATGGCGAAACTAACTACCTTTCAAATGATTTTTTCTTTTGATTTTTCTATGATTCCTCCATCATTTCTTGATCAAGTTTGAACCATAGGATCATTGTAACCCTAATTTCATGATCTCGATCTTAAAAGTCCGGAGTCGACCCCTTTTTACCTAGCTCGGTTGCCTTTTCCCCGATTCCTCAATTTTCGTCGTCTGGTCAGTTGAACCCCTCCCAAAATGAATTCGTGGACGAGATCTGAACCTCAGGCACTTGACATCATATATAAGTCAAAGGAATCCTTCTTGAATCAAAACTTCACGCGGAAGCCCCGTAGAAACGAAACCCTAATTCGGCTCTTTTCCCTCAGGAAATATTGCACTGCCTGCCTCCTTCAATCAAACCCCCATCTTTCCATGGCTTGTGGCTTCAAGTGAACCCTTTGCACAAGGTTGAGGAGCTTTGTGGCCCTTCGGTAGCCTCTTCATAGCTTTTGGTTGCTCCGATCATTGATCACATACCCACGCCTCGGCTATGCTACGTTTGATGCAATGTTGTACGTTATTTTATGAATCCCTGAATGCAAAATGCTATGCAAAATGTTGAGGAAATGAGAGGGCAAATTTTGAGTTATTACTCCCACCAGGCTGGTAACCAAGACCGAACTTATCATCTTTCTTTTCCAACTATGGCATCTTGCCCCATCCCTGGGCACTTCCGGATTGGACCACTTCTTTGGCTTGCTTGTAAGAGTTGATGGAGGTCCCTTCCTTCTCGTTGGTCCTCTCTGCCGGAGCCAAAATACTAACATTGACCGCTTCAAAAGCCTGACACAACGATTCATGAATTTCTCCGTCCATCTCCACATACTTGAAAGTTGACAAATGACTCACAAAGATATCTTCTTCTCCACACACAGTGATCACCTGATCATCTACCACATACTTCAGCTTTTGATGCAACGTGGATGTCACTGCGCCTGCAGCATGGATCTAGGGGTTTCCTTGCAAGCAATTGTAAGCAGGTTGAATATCCATGACATAGAACGTGCTCTTGAACACTTGAGATCCTATCTTCACAAGTAGCTCAACTTCCCCGAACACAGACCTCCGGGACCCATCAAAGGCTTTCACGATTAAATCACTGGGCCTCAACACAATGCCATCAACATTCAACTTCATCAAGGCCTTCTTAGGGAGCACATTGAGGGAAGAGCCTGTATCAACCAAGACATGTGACAGGACAGCACCCTTACACTCCATGGTGATATGCAAGGCCTTGTTGTGATTGCGGCGTTCAGAAGTAAGATCTCTATCCGTGAAGCCCAACCCATGACTGGAATTCACACTGCCTACCACAACCTCCAACTAGTTAATAGTTATCTCTTGTGGTACATACGCCATCTGCAATACTTTCAGTAGAGCTTCCCTATGAGCCGGAGAACACATTAGCAATGACAGAATAGATATCTTGGACGAAGTCTGATTCAGCTATTCAACTACTTTATAGTCACTCTTCTTTATTATCCTCATAAATTTTTCGACTTCTTTTTCAAAAGTACCTTGCTCGGCAGCATGAGTTGTCATTTCTTCGGTCGCTATTTGTTTACCCTTAGCCTTTGCAACAACTTCAGCTTCAGGATCCCCTCTAAGAGCTTAAGGAGCAAAAAGACGCCCGCTTCTTGTAAATCCACCAACTCCTCCGACATTCACCACAGTCGGGTCAATTGTCACCGCTTTACTTTCCACCTTCTGTCCTTCTATATACACATCCGAGCCATAATGCCACGGGATGGCTTTGTCATCAGCATAAGGAACAGGTCCTGGAACAATAATGGTAACAGGACTAACCTCTGGAACATAGATAGTCACCGACTCTCTCGGGGCAGGAACTTCAGCTGGATCAAAGTAAATTGTTATGGTAGACACACAATTGTTTCTATCATCAACCTTATCAAACTATAGCGACCCCTCGTCAATCAGATGTTGCAGTCCGACCTTCAAGTCCTCACAACCATCAACTGAACTCAAACACTATTCACAGTCATAACCACACCCCGGGAATACTTGTCCTTTCAACAACCTGTCTTTCACCACCAGCAATGAAGTCTTTACTTCCTCCACATTCATAATCAAGCTTAACCTCTCACCACCGTCAATAGCATTTATCCTTGCCCCTCCATGGTTTGGAATAGGGTTTGATGTAACATTAGGAGGCGGTGCGGAGTTAATCGCCTTTGAATCAATCAGGTCTTGAAATTTATGTTGTAGTGCCCTGCACTTCTCAGTTGAATGCCCGGGAGCTCTTGAATGAAACGCGCATCTTGCGTTAGCATCATACCCCACTGGAAGCTCTCCAGGTGGAGGTGGTGCTAATGTCCTCAATTGAACCAAGTTCAATTCTAACAACCTTTGAAGTAGTGTCGTGTACGTCATTAGAATGGCTTCCAGCACTCTGTTAGCTGGACGAGCTTGTCTCTGTTGATAGGGTCTTTGCTGATAATTATTGCGCGGCGGCTGTTGTTGTTGTTGCTGTTATGGTTGAGTTTGTTGCACAGAACTTGATGGAATAGTGACGGCTGCCACTTTCTCATAGGATCTTCTGTATCCCCGGCCCCGACCTCGGCCGTACACAACATTAGTTTCCCCCTCTCTTCTTCTTGGAGGTCCATTAAAAGCTTTCCTCACACCGCTTGAGCTACCCGCACCAGTGTCCTGAATCTTCCCCATCTTCAAAAAAGTTTCAACCCTCTCTCCTGCTATCACAATGTCATTGAACTTTGTTGCTGAACAAGATGCCAACATTTTGATAAACACCCCCTGAAGTGTTCCCGTGAACATATCTTCCATTTCATTCTCCAACAAGGGAGGTTATACTCTAGTAGCAAGCTGACGCCACCTTTGAGCGTACTCCTTAAACCCTTCTTTAGCATTCTGAGACATGGTCTGCAACTGAGTACGATTTGGAGCCATATCCAAATTGTACTGATACTGCTTCACAAATGCCTCTGCTAAATCCTTCCAGCTTCGGATATTAACCCTCCTCAGCTTCATGTACCTCTCCAAGGAAGCTCCCACAAGGCTATCTTGGAAGTAATACATCCACATCTTTTCGTCATCGGTATGGGCAGCAATTCTTCCGACAAAATACTGAAGGTGCGTTTTCGGGAAAGCCGTGTCGTTGTACTTATCGAAAGTAGGATCCTTGAACTTGTAGGGGATTCTAACCCCTGGCACCAAGCCCAAGTCAATGATATCAAACCCCAGAGAGCTCTGAGATTGAATGGCACGAATCTACTCAGCTATCTCTTCAAACTTTATGTTCATGTCAGCCCCTTGGCCTTCTGCCTCATCCAGCAAAGTAAACTGTTCATCTTATCCATCCATCTGCAAGTTGTTCAGTCCATCATTGATAATAGTAATCCCTGGTTGCGCCATAGGGATCTTAACTTGACGGGCGCCAACCCCATTGCGATTATCTCCATCTGCTGCTCCATTGTTCCTGGACTGATTGTTTTCCACCATCTCGCGCAAGCGCTCCTGAGTTTGACCCATCCCAGCCATTAGGGTCATGAAGTTATCCATTCTTGTTCTTAAGTCAGTCAGATCTACCTGCATCTGATCCATTACTCTCTCTCTCTCTTTGTTTACTCTTGTAGGATATCTGTGTACAGTTGGTTGTTCTCGAACTTTCCTGGGAGCTATAGTGCCTGAAAGGACATAAACGTTAGAAAACTGATGAACTACCTGCAAAAAAGAAAACACGTTATATGCATGCAATGTAACTATTCATGCTTCCAAGTTTAGCCATTCATATGCCCCAGTTCTGGTATTTGCTCCAGATAGCCCCTTTGAGCATTAATTTTCTAACTCTCCCTTTGAAGAGTGTTCAGATCTCAGCAGTCTCAAACAAACAAGCTTTGCAAACTCAGACATGGTAATTGGGATTTAACATTGCATAACATGGATAACCCACTGGCAACCAAAGTTAGAGTACAAACAAATTCCCCAGAGGGTTACAAGTCAATATATGAACAAAAATATAAAGCAATACTCCTACAACAAGCCTGTAGGTAGTCTGAACAACAATAAATTAAAAAACTAGACTAAAGACTCAGGTTCTTCTTCTGCAGCTATCACCTCTGTCCGGTTCTTCTTCATGCCTGCTCTCAGCTTAAGCTCTGCAATCTCTTTCAATGCCTCCTTCAAGGACATCTGGCTCTGTGCCAATTGTTGAGTCTTCTCTCTTCGTATTTTGTGAACTTGTTCTACTTCTTCTTTCTTGAAGGCCATCTGTACCTCGAAAAACTCTTCCTTTTCTTTATACTTCTTCTGCTCCTGTTCCCTTTGGCCCTGCAACCAAACAATGGACTGGCGAGCTTCCATAAGAGTCTTCAAATTCTTCTTACGCTCCGCTTCTCTTTTTGATTCCATCAGACCCAATCTTTGAAAGTGAGCCTCTCTTCCAGCAAACTCCTTTTCTTTAGCTTCTAATGTAACATGCATCTTCTGTAGCTTTTCCTCTGCTTCATTCTTAGCACGATTGGCAAGGTGGTACAAGGTGACCATTTCAGCATTATCTATCCAGACCTCGTGCAACTGAGCTTCCAACTTCTTATAATCTTCCAAAGGAACAGTATCCTGACATGGCACCTCTTTGGGGTACAATGGAGCTTCTACTGAAAATGGCATGAGCACTTCTTCTACACGCTTCTGCAACCATGTAGCAAAAGGAGGATATGTCTTGGGATCTACCCTTCCAAAATCCTTCTTTCCTTTCTTCACCCTGTGAGCCCAAGCCTGGGATGCTTGTATGACTAGCTCTTTGTTTCCCTCCACAGAAAAATACAAAGACCCAGCTAATTCTTCCATACTTGGTGGATTCCTCGGAGGATAGCCAAATTGTTTCCTGGCTAAAACTGGATGGTAACTGATCACACCCTTTCTTCCTAGCAAAGGCACATTAGCAAAACCCCCACAACTAACCAGTAACTCCTTTCCCAACAAATCTCTGTTATAACCCCAAGCTATATCCTCAGAAGTTAGTCCCATTAGCCTCCTGGACCACCTCCATTCATCACTCATCTCTTTGAAAGGGCCTGACTTTGGTAATTGCTTAGAAAACCAATCAGCAAATAATGGAGCACAACAACCTATTGGTCCACCTCTGCCTTTCTCATTCCGGTAATGAACATTGTAGTAGAAATCTCCCAACAAGGTTGGTACAGGATTACCTTTAGCAAAAATGGAGATCACCTCCAAACTCACAAACTCCTTTTCTCCCGGGAAAAGACTAGATCGATACACCATCAAGGCCACCACAACACCAAAATCTCTCCACCTACTCTCTTTGGCATACTCTTCAGCTTCTGGTATAAGCACATCCCAAGGAAGTCCTCTGCTCTCACTGTCCTTCAAAGCTTTCTTGACTTTAGAAGCTGGTATACGACAAACTCTGGATATGTCTTCTTCCTTGAGAACTACCTCTGACCCATAGTAAGGCAAAGTATCTCTGACTGGAATACCCAAAATGCTAGAAATCTCCTCCAAGGTAGGAGCCAAAATATAGTCTAGAAATACAAAACACCGCAACAAGGGATCATAGAACTGAAGCAAAGTGTGCAAGCTATCCTTCTAGTCTGCAATAGGTTTATCCATGTACTTCAAAATCTGACCATACCTCTTTCTGAAGTTCCCTAAAACTTGATTATTCATCAGCCTTTCTAATCTCTGAACACTCTTGACTTCTGGCTGGAGAAAAGTGTAATGAACATTCTTCTTTCTTGTAATTTTCTTAACTTCTGCCATCTGGAAAGCTTACCATTACCAGAACTGGGTGCTAAACTGTAAACAAAACCTGAAAATGGAAACACAAAACCTGAATGTGTTGTGGTTGTTGAGTATACTGAGGAAGTGGAGTAGGAATAGTGACAGCAGCAACTGATCTGGGCAGATATTGGGGTCTTCCTCTTCCCATATGTACAAAATTCATTTCACCAGATCTACGGGGCCCAGCAAATGGCTTCCTTGCACTGCTTGAACTGGCACCGTTGTCGGAGATCTTTCCCATCTTCAGTAAGCTCTCAATTCTTTCCCCAGCTATCACCACATCTGCAAAGCTGGTGGAAGAAAATGCAGCCAACCTGTCAATATAGGTACCCTGGAGAGTATTCATGAACAGGTCTACCATCTCCCTTTCTGAAATCGGGGGTTGAACGGCAACAACTAGTTGCCTCAACCTTTGGGCATACTCTCAAAGCTTTCACGGGAAGATTGTGACATTCCCATCAAAAGGGTTCTATTTGGAGCCATATCCAGATTATACTGATATTGACGGATGAAAGCTTTAGCCAAGTCTTTCCAATTCCTTACTGTGGCTCTGGTCAAGTGGGAGTACCATTCCCGGGATGCCCCTGTCAAGCTATCCTCGAAGTAAAACATCCACAAATTCTCATCCATGGTGTAGGCTTTCAATCTCCCTAGGAAAGACTGAAGATGGGTACGTGGGCAGGATGTGCCATTATATCTTTCAAAACAAGGGGGTTTGAACTTGTGAGGAATTCTAAGCCCTTCCACCAATCCCATGTCCATGACATCAAAACCCAAAGAGTTTTGGGATTCAAGAGACCTTAGCTTCCCTGCAATTTCATCCAACCGACGATCGTAAACTTCGTCTCCAGCCCCAACCACAGTAAACTGTTCTTCTTGAGGATCTTCCTGCAAAGCCCTTCCTCCAGTGTTACCTTGGGTGTTTCTTATAGCATTGATGTATGGGTTCAGATGAGGTCCAAATTCTGGGGGATCAATACGAGGTTGTACGTGATCATTGTTACTAGTACCCATTGTACCTGGATGGTGTTCCTCGGGAGTTTGTCGCTCAACCAACTCCCTCAGTCTTTCCTGGCTCTGAGCCAAACCAGTCATCATTGTCATAAATTGATTCATTTGGACCCTCATCTCTGTCCTCTCATTGGCCATTTGGGTCCTCACATCAGTCAAATCCTGTGTAACCTGATCCATTTGTAGTCCCGGAAGGTTGTTTCTTGTCGGATACCGGTGCACTCTATTGACAGGGAACACTCTTCTGTGAGCAATGTTTCCTGAAACCACAACAAAGTGAGAAACAACAACAACACAAAAACCTACAAAACAAAGAGAAAATGTTAGTATGCAATGCAGGATGCCTATTTGTCTTCCAAGGGTATCCGGTTTGGTTCTCTATTTTTGACCTTTCCAGACCTCGAGTAAATGCTGATGTTGAAGAGAGATTAAGCCCACAAAAATAATACAAACCATATATTACAAAAATGTGAAGATACATAGTTTGGTTACAACAAAGTTCCCATGGTGGGTCAAGATACAACAACAAACTCAAAAGTACAGACAAAAGGAAATACAGATACAAGGAAATCAAACATCCAATCCAAAGTCATCCTCTCTGACTTCCTTCAAGAGAGCCTCAGTCACTGGGCCAACTGGGTGCTCCGTAATGGTCCTGATGAGGAGGTTCCTAGTGGCAATGGCACTGGTCAATGTCTTGTGCTTATCCTGATCCTTTGACCTTTTCAACCCCGCCCGAAGTTTCAACTCAGAGATCTCCTTCTATGCTGCTATCAAGGCTGTCTGACTCCTCTTCTCACTAGCCTCCAGCTGTTCTATCTTAGCTTGAGTTCTTTGATCTTCCTGTGCACGGGCCTCAGTGATCCTGATCCACCTAGCCTGACTCTCCTCTAAGTAATGCTCAGCTCTGGCCTTCTGAGTCTTAGCTTCCTTGCAAGCATTCTTCAGTACTAACTCTTATGCTCTAGCCTTTCTGATGTAGTCATCCGTCTTCTCAATCTTGGTCGAGTGCTCAATCCGGAGCTTCTATAACCTCTCATTATCTAGACGGTTGTCATTTCTCTACCAGAGAGTCTTCTTCAAAGCTTCAGAGAGCTGAGCATTCCTTTCCTTCAATTTCTCAAACTCCTCTAAACTGACAGTAGCTGCAGGCTCCACTGTTGAAGGTCCAGGTATATCTTCTAAGGTGAATGGCATCCGGGTGACCTGTCCACTGGTACGAGACCAGTCAAGATACTGAGCTGAAGTTATATTGTTGCACTTGCCCAGGATAGCTGTCCCCTTAGTGTGAATATTGTCCCAAGCCCAGGCAGCTTGTCTGACAATGGCAAGGTTGTGCTGAATGTCACAATATAGGGTCTTTGTCAAGTCTTGCCCTCTTGGGGGATGAACCAAAGCATACCATAATTGCCTCTTGAAAAGCAAATGGTTGTAGTTGATGCAACCTTTTACTCCAATCAAGGGTACATTGGGATATTGCCCACAGCTAGTAATGATGTCCTTGCCCTTGGTGCTCTGAGTGCACCATCTGATGTCTTCTGATGTAAGGGCAATCAATCTCTTAGCCCAGTTCCTTGGCTGATGAGGGTTCAGGAAAGTGTCTGACTTCGGTAAGTGCCTTAACAACCAACAGTAGAAGAGGGGTGCACAACATCTGACCAATCTTCCTCTTTGCTTCTCATTCCTTTGGTGCACTGAGTAGTAGAAGTCTCCAAGCAAGGTAGGAACTAGGTTCCTCAATAGGAATAGGTGAATAGAATTATTGCTTACAAACTTAGGCTCGTCCGCAAATAAAATGACTCCATATATGCTAAGGGCTAGAAGAGCACAAACAGTGTCCCACTTCCCTGCTGCAGCATGAATGGTGGCCTGAGTAACCAAGAAGTCCAAATGAAGGTCTGGGATTCCAGCCTTGGTGGTCATATTCTGGTCAATGAGAGTGGAATCCAAGTGCAAAGCCCTAGCTACATCTTCATTCTTGAGAGCAGCCATCTCAGGGTTGAAAGGAATCCCTCTCCTGATGGGGACACCCACCAACATGGAGAACTCCTCCAGCAGTGGTCCCAACTGAAAATCTGGGAAAGTGAAACATCTGAGAGGAGGGTCATAGAAATGAAGACATGTGTGGATCATGCTCCTCTGTGATGCATCTAGGTCCATGATCATGTCTAATATGCCACCACAATGTTCCCTGAATAGAGGAACATGATCAGGAGTGATGAGAGATTGGATCTGTCTGATGCCTGTCAGAGTAGGCTCAAAGAAATGGTATGTGATGTTGCTCTTCCTGGAAGTGTCCATGTTGACAATGGATGTTGGTGAAGGAAACTATGGAGAAGCCCTGATGAGGGTAGCTGCTGAAAACTGATGAAGATAACTGGAGAAGGTGCTGAAGAAGGGTCTCTGATGAAGACAACTGGAAACGAGTCTATGATGAAGACAAACTGATGAAGGTGCTGGAGAAGATAACTGAAGTCTGAGCAGTAGAACAGGTCAAAACCAAACCAAAGACAAAATGTGGATACCCTGTAAAACAAATAGACAAATGTTAAATGATGCAAAATGATATATGCAGAATGATATGCAAAGGGTTTGTGATCAAGTGTTGGATCTGTTATCTGCCTTGATAGAGTCCATGTGTGTTCATAAGTCCGGATGGAGGCTTAGAAAACCAGTAACCATGTGGGGGAATCAAATAAAGAGTCACAAGTCCAGGGTTTCACAAGAACTGTCAAAAATGCTGCATTCTTAAAACAAAACTGGTAACAGGGTATGATGAGGCCAAGGGCTCCTGCAAACCTGTAAACATCCCAACCCCCTCACATGTATTGTTCTAGAACAAGGATCCTCAGACTTGGATCAGTTATGAGAAGTGTAAACACTTCTAACCCGGAGGTACAATGTTTACAATAACCATAAAAGATCCTCCTATAATTCACCTCAGATGGTGATGGTCATAAAAGGTCATATATACTTAGCAGGCTTCCCAGATAGCTCTAGTGCTACAGGAAATCCGTAGCACAAAGTTCTCAAGAAGAAACCCATGTCTGAACCGTGTTTCATATTCCCGCACCAGACTGAAATGGAATGGGAAAGAATATGAAGCCACTTTATCCTATGTATCACTCAGGTCCCCGGTATGGAACCTTAATCACTCAAAAATCCCTTGCACCAAGGTAAACACAGATCCAACACCAATGATATGACAATAGCAGTATGAAATGCATAAAATTGTAAATGAAAGCAATAAATAAAGCTGTACAGAAAGCAATAAATAAAGCAATAAATAAATAAGCACAAGTAGCACATAACACCCTCGTAAACACAAATCAAACAAGCGCTAGGAGGAACCCACAAAAAGAACCAGAAGCCCTGGTTGCGATATAAGAGTTCCCCAACAGAGTCGCCAAGCTGTCGCTCCCAAAGATTTGCCTCCCGGTACAAGCGCGAACGATCGGCGAAAAGAGAAAATGAAATGAAAGTGAATAGAGTCGCCAGCTAGGCATTTTTATCCCGAAGGAAAGGTAATGATGCATAAACCTATAAAGAGATGGATAAGACGGTTGCGAACCAGAGAAACTGAGAAAGGGGGTTGGTTACAACCTAGGAAGGTATTAGCACCCAGATTGTCCGTCGTACTCGACGGGATCCACGTTTACAAGATTGTGTTTTAAAGGGGTAGGTGTATGTGATATCTATGTGCAAAAGCTGGAAAAGAATATACAAGTGTCAGTGCAAAAAGGGTGAATGCTCAGGAACTGAGGCTTAAAAGAGAATGCTGAAAGAGGGGGAAGACACAGAGACTTTTGTTCGATAACAATTAAGTTATGCCTACGTATCCTCGCGTGCAATGAGGAAGTCAAAACACCGTAGTTCGACTCAAAGAGACTGAAAGATAAATGACTGATGAACTACTTGCTTGCCTATGCTGAAGTGTACGACTCGTCTGGCTCGAGTGCTAACTGTCTTACATTAGACGGAAGAAGCGAGTTCTCGTTTGTGAATGAGAGTGATGAGAAAAGAATCCCGAAGGAGACGATTATTGTTTGTTTTTATGTTTTCAGTTTTATTATTGTTTTTGGTGTTTTGCATAAGTTAATGAGCTTAAGCCTAAATCAAAGGTTATAAAATCATTATATCCTCCCTGATTAGGGATAATGAGCATACTTAAGTATGAGATAAGCATCTCAACTTAATTTCCATGATGATGTAGGATTAAGATCATTAACCTACTTATGATTAATTAGATGTTTTTGGGTTTTTTTGTTTAGTGTTAAGTAATGAGTTTAATCTCTAATCACAGATTAGTGGGCTCATTACACCATCCTAATAGAAGGATAATAGATGAGAACACTTAAGCTGAGGAAGATACCTCAACTTAATCCATGGTTAGGGGCTAAATTCATTATATAACAAGCCTTTATTAAATGGATTTTAATTAAAGGATGAGATTAAGAAGTGGATTTTATGGTTTGTAAGACAACTTGAGGGGGACTTGTCCATTAAACACTAGGGTTAGTCATTCTTAACCATAAAGGAAGAATTAGAACCCTAATGTAAGGCCCAAGTTACAAGCTGAAGTTTTAGTGATTATTAAGATGATTTGATTAAGAGGTTTAAACAAATTAAAGGTTTAACACTTAGGATTAAAGTTATACACTCCATCCTAAGAGAAGGATGCAGGCATAACCCTAATTCCAAAGTCCTAAAACTTTAAGAGTTTAGTCTCTGATTAAGAGATGAGAAGAGAGATTCAAAGAAGACTCAAAGGTGGAAGACTAAAGGGGGACTATATACAACCCTAAAATTATCATACTTGGATGTTCCTATGGTTTGTAAGGCTTGAGAAAGATCTTCAAAGAAGCCACCAATGGAAGAAGCAGATGAAAGGAGGAAGGAGCAGAAGAAACAAGTTACTTACTTCATTAAAGAAGATAAGTAACTCTAAGAAAGACGGTGAAAGATGAACATAAGTGAACAAGCTCACTTCAAAACCAGCAAGATGCAAATGAAAGAGATAAAGAGGAATGAGAAGTGAAGGCAAATTCACTCTTCAAGGCAACTTACCACCTGAAAATGTTAGCATGAATGCATAAGATATAAAGCATAAAGAAATGAAATGAGATGAGATGAGATGAAATGACCAAAGTTAGAAGTGTTTATGCAATGTTAATTCCATATAAGATGATGCAAAGTCATACAATATGCATATGAATGTTCATACCAAGATGAGATGCAAATGGAAGCATACTTTGAAGTTAGAAAGTTCATGAAAGTTAATGAAAGGAAATTAATGCAAATCATGGAAAATTAATGAAGAAATGATCAAGCATGATTCTAACATATCCTAAGATGTCTAAGATGACATATTAATGCATGAAATGTCATGGCAAGTTCATGTATGGATGCATATGCAAGATGAATGCAAAAGAACATGTAAAATTAGGGTTTTAAGGAAGTGTGAGATGCATATGAACAAAATAGAAGCAATGCATAAGATAAAAAATTGAAAATGCACTCAAAGGAACCCTAAACCTATACTAGGTTACCATCCAAAGGGGGAGGTCAGAAGCTAAACCTAGAAGGAGTTATGAATTTTCTAAGTTACCTAGGTTTTTGGGTGATCTTCAATGTAAAATACCAAAAAAATTGAAAATGAAAGATAAAAATGAAACAAAAATGTTTTTAGAAACTAGAGGCCATGTATGAAACAATGCAAAAAGAACCATGTACAAACTCATCTTGGTTTAAAAGTTATGAATTTTTTAAGTTAGGGTTAGAAAATAGGTCATTTTAGGAACCCTAATTCAATGAAAAATGTCAAAGCATGATTAAAACCAAAAATAAATTTGTATGATGAGTTTTTAAATGTTTATAAATGCTCTCTGAATTTTTTTGGTGATTTTTAAAAACTTAAATGTATTTTTAATTAATTAAAATGAATGAATTAATTAAATAAAACGTTTAAATGATTTAAAAATATTTTTTTAATGCAAAAAATAAAAATAAAATTATTTTTGGTTTCTAAAAATTAATAAAAGTCTTGACAAAAATTTTCAGAATTTTTAAATGGATTTTGCTATTTTAAATAAATATATGAAATAAAATACAAAGAAAAGAAATAAAAATCAAATAAAATGCAAAGTAATCAGATTTGTCCTGATTAAATTATATTTAATTAAACAGGTTTAGGGTTAATGAGATGATCTGGACCATTGAAGCACGTGCGAGAACTCAAATCCAAGGGCCAATATTCAAACTTCACTAATTACACTGATTAAACCCTAACCACTTTCAAATGACCGGAACAGTGCTCCCGTCATCTTCTCCGGCAAGCCAAAATCCTATCTCTCTACTCAAGCTTCTAAAACCTAATTTTTCTGCCCAGAAATGATCCCCATACATCACTGAACCTAAATCCCCAAACAAAATTCATTTATAACACATCAAAAGAGAGAAGCGAAGTAAATCAGTTCTAGGTCAAAAAAAAAATCATAGATCATGAAATGCTTATTTCTCAACCATTTTCAATTTCAAACATATCAGGATGATCAGTGAAACTCATAGAATCATTCTATAAAAAGAAATCAAAGTTCTGGAAAAAATGTTCTTGAGGTTACCTGAGATGGAGCTTCGCTATCTGGAGCTTTCTGGCCACCTCCTTGGTGCTTTTCCACTCCAATGAATCCATTGATGCTTCTGCCAAGCTTGAAACAAGTTTGTATGGACTTCTTTGAAGGTTTCAGTTCAGAGCATGTCAAAATCGTGTTTTTGTTTGAGATGGTTTCAGGCTAATGTGAGGGGTGGGAAATGATCTTGGGGGTATGTGGAGATGATTGGTGAAAGAATTTTTTATTTTTGATGGCTGAGTTGGGAGATTCAAAGAGATGAAGTTTTGTGGGGATTTTGTGAAATCTGAGCTATGGAGAGTTTCAGGCATGTGTGTTTGTGTTCCATAATATTTGCATATAATGTCTTGATTGGTTAGAGAGTGGGTGGTGGCCTTGCTTGATTGGTATGGGTGATTTTTCAAAAAGTCAAGCTTATGTGTACTTGAGGTATGGCACGAGTCAGAGCTGGATTAGGGGCATGGTTGGGTTCAGCATGGATCAAGGAAGGCCTTTGGAGTTTTTGTGCAGCTGTAATGACTGAGGCAAGTGGTAGCATGGTTCTTGCAACTTTTCCCTCTTTGTTGTTTCTTGACTCACAAGCCATAAAAACCCTAGGTCAAGGGCCCAATTCTGATGCTTTGAAGTTTTTTGATCATGTTATGTCACATTTAGGCACATTAGAGGTCATTAGAAGCCTTGGCAAGTGGTTTTGCAAAAATCCCTCTTTGGTGCATTCTTTAAAATTATAGGATTCTTGCCAACTTTGAAGGATCATAACTTGAGTTCTATAATGAATCAAGACATGTTCTTGCACTTTTTGAAAAGGGAAAGACCTAATCTACAACTTTCATGACCAAGAATTTTTCATTTGAAGCATTTTTGGTTGAGAAAGAGGAGGTTGAAAAACTTTCCCAAAATGGAAAGTTTCCATTACAAGTCATTTCCATTTTTGGCAAATTTTCAAATGGCTCAAAATTCTTCAATCTTGTGAACTTACAACCTCTTCTAAGATCAAATAAATATCATAGAACTTCAATTTGATGAAAATAGCCCTTTGGTTCCATTGTTGGGGGCCTCAGATGCTCTGATTTTGACTTAACTTGCTCAAGAAGTTACCTAGTGAGCAAATGATTTCCACAATGAATTTCTTCATCAAACTTGGTACATATGATCCTTATGACATCTTAAGAACATTAGAAACAAGAATGGCCCAAAATTTTGGAGTTGAGGCCTCTGAAACCAAAACCCTGATTTTGGTCATCTGTGTAGTGAAAACCCTAGCCCTGCTTCCATGCCTTGCCAGTTCTGGTGATCTCTTGACTTCCATGAACTCTGAGGAGTTTAATATGAGGTTAGAACACACATGGACCCTCTTGGAGAGCTTATAGGCCTTTGGGATGGCTCAGATGGAATCTTGGATTGCTCAGATCACAAACCCTAGATGCAGATGAACTTAAACTTATGCAGTGAAGCAAAGATGCAATATGAGATGTAATGCTTATGCTAATGCAAAAATGAAAGATCACAAGTCATGGTGTGAAATTAGTGAGGGAAAATTTGGGGTGTTTACAAATATGTACTACTCAGGGAGGCCTCAGCTGAGTCCGGAAAAACAAGCATCCCTCATAAGTCCCCAGCTTCAAGCACTGAAACGAGAAACAATAGTACATTCATCTCGAAGGGTACAATACTACCGTCATACAAACATTTTGCTTTAACTCGATTCCTATGAGAGAACAATGCCATCCTATGCGAGTTCCCAATGGACCCTCGGATGCGAGTGGGTTTGCCAACAAATGTGGTCTGCCACTGTCATCACTGGAGAGGGGTGTTCCCATTAAGGTCCTCGAAGATCGGTCACCAGATGCACATAACTATCAAGGTCGTACTCTGAAGTGGGGTAATACCCACACAAAATAGTTCTAAAACGGTCGCAATCTGGGTGTGGGACACATCACCACTCATCATGGTGAGATACCATGGAAGTACAATGTCTGTCCACACTAATCCTATAGTGCACTCAAGCCGGGTATTTGGCTTATCTCACAGTAACCCCCATCCCACAGAAAAAATGAAAACCAGCACAGCCAGACAGTCCAGTATAGTATGATACATGGAAAATAAATACTGAAAGCGGTAAATAAATGCGTTAAAGTAAAGTTGTAAAGTAAAATTGTAAACGAAAATAGTAAAGCTAAACTAAAGCACACAACAAACAGATAAACACCCAGAGAAACAAAACCAAGCAGAGTCTCCAGCTGCCGCTCCCGGGATTTTCATCCTAGTACAAACGCGAAAGTGGCGCGAAAAAGGTAGAGTCACCAGCCAGGTATTTTTATCCCGAAAGAAATGGAAAGGTAATGCTGCAAAAACCTGAGGAAGAAGGAAAGGACAAGGTCCTGCGAACCAAAGATCTGGGTTCGGGAGTCGGTTACGACCTGGGAAGGTATTAGCACCCCAGATCGTCCGCCGTACCCGACGAGATCCACACTTGTTTGTTTGTTTCAAAGGGTGAGAAAATAGAGTGATGCTGAATAAAACTGCTATTGGAACTGGAATGGGAATGGAACTGGAAAAGAAAAAGAACAAAAAGGGGGAAATGTAGGGAAAATAAAGAATGTGCTCAAACGGGCCCTACCCCGCTGCCTACGTACCTCATCGGGAAAACGAGGATCAGAGTCGACGTAGTTCGCCTAACCAGGCGGGAACTAGTTGTTTGTGTTTTTTTATGGCTTGAACTGCGTATGTCTATGCTCAGGTGTTGCAGGCTCGTCTGGTACGAGTGCGTTTACCGTCTTTCATGCGAGACAAGTCGTCGCAAGTTCGCGTTCAGAATGAATGAGATGAGAAGAGGAGTTCCCGCAGGATAGTTGGTTATTGTTTGTTTTTGTCTTTTATGAAAAGTTTTTTGAATTTGTTTGTGAACATTCTCATACCAAGACCTATCCATTGTGGTAAGTACTTACACCTCGCCCCGAAATAGGACGCGTATAAGTACTCCACAACAAAGTCTCATGGCGTATAAGAACATTCAACCTTTATTAGGTATTTTTATTATTTTTCTTTATGAGATGAGAGAGAATGACTCAAGTTGCAAAAGGCAAAAACTAAGGGACTAATACTCAATCCTAATTTCCGTTATTTATTCAAAATGATGGTCCTATGGTTTATGAGGTTTTTCTAATCCTAAGGAGAAAATAATAGAATGCAACTTACTTCCTAGAGAAGTTAAGTTGATTCTACAAAAGAGGGGGAAATCCTACCAAACACAAGTATGAAAAGTAAAGGAAATTAAATGCAAATTAAAGGCATAAAGGAAGTAAAAGAATAAGTTGAAGGAGACTTACCTCAATCTTCCCCTCTACAAAACAAAGATTAGTGTGCATTTTTATTTAAAATAATAAAGAAAACATACCCTGATTAAATCCTAATGACTCTCTTAATTCTAGAGAACTAAAAAAATGCTAGGACAAAAATACAGCACCTACTACAGCCCCTAATACACAAACAACCATGAAAACAATGCATAACATAATGCCACTTTTTAAAGCCAGCATGCAACATGAAAAGGTAGATGTAAAAGATCAAATACAGCATGCAAGCAAAACAAACAGCATGTATTCTATAACACCTATATGCAAAAACATCTATGAAATGCAAAATCCAGATTTGATTATTTTCATTTTTTAATGCACAAACTCAATGAAACATATACCAATTCATCATAAACATGCACTTGAACCTAAATCAACATATATAAATGCAAGAACATGAACATTTTTGAAGAATTATGCTAGAATGCATCACATGGTGGATTGTGCAACAAGTATGCAAAATTTGGCACATGAACATGGCATGTCAACATGATGATTATTGATTATGAATATGCAACATGACAACTCAAACATAATGTCAAACTTAATGCAAAATTCAGAATTGAATTGATGTGAATGATATGATCAAGCATGCAACCAAATGCAACCAAATGCACATACATACATGATTATGCAAAATGAAACATATCTTGATATAATGAAATGCAAAATGACTTAATGCAATGTGAAACATGTAAAACATAATGCAGCATGATTATTCACATGCCAAATGATGCATAAACATAGCAACAAAAATGCAAGAAAACAAGCTATACTCAAAGGAATACAAAAACGCATAACACGCGACATGAACGGAAACGCGTCGAAACGACTCGAAATGGGGGAATGAGCTACTGGAAATGGACCCAAAAATTCCTTAAAATCAATACCTAAACATGTATGAACATTAGAGGCACTAGAAACCAGGACTAAGCTATGAAATAAGCCAAGAATCCAAAAATTAACAGCGTTAACCGGTTAACCAAATGGTTAATCGGTTAACGGACCTAAAACTGCACTATTTGTGGCAAAAACGGAAGCGTTAACCGGATAACCAAATGGTTAACCGGTTAACACTAATCTAGAATGTGAAAAAAGTTAAGAACTAAGTGCTTTTGGCCACAAACTCACTTCTAATGATCCCTAACATACCTAGGAACATGCTAACACTAATTTCTACTTAATTGGGACTTATTTACATATGATAGAACCTATAATCATTTACACCTTCAATTTTAATCCATCACAAATCATAAATCGCAAGCAACACAAAGAAAACGAAATTGATCGCAAGCAAAACGAAAAAGCAATTAAAGAATGACGAAATGGCGAGATGAAGAGAATAACTTAAAGAAAAAAGTGATTTAGATCACCAACCTATGAAGCGGAGAAGTGCTTCGGTGAATGTTGCAAGAATCGGAGCTTGATCGAAGAGAAAACCACGAAAACCGCGAAACCCCAAAATAAATGCGTTCTTGATGCTAGAACCTTCGTGCGCTTCCGATAAGCCGAAATCCTCACAAAATTCAGTAGCTTCTTCTTCCACAATCCACAAAATCAATGGAGGTTGGAGACTAAGCTTCAAGATCTTCAATTTTCAATGTGAAACTTGAAGAGCTTCTTCAAAAAGCTTTAGGGAAAAAGGGAAAATGGAGGAAAAGTGAGAGAGAGAAAAGTGATTGTGAGAGAATGAGAAATTTGGAAACTTGTGTGTGTGAAAATTGTGAGGGATCCCCCTTTTGGTTTGGATGAAAATGGATTATATATGGCTTAGGTTTGGGGCCCAAAAATTAGGCTTGGGATCCAAAATTATGGTTTGGTAATGAGGATAGGATTTAACAATGGAGCTAGGTTAGGGTTGGAGAAGGAATATTCCTTAATATTCCTTGGTATATTCCTTGGAACACTCTAGAAGATGGTAGAACATGGTAGAAGTTTCCAAGGGAAATGGAGTTGAATTGAAGTGGAAAAACAAGAGGGAAAGAATGAAAGGAAGTATGGAAGGAAAATGGAAGGAAAAGTGGAGTGAAATGTAAAACCAACCACTTTTCAAATGATTTTTCTTTGATTTTTTATGATTCCTCCATAATTTCTTGACCAAGTTTGAACCATAGGATCATTGTAACCCTAATTTCATGATCTTGATCTTAAAAGTCAGGAATCGACCCTTTTTACCTAGCTCAGTTGCCTTTTCCCCGATTCCTCGATTTTCAATCGTCTGGCCAGTCGAACCCCTTCCAAAATGAATTTGCGGACAAGATTTGAACCCTAGGCCTTTGATATCATATATAATACAAAGGAATCTTCTTTGGATCGAAACTTCATGCCGAAGCCCAGTAGAAATGAAACCCTAATTCGGCCCTTTTCATCAGGAAACATTGCACTGCTTGCCTCCTCTGATCAAATCAAATATTTCCATGGCTTGTGGCTTCAAATGAAGACTTGTGGGATATTGTGAACCCTTTGCACAAGGTTGAAAAGCTTTGTGGCCCTGTGATTGCCTTTGTATAGCCTTCGGTTGCTCCGATCATTGATCACATGCCTATGCCTCAGCTATGCTACACATGATGCAATGTTTTTGGTTATTTTATGAATTTATATATGCAAAATGCTATGCAAAATGTTGGGGAAATGAGAGGGCAAATTTTGAGGTATTACACATAGTTTTACTCAAAAATACTGACACAACTTGCTTTTGTTTTTGGGATTGAACTGCTTATGCCTATGCTCAGTGTCTAAATAAAATTCCTGAAGGAAATATACTTATTGTTTGTTGAATGTTTTTTAGAAGCTTTTTGTTTGAAATTTTGCATAGGTGAGTGTATTAAAGTATCATTTAATGGAGTGTGTACTTCTTACATCACTCCAAGATGGAATGAAGAAGAAGCACGCCTAAGTATGGAGAAGATTTCCAAACATAGTTCCAAGGATTGAGGCTTAAGCACACTAGCCTACTTTATTTCTTAAGGGTGTTTGTTGTTTTGAAGTGAAGAAGTGTTTTTTATGTTTTCTTTGTAAAGATGACTTCATTCTAAGACTTGTGCACCATCCTAGTTAAGCTTACATTACCCCAAGATGGGATAGATGCAAGTTTTCCATGGAATAAGTCTTTGACACAATAAGTCAATTCAATCCTTATTAGGTGTTTTTTTAACTTTTTGTTTGAGATGAGAAGAAGAAAGACACCAAAAGAGACTCAAAAGGTAAAAGTCTAAGGGAAACAAAACAATCCTAGGTAAGTTGTCATGCTTGGATGTCCTAAGGTTTGTAAGGTTCAAGATCTCTATCCTAATGGAAAGGAGGAAAAAAGAAGAGAAGAGAAAAGGAGAAGAAGAAAAGAAAAGAGATTAGAAGACAACTTACTTCCAAGATGGAAGTTAAGTTACTTCTAAGGGGGGTGAAGGTAATTATACAAACCAAAGAATCTTAAATGCTTAAACAAACACAAGATTTAAATGTAGAGAGAGAGGTTGGAATAGGGAATCACATCCAAACTCCTATGTCTTACCAAAGCCCTTGAAAAAGTTAGCAAATGAACACAAACATTCATAAGAAGTGAAATGGAAGTCAAACACACAAAAAAGGCACATGAATATTTTTATGATTTTTGAATGATTAAAAATGATTTTAAGCAAATAAAATGAAAGCTATATGAAAATAAAACAAAATGAGAGAAACAAATCCAGGGAGGTGTAGTCAAAGTAAAACACACGTTCAGATCAAGCAATGGGCCCAACAGGGGGTGTCAATATCAAACAATTATGACTAAATCTAAACCCTAGGATGAATCTAACACATGTAGTTCAGTCAAAAAAAATCACAAGTAAATCAGATGGACGCTCATGATCATATACACACACACCCCATAGCAAGCATAGGGATGCACACACGCATAATAATTGTGAAAACATAAACAAGTGACCGACCACACCTATTTTTAATGTGTTAGCATGATGTGAGCAATTAGATCAAGCTATTGAGTGGTTGTGATTTCTTCTTCTCTTAAAAACCTCAGATGACCTACAATATATAGCAGGTGTCGGAGCCCTAGCTCCGGTCACCTTCTCTGGCGAGCACAACACAAATGTTTTCCAGAAATCAATAAATTTACCACAATCTCATCCAATTTTCATGCTGAGTTCAAATATCCAGTTCATTTCATCATATCATGCATAGTTTGTGCAAATCAAAGGAATAAAGTTTGGATCCAAGAATTTCAAATCTACAATAAACTCATAATACACGTCCAAACTTCAAACAAATTCCATAAGTATGATCAACACACTTCAGAGAACATAATGCACACCTTAAAATGAAGAATTATGATGATGAATTTGGACCTTACCTGAAACTTATAGTGATGAAAATACTCCTAGAGAACCATCAGAGAACTACATATCTCCTCCTTAGAACACTTAATTGCAAAATAAATGCAATTAGAACTTGGATTTTGCCTGAATCTAAAGATTTGAAGTTGAATCCTCTTGAACTTGACTTGATGAAATCCTTGCTCTAAGCTTCAAACAATGGTTGATTTGTGATTTATGGAGTGCACTGATCATGAATATGTGAAAAGATCAACAAGAAACCTTATGGATAAAGAGATTCAAAGAGAGAAAGTTTTGGTGCAATTTTTGAAATTTGAACAAATGGATGAACTCTAGCCCTAACAAGTGGGGTTAAGAGCTTTTATATCATGAGTTTTGGGCCTAACCATAGTTAGAGATCCATTGGATGCATGGTTAATGAGATTTGAAAGAATTTGCAAAAATGCATTTTGTGATATATGTGATCATTTGCACATGCATGGCCTTTATCATGTGCATGAATGGCTCACATTTTAATCTCTGATCAGAATGCAATTAATTTTTGGCTTCGTGGTTGCATGAATTGTGTGTTTTGATTCATTTTGCAAATTTGCACATTATGAAATAAGTGAGAAATACACCATGAAATGAAGGGATTCAAAAGCCAAAAATGCTCTAAATGAAGTGTACTTTGACATTATGAATTGAATTGGACAATTGGAATCAAGCATGAGCCATTTAGAAGCCTTTTGCACAAAGTGGAAATTTTGGAATGCATGAAAACCCTAAAAACCACCTTGAGGTCTTTTGATGTTAACTTTTGATCCACCATGATACGAAGATGAAGATGATCTTGTACGTTTTGGAAAAGGGAGAGAATAATCTTCAACTTTCATTTTCAAGAAAATCCATTTGAGGCATTTTTGATGATGAAATGTCAAGTGGAATGTGATTTATAAAGCTTCCTAAAATAAAAACTTTCAATTACAAGTCATTTTCCACTTTTAGTAACTTTTTCCCTAAGCCTTGATTCTTAATGAATGATGGAAATCTTGACATTTTATGACCATGGGAAGGTGTATGAACTTGAAATCATGATTTAGACCTTAAGAATCACAATTGACTTTTCTTTCTCCACAGTTGACTTTTGCTTAGATCACAAAAGATGCAGGTCGACAGCGACCCGCTAAAAGTCGAAGAAGTACTTTATTTAGAGCTGAATGAATGTCTAATGGTGGAAGTTACTAAAGATTTACCCAACACACCTCATGTCGAGAACATGGAGTGCATGATGGTCGACACTACTGAAGGTGACGACAAAGACACTAAGAAAAAACTAGAAGCAGTTTACCCAAGGGCTGATGAAAGCTTGGATGAATTTCAAAATAAATGCCCAATGGGTGGATCAAGGGAAATATTATGCCCAAGGTGAAATGTTGTGATCGACGAGAAGGAAGCTGAATGATATGAAGCTGGAAAAAAAGGGATTTTAGCCACTGAGGGGTCTCGTTTCCCAAAGTTTGTGTTCGACCAGGGTGGCAACCTGCATTGAAATGAAGAATTCTAGAGACAGACCAGTTCATCCAGGCCTAAAACGTTTGTGCCACCATCTAACATCCCACGAGATAAGTGGATCGAACTAGTTAATGAAAAGGGCAGAAAAATACTGAAATGGAGGGTATTGGACCTAGAGAAAGAATTTGGGAAGAAAAATGAACCCAGGGGTTACGTGGTTTCTCCCAACTATAAGGGAAAAAACCCAATGAGGAGGACCCAATGAAGGAACTACTAAAGAAATAAGTAGGTCGGGAAAGGGACTTCAACATCTCGACCAAGGCAAGGTGAAGCCCTTAGGTCAAATGAGCAACACCCAAAATCAAGGTGGCTCAAAAAGGGGAAGATAGTGGTGAACCAAATGCTGATTATTGGAACCTCTGTGAGAAAGGAGATGATGTCCAATCTGACGAGGAAGAGCCTACATATTCGCCTCAGTCTGGAGAGGAATATACCCCATAACCAGAAGATGACTTCGATGAAGACATGTATGATGATACCAATGATGATACATATGGAGAAGACTTCATTATCAATTGTGGCATCGTATCTGTTTTGCCAATCAAATATGATATTTTCACTAAAGTGTCTGAAACGGAGGAAGACTTTGTGGATAATGAAATTTCTGAAGATAAACCTTTATGCTACTACGTCATGAATGACGAGGTGGTTGAAGAAAAGAGAGCATTATTTGAGAAACCTAGCACTGACATGATGTATCATCTTAAGCCTCTTTTTATGAAGGCAAAGGTGAACGGAACAGCGGTCAACAAAGTATTTGTCGATGGTAGGGAAGCTGTGAATCTAATGCCCTACATTCTTTTTAAGAAAATTGGAAAGACCGATGAGAACCTTCGACAACACAACATGGTTTTGTCCAATTATGAAGGAAAGACCAGCAACATTCTGGGAGTGATCCAAGTGGACCTGGCTGTGGGGACTACCACTAGGTCAACATTATTCATGCTGATTAACTCTAAGGCCAATTTCAACCTATTACTAGGTAGAGAAAGGATTCATTGTATAGGGTCAGTGCCTTCGACCCTACACCAAAGACTTAGTATATGGAGACAATATGGTATCGTCGAGAACGTCGAAGTCGACCAAAGCTACTACAAGGTCGATGACACCAAAGGAGCGAAAAGGTCATTCGATCAACACTTAGCAAGCGTGGCCCTTTGTGATGATGGATCAGGTTCTTACGCTTCCATCGAGACAACCCACATGTTGAACTTGGATCTGGATCATGGTTCCGTCTAGGATGATGATGACATATCAGAGGAGCGAAACGGATTGCCACCTGTTGGGTGGTCTGAGGTTGACAAGAATGACCTCTTAGTTAAAAAGCATGACTCGAATTTTGGCATACCTGGCTAAAAACAAAAAATAAATGGCTATGGAGAATAGGAAACATAAAATCCTAACTGACAAAGCTAGAACCTAAGGCTCGGTAGGCCAAACTTCAGCATCATCATTAATCATAAAAATTCAACTGACAGAAAAGGCTCAGATCCAACCCAAGTGGCAAGGGAAAAGTGGTTTTGTTGACGTTGACGGTTAAGAAAACGATGAAGTACTTCTGAAAAACAAGAGACATTCAACAATCTCAGAAAATATCTGACGAAGCCTTTTACGTGTAGGGTGAATATGATGTAATGATGTGGTGTTGTGTCAAAATATGACTATAGAAGTACATTATCACAAAAGGACCAGGATGGTGTCGAAATTCCTATTCATTACCTTTGAAAAACGTTGACTGATGTATAAAATTAGATATATTATGATTTTAGGGTTATGCCTATGGTTGTATTACTATGCATTTAAAATTAAGGCAATATACAAGTTTCTTGATGTTTTAAAATTCTCGTCGTATTTATTTCACCAAGTTATATTTAACGCATTTCAACTTAATTCTCGAACAACAAAACATGTACGCATATCAAGAATATAGTAAGGAAAGTAAGTCGAACACATAAAAGATGGAGTTCCATTAGTTAAAATGGCCAAAGGCCAATATCCTATACATAAAAAATGGTATCAAGAAAAGTGATACTAAAATCAAGCCCAAAGGGCAAAGAGTCTAAGCGCGAAACCTAGTCTAAAAATTGTCAAAGAGCGCCTTCTCATGAAGGAGTTTGCTAGAAATGCTGGATCTTCTTGAGCGCATGAGTTGGATTCTCTCCTTGAGAGTGATAGCCTTTTCGACGTTCTTCTTTCTGACGTTTAAACTCTTTAAGTTTAGCTTCACAACGGGAACTAAAGCCCCACTCAAGGTCCATCTTATTAATGGCTGTCTTGATTTGGAGATCAGCATTACGACAACTCGACAAGTTTTTGACCAGCTGGGTGAAGAACGCTTCGAACTCGACGAAATACTGGGCCATGTCAGTAGGCATTTGATACAGAGATAATTCGTCCAGCTTGAAAACGTCACTGGAAAACTCAAAATTGGTGGTAAGGGAATCCAGAACTCCTTCTTGAAACAAATATTCTTTGAGCTCATGCAGCTTAATATCGAAAGAGGCATCAACCTCAACATCACACAAAGGCAATAGGCTAGTTGCAGAATAATCCCTGCTAGGAGGACGAAATTGTTGCAGCCGTTTTAACACTTCAGCTTGATTTGTTTTCTTTTAGGCAAGGATATCTTTTGGGGTGGATACTTTGGTGGCATGAGGAGTGGCCATATTGGCATTAGGTTTTTCCAAAGTTTGAATAGTCAGTGGTGTTTGGATTTTTTGAGTGGGGGGAGTGTTTGGAAGGACCGTTGTTTCATTTATTTTGATCGCAGGCTAATTATCTGTGGCGCCAGTTATTGGAGGAGCTGTCGTGGTTGGGGGAGTTTTGTGGAGAAGTTGTTTCGATAAACACAGCTGGTTGATTCTTGACAACTGCAATTTCAAGGAAAAGTTGTGGTCATTGTTGATCTTCGACAATTTTAATGAGATTTTGTGTTATTATTGTTGTTGTTGTCAGAACCTGTGAGGAATGAGGTTGGAACTCACCGACCTTTTGAGGACTAGGTGTAACCCTCGACCCAGATAAAGGGTCAACCAAAAATTCTGGAGTTGGGGTTTTCGACTGCAATGGTCGAATCGTCCACTTTGACCAATCAAAGTTAGAAGAAAGCACCAGTTAGTGGAGCAAGTAAATGAGAAAGAAGTCAAAACAAGAGGATTAGTCACCTCAAAAACGGTTCTAAGATTAAAAACCTCAGTCAAGTCCTTAGGGACTGCATGAGAGGGTTTCACAGCCATCTTTTTCAATTTCTTGGCTCCCGTCTTTTTTTTCTTCTAGGGATTCGGGGAAGACATATCCAAATAAGTGGGAAAAACATGAGAGTGAGTACTCCCATCAGAAGCACTCCCTTCTGGAGGTGGTACAGTTTCGACAATCTAGAAGCAGAAAGGCATATAAGAGGATGCATACATAAGTAGGGAAAAGTAATCATTTAAAGACACTCACCTCTAGGTCTTAGGATTTTGTTTTCTTTGCAGCTGGGGAAGGAGGAACAATAGTTGACCCTCGTTTAGAACCTTGGAAAATGAAAACATAAGTACCATATGCAACAAGATGAGTATCATGAAAGAAGGGACGTCAAAAGTTACCCTTCGAAGTGGTACGTCAGTGAGATTGGGTGTCCGTCCTAGTGGCTTTGGCCAAGGTAGAAAATGCATCTACCATGTTTTCTAAGAAGAGATCCCGTTGGAAATGTTCAGTTTGGTAGTTCGCCAACCAGATGTCGAACTCTTGAGTACTACGAATAATAAGTAAAATTAGAGCCAAACATCAACAATATTCGACAATATTCAACAATACCCTTTATTAAAACAGGGAAAAATAGATATTAATCATCTCTCGGCAACTTGCCAAACATCAACAATATTCGACAATATTTCTTAGTTTACAAATTTTCCAATCAAGCAAATACGATACGTAACCAAACCAAAAATAAACAAAACATCAAAAATCCCCAGTCTCGTGTTACGTATCAGAGCAGTCCTATAACTCGAACAAGCAACACGAAGTCCACACACACTCAAGCACCTAGATTATTTGTACTTCCAAGGAAGCACATATACAACAAAAACAACAAAGGGGTGAGAAACATATTCAAATATTAACGGTGCATAAAACAAATTAAGGGTAGTTTCTGACACAATCAACAGGTATAACAACATCACCATAATAATAAATAACAAGACATGATTCAACAACAATAATTATGCAATGTGACTCAACAATGACACAATGCATGTGGTATCAGTTCACCTTAGTTCATTCAATCGAACTCGGATAAATCACATGCGCCCATCCGACAATGATTTATCTCCAACATTCTCTACAGAGGAGTATGAATGAATCACATAAGCCCATCTGGCAACGAATCATCCCCCCCAATAATACCTCAATGTATGCATGACACTAACTATGCACACAACATGTTTAAACACCGCATTATATATCTACATGATCCATCCAATCACATATGCAACATAAGTTCCATACAATCACATAAATATTCCTCACGCGACTTGAGTAATTAATCATTCCATTGAATTACCTAAGTTTCATTATTAAATAATTTCTCATCACTAACCCTTGATTAATTAAATCCTAAGGTCTACATTAATGCCTTAGATCAAGAGAATCGACATCGGATGCGAAATCAGGACAAAAATCATGAAACACCAAAATTTGACCTACATACCTGGTCATACGCGTATTGCACAAGGCCATATGCATATGGACCAGCTCCTACAGACCACATACACTCCCTCTTGTGCGTATGGGTCATCCTCTCAGGCCAATACGCGTATAGCCACCTCATACGCGTATTGCCCAGCTTTTCTACGCGTATCATACTCAAATTGGCAGACGGCCGTGTCAACACACATTTCGTATGCATAATTACCCACCATTATGCATAATGCCCTAAATCCATGCCACTTCATATGTGTACGACATTGGTATTACGCGTATTGATAGAGACCCCTCAAATTTCATGTTTTCTCCTTCATTCTGATTTTGTTTCCTATGATTCTCGTTTCCACACTTCATATCAGTCCTGAGAAGGTTTCTACACAGATTTTACACTCTTATTCATATCATTCTTTCATCTACTATTACTAAATTCAGTTCTATCAATATTCTATATCTAAATTCGTAACTCTCCTTCTGCAACAATACAAAATTTGTACAAGCAATGCAACTTACAGAACAACAACAACAACAACAATATTCCACACCATAATTCAATGAGATTAGATCGTATCCACAACAATAGTTATACAAGAAACAATTTCATTATACAACCTCATACACAGAAAAAAAAACGACGAGGGAAAAGGACCCCTCACTACCCCCATCATGTTAATATCACCTAATGTGAATCCCTTTCTCCCCCTTACCTCAAATCTTGAAGAAAATCTTGCGAATTTGGTCTATGAAGATTTTCCTAGCGATGTTCTTCCTCTTCCTAGCTCTCCCTTGGTTTCTCCAAAATTGTTATGACTAATTTTCCTTTAATCTTCTGATTAAGTGTAATTTCTCCTAATACCCTCACCATAATATTTTTACTATTTCAGCCTCATTATTTTTAATTAACTGGAATAGTAATAATAATACTGATTATACTAATATTATTAACATAATAATAATAATAATAATAATAATAATAATAATAAAATAACGATTAATCGGATCTATTATTATTACTACACCTCAATATTACTAACCACACCATAAATCTACCCGTCCTACTAGGACACTACGCCCAAACATCTAGGCACACACCTTAAACAAGGCTAACAATACACCAAAAATACACGACGAATACATTATTAAAAATAGGGTGTTACAACTCTCCCCACTTAAAATATTTTCGTCCTAAAAAATGTACCTGATGAGAAATGTTCCGGATACGACTCTCACATCCTACTTTCCAGCTCCCAGGTTAAACTTCCACCAGCAGCTCCTCCCCAAGCTACTCTCACCTGAGGAATTTCTTTACCTCTGAGTTGCTTCATCTTGCGATCCTCAATCCTTATCGGCATCGCTTCCATAGTAAGATTCTCTCTAACATGCATGTTCGAAAGCTCTGGCGGTAATGCCACTATGTACGCAACAATACCAACCTTCTGCAAAATCAGGTACAGTCTAATGAACTTAGGATCCAACTTCTTCGATTTCAAAGTATGTCAAACACCCGTCATTTGATTTACCCCTCAAAAACACATGATCACCTTCATCGAATTCCAATTCTTTTCTCTGATTATCATGATAGATCTTCTGCCTACTCTGAGAAGCTTTTATCTTTTCACGAATCATCTGAATTGTCTCAGTAGTCTGTTGCACAATTTCAGGTCCAAGCACCATATTTTCACCAGTTTCTGGTCGATGGAACAATGTAGGCAAGGGAAGTCGGCAAAATGGATCCGTAACCTCGGGAAAAGGATTGGCTCTGAGGGCTAGGCTTGGTGTCATACCCCGAATTTCTCCTGCCCATCTATTGGTTCAGTTTATGCAAGTTAGCCAACAATTGTCAAGATGGATGTTATTTCCCAAAAATTAGATTCAAGGCCATAAGGTATTTAATTTACAGAATGGACTTATGATCAATATTAATTTCATTCATCTCAAAAGAGTTTGAAATTTTGCTTAAGAGCAATCCATAGAAGTTTCTTCTCATTCAAGGCATAAAGTTGGATATACGAGAAATGTTTTTAAAAGAACGAAAATGTGTTCATATGAGTTCACAATTAGTACGATTGAAAAATATAAATCGCTCTTGTTTGGTGTTCATTAGAAGGTATAATTTGTGTGAGCTACAAATATAAGTCCCAACTAAGTTGGAATTTGAAAGTCAGGGGTGAGTCAAATACAAAGACAAGTATTCTCATTAAGCACACATTTGATACAAGGATTGAGATTATAAGTTCACAATGGGAAGGATAAAGGAGGACATGGGAGTTCTTTTACCCGAGTCTAAATCATGCAAGCCGCAAAAATACATGTTCACAAAATATTCATTTCATTATTAAATTCAAGTGGCAAGCCCAAATTTGATGTCAAAAATGAAATTACAAAAATGATGAAGCTCCATTGAGTAAATTAAAAAAAGTCACAAGATATGAGGTTGCTTTGAGAATTACATGAGTTATAAAGTTTAGAAAGATTCAATTTGATCTAAGAGATAAGTTCAAGAAATACAAAAAGTTCTAGCTAATCTTAAAACCAAGTCATTATGTTATTTGAATTACAAGATTACAAAACTAGGATAAGCTCTTTGGTGATTATCACGTGCTCAAGGCCATCCTCTTCATAAAGGCCTCCTTCCTTGTTACATCCCAGGAGCAGCTCTTCAAACAGACGAGATGGTCGTTCCTCTGCTAACCAAGAGGATTATCAAGAAATGTGTCAAGAGTTCCATCAGGCCTCAAAGCGATAGGAGAATATGTGTCAAGGAAAGTAGGCGTAGGCCAAAAGGTATTAACTCCCGTGTTAGGAGCAAGTTCAAAGGAGTTATTTTAATGCCAAACATTGGTTATGGTTCAGACCAGAAAACCCGCCACTATCTGCCTAACGGTTTCAAGAAGTTCTTTGTCCACAATGTCAAGGATTTAGAGCTTTTTGATGATGTACAACAGGACATACCGTGCTGAGATTGCACACAACGTGTCAACAAAGAAGATCAGAACCTCCATTGGTGCTACATCAAGGAATAAGCCGGATCATTATCAGAATCTAAAGTTTCCGCACATTACTTTAATCTGCAATGAAGAAGATTGAAGACAATAACGCTTGGGTTTTCATTTGTTGACTTGCGTGCTAAAAAAGAGAAAAGCAAGATGCTGCAGAAGGAAAACAATACCAAGAATTACTAGAAGAAAAAGGAAGATCCTAAGTTGACAAGTTTAGGAAAGAGCTTACCGTCCATAACTTCTCATCAAGAAGCTCTTTCATCACAGCCTGAAACATCACATTATGTTTAGCAAGGACAACAAGCAGTGTGGTTCATTCAAACATGAATAAAATTCAGAGTGAACATACTAACAGGGCTTTTCCAAGTGCATCCAATCAAAACCAAAAAGACAACAAAAAACTTAACATGTCAGTAGCCATCAAAGCATGATTTCAGCTGAAGTGCAATCAGACGAACCAAATAAAAGTGAAATAGTGGTTGTGTTAAGCATGAATATAAAACCATTGTAAAGATAAAGCTCATTACCTTTAAATCACAATTCAATAATCTCTGTTGAGCCATCATATATCCACCCATAATCTCTTCTTGGTTGTTATAATATCATGTAGTTAACCTGGGATATCAGTCTTCATTATTCACCGAATTCCATCATCAAGTATTCACCAATCCAAGTTGCTTCATTGTTATGCCTACACCATTCAAGTACCTATTGCAAGGAAAGACATGGCTAATATTGCAAGTTACGAAAGAGCCTTATACATCAGCAAAGAAAAGATGAGGCCTTGCAAAATAAACAAAAAATTGATTGTGCTTTCAAAGAATCTCAAAGCAATGTTTAAAGTTGAAGCCTAAAGGATGCAACCTTTACTTTATAGCCACGTGATCCTAAGTTCCAAAGGTCATTACAAGTTTCATCTCTTCATACGCCAAGCCAACACGCCTTTCACTATCGCCCTCATTGACCTTCAAGCAAATACATTTTCACTTCAGATACACTAGGATAAATGCAAATCAATTCTGCAATATGACCTCTAGATTGCGCAGCAAAAAAGGATTGAACTCATAATTGCTAAACATGTTTTGCTCCACGCCTGCACTTTCACACTCACTGGCCTGTAGTATAAACATGAAAGAAAAATAAGAAGTTATCAGCAAAATGAAGAGATGTTTGCAGCAACACAAAATTCAAAATTGCATTTACCTAGTCAACTTAATTCATCAGTGCATCATATTCAGGATTAACCTTACAGATCTCTATGTGGTTTTTGAAACCATCTCCACGCATTGTTATGCCCAAAATCTGTCGCATTCAATACATGTCAAAATGGGAAGGTCATCAAAATTCAAAACTTGCTAAAAGCATCAGTTGTGCAGCTATGAAAGACTTGCAGAATCCATTAGAATAGATTCATAAATAGGCGGATAACCGAGAATGGAAGGCGGAAAACTAGTCATGTGAAGCAAGAACGGTCACCCTGCATTATGAAGTTGAGACAATTGGAGCAAAATGATTTGACAGTAAATTAAATGGAAACATGGCAAAGTTCAAAGTTAAAACAATAAAACTCACCCACTAAGTTCAGACCCTTGAAGCCATAGACAAATGGCAGTCGAATAAAGGCCCGTCACAAGATCAAAGATGATGTTTGACCTGGAAACCAAATAAGGGCACTTGAATTCCAATGGCAGTTTGAATTTAAGAAGAGAAAATTTATGGAATAGCAACAACAAAGATGGGCATTAATGAAGAAATTACCTTCAAGACATGACATCAAAACAATTTCTGATAAGTCTCAGCAAGGACAGAAGTCAAGCAAAACTCCATCTGATATTATTCATGGCCCATGTCTTTAAGCCTTTGTGTTTTGGTGCTTTAATTCATACCGCATGATCATCAAGTCATTGATCTCATCCAATTAACCCTGCACCAATGTTTACCAACCTGCGAGACAGTCAATTATTCCAATGATTGGTAAGTTTGCAAGAGATACAGTTTCACACAAAAAAACAAAAGATACAGACTTCAAATGTTACAAATAATTTTGTAATTTACTTCATAATCCAAGATTCTCCAAGTGTTGCGTTAATACCTTATATGCCAAGCTTCCAATTTCCGATCATCACTGAATCTTCAGTCCAAGAAATACCGAAAAACGAAATCCGTTTTGCCACGGTTTTTTTGTTTCTACCACAGATTAAGAAAAGGCACGGGAGTTAAAATTCAGCACAAACAAACATAAAGGGCATACAAACAATTGATGGAAGCCATACTAAAAGAAAACAAGGCAGGAAATCAGAATTGCATTTTGTATCAAGAAGAAAGTCAGGGCATCCTGAAACTCACTCTCATGACCATCACTTTGCCGACTTCCATACGATTCCTGAAAACCAGCTGCTTCAGCCTGAATCTCTACCTAGTTGTGATCCATTGTCGTGTTCTGAACGACTTGAAGACAACCACATCTGAGAAGTCAAACCAAAGCATCAGGATCATTTTGCTCAGTGTGATACGAGTCCCAACAATCAACCAAAGCATCGATTATACAATTATGCCATGACCTGTCAAAATGAACAAACCAAATTAATGATTAGAAGGATGATTGACTCCAAAGGCTAAACTAGATACAGCTTTGTTCTACTAAACATAGAAAAGAAAAACTCACAAAGAGGATTTGTGGCAAGACATCAAAGCTAACAGAATGCAGTTATTGCAAAAGAGGAAGGAATAAGAATCAATACTCAGTTTCATCCGCAAGAACTCAATCATGTCATACAAATGTAGAAGTCATTGCTTACCAAATGCAAGCAACTTGGAATTCTTCCCCTCACTAAAAGTTCCAGCTCAAGTCGAATTTTCATGAATCAAAATCGTCACTTTCAGATATCTTTATCTGACTTGTTATAGCCACCATTTGTTTCTTCATTCGCTTTAGCTCTGAATTTGGTGATAGAATCCTCCCAAGGATGTACATGAAAGAAAAGAAAAATTGAATAACAGGGCAAGTTAAAAGTCAAGCAGTTTCAAAATTTATAAACCGTAAAAAGCTGAGTTTACCACGGTCAAAATTCAGGGCAAGTTCACAAGGGCCCACTGAAAATTTCAGAAAGTTGCTACAGACAAAGCTAAGTTTGTGACTCACCAAAAAGTTGGTCCCCACACAATTCCACCCAGAAATATTCTCCAACGGCTTGCGAGTTTTCCAGCTATAGCTCGTACGATTTTTTTTTCTCACTCATCTCACAAATTTTCCTATAAATAAGGAACAATCATTAGCAAAGAAAGCAACATAAAATCCACAGCTGAAAATTTCCGCAAGTATCATCACCAAAAACCCTAATACCAAAGCTCAAAATCCATTTGATTCACCTCTGATTTTCGCATCGGAAATCAGAGGTTGAAGAGCTAAAAAGCCCTCAACCACACATGAAGGGTTAAAGAGTAACGAAAACATAAAGAGAAGAAATCGAGCTCGAGAAAGCTGCACCTTGCTTACCTCATATCCGTCGTTCACGAGTCGGTAATCCTTCTCTTCTCTTTATGGCCTTGAACGTAGCTGGTTTGATAAATTGCGAATAAGAGTATTGGTCTTCTTTTGCTGTGCATTATATTCGACTCACACAGTCGATGAAAGGCGATGAAGCTTTGTTCTTCTTCCTCGCGAGAAGATAAGAAGCTGAGCTTTGAGACGAAGGTATTGGAAAAAGTATTTAGGGTTCACCAATTGGGGTTTAGGGTTTGTGTTTTTTTTAATCAACGTTTTATTGTCGGTTTCACGATGATGCTGGTTTGAATTTGAGTCTGGAGAAGTT